>OY740785.1:102428095-103048115 GCA_963514005.1 Raja brachyura
GAGAAATTACCCAAATACAGGTGTGCCAAGCTTATAGTGTCATACCCAAGAAGACTTGAGGCTGTAATCGCTGCCAAATGTGCCTCAACAAAGTACTGAGTAAAGGGTCTGAATACTTATGTAAATGTGATATTTCAGTTATTTATGTTTTATTACTATGCAAAATTTCTAAACCTGTTTTTGCTTTTTTATCATGGGGTATTGTGTGTAGATTGATGAAGAAAAATATAAATTTTAATCCATTTTAGATTAAGGCTGTAATGTAACAAAATGTGGAAAAAGTGAAGGGGTCTGAATACTTTCTGAATCCACTGTAAATCTAAAGTCTGAAGAAGGGTTATGACTTGAAATGTCACCTGTCCATGTTCTCCAAAGACACTGCCTGACCTGTTGAGTTCTCCAGTCTGAAGAAGGGTCTCGACCCGAAACGTCGCCTATCTCCTTCGCTCCTTCTTCTGAGTTTCTCCAGCTTTTTGTGTGACCCTCGATTCTCCAGCATCTGCAGTTCCTTCTTTAACACGAGTTCTCCAGCATGTTGTGTCCTTTTATCCATGTTATTATGAACATTAATGATTTGGATGACAATGTAGTTAACATTGTTGGTGGCTTCGTAGGTGACACCAACTGGTATAGCCAAACCACCAAACTGGTATGGTGAGGAAAGATGTCTAAATTTATCCAGGATCGAGATCAGTTGTGAAGTTGGGCAATGAATGGCAATTGAAATTTAACATTGAAAAATGGCAATTAATGGACAGACACTTAACAACTTTGATATACAATGGGATCTTCGGGTTCAAGTCCAAAGATCCTTCCATATTGCAACACAAGCAAGTAGAATGGTAAAGAATTGGCACAAACATTGAGGGCCAAAGGGCTTGTTCCTGTGCTTTACTGTTGTATATTCTAAATGTGAGGTATGGCACTTTGGTATGTGAAATCCAGGGCAGGATTTACACAGTGAACCCTGGACAGTGTTGTTGAACAGAGGGTCATTGGGTCATAGACTCATACAGCGCAGAAACAAGCCTTTTGGCCCAACTTGTCCACACCAACCAACATGCTCCATCTACACTTGTTGCAAGTGAGTGTGTTTGGTCCATATCCCTCCAAACCCTTCCTCTACTTGTAAATGTCCAAATGTTTCTTAATCATTGTGATAGTTCCTGCCTCAACTACATCATTTGGCAGCTCCAAAGTAGGCAAAACCATGAGAAGTATAGATAAAATGAATGTTCACAGTCTTTTTTTCCAGAGCAGAGGTTTCTAAAACTGGAGGGCAAAGGCTTAAGGTGAGAGAGAAGTGATTTAGGAGGGATCTCAGAGGCAGCTTTTTCACTCAGAGGGTAGTCCATATCTGGAATGAGCTGCCAGAAGAAGGTATGAAAGCTGATACAATGATGACTTGTCAAAGACATTTGGATAGATATGTGGGTAGGAAGGGCTTAGTAGGATATGGGCCAAATGCATGCAAATGGGACGCAGAGAATGCCAACTTGGACAGGTTGCGTTGAAGGGTCTGTTTGCATGCTGAATAGCTTCAAGACTAAATATTTCCCTGTAATTATTTACCCATTTGCAAGTGGAAATAACATATCCAAACCAATCCCTCAAAACTCTTTGTGAATTTGAAAGTCACTATTAAATATTTTTTCTTATTGTCAGCTTGAAAAATAATTCTCTGTTCTATTCAAATTTCTGTTCTATTCCCTTCATGTGCCTAACTTCCTTCTACTTGGATTTCTCGCATAACCCCTCTTCACCCTTTTCTTTGTACTGCCACACATCCAGTCCCTGGATTTGTACTATACACAGAGGGTGCTGAGTACCTGGAATGTGCTACCTGGGACAGTGGTGCAGGAAGATATGAAACTGGCGTTTCAGAGGCTTTTAGATAGGCACATGGATATGCAGAGAATTGAGGGATATGGATCATGCACATGCAGATGAGATTAGCTTATCTTGGCATCTTATCTTTGGAACAGATATTGTGGGCCAAAAGGCCTATTCTTCTGCTGTATTTTTAATTCTAAAAGAAACCTGGATAATTGAAGAAATCGTTGCTTCTGGTGGACATATTCACTGTACCCAAAAAGCCTATAGACCTTTAAATATTTAGCATGAAGCAAAAAAATAAAATATCCTTTTCTAGGTATAATTTTTCTTTTCTAATCTTTTCATCATGATCCCAGGGTCATTAAAAAAAAAACTTATTGGGATGCAGGCATTGCAGGCAAATCCTCTCTCCACTTGCCCTTAAGAAGATGATATTTCCGAGATACTGCAGTCAGTGTGATGAGGAGAGTTCTTAGCTTGCGCCCAGCTTCACTGAAGGAACATGATGATGGTATGCAACTCAGTGGGGAGCCTGAAGCTGAAAAGGTTCCTCTCCATCTGAATCAACATTCAAGGCAGATTAAAAAGCAGAAACATTGCAGATGCTGGAAATCTCAAATAAAACGAGAAAGTGCTGTAAATAATCAACAGGTAAATGGTAGGGAATTACATGGTAAATGGTAGGGAATTACATGGTAAATGTTAGGGAATTGAGGAATGCTGTGGAACAGGGGGATCTAGGAATACCTGTGCATTGTTCTCCGAAGGTGGAATCGCATGTAGATAGGGTGGTAAAGAAAGCTTTTGGTGTGCTGGCCTTCATAAATCAGAGCATTGAATATAGGAGTAGGGAAGTAATGTTAAAATTGTACAAGGCATTGGTGAGACCAATTCTGGAGTATGGTGTACAATTTTGGTCGCCTAATTATAGGAAGGATGTCAACAAAATAGAGAGAGTACAGACGATATTTACTAGAATGTTGCCTGGGTTCCAGCAACTAAGTTACAGAGAAAGGTTGAACAAGTTAGGTCTTTATTCTTTGGAGCGCAGAAGGTTAAGGGGGGACTTGATTGAGGTCTTTAAAATGATGAAAGGGATAGACAGAGTTGACATGGATAAGCTTTTCCCATTGAGGGTAGGGAAGATTCAAACAAGAGGGCATGACATGAGAATTAAGGGACAGAAGTTTAGGGGTAACATGAGGGGGAACTTCTTTACTCAGAGAGTGGTGGCTGTGTGGAATGATCTTCCAGCAGAAGTGGTGGAGGCAGGATCGATTTTAACATTTAAAAGTAAAGTGGATTGGTATATAGACGGGAAGGGAATGGAGGGGTATGGTCTGAGTGCAGATGGATGGGACTAGGAGAAAATAAATGGTCGGCACGGACTGGAAGGGCTGAGAGGGCCTGTTTCCGTGCTGTAATTGTTATATGGTTATTATATCAAGCAGCACCTGAGCCATAGACTTGATTCGGGTCAGTCATACTTCAGTCGGACGGCAGCAAAACAACCTGGTTACGTGGACAACCACAGTTTTACTAGCCTCATTTGCATGCCACTCACAAGGACCGGTTGCATTGCTTAGTTTAGAGATTCTGATTCATTTAGTTTAGTTTGGAGATACAGAGTGGAAACAGGCCCTTTGGCCCACCGAGTCTGCGCCGACCAGCGACCTGCGTACACAAGCACTATCCTACCCTTTAGGGACAATTCACAACTTTTACCGAAGCCAATTAACCTACAAACCTACACATCTTTGGGATGTGGGAGGAAACCGAAGCACTCGGGGTAAACACATGCAGTCACAAGGAGAACGTACAAACTCCGTGCAGGCAGAATCCGTGGTCAGGATTGAACTCGGGTTTCTGGTGCTCTAAGGCAGCACACTGTATCGCTGCGCCACCATGCTGCTCTACCATGCCACTGTGCTGCTGAAACTTGCAGGGTTAAATCTGCAGTTTAGACTCCCAGTAAAATTGCTCTGCACCAGTCCGATGCAGCGTTACGACATAGTATATGGTTCTTTAATCTACCTTTTTTTCAAGGTGAGGTCCCTGCTAAATTGTATTTTTCTTAAGTGAAAAGAAGAAAGTGGAAGCTTGGGAAATTAAGCTCACATTTATAGGCATCATGGGTGTAAAGGTAGAAGAGCAGCAATAATTTCTGATGCGATGGGGTTTTCATGACACAATGATCATTACACCAGTGCATTTTAAGCACAGCTAGCAGTTTTATCAACCTCAAGGGTCAAAACGTTTTAGGGTATAAGTCCCTTATCAGTACTTAAGCACAAAGCTTACACTGCAGCTTTGCCTTATCGGAAGGTTAGCTTTGATTTTCTCTTTATTTGTGGGACTAATTTGGGCAATATCGGTAAAGCTGCATTTATTGCCCATTGTTAATTAACCTAAGAATGTTCTTCTTATTGCGCTGCAGACCAACTTTAAATAATACTGTAAAGTAGTGAGTTGCAGAATATATCCGATGAAGAATTTTTAAGATCTCTTGGGCGTTTGCTTTCAACATATAAATCTTTGCGAGGTCTCTCCAAGACACTTTGCTTGGAACAAAAACTGAAGAAGCACTAAATATTCCACCCATTATGACTGAAGTTCACCATCAACAATCAGATTAATCTTTTCCCTGATTCAGAGATCAGGCAACACCTTCAGTGGATAAAAGAATAGTGGCAAATGCACAAGTGACTATCAAATGCATCCTTCAAAGTTCTGCAAACAATGAAGCTCTACAGATGAAGTGGCCACATTTAAGCAAGCAGCGTTGTGTGCTACATAACAAAATCAGACAGGCAGAAACATTGACCCTTTTAAAATAAATCAGTTGAAGCACTAAAAGATCTGAACGAAAAATTTCAAATCCAACACACACAAATGTTGACTGCAGTTTCAATGTCATACTGAAATGCATTTTACATTGTAAACTATGCAGTGTTTTGCTGAACATTTAATTGCAGTTTTAGATGCAACTATTGCTAAAGGGCCTGTCCCACTTACACAACCTTCTTGGCGATTGCTAGCACCCGTCATGGGTCGCCGAAAATTTTCAACATATTGAAAATTCAGCGGCGACCAGAAAGACGCTACGACTCTTTGGAAAGCTCTCACTACCATAGGAGACCTCCCATGACCATACAGGTGACATCCGCGACATGTAGCCAGGGGTCGCCTGTATGGTCGTGAGAAGTCTCCAAAGAGGCGTAGCATCTTTCTGGGTGATGCCTAAGACGGGTGTCGGCAGTCACCGAATAAGTCGCGTTAGTGGGACAGGCCCTTTAGTGTGGGGAATCGAGGATTTCATGATTTCCTATCTCCCTGTTCTCCTGAGCCCACCAGAACAATCCCGATAGTCTCAAGAAGGGTCTCGATCGAAACATCACCTACTTCTTTTCCAGAGATGCTGCCTGTCCCGCTATGTTACTTCAGCTTTAGGTGTCTATCTTCAATCCCAATAAAAGATAATTAATTTCTTCTTCAATAGACGCCACCTGACCCAAGTCTTTTCAGGTTTTCTTTCCTTTGGACTTTCACATCCACAGTGTTTTGTTAAAAAGTCCTTAACTTGTTGATCTTTCATAATGCATTGTGCACAGTAACAGATTTGCAATGTGAACAACGTGCAATATGTCCCAGTCTGGATGTCCATTGACAAATGCCAATGCAACAGCATGCAATGGCAATCAGAATCTCACACTTTTCCACTTACGGCTTGTGTTCTAAAGTGAAGTCCGAGGAGCTTTGCCAGGCATCATTTCAAACTTCATTTTGCACTTGACTACAGTATCCAAACCATGACTATTTGATTCCAGCACTAGGTTCTCAAGCTCTTCCATTTCTAGTACCACTACCTTGAAGTAGCACCATTCTTCATGTAAATTATAAGAAAATTCACAAAGAGTCAAGGACTGCCTTGTGGTAAAATAAAACTCCAAAGAACCATGTTGCTAGAGGCTTGCAAACAGTATCTATGGAGAGATTTTTCTCAATCTCTCCATTTATTTTCAATGGAAGACTGGAAGGCACCAGAGATAAAATGTGACTGATTATTTTCTTTTGTGTGGGAGGACAAGGACTAATACCATCCTGGCCACACACCCATTTGCCCTGCTTCCTTCAGGTAGAAGGTACAGGAGCCTGAAGGACTACAACGACCAGGTTCAGGAATAGCTACTTCCCCACAGCCACCAGGCAATTAAACTTGGATCGGACAACATTTTGAACATTAATAGCCCATCATCTGTTATTTGCACTTTATCAGTTTATTTATTCATGTGTGTATATATTTATATAATGGTATATGGACACACTGATCTGTCCTGTAGTCATGCCTACTATGTTCTGTTGTGCTGAAGCAAAGCAAGAATTTAATTGTCCTATCAGGGACACATGACAATAAACTCTCTTAAATCTTGATTGCACATACTCATGCCAAAGCTCCAGTGGTAGATTACATTACAGAAGTAACTGGTCCTTGCCAAAGTGCATGCTCTGCAAGTGGCTCCACATCAATATCAGGACCAATCTTCTGCAACTGTGCTCATCCCATACCCAGGATTCCTTTAATGGCTACGGATGTAGCAACCTTTGCTTTGAATGAACTCAATCACTGAGCTTCCACGATGGTCCAAATTTAGAGAATTATAAAGATTCCTTAACCTCTGAGTGGAGACATTTCTCCACAGCTCAACACTCAATACTAACGTCTTGTTGTCTAGCTGTGTCCTTTGGCCGTGGACCCTCTGAATAGGGGAATCAATCTCCATGTATTCAACTAGTCAAGCTCTTTGAGAATTCTATGAGTTTCCCAAGAAATCTCATTCTTCCTCACTACAGAGAATGAAGACCTAGTCGCTCTGTAAATGGGATGCCTGGAGTTTGCCCTCTAGGGCAATACATCCTTACAGAGGATGTCAAGGAGATCAAAATTGTACACAATACTCAGTCTTACTTCATCTCACCCTATCTTCATCTCACTCAGTCTTACTTCATCTCACATCCTGTTTATTTTTCTGCCGTATAGATGTTGTTTCTGAAATGCACCTCATATACAACTGAAAAAAAACACTTGTCAAATATCAAGCAAAGTGAAAGATTAATGACCCAAGTTTTCCAAACTGTAGAAAGGCTGCTCATGAAAAATGTTATCTCATCAAAAAATCGTCTCACAGAAAGAATTAGACTCGTTTTATATTCAAAACATGGAAGAAGAGATTATACTTATTGGTAATAAGTGATGATAAGCTGTTGGAGCTTGAAAGCCGTGACCACCATCATGACCAGCTTCATCCCAGCAACTATCAGGCTCTTGAACACGACGCAACATTAACCTCAACAAATGTGATTTTCTTTGAACTGCGTCTTTAATTACAATACGGAATTTGGTTTTTGCACTATTAAGATCATCCAGTATTATGGTTACGAGTTTATTGTATTTTTGATTATGATATATTATTTGTGTGTTATTGTATTTACAGGCTTGTTGAGCTGCAGCAAGTAAGAATTTCAATGTGCTGGTGTCGGTACCTATGACAACTAAACACTCTTGATCTTGGACCAGAAAGAGGATGGAAAGTAAGTCACAATTTTAAGATTTCTTGGAGACAGAGTGTCAGTATGTATTGCATCTTTAATAATTTAAGTGAATATGTTAAATGCAAAGTATATTTCTGCTGTTTGGAAAAAGGCTCAAATACCTTTGTTTTCTAAATATGGATCCAGAGCTTCGGAAAGGTAGGAACTAACTTCAGAGATTGTACGTAAATTGACTGTGAGAGGTTTAGTAGGAGAACATCTATAATAGCATAACTTGTTAAGGAACTGTCAGCACGGATTCAAGCAAGGGAGGTCATGTTTAATTAACCTGCTGGATTTATTGCGGACAGGCTAACCAAGAGAATGCAATGGAGATTATATACAGAGTTTGGCAGAAGCGCCTGATGACTTTTGAATGGTGGTTTTCTTTTTATAATGCCTAGGGTAAGGAATCATGCAGAGGCAAGCAATATTATCTGTCAGACAGAAAATCATCTTAAAACACAGAATTAGAACCAGTCAGGCAAAACATAAATTACAAACCTTGCAGCCAAGGATCTTTCTTGGGACAATGGCTACATTTCATTTGTAAATAGCAAAAACTTTGCTATTGCGTGTTCAAGAAGTGCACCGTTTGATAATAATATACCACAAGGCAGCAGATTTGTATGATTTGGCTGGTGCTCAGTGGTAGCACTTCTACCTCTACCCCTCCATCCCCCACCAGGATGGTCTCTAAGCCCTCCGGTTCTTCCTCGACTGGAGAATCAACCTATACCCGTCCACTGATACTTTCATCCGCCTAGCGGAGTTGGTCCTTACCCTCAATAAATTCTCGTTTGACTCCTCCCACTTCCTCCAAATACAAGGCGTAGCTATGGGTACGCGCATGGGCCCCAGCTATGCCTGCCTCTTTGTCTTGTACGTCAAACAATCCTTGTTCGAGGCATACCAGGGCCCCATCCCCGACCTCTACCTCTGCTACATCGATGATTGCTTTGGTGCTACCTCCTGCACCCACACATAACTGACTGACTTCATCCGCTTCACCACTAACTTCCACCCGGCACTCACATACACCTGGACCATTTCTGACACCTCCCTACCATTTCTTGACCTCACTATCTCCATCGCAGGTGATAGACTTCTGACCGACACTATAAACCCACTGACTCCCATGGCTATCTAGACTACTCTTCTTCCCACCCTGCTTCCTGTAAGGACTTCATCCCCTACTCCCAATTCCTCTGTCTACACCGCATCTGCTCCTAGGATTAGGTGTTCCACCACAGGGCATCTGAAATGTCCTCTTTCCTCAGGGAACGGGGGTTCCTCTCCCCCACTATAGATGAGGCTCGCACCAGGGTCTCTTCCATACCCCATAACACTGCTCTCTCTCCCCATCCCCCCCACTCGCAACAAGGGCAGAGTCCCCCAAGTCCTCATCTTTCACCCTACTAGCCGTCACATGCAACAAATAGTCCTCCGTCAGTTTCGCAACCTCCAACCTAACCCAACCACTCACCACATCTTCCCATCTCCCCCCGTCTGCTTTCCGCAAAGACCGCTCCTCCGTAACTACCTTGTCAATTCTTCCCTTCCCTCCCGCACCACCCCTCCCCGGCACTTTCCCTTGCAAACGCAAGGGATGCTACACTTGTCGCTTTACGTCCCACCTCGACTCCATTCAAGGACCCAAGCAGTCATTCCAGGTGCGACAGAGGTTCACCTGCATCTCCTCAAACCTCATCTATTGCATCCGCTGCTCTAGATGTCAGCTGATCTACATCGGTGAGATCAAGTGTAGGTTTGCCGATCGTTTCGCCGAACACCTCCCCTCGGTTCGCATTAACCAACCTGACCTCCCGGTGGCTCAGCACTTTAACTCACCCTCCCATTCCGTATCCGACCTCTCTGTCCTGGGCCTCCTCCACGGCCAGAGTGAGGACCACCGGAAATTGGAGGAACAGCACCTCATATTCCGCTTGGGCAGTCTGCACCCTAGTGGCTTAAACATTGAATTCTCCCAATTCCATTAGCCCTTGCTGTCTCCTCCCCTTCCTTGCTCTCCCTCAGCCCTTGGGCTCCTTCTCTTTTTTCCTTTCTTCTCCCCCCCCCCCCCCGCCCCCCCATCAGTCTGAAGAAGGGTTTCGGCTCGAAACGTCGCCTATCTCCTTCGCTCCATAGATGCTGCTGCACCCGCTGAGTTTCTCCAGCACCTTTGTCTACCATAGCACTTCTAAATCTGGCTCATAATGTCCAAAATTTGAGCTCCACCCAAGGACTGAATACATAATGTGGGGGGCATTCCAGTGCAATGTGAGGGGAATGCTGCACTTCTGCAGGTGAAACACATTGGATGAGATGTTAAAGCATGGCCTTGTCTAGCCCCTGTCAATGAAGGTAAAACAAAATCTCATTTGATTACTTCTAAAAGAGCGGGTTAGTCCTGGTTCATATTTATCCATCTGCTAATATCATTTTATAGATCATTTGGTCATTGCTGTACTGATGCATCTGGCATCTTGCTATGCTCAAATCGACTGTCCTGTTTCCTTTATCATTTGTAGTATTTATATGTTCCAGTCCATCACACAAAGAAGCCCTGCCCCATCGACTCCATCTACACTTTATGCTTCCTCGGGAAAGGAGCCAACATAATCAAGGACCACTCACACCCTAGTTATTCTATCTTCTCCCATCAGGCAAAATATACAAAAGCTCGAAAGCACGTACCACCACATTCAAAAGCAGCTTCTTTCCCACTGTTATCAGACTCTTGAATGGACCTCTCGTATCACAGGATAGACACAAAGTCCTGGAGTAACTTACCGGGACAGACAGCATCTCTGGAGAGAAGAGAAAGTGACTTTTCCGGACGAGACTCTTCTTCAGACCTTGCTCTCGTATCAAAGGGATGAATTCCCTATCTTCCAGTCTACCTGTTTTTGTAACACTGTATTCGGCGCTGTTTATTTTTTTCTTTTGCACCACATGAGGGTTTATTCAAGATGGTGGTGCTGGCGGACAGAGGAAAGGAACTGTGCCAGTGACCGGGGAGGGGGCACAACTCCCGCACCCGAGTGCACTGCGTGTTCCGAGGTTGGCACCAACGGAGGCTGATTGGATTGGACACCGCTCCAAGGGTCCCGGATTAGACGGAGCCAGCAGCAGCAAGGAGCAGTGGAGAAGTAGTTGAGATCATCAACAATATCGCCTGATAAGGCTGCCCCTAAATCTCTAACTCAGTGCCTCCGCCAAGACAATTGGCATTTATAGCCAAGGTTAGACGCTATCATTTTACCAACTTTGTGCTTGAAGGGTAAAAGGTGGCACCAGAAACATGGCGATCCGTGTGACATGCCTCAGTTTAATCTACTATTTTATGCTCTTGTACTTGTGATTTTATGATTGTGCCTATTTATCGTTAGATTTTACTAAACTGTATGCAAAAATGAGATTTAATGTGGCTAGGGAAACATGCCATCAAACCACGTACTCGTGTATGCCAGGCTTTATTTATGGACTTACCATCAAGGGCTCGCAGTGTCAGGAGAGGCTAATCAGGAGCTCCAACGGCGCAGAGGCTTGACCAGCCCCGACGCGGGGTCCGATTGCCGGCGCGGGGGAGCTGACACTCCCCCCCCCCCGATGCAGAAGCTGATCGCCCCGATACAAAGGGCCCGACTGCTGGCTACGGGAGTCAAGATCGTCTCGTCAACGGAAGGCTCGAGGCCCCCGACCATGGGAGAGCATAGAAGGGAAGGAATATGAACTTTTTTTTCGCCTTCCATCACAGTGAGGAATGTGGAGGATTCACTGTGGTGGATGTTTATGTTAAAATGTATTTTGTGTGTTCCGTTGATTTTTAATTGTATGATTGACTTGGCAAATTAAATTCCTCATATGTTGCAAAACATACTTGACTAATAAAGTATTATTGTGATTGTGATTTGGTTGGCACACATGCTTTTTCACTGTATATTGGCACATGTAACAATGACAAACCAATACTTCACTATTTATTTCCCTTAATTACTTCACCTCTGTGACCTCCTTCAGCGTTAATACAGATGAGAAATATTCATTGTCACATTGTCCACAAGTATCAGGTTAGATTATGTATACGAATTTCAGAGGTAGTTTTTATACCAAAAATGTTCTCATTCATCAAAGAAAATGCAAATTATAGTTGACATATTCCGAAGGATTCAGATCTCTCAAGCAAAGTCCAGGGTAATTTGATGTGAATAGCAGTCCAACAGCTAACATGGACGGAAGGGAGCAGTGAAGATGCATGCTCAGTTGTTTGGATAAGGTTATACTGGTTTAAAAGAATGATACAGAATAGTGCAAAACGGCTGTTATCAAATTATCATAAACGTGGCTGTCTTGGCAAAGAAATGAAAGCAATGATCTCATGGAACTGTATGAAGTACAGGTCAAGTCTACTACTTATACAGTTGGACTCTCGATCAGCAGGTTCAGAGGATGATGACAATCACAGTGAATGGGGAAATGTTCTCCAATTCGATGGCAGTGGCCCAGGTTAGTTCAGGTCCTCTTTACTATTGCCAAAGCAGGTCTCAAATCTCCAGTTAAGGCATATGTCAGTCTTTACTATTCATAAGCCTTGTGTAGATAAATAATTTGTGTAGATGTGGTATGGGTACTAATAATGGCTCCAATGCCGGCCCAATGGGTGCAGAGAAATGGTAGAACAACTTTGACTTCGGGTTTTCTGCTCTGGTGCGAATGCAGTTTTCCAGTCTGAAGGTTTGAGTATCCCTAATCTAGATTATTTTCTACTGTCTTGGTATTTACATGATGCAATGATAATGGTGCAGTTGGCAAACATAGGTGGAGAATGCAGGAGAATGGGGTTGAGGGGAAAAGGTAGATCAGCCATGATTGAGTAGTGGAGTGGACTCAATGAGCCGAATTCTGATCCTACAATTTATGAAATAATAGCCTTTTCCCCTTATCAAACAATCTACAACAGAACCAGAGATGTGATGAAGAAAACGCCCAGGTTTATGAAAGACTGTGGAAGAATAGGGAACCAGTGGTCCAAAGCAGTCTATTTCTCATAGAACACTTGCCCTTACGACAGATCATATCAATTTATGTTGCTCAATGTTAAAATGTGTATAATCAGATAATTTGCATTCTTCAGAGGTTATAAGGTGAACAAAACAGGCAATCTAATGTAGTAAAAATGTAAGTCACCAGGAAAGGATGAGCAGGTGTAACTAGTTATTTTTGTACACAAGGGTCTTGGGGGGGGGGGGAGGGTGGTGGGGGGTGGGGGGCGGGATGGAGTGGAAGAAGTGACCTACTGAAAGTTGAAGATAATGAATGGAATTCACATCATTAATCTTAGCAAGTTGCTCGCTGAGATGTAAATGTCAGACAAGATAAGTTAAAAATGTGGGAATTAGAAGTAGAAGAAAAAGCTGAGAGAACTGCAGGATTAATTACTGGTGAAGATCACTGAATAAGAAAGAGTTCAAGGGATAATTGGATGCATTTTTGGGTAACTGAATGGATTGAGGCACATGGCAGAAGATAAATAAGCAATCGATCATCTCTATAAGCTTTTTGACCTTTTCCTGTCTCTGCTCCTGTTCTTATGACAGTATCTCAAGTAACATGCTTTCACTGTTTTACGGGAGGCTCAAAATGATATGCAATTCCCACATCTTTATGATAGAGCAAGCCAGAGAAGGAACAATTTGCACACACTGTAATTAAATACAAAAACTACCTCCAGTGGGATTCTGGAAATTTGAATAAATTAACAGTCTTTTTAGAGCACACTGCTCCAGCACTGTACAAGTTCCACAAGATGAGACAATGGTTATAGATTAATTATAGTGTGGAGTAGGTTCATCTAGTTAAATAATAGTTGAGAAATAACTTTTGAAATCATCTGCTCAAACCTCTTTTCACCATTACAAGTAAACAAAACAATTGAGCAATTCCTGGCATTCTCTTCAAACACACCAGTTGACAAGATGTAGGCGCTTAAAGGGAAAATATTGTGAACAAACAATAATGCTGCAGCAGTGATGCTCGTGCGAGGAGAGAGGAGCCAGAACGAGCACATCTGAGGACAACTCAGTGAATGCGGTAGTCATGAACTCCAAGAGAGATCCTTATTGCCCTTAATCTGACTTTACAATCTGTGCTTCCTAGTGGTGAAACAATGAACTCCTGCAGGTTGCAATCACTGTGCTAGGAAATCTACATTCAGCATATTGGCATTGTAGGTGTGCAGCTGGTCAGATCTTTACCATTTTTGATGGGGAATATATAGAAAAATGGGAGTAGGAGCAAGAGTTGGCTCTTCAAGTTTGCTTTACACTCAGTGCCGAAAGTTTAAGGTTATGTGCCTCAAATTACTCATGGCTGATCATCAAAAGTAAATACCCTATTTTTCTGGCCTCTGGCATTTTCAATACCTTCTGGCCCTGAGTAAAATATCCAACCTCTTCTTGAACATATTCAATGACTTGCATTTGATCGCATTCTGTATAGAAAATTCCCCAGGTCACTCTCTCTCTGGGGATGAAATATTTCCTTTTTTCAGACTGAAAGGGTACCTCCACAAATTTTAGGTAGTCCTCTATTTTGAGAGTCCTGAACAATCAAGATTCTCCTTCCGGCATCCTATCTATCCGAGACCTGTTTATCTATTAACTTTCTATGAGGTTTTCTGAAATCCCCTCTTGATTTTCTACCCTCCACTGAATATCAGCTTGACTGACCCAATCTCTCATCTTGAGCCATGCTAGATATGTCAGACTTGTCTATTGCCTAATAATACTTGAAACATCTGACATGTGATGTTAGATTTGCATCTTGAAGCATGCTAACACTATGCCATATTTGATCTGTACTATGTAATTAGCCCTGAAGCTAATTATACTATGTGCCATATTAGAACAGGGACAGGAAAGATTGCCATCATTTAATTCCTGAATAGGTAAGACTTGTGGCATATTGCATCTATGCTATATTAGACCTGTGAGACCTGAGGCAAGTTGAGCGAAACGGGTAAATTTCAAGTAATTTACTTTTTTTTCTGAATTAAATTGGTTGATATGAAAGTATTTAATTGCTAACAACTATATTTAATCATTTTCCACATTTACTACTATTTTCCTTAATTACTATTTGTCATAATTTTTTAGTTTTTGAAATATCTATATTAACATATTTTTAATAGGTTTAAAGCTGGTTTTCATTTTAGAGCTATTTTATTTAAGCTTTGAACATCTGTAAATGTCAAAGACCTACATAGCCCCTTAATTGCCTGTCAAAACTGCACAAGCCTCGCCAATCAAGAATCTGTTTTGGCGAGCAAGTTGTCATGGCAAATATCCTGGAGAGGAAAAGGAAGACAAAATAAACAAAGAGAAAAAAAAAATGAAAGCCGCAAGAGTTTTCTTTTCCTCTTGAGGTCAGCTAGAATCATGCGAGCAACAACTGTCAGATTCTAATGAAAGAAAGAAAGAGACAGACACGGATGGGCCATCCAGTCAACAAAATGAAAACCAGCTTCAGGTCCAAATTAGATAAGTGTATCCTACCTCAAATATCTCCAAGATCCCCATGTAGCGTGGACGTAGGGAGATTTAATCAAGAGCCAAAACTGTCAGTGCACATTTGCTCAGAGAGTTATAACTTAAAAAATAAACTGCATCCTTAGTATTGGCCAGCTGATATCAATAGGAGAGTATTCAAGAGTCCAAAAAAACATTGTTGTTTTTGCATTTAAACTTCCTTGTTAATATCACGTGGGGCAGTTGGAGAATAATTTGCAGGCACTTATGATGTATAAAGTAGAGTAAGTTGGCAATTTGCAGGTGTCCTAACTTTGGAAGTTGTGCTGAGCAATGAACTAACCTGCACAAGGTCCACCCTGGCAGGAGCTCTAATAATGGTGGTTCCTAGCCAGGGCAGTGTCTGGAGGTGGTGGTTGGATTGGGTTCACCCAATGTAAAGGTTATCTGGTCGCTCGTGGCAATGTGCGACCTACTTCTCCAATGGTGCATTCATATTCTGATGGCAGAGGATCGTCAGAGTTGGACAGCTTCGCCTCAAAGGGCTCTCCTGTTAAAATGCTGGATAAGTTGACATGAAACTGAACCCATTGTTGCATTTCCATGGCATACTTCCCAGGACCAAAAAACCCTGACCCCTTAATGTGCGTTCATGAACCCACTATCTGAAGTCTGAAGCTTCGTCAAAGACATCAAGCATATATTGCATAGCAATGACATGTTTGTCGCATGCCCTGCATTACTTATGCATAGCAGATTCGCATTCAGAGAAGCAGGTGCTGAGTGTGATATTACCCCTAGTGTAGAAAATGGATATTAAAAGTTCTAGTTCTAAATTTATTATTTTCACATGTACCTAAGTACTGTAAAAAGCTTTGCTTTGCATGATATCCAATCAAATCAGATAAGACCATAAATAAATACAATGAAGCCATACTCAAGTACAATAGGGAAAGCAAAGGAAAAGACACCGAGTGCAGAATATAGTTCACAAAATTGTAACGCACTGGTTCCGGAGACAAAGTCCAATGTCCGTAATGAGATAGAGGTGAATCGGACAGTACCCTAGCTTATGGACTATTCAGAAGCACATGAATAATAACAACGGAATTGGAAACTCATTATTTATGTATTGATCTATATTTTATTTTGTTTTTGCACTTGTAAATCTGTTATTTAAAGATTGCTGCATTTATGCAGATATCATGGTTGCAGCACATGAGCCATTGGGTAATTGTATCGGTGGCCAAGATCATCATAGTTATCTGCAAAATGCAGCAAAAATTAAATAATAGACACACAATTTTAGCATGTATGCCAGATAGCATACCAAGCTCATTCAAAAAAAAAAGATATCAGGGAAACAAAGTAGATGATTTTGCAGAGATGTACATAATTAGTATTGTCACTATTGAAGCATTGCAGAATATTACTTTGAAGCCATTTTGTGGGTGGATTTGGCCACTTCTGGGTGACACTACAATTTCAGTCCAACTAATGGTTATCCTTGACAAGATTCTTAAGGGCTACAAGTGGATGATGTGGCCATCACAGTAGGTAAGCAGGTTTCTAAAAACCTTGCAGCCTGCATATTTTGCATTGATCCGTTCTTCAATGCCTCCTGAGTCAGATTTGCATAATATGTCAGTCAAAGTTGGATGTTGCTTCCTGGGATGCAAGCTGGTGTAGAGCAGGGCACCTCCCTTAAGCTGGCCACCGTGATCATGGTTCCAGCCATTGAAACCTGCGGTAGCTCGGACTGGATGCTGTAATCCTGGAAGTCGTTGATGTAGACAGCACGAAGATGGATGCTGCCGGCAGTGTTCAATGGGTGTGGGTATTCAGGTATCATTCAGGCCACCTTAAGCCATCCATTTTCAGAAGCAAACAAATGAAGTCCTCCTCACCTGCCGCTGCTCCCGATGACAGGGGAACGGTATTAACTCTCAGCTGTTGAGATGGTCAAGAGCCGAAATTGCAATTGTGCATGCATGAATTGACTTATACGAAAGACCTTAAATGTATGTAGAATTTTTCGTAACGTCCTTTCGTAAGAGCTGCTGTCTCACAGAGCCATAGACCCAGGTTCAATCCTGACCTCGGGTGCTGTCTGTTCAGAGTTTGCATGTTCTCCCTGTAACCACGTGGGTTTCCTCTGGTGCTCTGGTTTCCACCCACATCCCAAAGATGTGCGGGTTTATTGGTTAAATAGCCTCTATAAATTGCCCCAAGAGTGTAGGAAGTGGATATGAAAGTGGGGTACCATGGAAGAAGTATGATTGGGTCGATGGTGGTGTAGACCCATTGGGCTGAATGGCCCATTTAAATAGACAATAGACACTGGAGCAGGCCATTCAGCCCTTCAAGCCAGTACCGGCATTCACTGTGATTATGGCTGATCATCCACATTCAGTACCCCGTTCCTGCCTTCTCACCATATCCCCTAACTCCGCTACCTTTAAGAGCTCTATCTCTCACTTGAAAGCATCCAGATAATTCTCCGAGGCAGATAATTCCACAGATTCACAACTCTCTTGGTGAAAAAGATTTTCCTCATCTCCGTTCTAAATGGTCCAACCCTTATTCTTAACTGTGTCTTGTATAGGGTCTTGGTGAGACCACACCTGGAGTATTGCGTACAGCTCTGGTCTCCAAATCTGAGGAAGGACATTTTTGCCATAGAGGGATGTAAATAGCCATGTAAATAGCTGCGGTCCTAGCACCAAGCCCTGCGGTACCCCACTAGTCATTGCCTGCCATTCTGAAAGGGACCCGTTAATCCCTACTCTTTGTTTCCTGTCTGCCAACCAATTTTCTATTCATGTCAGTACCAATACCATGTGCTCTAATTTTGCCACTAATCTCCTATGTGGGACCTTATCAAATGCTTTCTGAAAGTTCAGGTACACTACATCTACTGGCTCTCCCTTGTCCATTTTCCTATTTACATCCTTAAAAAATTCCAGTAGATTAGACAAGCATGATTTCCCTTTCGTAAAACCATGCTGACTTGGACCGATCCTGTTACTGCTATCCAAATGTGCCGCTATTTCATCTTTTATAATTGACTCCAGCATCTTTCCCACCGCCGATATCAGGCTAACTACTTTATAATTCCCTGTTTCCTCTCTCCCGCCTTTCTTAAAAAATGGGATAACATTAACTACCCTCCAATCCACAGGAACTGAGCCTGAATTTATAGAACATTGGAAAATGATCACCAATGCATCCATGATTTCTATAGCCACTTCCTTAAGTTCCCTGGGATGCAGACTATCAGGCCCTGGGGATTTATCAGCCTTCAGTCCCATCAGTCTACCCAACACCATTTCCTGCTTAATGTGAATTTTCTTCAGTTCCTCCGTCACTCTAGGTCCTCTGGCCACCGGCATATCAGGGAGATTGTTTGTGTCCTCCTTAGTGAAGATGGATCTAAAGTACCTGCTCAACTCATCTGCCATTTCCTTGTTCCCCATAATAAATTCACCTGTTTCAGTCTTCAAGGGCCCAACCTTGGTCTTAACTATTTTTTTCCTCTTCACATACCTAAAGAAGCTTTTACTATCCTCCTTTATATTCTTGGCTAGCTTACCTTCGTACCTCATCTCTTCTCCCCGTATTGCCTTTTTAGTTATCTTCTGTTGCTCTTTAAAAGTTTCCCAATCCTCTGGCTTCCCGCTCATCTTTGCTATGTAATATTTCTTCTCTTTTATTTTCATTCGGTCCTTGGGTTCCCTTGTCAGCCATGATCGTCCCTTACTCGCCTTGAAATCTTTCTTCCTCTTGGGAATGAACTGATCCTGCACCTTCTGTATTATTCCAAGAAATACCTGCATTGTTGTTCCATTCTCATCCCTGCTAGGGTATCTTTCCAGTCAACTTTGGCCAGCTCCTCGCTCATGGCTCCATAGTCCCTTTTGTCCAACTGTGGTACTGAAACTTCCGATTTTCCCTTCTCCCTCCCAAATTGTAGCTTAAAATTTATATTACGGTCACTACCCCTAATGGCTCCTTTACCTCGAGTTCCCTTATCAAATCCGATTCATTACACAACACTAAATCCAGAATTGCCTTCTCCCTGGTAGGCTCCAGTACAAGCTGCTCTAAGAATCCATCACAAAGGCACTCCACAAACTCCCTTTCTTGCAGTCCAGTACCAACCTGATTTTCCCATTCTACCTGCATGTTGAAATCTCCCATAACCATTGTAGCATTACCTTTGCGACATGCCAATTTTAAACCTTGATTCAACTTGCACCCTATATCCAGGCTACTGTAGATAACTCCCATTAGGTTCTTTTTACCTTTGCAATTCCTCAGTTCTATCGATACTGACTCTACATCTTCTGATTCTATGTCACCCCTTGCAAGGGACTGAATTTCATTCCTCACCTATAGAGTTACCCCATCCCCTATGCCCACCTGTCTGTCTTTTCAATAGGATGTATACCCTTGAATATTCTGTTCCCAGTCCTGGCCTGCTTGCAGCCATGCCTCTGTAATTCCCACAACATCATACTTGCCAATTTCTAACTGAGCCTCAAGCTCATCCACTTTATTTATTATACCTTGTGCATTCATATAATGCTTTTAATCCATTACTCCCCTCATCCTGCACATCGATTCCTATTTCACGACCATAGTCTCCTATCCCTTCCTGAGCTTTCTGCCCCGTTTCCATGCTGTATCTCTGAACCAATCTCGGTACTGCGTGAAAGGCCAGGATTTATTGTCCACTCTTAAATATCCCTCAGAATTGGGTGATGACCAGCCATCTTTATTCACGCTAGTCTCTCGGGGAATGGCGTTGGGTAGGAAATTCCAAGATTTGGACATGGCAGCTATAAAGGACTGAATCGGGATGCCCTACAAGGAGGGTCATAGAGTATAGAAACAGACCCTTCACCCCACTTATCTATGTCGATCATGAGAGGGATCTGAAGGTGGTGGTTCTCCATTACACCTGCTGCCTTTGTCCTTTGAGATCACGTTTTGGGGTATCTCAAGCCCAAAGAGCGGTAATGAACAGATAATTGTTTTTTAGGCTTCTGAAATTGCTCATGACACAACGTTCCTTTCCCTTGAAACAGAATCTTTGCTGTTCACCTGAGAGGCCACACAATGTCCATGGTAAATGTTCACCCATCAGTGTAATACTAAAGACTCGCTGCAACAATTCCCTTTTTTGGCATATATGAATACATTTTAAAAGTGCAGCAATTATTTTGAGTGTTTGATTAGCCCATTTACTATTAGCTAAAAGACTCCATGTTATTTTTATGAAGTGAATTAGCTTACAGGCAAATGCCACATTATTTTCTCAAAGCGAAAACTGTATGCAAGTCACCCGAGTGGATCACTTGAGATGCTGCAATCATTGCCTGTTGTAAATGAATTTGGCAGGTGGTAAATGCATGCAGAATTTATAAAGCAACAGAGAGTCACTGATACCACATCATTCCAGATTGATAACAGGTTACAGCCACAGATTATTGCAGTATGGAAATCATCATCCTGTAAATAACAGCAGGGTACACCATGTATTCTAGTCTTTTCATTGTTTAATAAACAATAAAAGCTGCTGCAGAGGGCACTGCAGCACTGTAAAACCATTTAATGCAACAAAGGTCTGCTGCTTTAATAGAGACCATTTTCTTTCCAAAATAAACCACATATTGTTGGCAAAAAGTATTACCCTTACAAAGCTATCCTCCTGAAATAGGAAATACTTCCATTTCTCAATCGCCAGGAGCCTCATGAGCAGCACAGTAGTGCAGAGGTAGAGTCGCTGACTTACTGCATGAGAGACCGGGTTCGATTCAGACTACAGGTGGTGCCTGTATGGAGTTTGTACATTCTCCCAGTGACCCCATGGATTTCCTTTGGGGATCCGGTTTCCTCCCCTACTCCAAAGATGTATAGGTATGTAGCTTAATTGGATTCGGTAAAATTGTAAATTGTCCCTAGAATGTAACATAATGCTAGCATACAAGGTGATTGCTGGCTGGCGTTTACTAGATGGGCTGTAGGGCCTGTTTGTGCACTGTATCTCAAAAGTCTCATTGTTGACAAAGTACTTTTTGAAAGTACTTTGGCCACTGCTGCAATGAGTTGGAACAAGCTGGCTTTGCATACTGATCTTAAAGCACCCAACCAATCAAACAGAAGTAACCCGTCAGCATGCATGTACCATGTCGAGGACTTGCCGACCAATTCTGGGGTGAATATACCTGTCTGCACCACGTGCCAAGTCTTGTTGGGCCTTGTCAATGCATGCAGGGGAATCACCTCCCAAATTCTGTTGAGGTTCCAACCCCACTTATTTCAATTGGGATTCTGGATTCGTTTTAATGATTCTAGATCTTATTTGAATTATTTCTACACATTTATGTTATTGATTTAAAATATATATATATAAAATAACTTTTAAATTATTTATTCCAGACTGTAAAATATTTGAATGACGGAGGCATTTAAAGAATACTGAAATAACTTTCATAGTCATCAAAGCTTTTGTAAGGGTCTGTGGGGTTAGTCGGATCTGGGGTCTTGTTGTTGTTGAGTCCTGGCCCTCAAGTGGAAGCTTCAGAGGCAATCCTCCACACCTGACACAGGTAAGTGAGGGCATGCGGCGATCACAGGCAAGTTTCTGGGCAGCAGACTTGGTCCATTACAATCTGACATCGCCTACAAATTGCAACAATCTACTTCCGTTACCTTATAAAAATTGTATTTGGAATGTTGAACCTCACATTTGATAAAGATAATTGGAATAAAAAATTGCATCTCTTTAAATTAGCATCAGAATTTTGTACCATTTGTAAAGGCAGGGACTAATCAGAGATTAGCCCACACAGCTTTCATCGATTGCATTGACTGATTGAAAGATGCATTATGGAAACGGGTCCTTCGGCCCACTCAGTCCACACCGACGATCGATCACCCATTCACACTAGTTCTATGTAATCCCACTTTTGTATGCAGAGTCAATTAACCTACCAATTAGCAAGTCTTTGGAATTTGGTAGGAAACCAGAGCTCCTGGAGTAAACCCATGCGGTCACAGAGAGAACATGCAAATTCCACATTAACAGAACCCGAGGTCAGGATCAAACCTGGGTCTCAGGCGTCGTGAGGCAGCAAATTTACCAGCTGCACCACTGTGGCTTTGTCAAGGACAGATCCTGTCTGACTAAATTGATTTAATTCTTTGAGTAGGTAACAAATTGAATCGATGAGGGCATGCAGTTGCTGCATTTTTCATGGAGTTCACTAAAGCCTTTGACAAGGCCCACATGGGAGATAGGTTCAAAAGGCTTAAGCCCATTGGCTCCAGGCCAGGTTGGCAAACAGAATCCAGAATTAGTTTAGGAATAGGAAACAGAAAGTGATGGAAGAGGGTTGTTCCTGTGATTGTATGCCTGTGTCTAATAGTGTAATTCAGGACTGGGGCTGAGGTGTTCAAGAAGTTGACCAGAGTGACAGCTTGGCTACTTCAGAGGTGTTCAAGGGGATGATGCACAAAATGAAGCTTTGGCTGTAGATGTGGCAAATGCAGCAGTACAGATGGAAGAAGAGACAGTTGAGGGCATTGTCCTGGATGTGAGGAACAATAGAGAAATGGTGCAGAAGGTGGGAGCAATAGATAGAACCAAAGATCCTATAGCGAGCAAGATAGTCCACTCGACGAAAAAGACGTAGTACGGTCATGGGCAGATTCATGGGTAATTTAAGGTCCCATTTCCGTAAGCAGCTTCCGTCTCCACACCAAAGATCCCATAGGATAATATTGCGGAGGCGGAAGCCGGTTACGGAACCATCCTTGTAAAAATAAAGGTAAGAATCTTCTCCTCATTTTCAGAATTTTAATTTATTAACACAAACTGTTCCCCCGCAACGTTGATTACACTGCGAGTCGGGTCGGGTCAGGTTACGGAAATGGATGAGAAAATGGCACACATTCCATTCCGTTGTGTACTACACATCAGCCAATTGCATTTAGCTCCGCTATAGGATCTTTGGATAGAACATAGAACACGGCAGCAAAGGAGCAGGCCCTTCAGCCCATCTCTTTGTGAGAAACATGACATAGAGACCAAATCTTGTACATAATTTAAATCCCTCCACTCCTTGCATATTTATGCGCCTATCCAGAAGTCTTTGAAATGTCACTATCTTATTTCCCTCCACAACCATCCCTGGGAGCATGTTCTAGGCACTCATCACCTTCCATGTAAAAAACTTACCTCACCATTTTTTAAATCTTTGCCTTTCTCACTGTATAACCATGCCCTCCAGTATGTGATTTTTATCCATCCTGGGTAAAAGGTTCCTACCGTCTACCCTATCTATACCTCTGATCATTTTTTATACTTCTATCAGGTCTTCCCACAACCTCCAGTATGCCAGAGAAAATTATGCAAGAGATGCTGCATGAATTTATAGGAGTGTCAGGAATCCTTGCTGACATATTTCAGAGAAAGTGGGCATGGAGCTGCATTGATATCCAACGAGCAAAATGCTCCATAAACACTGGTAGATAATGTTGGCTGCAGTACATTTTAAAACGTTGTTTAATCTTAATTGTGAAATCATTAGGATCAATATAAAAGCATAAAACTGTCTTTACATGATGCATTTTCAATTCCTGTAATTTAATTATTTGCATTGCTATGAACATTGATGGTGATGACTGTTATGCTTAAGGAAAGATGTAAATGTGATGGAAACAGTTTCGAGGAAGTTTAATAGCTTGACCTGGAATGGGCAGATTGTCATGTGCAGTGGAACTGCTACACTGGTAATTACTGGAGTTTGGAGAGGTGAGAGAAGACGTGGAAAATGAAAGACCCAGAGAGGCCTTTTTGGGTGAATTTGAGAGAGTGTTTCTGCTTGTGGGAGAATCCAAAACGGAGTATCACTGTTAAAAAAATAGAATTTGACACTCAAGATGAAAATGACACAGAACTAATTCCCTCACTTCTTATAAGATCAAATGAGTCAGAGGATCTGAATACTTTACGGCATAGGTAAACAGATTATTGATAAACAAGGGGGTGAAAGGTAACCAGAAGTAGAAAGAATGAGGTTACAATCAGATCAGCTATGATCTTATTATATACTGTAAACTGATCAGGCTCGAGTAATCTACAGTACATTCAGACCCCTTCACATTTTTTCACATTTTGTTACATTACAGCCTTATTCCAAAATTGATTAAATTCTCTTTTTTTAAAAATCATCAATCTATACACAATAAATCCCATAATAAAAGTGAAAACAGGTGTTTAGATGTTTTTGAAAAGTAATTAAAAATAAATGAATGAAATACCATATTTACATAAGTATTCAGACCCTTTACTCAGTACTTTGTTGAGGCACGTTTGATTTCATTTCGGAGTCACGTGAGAGACTTCGTGAAGAGCCCGCCGGCACGCATGCGCGGCATATCGTCGCAACGCATTGCTGCCGACAGCTGGCGGTGGGGTGCGCTCCCCGCCAGCTCTTCATAAGGGACCGCTTAGGTAAGTTAACCTAACCTTAAGTTGGTTGGCCCTTGCTGTCTGTTTCTCTTTCAGTAAGGGCGTGGATTGGAGTTTTGATGTCTGGTCGGAGTCGTCGACTGACCGGCCCGGCGCCCTCATCATTGTTTACACCTGGGGCCGGGAGAAAGGCGGGGAGACCGATGCCTCCTTCTTCCGCAGGTCGGGACCCGCTGACTCGCCACAGCTCCGAGGAGGAGTTCGTGGAGGACGACAACGGGGTGCCACCCGAACAGGTGGACCCTGCCACATTCAGGTCGCCAGCGGCGACCACGGGGAAGGGGTCTCGTGCAGCTGCCCGGCCCCCCTCCGCTAGCCCTTCGAAGAAGGGCAGGGGAGGAGCCTGTAAGCCTAACCCGGTACGGGCTAAGGCTTCACCTGCCGCCGAGTTGCGGTCTGGTGCAACGGCGGGACCTGGGTCTGTGAGGTCTGCTACCCAACTCCCAAACCCCGCCGCCGGGACGGGGGGCTTGGGTACGGTCCCGCCTCGGTCGCCGAGTCCCCCATGGATGGGTGGACGAGACCATGCGTCGGCATCGTCCACGATGTGGACAGCCGGCAAGCCCGCGCGGGGGTCGGGTCTCCATGCTTCTGCTGGAGCCGACCCCCAGCCGTCAGGGCCCTTTGTGGCAACGGCTTCCGCTCCCGCCAAACGGAGGCGGTTGAACACCTCTCCCGCGCGGGAATCACGCGGTTTCGCTTCGGCGGCCGGCAGCGACAACTACCGGCACCGAGATCACCTCGACGAGGTGCGGGCCGATGACAGGAGCCCCGGCAATTTTTCTGAGCCGGAGGACTCCGACCACTCGAGTGTTCAGGGTGGTGGGCGTATTGACCGTATGGAGCGGCTGCTGGAGCTTCTGCTGCATAATCAACAGCAGCAAGCGTCCACCAACATCGACAGGCACAGGGCCGTCTCGCCAGCCTCCATCGTCAGCGAACTACCGGAGGAAGAAGGATTTGTTGACCCTACACCAGCTCTATCGGAGCCACCGACAGAAGATCTACTGGATGTAGCGGCAAAATTCGCTGCCCCAGTCACAACTGGGCTTCCGCTTCACCCCAAGCTGGCGGCCACGGTGGACTTCCTTACGAACCACCAGCTCCAGGAGGAAGTCCTCTCGCAGGCTATTCATCGCCACAAACCTCCCTCCAACTGCAATGCCCTAAATGTGCCTGTGGTCAATACGCCCATATGGGGCAACATCGGCGTGGCAATCCGCCATCAGGAGCTGAAGCTCCAGCGGATTTTAAAAGTCCTCACGGCCGGTATTACCGCCTTTGCGCGGTCGGTCGATGGTGGTGATCTCTCGTTGGACCAGGAGGATGCTTTGGCACTTTTGTGTGCCACTCAACACGAAATCAATGCCTTCCGAAAAAACAGCATCCGTCCATCCATCAACCCTAAGTTCGCTGGGTTGTGTAAACCACCACCACCACCGCCGCCCCGACAACTCTTCGGAGAGGACCTTCCGAAGAGAGTCAAAGAGCTTGACGAGGTAGCCAAGACGGTGGGACTCATGCGGTCTCAGATCGCCCCAGACCGTCGGTGCCAAAAGCTCCACCTGCTCGACCGCGAGGCTCGGCCGCTTCAGCAGCCAGACCATATGCTGCGACACCACACCGATATCAACAGGGCCAGCAGCAGCGGTCTTTTTTGGGGTCAGGCCCACAACGACCCCAGTGGAAAATGAAGCCACCCCACCATCAACCCAACCCAGCACCTCCGTGGCCAACCAAACATGTCAAGGACCGCCGGTGACCATGGAGGTAAGGCGGTCTGGTTTTCTTTTTCCTGTTCCTTTAACATCACATGTTGGAGGGCGACTCCGGTTCTTTTCTGAGGCATGGGAGATTGTTACTTCAGATGAGTTTATTTTGCAGAATATTCGGGGTCATACTATTGAATTTATTCACGGGGACATTCCTCCATCCCAGCATATGCCTAAACGGAAGTTTACGCTGTCTGCCGTTGAACAGGCAGCAGGCACAGCTGAAATTTTTCGTTTGGAACAAAAAGGCGTGATAGAGAAAACTATGCACGAACCTATTGAATTTGTCTCCAATATCTTTACTAGACCAAAAAAGGATGGAGGTTGTCGAGTGATTATTGACTTGACCCAGCTGAATACTTTTGTAACATACACCCATTTTAAAATGGACACCTTTGAGACAGCCAAATCACTGATTTTGCATGGTTGCTTTATGGCATGTATTGATTTAAAAGATGCATACTATTCAGTATCCATTCGGAAACATCACCGGAAGTTTCTGAAATTTGTTTGGATGGATCAGCTCTGGCAATACAGGGCTTTGCCAAATGGGCTTCCAACCGCCCCTAGGCTGTTTACTAAATTGCTCAAGCCTATTATGGCCCAATTAAGAAAACAACAACATATTGTAATGGCCTATTTGGATGATATCCTGATTATTGGCAAAACCCTGGAGGCAGCTGAGAGGGCAGTTTCGGCCACTGTCACGATATTTCAGCGGCTGGGGTTTATTGTCCATCCAGACAAGTCCAAGTTCTACCCGTCCCAGGTTATGGATTATCTGGGCTTCACGGTGGATTCCAATCGGATGAGGGCCACCATACCAACTAACAAGGTTGAGGATGTCACCCAAGCATGTCAGGATCTTGCATTCGCCAGTATACCATCTATCCGGCAAACAGCTAAGGTGATTGGCAAAATCGTAGCGTTGTTTCCGGCAGCCCAATTCGGGCCTTTGCATTATCAAAATTTGCAACGAGCCAAGATTGCCGCGTTAAAAAAGAACGCTGGTCATTTCGACAAACCAATGCGGCTGCCTCCTAATGCTGAGGTTGAGCTACAATGGTGGGTGTCCAATATTGGCAGGTCCTTCAAACCCATTATTGTGCCCAATCCGGTGGTATATTTGCAAACTGACGCAAGCTCCCAAGGCTGGGGAGCTACGGACAGCTGTTCTAGTTGTGGGGGTAGGTGGGACACCCTTGAAGCTAGCATGTTGCTATCACAAGGGATTAACTATTTGGAGCTGCTTGCAGCATTTCACGGACTTCGGGCTTATTGTTCCAATCTCGGTGGAACTCATGTCCGTATCCAAATAGACAACACCACGGCGGTGGCATATCTAAACCATATGGGCGGTACCAGGTCAGTCTCATGTGACAAATTGGCTAATACCATTTGGCTCTGGTGTATTGATCGGGATATTTGGATTTCAGCCACCTATTTGCCAGGTAGGCTTAATACTGTGGCAGACACCAGGTCACGCAAATTTAACGATAATATTGAGTGGATGTTGCATCCTCAAATATTTGCCAAAATTACAGCCAAATTTGGTCAACCGGATATTGACCTCTTTGCGTCACGGTTGAACCATCAGGTACCAACATACGTTTCATGGGAACCAGATCCTGGGGCATTAGCGATGGATGCATTCTCGCTAGACTGGGGGAGTTGTTTTTTCTACGCATTCCCCCCGTTTTGCCTCATCAGTCGGGTATTACAAAAAATCAAGATGGATGCCGCTCGGGGCATTCTTATCATACCCGACTGGCCCACACACCCTTGGTATCCGGTGGTCTTTGACATGATTAGTCAACCCTGGGTCCCTTTAGAGGGTTGCCCGCAATTGGTTTCTCACCCTGTCTCAGGGGAGTCACACCCCTGCCATGCCTATTTAAAATTACTGGCTTGCAGGTTCTGACCAGGCCATGGTTGCAGTATGGCCTCTCCACCCGAACCATGAACACCATTGGGGCATCATGTCAAGAGTCAAACAGGCGAAGATACCTCTCCCACATCGCCAAGTGGGAAGACTACTGCAGCCGCTCTCGCATCGCCTATGATGATGTCTCCATAGCCGACGTCCTGGAATTCCTCGCGGGGTTGCACCATGATGAACACTTAAGTTACAGTGCCATCAACAGCGCCAGGAGTGCGCTGTCATTCTACCTCAACATCGAGGTAGGATCAAACAGGCTAGTGTCCAGACTAATGCGGGGAATATTCAATTTGAATCCGCCTACACCACGCTATCACATCACCTGGGATGTCAGGGATGTACTTACCCTGCTCAGGACGTGGTCACCCATGGAAGGGTTACAACTGGACAAACTCACCATGAAGCTGGTGATGTTACTAGCGCTGACTTCAGCACAGCGGGTTCAGACGCTCCACAAACTCCGTATTGATAGGATGACGTCTACCCCTGGAGAAGTAGTCTTTTTCATTGATGAGCTACTAAAGCAGCATAGACCTGGGTGCACAGGGCTGCAGCTGAAGTTCCCGGCATACCCCGCAGATGCTCGGCTATGTTTAGCCACTCATATCCGTTACTACGTCAAGGTGACGAGGAGCATCAGAGGAATGGAGCAATACCTGCTTGTCACTCATAAAAGACCTCACCATCGAGTGACAGTCCAGACGATATCCAGGTGGCTCCGGAACGTCTTGGGTAAGTCAGGTATTGACACTAATGTGTTCAAGTCTCACTCCACCAGGGCTGCATCGATGTCGGCGGCGAGGGTCATGGAGGTGCCCATGGACCATATTCTCACCACAGCAGGATGGGTGAACGAAGCTGTGTTCCAGAGGTTCTATAATAAGCCTATTGCTGCTCCCCTACAGTTCGCGGAGGCCGTGCTGAACGCCGGGCAAGAACGTGGGGATGTCCCCGAATAAGGGGATTTTGCTGTGTTATTAATAAATATTCTTTGTGTTTCAGTATAACCTGGTTTCATCAACTTGTTTACTCCCATCCATCCTTGCTAGTGGTGTGTCAGCATGGACGTGGTCCAGGGCGTGTAATCACAGAAGCTTTGAAGTCTTCACGAAGTCACTCACGTGACTCCGAAATGAAATAGTAAGATTGAACGAGAACTTACCAGTTCGAAGGTTGATCTTTATTTCATGAGGAGTTGCGGTGAGGGATTTCGTGCCCTCCGCTCCCAACCCTCGATCATACTCAACTGGTAATTAGAGTCTCTTTAATCTTACTATGCCAAATCATTTCTGTTGTTGTTTCTGTGATTCCACACCGCTACTTTGAAGAATGTCGTGCATGCGTGCCGGCGGGCTCTTCACGAAATCCCTCACCGCAACTCCTCATGAAATAAAGATCAACCTTCGAACTGGTAAGTTCTCGTTCAATCTTACTATTCCAGCCTCAAGTCTTCTTTGGTATAATGCTACAAGTTATGCACACCTGTATTTGGGTAATTTCTCCCATCCTTCTCTGCAGATCCTTTCAAGCTCTGGTTGGTGGGGAGCATCGATGCACAGCTATTTTCAGGTCTCTCCAGAGATATTCGACCGGGTTCAAGTCCGGCCTCTGGCGGGGCCACTCAAGGACATTCACAGACTTGTCACGAAGCTGCTCCTGCATTATCTTGACTGTGTGCTTAGGTTCATTGTCCTGTTGGAAGGTGAACCTCTGCCACAGTCTGAGGTCCAGAACGTTCTGGAGCAGTTTTTCATCAAGGAACGCTCTGTATTTGCTCCATTCATCTTTCCCTCATCACGACTAGTCTCCCAGTTCCTGCCACTGAAAAACATCCCCACAGCATGATGCTGCCACCGCCGTGCTTCACTGTAGGTATGGTATTGGCCAGGTGATGAGCGGTGCCTGGTTTCCTCCAGACATGACATTTGGCGTTCAGGCCAAAGAGTTCAATCTTGGTTTCATCAGACCAGAGAATCTTGTTTCTCATGCCTTTTGGCAAACTTCAAGTGGGCTGTCATGTGCCTTTTACTGAGGAGTGGCTTCCGTCTGGCCACTCTACCATAAAGGCCTGATTGGTGGAGTACTGCAGATATAGTTGTTGTTTTGGAGGTTTCTCCCATCTCCACAGAGGAACTCTGGAGCTCTGTCAGAGTGACCATCGGGTTGTTGGTCACCTCCCTGACCAAGGTCCTTCTCCCCCGATTGCTCAGTTTGGTCAGGCGGCCAGCTCTATGAAGAGTCCTTTTTTTAATATCTTTATTTATTAGAGGTACCGTAAGTTGAATCAGTGTACATCCCTTATATAGTATTGCGGTCATTGTACCCCTTATTTTTTTTTTTTTTTAAGGCTTTGGAAAAGAGAGAAATAACAGCAAACAAAGTAGAAAAGTGAAAAAGAGATGTGAAAGTGCAAAAGCGGGAAAGGAAATCCTTGAAGAGTTAGAGACCGGAGATTAAGAGATAGACCCTGGAGAGGAAAAAAAAAAGGAAAAGTGAAAGAAAGAGAAAGAAAGAAGAAAAGCCAGGTACTTTATTATAAACATCTCGCAAAAGAATCTACCAACTCGACTGTTTTTCTTCCCCCTTTACCAAGACCCGACACCGGTACTTTTTTGAGGTATTCTTGCACCTTATCCTTGTAATAGATTTATAAATGCAGACCACGTCTTATAGAAACTGTCTGATTTTCCTGCTAGTCGGAATCTCATATCTTCCAAGTGTAGTGTTTCGAACATAGTTGAAATCCACATATTAACAGAATTTTTAAATTAGCTTTTTCCCAGTTATAGCCAAATTCAAATGGAGTCTTTTGAAACACATTTAATTCAGGGCTATCTTCCGATATCCCAAAGATAATCCAGTCTGCGTTTGGAGTCAGTTTTATTTTAAATATTTTTGTGAAAATTTCAAATATTTCAGTCCAAAATGTTTGAATTTTTGTACAAAAGGCAAATGAGTGTGCGATATTAGCTTCTTGACATTGACATTTATCACATATAGGTGAGACGTTGGGAAAAAGTTTACATTTTAGTTTTTGAATAGTATAATCTGTGTAAGATTTTAAATTGTATTAAGGTGTGTCTTACATTAATTGAACATTTATGCACATTTAATAAATACTCCTCCCACCTTTCTTTGGGAATTTTATACTTAATTATTTTTCCCAGTCTCTCCTGATACCATCTGTTGTTGGTATTTCTGCATTTAGAATATATATATAGGTTTGCTGATTCTGCCTTTGTATTCATTACTTCTTCCAGTAAGTCTGGAGGCATATTGTGATAATCTTGTGCCTATTTTTTCTAATAATATTTTAAATGTTTCCAAATCTGTGACTGATTGTTTCCCAAATTGTATTTTACTTGCATTTGTTTAAGAGTCTATGAAGAGTCCTGATGTTTTCAAAGTTCTTCCATTTAAGAAGGCCACTGTGCTCTTCGGGACCTGCAATGCTACAGAAATTGTTTTATACCCTTCCCCAGATCGGTCTCAACACAATCCCTTCTCGGAGGCCTACATCCAATTCCTTTCATCTTCATGGCTTAGTTTTTGCTCTGACATACACTGTTAACTGTGGGGCCTTATATAGACATGGGTGTGCCTTTCCAAAAAATGTGCAATCAATTTAATTTACCACTGGTGGACTCCAATCAAGTTGTAGAAACATCTCAAGGATAATCAATGGAAACAGGACGCACCAAAGCTCAATTTTGAGTGTCATAGCAAAGGGTCTGAATACTTATGTAAATGTGATATTTCAGCTATTTATTTTTAATTATGTTGCAAAAATTTCTAAATGTCTGTTTTCCCCTTTTTATTATGAGGTATTATTTGTAGATTGATGATAAAAAATGAATTTAATCAATTTTAGAATAAGGCTGTAACGTAACAAAATGTGGAAAAAGTGAAGGGGTCTGAATACTTCCTGAATGCACGGTACCCCTGTTGCTAATTGACATGCAAGTTAACTTCTTAAGACCATTGTTTTTAACTGTTGGCTACAGTTGATATTTTTTACTCCAAGGAACTTGGAAACAGAACCATCTAGCCTCTTAAGCCAGATGTGTTATTCACTTAGATAGAAACATAGGAACATGGAAAATAGGTGTAGGAGGCCATTCGGCCCTTTGGGCCAGCACCGCCATTCATTGTGATCATGGCTGATCGTCCGCTATCAATAACCCGTGCCTACCTTCTCCCCATATCCCTTGACTCCACTAGCCCTATCCAACTCTCTCTTAAATCCATTCAGTGATTTGGCATCCACTGGCCTCTGCGGCAGGGAATTCCATAAATTCACAACTCTCTGGGTAAAAATGTTTTTTCTCACCTCAGTCTTAAATGACCTCCCCTTTATTCTAAAACTGTGGCCCCTGGTTCTGGACTCACCCAACATTGGGAACATTTTTCCTGCATCTAGCTTGTCCAGCCCTTTTATAATTTTATATGTTTCTACAAGATCCCCCCTCATCCATCTAAACTCCAGTGAATACAAGCCTAGTCTTTTCAATCTTTCCTCATATAAGTCCCGCCATCCCAGGGATCAATCTCGTGAACCTACGCTGCACTGCCTCAATCACAACCAATTTTCTATCCATGTCAACACCCTACCCCCAATACCATGTGCTCTAATTTTAGTCACCAGATCATTCTCAACTTGGGCCATACTTATCACAACTTAAATGTTTTTACCCAACACAAATGTCTGTTTCAATTTTGAACCTTCAATGGGTTTTTGTGGAGAAGTCTCAGATTTTCACCCCCCTTTAGGTGAAGCTGCAGCTGACATTGGGCCTTAGGTCTAATTTAAAGCATAACATTGAGTCCCACTCCCTCCTTTCCTCCACCAGTGAACATAATTTCTATCTTCGCTATCAACACCTTTAGTTCGCCTAAGGATCTCATTTGAACCATACTTCAATCTTTCATATTCCAGCTGGAAATGGAGGATTGGAGGACTTAAGGAGCTTGTAGGAGACATTGGTAAGGCTGCATTTGGAGCACTGTGTACAGTACATATTACAGTTACAGGGTCTGGAAGGTTTGAGTTATAAGAAGAGGCTGGAAAGGCAGGGCAATTTTTCCCTGGGCCATAAGAAGCTGAGGGTTGACCTTATAAAGGTCACAAAAAGGGTATATAAAATCATGAGGGACATATATAAAAGGTGGATAGTCACAACTTTCCTAGGTGTAGGGAGATTTAAAACTGGAGTGCAATGGTTTAAGATGAGAGGGAAAAATATATAAAAGGAACCGAAGAGGCAACATTTCACACAGGATGGCACATACATTGATGACTACCAGAGGTAGCTGTGGAGTTTATAGAGGTGGGTACAATTAAATTGTTTAAACAACACTCGGACAGGTACATGGATTGCAAAGGTTAAGGGGATATAGACAAATGCAGGCAAATGGGACTGACTTGGATAGACCACAGTCAGCATAGACAAGTTGGGCTAATGGTGTATAACTCTATGCTGTATTTCCATCCTATATAACTCTTTGACTATGGTGAAGACAATGCAGGCCAAGCTTAAAGTCTAAAGCCTAACCTAATAACTTAACCCTGCATATTCCAATGCTGTTCTGTATTCCCATAACATTAATTTCTCATCATTGCCTGCAGTAATGTCCAACTTCCAAAGCAGGACTATAAAGGCAAAGACCTAGATGCTGGAAATATCAAATAAAAAACAGGAAAGAGTCAAAATACACGGGTCAGGGGGATTTGTGGAAAAAGCAGAGCTAACATTTCTAATGTTAAATGCAATATCTATTTATGTCTTCACAAATGATGTCTGACCTGCTGAGTGTTTGCACCATTTTATGCTTTTATGAGATATGGGATCTCATTTTAGTAGAGAACTTGCAGAACTCAGACGAGGCCTCATTTTGGGTCTATCAACAAAGGTACTGTTCTGAAAGCACATATCAGAACGACACCTGTCCATGTCCTCCAGACATGTAGAAACAAGGAACCACACATGCTGGGTAATACACAAAAGGAAACAAAGTGCTGGAGGAACTCAGCATCTCTGAAAAACATGGATAGGTGACGTTTCAGGTCGAGACCCTTTTTTTGGGTATTGAGTAATGAGGAAGGGTTAGTTAGCAGTCTTATTGTGCGTGCCCCCTTCGGCAAGAGTGACCATAATATGGTTGAGTTCTTCATTAGGATGGAGAGTGACATTGTTAATTCAGAAACAATGGTTCTGAACTTAAGGAAAGGTAACTTTGAGGATATGAGACGTGAATTGTCCAAGATTGACTGGCAATCAATTCTAAAAGGGTTGACGGTGGATACGCAATGGAAGACATTTAAAGACTGCATGGATGAAGTACAAAAATTGTTCATCCCAGTTTGGGAAAAGAATAGATCAGGGAAGGTAGGGCATCCATAGATAACAAGGGAAATCAGGGATAGTATCAAAGCAAAGGATGATGCGTACAAAGTAGCCAGAAAAAGAAGCATACCAGAGGACTGGGAGAAATTCAGAGACCAGCAGAGGAGGACAAAGGGCTTGATTAGGAAAGGAAAATAGATTATGAAAGGAAACTGGCAGGGAACATAAAAACTGACTGCAAAAGTTTTTATAGATATGTGAAGAGAAAGAGATTAGTTAAAACAAATGTAGGTCCCTTGCAGTCAGAAACAGGTGAGTTGATCATGGGGAACAAGGATATGGCGGACCAATTGAATAACTACTTTGGTTCCGTCTTCACTAAGGAAGACATAAATAATCTGCCGGAAATATCAGGGGACCGCGGGTCAAAGGAGGACTTGAGTGAAATCCAGGTTAGTCGGGAAGTGGTGTTGGGTAAATTGAATGGATTAAAGGCCGATAAATCCCCAGGGCCAGATAGGCTGCATCCCAGAGTACTTAAGGAAGTAGCTCCGGAAATAGTGGATGCATTAGTGATAAACTTTCAAAACTCTTTAGATTCTGGAGTAGTTCCTGAGGATTGGCGGGTAGCAAACATAACCCCTCTTTTTAAGAAGGGGGGGGGGGGGAAGAGAGAAAACGGGGAATTACAGACTAGTTAGTCTAACATCGGTAGTGGGGAAACTGCTAGAGTCAGTTATTAAAGATGGGATAGCAGCACATTTGGAAAGTGGTGAAATCATTGGACAAAGTCAGCATGGATTTACGAAAGGTAAATCATGTCTGACGAATCTTGTGGAATTTTTCGAGGATGTAACTAGTAGCGTGGATAGGGGTGAACCAGTGGATGTGGTGTATCTGGACTTCCAGAAGGCTTTCGACAAGGTCCCACATAAGAGATTAGTATATAAACTTAAAGCATACGGCATTTGGGGTTCAGTATTGATGTGGATAGAGAATTGGCTGGCAAACAGGAAGCAAAGAGTAGGAGTAAACGGGTCGTTTTCACAATGGCAGGCAGTGACTAGTGGGGTACCACAAGGCTCAGTGCTGGGACCCCAGCTATTTACAATATACATTAATGATCTGGATGAGGGAATTGAAGGCAATATCTCCAAGTTTGCAGATGACACTAAGCTGGGGGGCAGTGTTAGCTGTGAGGAGGATGCTAGGAGACTGCAAGGTGACTTGGATAGGCTGGGTGAGTGGGCAAATGTAGTATAATGTGGATAAATGTGAGGTTATCCACTTTGGTGGCCAAAATAGGAAAACACTATTATCTAAATGGAGGCTGATTTGGAAAAGGGGAGATGCAGCGTGACCTGGATGTCATGGTACACCAGTCATTGAAAGTAGGCATGCAGGTGCAGCAGGCAGTGAAGAAAGCGAATGGTATGTTAGCTTTCATAGCAAAAGGATTTGAGTATAGGAGCAGGGAGGTTCTACTTTAGTTGTATAGGGTCTTGGTGAGACCACACCTGGAGTATTGCGTACAGTTCTGGTCTCCAAAAGATCTGAATGACAATAAAGGCTATTCATTCATTCAAATCTGAGGAAGGACATTATTGCCATAGAGGGAGTGCAGAGAAGGTTCACCAGACTGATTCCTGGGATGTCAGGAATGTCTTATGAACAAAGACTGCATAGACTCGGTTTATACTCTCTAGAATTTAGGAGATTGAGAGGTGATCTTATAGAAACTTACAAAATTCTTAAGGGGTTGGACAGGCTAGATGCAGGAAGATTGTTCCCGATGTTGGGGAGGTCCAGGACAAGGGGTCACAGCTTAAGGATAAGGGGGAAATCCTTTAGGGCCGAGATGAGAAGGAAATTTTTCACACAGAGAGTGGTGGGTCTCTGGAACTCTCTGCCACAGAGGGTAGTTGAGGCCAGTTCATTGGCTATATTTAAGAGGGAGTTAGATGTGGCCCTTGTGGCTAAGGGGATCAGAGGGTATGGAGAGAAAGCAGGTACGGGATACTGAGTTGGATGATCAGCCATGATCATATTGAATGGCGGTGCAGGCTCGAAGGGCCGAATGGCCTACCTCTGCACCTAATTTCTATGTTTCTACGTTTCAGACACTTCTGTCTGAAGAAGGGTCTCGATCTGAAACATTACCTATCCATGTTCTGAGGAGATGCTGCCTGACCTAGTGAGTTACTCCAGCGTTTTGTGTCCTCTGGAGATGCCGCCTGACCCATTGAGTTACTCCATCACCTTGCATTTTATTCAAATTTTCAGCACCTGCAGTTCCTTTGTCTCCTCTCTTTTTTTTATAATTACACCATAAAATTCTGGACTGCCAGATGGAAACAAGCAAAAGCACACATGAAGCATTTTGAATTCGGAAGAAACGTATATTCATTTGGGGATGTCAGAGAAAATAGTGTTTAGAATTCAAGTCAAGTCTGTTTTTAATTCCTCATTAGAGAAACAACAACTTATACCAAAGGCTACAAACATTTGACCAGATGGCCCCAGCAATCTTTGTTTGCATCATGTAAGCAATTGATTCTCATTAAGTTTATACATGTTTTTGGCCCATCCGGTCAAACTCTCCCTGGTAGCTTCATCTGAAAACACATCACTTTTCACATGTTACTTTCATTAATTAATACTTCAATAGACCACTGTTTATTGCTGATATTACCTGCCCTGGAACAAAATGGCTTGATAAACCATTTCACGGTGGTGAACCTATAGTCACAAAGGTGGATGAAGGTGGCAAATTTATTTTCGTGATGAACAGTAGCAAATCAGATGGTTTTTGTATAGGATAGGCAAAAATAAGCTTTGTGGCCTCAGCCTATTCCTTTTTCAGTCATTGTTTATGTGAATGTTGTGTGAAATGGATATAGTGTTGGTTCATATTCACACAGATTGTAACGTTTTGTTATTTTAATGTATGACCGTAATAAATTATTCATGCATTCATTTATTATTACCACTTCCCAGTTTTATTTTAATTCCAAACCACTAATCTAAATTCCACAACTTCCACAGACGGATTTGATTTCAAGTCTCTGGATTGTCAATCCAGGCCTCTAGATTATTAATCCAATGATTTAACAGACATCCTGCCATCATTCCACCTGCCTAAAGCTGACAGCATTCAACATACCGTATCGCCCTCCAATTGTCAGTATTGTTTGAATAGATATTTTCTCAAATTGGAGAGATGGACAAATTTGGCTCCTGTATCAACTTCCATCACCCGACACGGTCTTTACCCTGCTCTCTGGCAATTGCTTAAAAATGAATTTGTCAATCAAATCCTTGGTACCACAATTGACCCCGAGATGAGATTAAAGGTAGACACAAAATGCTGGAGTAACTCAGTGGGACAGGCAGCATCTCTGGAGAGAGGGAATGGGTGATGTTTCGGGTTGAGACCCTTCTTCAGGGAGACCCTTCTTCTGAGGTGTGTCAAATAGTGCTGTTTATTAATTACCACCTCCATGGCATCATCACAAGTCTACCTGACAACACCTGACCTGCTGCCCAAAGCCTTATCCATGCCTCTCATATTCCGAGTATCCCAGTGCAGTTCTATATTCCTTCCTCTAGCTTCAAAACTCTTCAATCATTTTGTCTCACACCTTCTGTTTTTCATCTCTGGCCTTTGGTCTGTCTGCCTGTCAAAAGCCCCCCTCACCTGTGTCAACCTATTACTTGCCAGGCCCTGTCCTGCCCTTGAGATAAATACAAAATACGGGAATAAACTAATGGGTCAGGCAGTATCTAAGGCAAACATAGATTGGTGACATTTTGGGTCAGAACCCTTCTTGAGACTGATTGTAATAGGGAAAAGACTGGCAGCAAAGAAAGGTAGGATAAATCATGGTCGGAAATAAATGACCTCAGGCATGGAAGTGGGTTTTCTGATGGCCTCGTTGTTAGACTAAGGTTAGATATAGAAGCAGGGGTGTGCCCATGAGGGATACATAGTTGCGAATTGTGAAGCTGGTTATTGCATGTTTAAGGTTGGAGGGAGACTGGTGCAAGATAGGCCAGGCTTCGGGGGAAGGGGGGGGTTTGGGGGGTGTTGGGGAGGGGGAGAAAAGCGTTGGAGGCGGGTGTTTGTAGACATTGCCTAGAATTGGAGAATTCAATGTTCATACCGTTTAGTTGCAAACTACCCAAGTGGAATATGAGATGTTGTTTCTCCATTTTGTGTGTGGCCTCAATCAGGGAATGGAGGAGGCCCAAGACAGAAAGGTCAGACTGGGAATGGGTAGGAGAGTTAAAACGGTTAGCAACCAGGTGTTCCAAATGGCCTTGGCACACTGAGCACTAGTGTTTGGCAAAGCAGTCATCGAGTCTGCGTTTGGTCTCACCGATGTGCAGGAGCCCCCATCGGGAACACCGAATGCAGTAAAAGTGGTTACAGGAAGTGAGTGTAAATCGGTCTCCTCTGGCAAGACTGCTGGATGGTGTTGAGAGTAGAGTTATAAGGACAGGTGTTACATAGAGCATAGCACAGGAACTGGCTCATTTGCACCACAATGTTTGTGCCAAACACGATGCCTGGCTGAGCTGATCTCATCTGTCTGTACATAATCCACATTCCTCTACTCCCTGCACTTCCATGTGCCTATCCAAACCTGCTCCAGGCCACCATCGAACTGTGTAAACAAAAAAACTGCCCTATATATCTGCATTAAACTTTCCACCTCTCACCTTATAACGATGCCCTCCGGTGTTGGACATTTTCACCCTGAGATAAAGATTCTGACTGTCTGCTGTCTCGATGTCTCTCAATAATTATATATACTTCTATCAAGTCTCTCCTCAACCTCTAAAGTTGCAGAGAAACATCTCCTGCGGCTGCTCGTCTCTTCCAGTTCCCCCCCCCCCCCCCCCCCCACAATCAGTCTGAAGAATAGTCATGACCCGAAATGTAACCTATCCATCTTAATCAGAGATGCTGCCTGACTTGCAGAGTTACTCCAGCATTTTTCCTTCCTTTTTGTAAACCAGTATCTGCAGTTCTTTGATAGACACAAAATGCTGGAGTATCTCAGTCGGTCAGACAGCATCTTGGGAGAAAATGAATAGGTGACGTTTCGAGTTGAGACCCTTCTTCAGACTGAGACCCAGTCTGAAGAAGGGTCTCAACTCGAAACGTCACCTATTCCTTTTCTCCAGAGATGCTGCCTGTCCCACAGAGTTACTCCTGCTTTTTGTGTCTATCTTCGGTTTAAACCAGCATCTGCATTTCCTTCCTACACATTTTATCTGCAGTTCTTTGCGTCCACTCCTAGAAGTCTTTCCTTTATCAGGATAGCCAAGATCCTGGCAATTCTTAGCTAACATCTCTGAAAGTAACTTCCAGGGCAAAGACAGAAATGAATAGAGACAGCCACCAGCTTGTTAACAGAAACCAAAGCATGGAGAGGAAATGCTGTCCTTGCCAATGACACCCACATCCCATAAGTAAATAAAATTAACATTTAAATATGCTTTACTGTGGCTTTATTTTACTTGCTAATGATTGTAGGGGAGGGAGGCTGCTTCTAAATCTGCAAACGTCGCTCCTTCCTTCAAGCCATGGAAGCCGGAGGGGGAGGGAAGCAGTTTTCAGACAAGATCTGGAGCAGAACGGTAGGAGGCGAGATCAGCATCTTGTTCTTCTTGTACATTAACTCAATGGCAAGTTAACTGGCAAAACTGCCAAAGGGAGATTGGTCTGTTCAATTTTTGATCCGAGTAGATTGCAGGGTTGTTTTCCCTACGCAAGACTATTTCAAATTGCAGTGCAAACTCTCATCTTGCACCAGAGGTTTCACCAACTTATCTACAATTTTAATTTTCTTTGGATCCTTCTTAAGAAAGCATGCTGTTTAAATCTCTTATTAATCTTCATACAAAAGGAACTTCCATGCAGGGATCTATTTTTTACTTTTACAGCAGTGCCATTTGCATTAGCAATTCCTTTCTTCTCTGGAAAGAGCACACAGTCAATATTTAAACAGACACTTCATGAAGAATATTTAAGATATGCCAAAGTGTTTGGCTATCCTACTTCGCCAAGTCTTCAATTCTACTATAAACTTTGCAAGAAGCACAATCAGTACGTGTAATGGGCACTTTAAATGCACATTGTTTAGGAATATTCTGGAAGTTTAAAACACAACTACCTACATTTTAGAAGCTTGAAAGAACATTCATAATTAGACAGGACCAGAATTAAAATGACATATCGGGAAAGACCTGATCATCTCTGAATTTATTGAGCAGTAAAGCAGACCCAAGAGGCTGAACGGCCCCAATTTCTTGTTATACATACCTGACTTGATGACACTAGGAGGCATAGAGTCACATGGTACACAGCAATCATTTGCACTAATCACCCACTAATTTCACTTTATTCTCACTACAGTTCCCTCAACTTCCTTCAGATTCTTTGGATCATTGTGCTAAATTGGCTATTTTTGTGTTATAAATTCATAGAGTGGTACGGCATGGAAACGGGTCCTTCAGCCCAACTTGCCCCCACCAGCCAATAAATCACAGCTACACTAGTCCCACCTGCCTGCCTTTGGTCCATATCCCTCCAAACCTGTCCTATCCATGTACCTGTCCAACTGTTTCATAAGCGTTGGGATAGTCCCTGCCTCAACTACCTCCTCTGGCAGCTTGTTCCATACACCCAACACCCTTCATTTGAAAAAGTTACCCCTTAGATTCCTGTTAAATCTTTTCCCCTTCACCTTAAACCCATGTCCTCTGGTCCTCGACTCACCTACTCGGGGTGTTATAGGCTCAAAGGTAATTATACATGCAAGTCTGACCAATAACTGCAAACAAGGCCTTTCTTCTTAAACAGAACACAGAAAGATAAAGGTAGATTACTATGAAATATTGCGACTTCAAAATCCAAAGCTATCTTTTCCGTACCTGCAGCAGCAAATATTGTGCCTGCCGACAGCCTTTAATAGGATTAAAGGGCCCAACCCATTGATTTCTGTTACTCCCAGGCAGCCAGTAAAATTGTCGAATGGCTCAGCAATCTGCAAAACAAGGATGGTCAGCTCAAAATATGTCATCTCAAATTTACTGCACAGATCCACCAAATTTCTGTGGACATTCCATAAATCCCTTAATTCCCTGAGAAACAGTAGATCTTACAGGAGAAATGGTTGTTGATTAGGGGCAGAGGAAATTTACAATAAATACGGTAATGGGTCTGTCCCACTTAGGTGACTTTTTAGGGGACTGCCGGCGACTGTCATAGTCTTGTTGGATCGCCGAAAATCCGAAGACTCAACCCCATCCTACGACAATGTCTAAGACAAGCTACGACAACCTATGACCCAGTTGACGACACGCTACGACAAGTTTCCGGCAACGGGCGACCCAATAGTGGGGACTGAAAACGACCACCTTCAACTCACCTATGATTACATCTATGACCACCAAATTCAAGCTACAACAAACTCCGACTCTGTGGGCATCAAAATTGCCACCAAAACAATGACATCGTCTTATTTTACTATAAAATGGTTTGTAGGGTGGGGTTTCAAATCATTCTGAGACATGACTGCCATGAAGGAACTTCAGAGGCCATTGCGCTCAGTAGAAATACAATCCCTGCTGCTTTCAGCAGCCCTCTTGCTTATACATCCGGAAGACAGAAGAACAAGAATAATGGTGAAGAAGCTGCCCAAGATCAGGTCTCAGTGGGTGAAGCCCTTCTTCCAGAGGAGATGCAGGTTGGGGAGCTTGAAACATGTTGAAAGAGTTGTGATGACCATAGTGAGGCCATGACTAGTTCCCAAAATGCAGGAACTCCTCACAACCATGAAGGCGACTCCCCGGCAACCACCCGCGAACATGTGGTGACCATGTGCCAACTGCATAGTCTCCTGCAGTCGCCTAAGTGGGACAGGCCGATAAGTGTTCTCAATCTAGGCTGGCCTCAACTCCTCTTCTCTGCAAAGTTTCCAAAACCTTTAATTCCTTCAAATATTTATTGATCCCCAATAAATAACTAATGATCAGGCCTCCATCATCCTCAAAGATTCACCACCCTCCGAGAGAAAATGTGTTGTAACTACCAGAGTTTTAAATGACTGACAACTTATTTTTAGCTATGTCTCCTTGTTTATTGTTCTCTCATGAGTGCAAAAATCTCTACATGTTAGGGTCTTACATGTTTGAATAAGGCTATCCCTCGTTCTTTTAAATTCCAAGGAACGCACACCCAAACTGTCTAGTTACTCTTGATAGGACGACCTTTTCATCCCAAGAAATTAGCCTGGTGAATCATCTGTGGTCTGCGTCCAATGCACCTACATCCATTTTTAGCTCAAGGGGGTGAAAGCTGTATACAGTATTCCAGACCTGACCTCACCAACACAATGTACAACTCCAACAAAACCTCCCTATTCCCAAAGCACCAACCTCTTTGCAGTGAAGGGCAACATGCCATTTGCCTTCTTAACTACTTGTTGCACATTCCTGCCAACATTTTGTGATTCATGCACTAACCTCTACATCCTTGCGCAGTAACTCCAACCATTACAACTTGCAGGTTTGGAGTACTCTTGTGAGAAATGCAGTTGAAATGAACATCAGCGGGACATCTTGGCTGATCAAATCGATTTATCGAGAGCGTCACGAGGAGCACAACAGACTTGCATCATTCGCATTTCTGCTGTCAGTATCCAAATCATCAGAGTGGAATCAAATGAGCCAATGCATCAGCTTGGGAAATGTTAACTGTGATTAAAGTAACTTAGACGATGTCAGAAATAAACCGATCTATCTTAGGTCAAGAAGCAATTTGCCTGGATCAGTTTTCTCCATCTAAACAGATTGAAACTGAGCTTCAGCAAACCTATGCAGCTTTGGGAAGTTGGTTTCCTTGGGCACACCAATAGTAGTGGGTATATATTAAAATATGTCAAAATATTTAATAGACAAAGAAACTGATCAGTGTACACCAAAAAACTATTAAATGATGCAGTGTATTTTTTTTCAAAGTCATTTTCAATAAATTGAAGTCAGGTTACCTACAGATGAAGGACTCAACAGATTTATTAAAATGCATACTTTTATCATGACCTAATTTTCAGAAGTATTAGAAAACTGCATCAGGTTTCTATTTTAAATATAAAATGTAATGAAAATGAAAATATCAAGGAAAAGCTGCCAGCTATTATACCACTTAAATGCACGGGTTAGTGGAATAGAAGTGACTTTTAGTAGACATTTTAAGTCTAATCTCTCCACAGTTTCAAAGACAGTACTTCAGAAATTAGTCTCTCATATTGAAAAAAGCACAGGTTGTTTGGGTTATCATTAACCCCTTCACTTTTAAACATATTCTCTTTGCTGTCAATTTGTATTTTATTTTAACTGGAGTGTTCATTTTATGAGAATGGAAATTAAAATGAAGAAGGTTCTGCTTTGTTTGATTTCTTCTTGCAGTCAATAAAGGGTGTGGGGAGAGCATTACACACTCTTATTTCCTTGCCTTCTCTATGAAGAAGCACCTGGGATCATCTTTGTTTCCCTCTGAAACATTTAACTGAGAAGCAATTAGAGGCACAAAGTCAGGCTCTATCTCTCCATAACTAGCACACGGGATGCAAAGCCTCACCGGGCCATCCGCAAAATTGCTGTGACTTTAAAGATAACCAAATCCATTTAAAAAAAGATATGTTCATCAAAGTGATGGATTTGAGGGCTGAAAATGGAATACATATCCATTATGGATATCCTCTGTTCAAAGTGTGGTTCTTCTCTTTCACGAAAATGCATGCCCGTTGAAGAAAGGTTTAACAATTTGAAGGAGAATATTGGGCAAAAGATGATGCACTGTGACTTTCTGTTTATGGAAATGAATCGGGAAGACATTTTGTGCAATTGATAATTGTTATTCACAATTTGGCACAATGATTATTACTTGAATTCACAAATGTTTATCAATGCCGATGAGTTAACCCTATGGGGCTACGTTGGATTTTGAATCGGAAGCATACTTGCCAGTACAGAAACTGGGTGACGTGCAGATATTTTCTAGTGTTGCATCCTATTTGTGTGCAAATCCAAGTAGAATCTTGATTGCAGCTTATCCTCTGCTGTTTGTAACATTGAAGGGAAACTTGTTGGACTGTAAATACGTCGGTGTGGACTCAGTGAGACAAAGGGCCGGTTTCCATCTTGTAACTTTAAACTAAACTCAACTTTGGAGCAGGTTTACTAAGTTTAATTCTAGTTATCGTTATTTTTGGTTGTGCATATGTGTTTTGATATTGTATCTGCTGAAGCTCTAGTCTAGACTCACAGAAGAAAGCTTAAGATGTGCTCACAAAACAATGAAGGAAATGGAATCCATTCAAGATATAGAAACAATACCTCTGAATTCTAAACTTACTAATCAGCATTCACATTCACAGTTTGTGGGAATGTTAGGTGTGAGCGTACAGTCTTCTTCTAATATCTCTACTCACCATAGTATCTGATACCACTGACCCCAACAGTCAACAGCACACAATTTAAAACCCATTTTCAGGTCACTGGTTTCCTTAGAAAGGCCAGCATGCATTCCCCATCCAAAACTGCCCTTGGGAAGGTGGCCAGGACATGTCTTCTTGAATTGCTGCCATCCCCATGGTGAAGATGCTCTCACGATACTGTTGGGGAGGGTCCCCAGTGTAAGACTTGGAGAAAGGGTGACAGTATTCCCTTGCGCTTGTTTTGCTTGCCCTTGGTAATGGCAGAGGACTTCTGCTTGTGAAGTGCTGTTTGCAATATTCGTTTAGTAACCACAGTGCATTTCGCACGGTATCCCGCATAGCATTGAAATCCTTGTCAGTTGGTGGACCAGATAGCATTCTACTGCACTCCTAACTTTTGTGCACCTCTCCCTCTCCCAATACAACACTATTAAGAACATAATTAGCTTAACTATTTTAACAAGCACAGTAGATAACCTCATATTTAACCACATTTGATTGCATCACCTAACCTGTTCTGCCTGTGGAAGGGACAGTGGAGTCCCTGTGCATCCTCCTCACAGCTGACACTGCCACTTGTCTTTGTATCAGCTGCAAACTTGGAGATTATACATTTATTTTCCTTATCCACTGGGCCTTGGAAATGTTCCCTGTGGTGCTTCACTTATCATTTCAACCACTCATAACAGGACCGGTTTGTTCTTACATTGTTTCGTGTCTGCCAATCAGCCTACGACTGTTCATTACACCCCAACTCATTCCCTTGAATTTTGCACATTAAATTTTATAGGTAGAATTATTTCAAGCTTTCCAGAAGTTTAAATACAACACTACTGCTGGTTCTCTATTCGTTCCCATCCACGCCACTCATTACTTCATCAACCAAGTCCAGTAAATTTGTCAAGCATTGTCTCACTTTCCCAGTTGACTAGTTAAAAAATGTAAGTAGAATTACTAATTAACACGAGTTACTATAACTGTTGCCATGCATTACGATCAATTATCCTCCCTTTGGATAATACATTTATTTAGTTCCTTTTAATGCCCCAAGCGATTTTTAAAAAGGTAGTAGTAAAGAATATGTAATCTGCCAAATAATGATATATGAATAAAGGCGACATGATGCATTGTCGAGTAATGCATTGATGATCACAACTTGGAGGGGGAGACAGACTAGAGTTCAGGGTTAAGGAAGGTGAAAGGTAGGAGCCTGGTTAAGAGTGAAATCGAATAGACTTAACTTGTTTAACTGCTCTCAGATGCCTACCATCTGCTTTACGTCTTAATTTTCCAATGCATATACATTATCGTTGGCACTAGTTAATAAGGACATTACTTTAAAGAGGACATTTTTCCCAAGAGCTAATTGATTTCCAATGTATCTAAATTAGCGCTGATGGTTTTATTTACAGAAATGGCCTGATAAATGGCAATGTTCCCATTTCCACGAAGGCAGCCCAAATAACAGGTTTCAACTTTATTACAAAATAACAAATTAGTCCCGTCTGTTGATCAGATTTAGTGACTATACAAAATAAGCATTCTAAATAGATCTATGCGCTTCAAGCTCTTGCTTTAAATGGCAGCAGTTCATGAACAAAAACATGAAATATTGAATATCAGACCTCATTCTCACTACATCATGGCCATGACTGCATGTTATATCAGCTGATCAACACATCTACCTTGTTACTCAGCCACATAGCTGCAGGGTCTAGGAACTCTCAGGTTGGGTCGGTGGATGGTTGAAATGCAAAGGTGATAATTCTGGGTCAAAATTAATCTGAACCACCAGGTGAAATGATTGTATAATACAATCCTCCAGATAAAATAACATTACTCAACATAATACATATTTTAAATACAGCTTCAGCCATTCTCCAAATGTCAAGGACCATTCATTTTCCATTTGTTACTGTTGAGACTGCTGGATCCCTTCTCTCAGACACGAAAAACTGTGGTCAATGATGCTGATTACAATGAAGGCAGTTTTTGACTACAATGGTCCCATCTCTAGGACTACACCGGTCCCATCACCAGGACAATATCGCTCAGATCTCCAAAACTGCACTCTTCTGATCCCAGAACCGCAATGTTCTTACTCCAAAATTCCCCAAATTGCCTCGCAATCTGTGAAACACTATTGGAGTAAGATGCTATTATAATGTTTGAAACCGATTTGTCAATTTATGCATTGCAATGCCCATTGCACATGAATGGCACAGTGACAGGACAAGTGGTTTGATTGCTGTTGCTTGCAGTTTAATTGTTAGCTGAGACACAGAGAAACTACCCAGCTCCTCTTCCAAAATGTCCCATTGGAATTTTTTTATGGATACAATTGTCCTTCATATTACAAGGCAGTTACATTCCTAGAAAGTAGATGATTTCAGAACTTTATGGAACATGAAATTGTGCCATTGACACAAGCATCAAAATATGAGAGTTGCAAAATAATAAGTTTTAAGCTATTTACATTTTAATCCACAAAAGTTATTGGGTAGCGATTTGTGATTTCTGTAAAGGTAAATTTTCATAATCCGGAAGTCTAATGCAGGGGTTGCCTGTAATACGCAATTATTTCCACTAGTGGGAGAGTCTACAACTAGAGGGCACAGCCTCAGAATAAAAGGACGTACCCTTAGAAAGGAAACAAGGAGGAATTTATTTTGTCAGAGGGTGTGGAATCTGTGGAATTCATTGCCCCAGAGGGCAGTGGAAACCATGTCATCAGGTAGTTTTAAGGCAGAGATTGACAGATACTGATTGGTAAGGGTGTCAAAGGTCATGGGGAGAAGGTAGGAGAATGGGGGTGGGGGAGTAGAAATAGATCAGCCAATGTCAGATTAGACTCAATGGGCCGAATGGCTTTCATCACCTGCATTTTTTAATTTGCTCTCAGACTTCCATCACCTTCTAGATTTTCAAGAATGCAGATTTAAAAAAAACCCTCATATCACTGTGATTATTGGCTGTGGATTATTGATCAGTATCCATACTCTTCCATGAGATAACCAATAACCCATGTTCTTAGTTCTCCTTCCTGCTGCCACACTCCAAATTTCAAGGTTCCCATCATCTGGCTCACTGCTTTATATTTACCTCATTTCATGAACAATAGTGCATTACATAGTTTACTCAACTTGAAAATAAAACACACGATTAATGCCTAACAAGCAAAATTAAAATGTGTCGCTTTGTACCTGTTGTGGTCCTGCTGTTTAAATAACTGAAGTCTTACACCGTGACAAAGGTCCAAAGACTTCATTAACGTTACGGCATTGTTAACTTCATACTAGCACGTTGTGTGGGAACAAGGCAGGGAGGCTTAGTGTTAAGCTAGTGGGCATGCCTACAAAGTATGACTCATAACATGAGTGACACTGATCTATATCTTCCCTCTTAAAGAATTAACATCAGTACGAAACCATTAACTAAGTAAAGCATACATAGCAATTGATAATAAACTGGAGGGAAGTCAAACATAGCCCGGGTACTTCACAACCGGCTTGTAAACACGACCAGCACGTGTAAGATAAAGACCATCTCCGTTCTTTCCCCCCGGGACAGAGCAGGTGGATTCATAGGTGAGGGAGACTGATCCAGCATTCCTGGAGACGAAACAGGAGACTGTGGCACAGGCGAAGTCGCTATTGGCAAACCAGCCATTGCAGACATGGGTTGTTGTGCTGGAATAGGCGGAGGGGTGCCACTAGACAGATGGAAGTACACTTGTATGGTCTGGATAATACGGAGGTGGAACTGGCTCGTTCACAAGCAGGGTATGTTGTCTGTTACGCCTCTAGGTGCCGCCATCGGCACTGACCAGATATGAGCATTGCTCAGAAGCAGCTCCAGAAATCACACCAATACGGTCATGGCCTTTGCCAGTCTGCAAACGAACCACCTGCCCCTTGGTCAATAGTGGCAGTGGCCTACTTGTTTTGTCATACCACTGTTTTTGAATGTCACATTTTTGTTGTAAGCTGGACTGATCCGCCACAGGCACCGTGGCACGGGTCTGCCTCGACAATAAACGTTGAGCAGGTGAACCCAAAATGAGATGTTGCGCAAGTTGAGTAGATCCAGGAACACGTCGGAATTTGCTCTGTGCGAACATTCCATGAGCTGTTTGGCACTCTTGATGGCCCGCTCAGCCAGCCCATTGAACTGTGGATATTCAGGGCTGCTGGTAATGTGTCATGAATTTCAGCTTGTAGCAAACTCCCTGAAGTGTTGACTGGTTAATTGACTGCCGTTGACAGTTAACAGTCCACTCGAAGATCCGTGGACTGAAAAAATGCGAGATAACTTCGAAACCATCCCACACAAACTATCCTGAATACGAATCGACGAGTACCAGGTACTGCTTTCCATGCCACTCAAATATGTCAGCTGCCAATTTAGATCACAGGAGTGCAGGAACCGGTTGTGAAAGAAGTGGTTGGTGAGGTTGGTGAGGTGCCAAACCGTTGCACACTGCACAGGATGCCACATTCTCGGTGATATAGTCGGTCATGCCAGGCCAGTAAAACATGCTTCTTGCCCATCGGACAGTAGCTTCAGCGCCTGGGTGCCCTGCATGGACAGCGCTAAAATACTGGTTGTGCAGCGAAGCAGGAACCACAGCCTTGTGTCCTTTTGAAACAATGCCATTCTACAGCACTAACTCATCACAGATGGCAAAGAAAGGCTGGACTGGCAGCGGAACGTGGCAGTGCTCGTCTGGCCAGCCGTGCTTGATGATGGAGGTAAGCAACCGTAAGGTACTGTCAGCAGCAGTGTGGGCAACTAAATCCTCCATACAGAACGCGGGGATAAACAACAGTCATTACAATAATACAACATACATCATCCTGCGAGGGCGGATCCTCGCAGGTCTTCCGGGGTGCACGCGAGAGAGTGTCAGCCAGGTAGATATCCTTACTGCATTTGTAGATCAGAACAATGTCATATATTTGAAGTTGTAGCAACATCCGCTGTAGGCGCGCTGGAGAGGCGTGGATCAGTTTGTTAAAAATGCTGACCAGAGGTTGGTGGTCAGTTTCAAATAGGCAAAAACAACCGCCAACAGCTCTTTCTCAATTTGGGCATACCGTTGTTCTGTGTCAGTCATTGTGGGCGAGGGAGAGGCAACAGGCTTATTGTCCTTACCATCATTTTGAACACATGCCTCGCCTAGTCTGTGTTGTGAGGCATCGCAAGTCAGTGTGACCGGGATTTTGACATCAAAGTAAGCAAGAGTAGGTGCACGAGACATCTGCGGCTTAAAAGTGTCGAACGTCTTCTGTTGCTGTCGTGACAGTTGCCCTGCGTATGGAAAATTATGTTGATTTTGCAACAAAATAAACCATTTCCTTAAATGCTGTCATTCACGTAACAGAGTTCAAACAAGACAATCTGTTAATTTGCTTGGCCGTGAAAGCGCCTTCTCAGAATTCTCACGACCAGCTCCCATGGATTTACAGGCTGCTGGCAAATGTTTAGATGTCTTGTCTGATTCAAGGCATAAACAACTAGATCCCAAGGTCGCTTTGCTCGTTAATGGCAAAACTCTTTTTCTGAAGGTCGATTCGGGGGCCAGGTGCAGCGTCATTTGCCTGGCTGTATTCCAAAAGTTACAAAAAACAGAGATTGTTTCTCCAACGGCTGCCTCCCTTGTTCCATTTGCAGGAGGTCAAGTGCATCCTACGGCTGCCTCCCTTGTTCCGTTTGCAGGAGGTCAAGTGCATCCTATCGGTCAAGTTGAATTATGCTGCTGTCTTAACTCACGTGTCCACAACCTGAATTTCTATGTGAATTTCTATTGTGAACCCCCACAGTAAAGCAATTGTCAATCAGTCTCAACTTGGTATCAGGTACTTGAGGAAAATGAGGGGAGATTTGATAAGACATACCGGCAGCATTAATTTCACAATCAGCAGAGTGTCCCAAGACTTTGATGTGAGCATCAGCCATTTCAGCAATGCGACAGCGGTTTTCAGCAGTCTCTGGAGTAAGATCAGCATCCCGCAGTAACTCATCGCGTAATTTATCATTGCGGATGCCATGAACCAGGCGGTCACGGGTAAGGCTATCACATGGCTAGCACCAACATACAACTCCACAGGTTCTCCTGGTCTCTGGCACCGTGGAAAAAAAAGATGCTACTCAATAACTAAATTGGTACGTAACTCACATAACTGTCGGAATTTGAGCAGTAGGCAGACAGGGTCTCGAACAGATTCAGCAGGAGTGAGATGGACACCAGCCTGGTCAAGTCTAGCCGGTTCATAGTGAAATCTTCTGGCACGACGAGCAGCATCTGTGCCTGCCAGATTAAGAAGTATTGACGTCCGAACACCAGGATCAGCAGTAGGGTGTAGATTGAGAATTCTTCTTCAAATAAACACCACCGTTCAGCAAGATCCTCATAAAATACCAGGATCTCTGGTTTTCTGAGAGCAGAAGTCATTGCAATACATTTGAAAAAACAATAAACTAAAATAAAAGCAATACAATTAAGCAATGAGTGAGTTTGCATACTCTGACACCATGTTGTGGTCCTGCTGTTTAAATAACTGAAGTCAAACTGTGTGCATCCACTCTATTTATGCTTCTCATGATAAAGGTCCAAAAACGTTATTAACGTTACAGCATCGTTAACTTCATTCTAGCACATTTCTCTGAGAGTGTGGGAACAAGGCAGGGAGACTTACTGTTCATCCAGTGGGTGTAACTACAAAGTATCTCATAACATGAGTGACACTGATCTACAGTACCGTAACCATATTAGTCTATTTAACTTAGTTTACTTAACTCTAAACTTAGTCCACTTAAACATTTCATCGATTCAGATCTTAATTTGTTTTATCTGTAATAAATCTGCCAGCTATTAATTAAAGATTAGCTTGGTCGGTTTGGGATCAAGGGATATCCATGACTTAAAAATTGATTCTTAATGGAAATGATTATGTGATGGAAGAGTATAGCAATTGTTAGTCCTTAGTCAGTAACCATAGTGACATGTTTTTTCTTTTGATCTGCATACTTGAAGATTTGAAAGTTGTTAGAAGGCTGACGTTAGTGAACAATATAAAATCCAATGGCATAATTTGCGAGAGGAACAGGAACAGATAATTTTTGCCCAGGGCTTTAGCCAACATTTATACTGAAACCTCAACACACGAACGAGTTGTCCAGTCATTGTGCCGTTCCTGAGCATGGGACATTCCTGTGTGACAATTGACATGGTTCAAGTCTGGCCAAAATACTTGATGATGCCGTCGTCAAATGAGGGAGCACACTAGGTTTGCTGGATTGGAAGTATGATGATGGAAGTCCGTGAAATAATTAGAAAAGTTGAGATTGTTCTCTTTCAAGAATGAAAGTTTAGAGGAATCTTAGTTATAATTATCAAGTCCTAGTATCAGCAATATGGAAACAGGCCCATCAGTCCAACTCATCCATGCCAAACAAAATACCAATCTACACTAGTCACATTTGTTCATGTTTAACCCATATTAATCTAAACCTTTCCTAGCCATGAACCTGTTCAAATGTCTTTTAAATGTTTCCAAATATCTGCCACAACCACTTCTCTGCATCACCTCAAGTTCTCGTTAAATCTTGTCCATCTCACCTTAAATTTATGCCCTCCAGTTATTTTTAAATTCCCCTACACTGGGAAAGAAACTGTGTGCATCCACTCTGTTTATGCTTCTCATGATTTTATACATCACTAGACGATTATCCTTCAGTCGCTTTTGGAATAAAGTCCTAGCCTGCCCAATCTCTCCCAATAGCCCAGTCCCTCAAGTCTTGGCAACATAATAGTAAATCATTTCTGCACTCTCTCCAGCTTAATGTTGTATTTTCTATAACACGGTGAGCTAAACTAAACACAATACTCCAAGTGCAAGCTCACCAACATCTTGTACAACTGTAATGTAACATCCTAACTTCTATACTAATTGCCCTTACTGATGAAAACCTGTGTTCCAAAAGCCTTTGCAACAGCCTGTCCACTTGCTGCACCAATTTCAGGCAACTATGTATTCCTTGGTCCGTGCGTTCTATAATACTCTCCAGGTCCCTACCTTTTGAGATGTCCAAAGTAAGAAAGGGATTTGACAGAGAAGTTGGCAAAAACTGTTTCACTATTTGATAAACCAACATTCACACATTGATAATAATAAGTAAGAAAACAAGGGCATCAAAGGTTATGTGGAGAAGGCAGGATAATGTGGTTGAGAGGGGAAAATAGATCAGCAGTGATTGAATGGTAAACTAGACTCAATGGCCAAATGGCCTAATTCTGCTCCCATATCTTATAACCATATAACAATTACAGCACGGAAACAGGCCTTCTCGGCCCTTCCAGTCCATGCCGACCATTTATTTTCCCCTAGTCCCATCTACCCGCACTCAGACCATACCCCTCCATTCCCTTCCCGTCCATATACCTATCCATTTTACACTTTACTTTATGGAAAGGAGGGAGATGGGGAAAATTTTCCCTGAGCTAATTGTAATGTGATGATGTGCCTAATGGGACGATGGAAGCTTGCTCACCAATATCTTTAGGACTATGTTGGAAAATGAAGAAAGGATGTAATTGCGGTTCACCATGAGGCCAAAGCGTCCTGCTAAAGGTCAGGATTTTAAACATGGAAACAGGCCTTGTGGCCCACCAAATCCATGCCGACCTTCGATCACACTAGTTCAATTTTTTGCATCCATTCCCTTCATATTAGTGCCAACCACAGTGACCAATTAACCTTCAACCCTGCACGTCTTTGGGATGTGGGAGGAAACCCACCCAGTCACAGGAAGAGCGTGCAAACTCCGCACAAACAGCACCCAAGGTCTGGATCATACCAGAGTCTCTGGTGCTGTGAGGCAGCCACTCTTTCGTTGTGTCTCTGTGCTGCCTCTTGATTCTACACCAGAAACATAAAGGAATAAAATATCCAACAGAGGATTGTTTGAGGATCTGTTGCCTTACCTGATTTGGGTGGTAGCTGATTGGTAGGCCGCCTACAAAGACTGGCCCTGTCTGTTGATTGATGAGATGAGACCAGATATTGTGGGATGTGCTGGTCACCATGGTAACTCCAGATAATGTGACCGCAGCATTGCAAGGACGTAGGTCTTGTCTGTGTGAAACATTGTAACATAAAATTAAATATTTTTACATATAAAGCACGAATGTCAATAACATTTATATTCAAACTCGACTTCTGGCACTTAAAAACATAAATAAATGTGGTTAGATGCGTGTTGATTTTATTCTAAAATATAATGCATTGTTTATTTCAGAAGGTAATTGTACAGCCACATAGCTAGTTTTGAGAGTTAAATCATTGAAGTTCAATACAAATTGCATGCAATTTAAAACTTCCTTCATTCATTCATTTTGACCTATCCACATCATAGATGCAATAGCAATGGCACAATGAGTTTACTAAACCAGCAAATAAACTCTGCATTGCGAGTGCACGCTTTGATTCCTTACAAACTGTTTGGTGAACATTGCTCACTTAATATTCCATGTTTAAATATTAAAATGTGTTGCTATCCAATAATCATTTCAGAAGAGAAATTGAATAAAGCATTAACTGCAGAAAATAAAAGATATACAGGCCCATGGGAAAAGAGTCGTGTGTTTCATCATGGTCTTGTTCCGGCAACTCGAATGCCCAGAAACAAGGGAGATTACAGAGAGTGGTAGACACTCCTGTGTCCATCACAGGTACTAACCTTACCATCAGCAAAGGGATTCATTGGAGACTCTGACTTAAAAAGTTAGCCAATGTCAAAGACCCACACCACACTGGCCACCCTTTCAGTTTGCTCCCACAATCGGGAAGAAGGTACAGGAATCTGAAGACTGGCCAGAAGGCCCAAGGATTGTTTCTTCAACACAACCATCAGGCTATTGAACACTAACCTCAGTGACTATAAACTTCTATGGACTGTGGCTTTGGTTGCAATGTGGACCGGTATTTGGCAATAGTTTTGCAGTTATTCATTGTTTTTAAAATTAGATTTATCTGTGTGCTTGCATTTATGGGCCTGTTAAGCTGCTGCAAGTAAGAATTGCATTGTTCTGTTGTACTTATGAAGATTGACCCTCTCCTGACACTGTCACATGCTTTTGTGATACATGGCATGATATTTACAAGATGGGTTAGAATTTAACATAAGGCTGAAGGTTACTCAATACACCTCCAGTAGGAAGAATCCTGCTTTTAGCCAACAAACAATCTACTAGAGGACAGACACAAAACATGCTGAAATAACTCAGTGTGCCAAAGGATTGAACCCAGGACTCTGAAGCTGCGAGTCAGTGGCTCTACCATTTGTGCCAACAATGGTGACGTTTCACCTATTTCTTTTTCTCCAGAGATGCTGCGTAACCCACTGAGTTACTCCAGCACTGTAAACAAGTATCTACAGTTCCTTGTTTCTCTTAAGAAATGGTCATACTTGGATTCCTCATTGATGGAGGTAAACCAATCACATCGTACTGCTTTGTGACCCTGATTGTACCCATTGTATTGAGTGAAAATCATAATTCATAATCATAAGTAATAGGAGTAGAATTAGGTCATGCAGCACATCAAGTCTACTCCGCCACTCAATCATGGCTGATCTATCTCTCCCTCCTAACCCCATTCTCCTGCCTTCTCCCCATAACCCCCGACACCAGCACTGATCAAGAATCCATCTATCACTGCCTTAAAAAATATCCATTGTTTTGGCCTCCACGGCCTTCTGTGGCAAATAATTCCACAGATTCACCACCCTCTGACTAAATCAGGCAAAATATTAACTATAGAATACAAAATTGAGGAGATTAACCAAGGAGAATGGTCATCGCATTATTCCTTTTATCATGTATCTATCTGTACGCTGTGAATGGCTCGATTTTAATCATGTATTGTCTTACCACTGACTGGTTATCACACAACAAAAGCTTTTAACTGCACTTCCGTACACATGACAATAAGCTCAACTTTTCCCCAGGGCAGGAGATTCCTAGAGGGCTTGGGTTGAAGGTGAGAGGGTAAAGATCCAACAGAGACCCCAAAGGGGCAATTTATTCATGCTGTGTGGGGTCTGCTGTAGAGGCAGGTACAATGATGACATTCAAAAGACATTTAGACAGGCACGTGGACAAGAAGCCAAACCCAGCCAAACAGGACTAGCACTGCGATAACACAAGGTCAGCGTGGACAGGTTGGGCTGACAAGGCTATTTCTGTGCTGTATGACAAGTAAATGATTTAACCCCCCTAATAGTATCACAGATTGGCATCTGCAGCTCCCAGCACTCTAGGATAAGCAAAGCATAGATGGCTGCAGATCTGAGCAGGGACTTGCTTGAACACTTGGAGACTGGTCCAAGTTTTAGGCTCTTCAGGAGTGCAACAATTCAAATTCACCACACAGGACTTCCGGTGGCGCCATGTTCTAGGGGAGAACAGCGCCAGATCAGCTCCGTAAAAATCGGTTAAAAAAACGGGGTTAAAGGAGGGTGCTAACGCTATTTACCGCAGGAGATCGATTTAAAACGGCTCCGGTGCGATTGAAGGCTGCGTGACGTCATCAGGCGCGCGACTTCGGTAAGAAATTTAAAATGCAACCCTCCTCCCCTCCCCTCCCCTGAAGAAAACGGGCCTTAGAAGAGAGGCTGGCGCCACCAAAGCCTCGGGCTCGAGTCTGACTTCTTCCCAAGAAGAAATCTCACAGAGGAAAGTGGAAATGGAAGAATTTAAAAATTCCTTGATGGGTGAGATGAAGAAACTGGTGAAAGAAATAAAAGACCTGAAGAAGGAATATAAAGATGAATTTAAAGACATGAAGAAAGAATATAAGGATGAAATAAAAACTCTTAAAGCGGAGATTCTGGTGTCTCATGAGAAAACTAAAGTGGAATTAACAAAAGAAGTTACCGAGATGGTAAAGAATATAATGAACGAATGGAAAAGAAAGGCGGATGCTGAATTTCAAAACCGAATCTCTGAGGTAAACGACAAGGTTGCTGGGCTGGAACAAATGCTGAATGATAAGATAGATCCTATTGTCATCACACTCGACCAACAAAATGATGCAATTAAAGATTTGGCTGCTTTTGCTGTAAAAAGTGCCAAGGAAACTGAGAAGTTACTTGCCGAGAATAAACGCCTCTCAGAGCTACTTCACAAAATAAATGAGAAATGTATTGATTTGGAAGGTCGACAAAGACGTAAGAATCTGCGAATATTAGGATTGCCCGAGGGTCGGGAAGGAAATCAGGACCCGCGAAAATTTGCTGCAAAACTCCTAAAGGACATTCTGGATCTGGGCCAAGAACCACTGGTGGGCCGTGCCCACAGGGCTTTAAGACGGGCCCCTGGGAGTGGTGCACCACCAAGACAAATGATTGTAAAGGTGGCTTATGATCACGAGTTTGAAGAAATGATGAAGATAATAATAAGAAAGAGGAATCTGAAATATGAAGGAGTTAATATCAGTATCTTCAGAGATTACCCGGCTGAAGTGGCTAAGAGAAGATCTTTATTCTCAAAAACAAGAGGTATTCTTCGGAATATAAAGGATGTAAAGGATCTCAGATATGGTTTGATGTACCCAGCAACATTGAGAGTGACCTACGACAACAAGGAATTCCGTTTTGTTAAGCATACCAAGGCACTGGAATTCGCCCGAGGCATACAGAAGAAGGCAGAAGAGGAAGCAGAAGAAGAAGTAAGCGCTGAAGAAGAAGAAGAATGAACTTTTATTACCGACCTGCGGTTATGAATTATTCATTAAGAAAGAGGGGCAATAATGGACATGTTGTTATAGCTTGGTATTAATTAGTAAATTTTTAATTGTCCCCCTAATATAGTATTACCTACTATAATATTAATTATACTAGAAATTAATAACTAGTAATTAGTAATATGAATAATAGAAATATTTACTAAGTACTTAAAGTTAGTAACCCACCCCAATATACATAGTATTATAGACAGGAGCTGGAACACTTAACATCTCTTTTCTTTAAAAAAACGGAAGTCAGTAGATTAATAGCCACGCTAGTGTGGCTTTCACTAATGCACACTACACACTATACCAGTGTAGTTTCTTTTTTTTCTGGGCACCCTGTTAACACCTCTTTCTCTTTTTTTAATTACACTTTGTACTTTTTCTTATATATTAAATATTTGATTTTGCGTTATATATTATATGAATGTAGTTATGAACGATATTGTATAATCGCTCTAAGAAGATATTTATATGGATTACTGAAGATAGAAATTCTCATCGGATTGGCGTTTGGGTATACCGCTGGGCTGGAGGGGTCGAGAAGGCTACTCCAAAAAAACCACCCTAATAGTAAAATGCAAGATATGAATGTGAAGACCGGGGGGGGTGGAATTACCTTCTGTAGTTGGAATGTTAAGGGAATTAATGAACCAATTAAAAGGGGAAAGGTACTAGCACAGTTGAATAGATTGAAATCAGAAGTGATCTTCCTCCAAGAGACTCATCTCAAAAGAGATGCTCAATATAGATTAACAGCAAAATGGATTTCCAAGGTATATCACTCTTCATTTATACACAAATCTAGAGGAGTTGCAATAATTATCCGTAAAGGTATACCTTTTAAACAAAATTCTATAATAGAGGACAAAGAGGGTAGATATGTAATAATTACAGGGGAATTATATTCACAGAAAGTAATTTTGGTGAATATATATGCCCCTAATTTTGATAACCCACTATTTTTTAAGAAAATATTTAATAATATTCCTATTTCCACACAATATAATTTAGTTATTGGGGGTGATTTTAATTGCACCTTAGATAGCTACCTAGACAGGTCTTCTACAAAAAGGAAAGCTACCTCTAATTCAAGTAAACTTATAAATTCTTTTATTAATACATCGAATGTTAAGGATATTTGGAGATTAGATAATCCATCCGGACGAGAATACTCGTTTTTTTTCGCCCGTACACGGAACTTATTCTAGGATAGATTATTTTTTTAATAGATTCAAAATTACTACCTTTTACGTATGACGCAAAATATCACAATATTATTATTTCAGATCATGCGCCTCTTACATTTAAGATAAAACTAAAAAATATACTTAATAAAACGACTACTTGGAGATTTAATCCCCAGATATTAAAGGATAAGGACTGTTGTAAACATGTGACGGAACAGATTAAACTATTTTTTGAAACTAATGACAAACCGGAGACTTCACCATTGTTACTCTGGGACACATTTAAAGCATTTATGCGCGGTGCAATAATATCTGCACAGGCTTATCTTAATAAAGAAAATAGAAAGATGGAACAAAAGTTAGAACACGAGATAAAACAACTAGATAGTGAAAATATAAAACGCCCTTCTAAAGAGCTAAGTAACAAAATTGCAATAGCAAAATATAGACTAAATAAAATATATTCTAACCAAGTCATTAAACTATTTCAACAAACCAAACAAGTGCATTTCGAGTTTGGAGACAAACCACAAAAACTATTAGCCAGACAACTTAGAAAATTAGAAGATGAAAAATTGATACATAGAGTTAGATCGGTGGATGGAAATATATTGACGATACCAAAAGATATTAATGACAGATTTCTACAATATTATCAAAATCTTTATTCATCTAAATTAACAGGACAAACAGTGGATATGGAAACATTTCTACAAAAGTGTCAAATTAACAGTTTAGATCAGGAAGGTAGACATTTGTTAAACGCCGAAATAACAGTAAAAGATATTGAAGAATCAATTAGTTCGTTAAAGAATGGAAAAGCAGCGGGCCCCGATGGCCTAAGTGCAGAATTTTATAAAAAATTTCTAGATCTGATTTCCCCAAGATTATATACAGTATATAGATATGCATATGAACAAGGTAAATTACCAGAATCTTTAAACGAATCTACAATTACACTTATTCCTAAGGCAGATAAGGATTTGGAAGATCCAGGATCATATAGAGCGATCGCAGTTCTAAATACAGACCAAAAAATACTAACGAAAGTTTTATCTGGGAGATTAAGTTTGGTGATTTCTAAATTAATACATCAAGATCAAACAGGTTTTATCCCAAAACGCTACTCATCCCATAATCTCAGACGCTTGTTTAATATTATATATTCAAAAAGAGTACGGGACAGGGAATTAGCAGTTGTATCGCTAGATGCAGAAAAGGCATTCGATCAGGTGGAATGGTTATATTTATTTAATATAATGGAAAAGTTTCAATTGGGGGATAGATTCTGTAAATGGATAAAAATTTTATATTTGAATCCAACGGCAAGAATCTTAACTAATCAAATATTATCAGCTAAATTTAAGCTCTCTAGGGGTTGTAGACAGGGTTGTTCGTTATCGCCTTTACTATTTGCTTTGATGATAGAGCCTTTGGCGGAAAGAATCAGATCAGAATCTGAAATCTATGGCTATAATACTGACACAACAACTAACAAAATATCTTTATATGCAGATGATGTTTTGATTGATATTACAAAACTGGAAATTAGTATACCTAAGTTATTTAATGTTATAACTATCTTTGGCACATTTTCAGGATTTAGGATTAACTGGAATAAAAGTGAAATTATGCCTATAACAGGAATTAACTTAAATATATTACAACAATATCCGTTAAAAATAGTTAAAGACAAATTTAAATATTTAGGAATTAATGTAACTAAATCTTATAATTCACTAATTAAATCTAATTACCCTCTATTATTAGATAAACTTAAAAAAAATATTTTGTACTGGAAAACACTTCCTATATCCATGATTGGTAGAATAAATGCTATAAAGATGGTGTTTTTACCACAATTATTATATTTGTTCCAGGCTATTCCTTTTTTTCTCCCAAAGACCTTTTTTAAAAAAATAGATAATATTATTTATAGTTTTATTTGGGATTATAAAAATCATAGAATAAGTAAAAAACATTTATGTAAATCTAAGATAAATGGAGGATTAGCACTTCCAAATTTTTTATATTATTTTTGGGCAGCCCAGATTAAGAATATGAATTTTTGGTGGGTAAATATGGATTATGAACCAATGTGGTTAAAGATGGAAAAGGAAGATTGTTTACCCTATAATGTAGGCTCGGTTCTCTTTGCCCCAAAGGAAGTACAAAAAAAAATTTTATAGGGACAACCCTATAATTTATAATAATAGACGTATTTGGAAACAAATAGTTAAGACTTTACAGCTAGATAATCTTTCACTTAGACTACCAATAATGAATAACCCATTATTTAAGCCCTCTATAATGGATGGAGGGTTTAGACATTGGGATGATTTAGGAATTAAAAGGATAGAGCACCTTTATAGAAAAGGAAAATTTCTTTTATTCCAAGAGTTACAAGATATCTATGGATTGTCTCCGCAACACTTGTTTAGGTACTTACAAATTAGAGATTATATAAAATCAAACACATTAGATTATAAAAATAAAGTACCAGGATTATTAGATGATTTGTTTAATTTACACCCAAATACAGAAAAATTAATAGCCTATATATAACATAATCTTGGATAAGGAGAATCCAACAACTGAAACATATCGGCAAGCATGGGAAAAGGAAATTGGTTTATCCATAACAAAAGAAAATTGGGAAGAAAGTTTACAGCAAATACATCGGTGTTCGTTAAATGCCAGACATACATTGATACAATTCAAAGTATTATACAGATTACACTATTCAAAAACTAAATTAAATAGTATCTTTCACAATCTCTCTTCAATTTGTGATAAATGTAAGAACTTAGAAGCAAATTTAACACACAGTTTTGCTACATGTCCCAAACTGAATTACTACTGGACAGAAATATTTAAGGTTATTTCTGAGGTTCTAAAAATTAGATTGGATCCAGACCCAAAGTTAATAATACTTGGGATTTTGGATTCAAATTCGGTACTTACAGGAAATCAAAGACATTTCTTTGATTACTGTTTGATAATAGGGAAAAAAATCATATTGAAATTTTGGAAGGGAACATTATCCCCCACAATTAAAATGTGGGCAGCAGAGATGTTGGAGACGTTACAATTAGAAAGAATCAGATTTGTCCTATTGGACAAATATAATACCTTCGAACAAATATGGTCTCCATATATACAGTATCTAGAGAAGTAGCTGTTCTTGACGTCACAGCCTGACGGGTACCCAGCGGGATTTGATGAGAATAATTGATTCTTACACTAGGATTAATAGGCATGTCTTCATTGATATTATTATTTGTAATAGTTTTAGATACAATATATTTTGTTGATTTTCATTGATATATATATATATATATATAATATTTTTTCACTTTTTGTTAATCTATAATCTTTTTTCCTTGCTCTATTTTCTTCTTCTTTTCTATATAATCAAATTATTATTTAATCACTTTCTTATTGATTTAAAACTATTCTATTCTTTTCTTTATTTCCAAAAAAATAGAAGATGATAACTGTCAATGGGTTATTTAAAAAATAATATGTAATTAAGTTGAGGTTTGTAAAGCTGTTTACATTATTGTAAATAGATTACTTCTAATAAAATAAAGTAAACAAATTCACCACACAGAAACCTTTAAAGTTTAGTCCACGGTGCTAAACTTCCATAGAGAAATTTATGTGTAAACATGGACTATTGGAAATCCCCACTCAGATGAGTGCGCGGAAAATAAAGGAACACTTAGTGATGCCGAAGCTCTAGCAATAAGGCATGACTGCAGTAAATGGGAGAGTTTACATTCTGCAAGTATGACTACAAAAGGCTTCTCACCTGATGTGAACAACATACATCCTCCCATCGTTGACTTTTGCAGATGTGTTTGCACTCTTTACTTCTCCTGGAGGCTTGCATAAAAACTGGAACTGAGAAAATAATATTTTTTGACTTTAAATCAAATACGTTTATTTGTCATTGCACATCAACTGTACAACAAAATTTCATGTGCATCCCCATCAATGGTAAACAATAAAAGACACAGGATAAAAAGATTAAAAAGAACACAACACAATAACACAAACAACCATTTACTCTCACATTTACATTTACATAAGGAAGCAAAACAAGATAAAGTAAACTTGGAAGTTAATATAGTTGTCTTTTCAAATAGAACGTTTTACCTCCGTTGTGATTTACCTGATATGATGCGCCTTTAAATGTATCTCTATGTGTTGTGCCTAATATTTATCTCTCAACCAACATCACTGAAACACATTCTGATCATTATCACATTGCTGTAAATAGGACCATGTTGGTGAGACCACACCTGGAGTATTGCGTACAGTTTTGGTCTCCAAATCTGAGCAAAGATATTCTTGCCATTGAGGGGGTACAGAGAAGGTTCACCAGACTGATTCCTGGGATGTCAGGACTTTCATATGAGGAAAGACTGGATAGACTTGGCTTGTACTCGCTAGAATTTAGAAGACTGAGGGGGGATCTTATAGAAACGTACAAAATTCTTAAGGGGTTGGATAGGCTAGATGCAGGAAAATTGTTCCTGATGTTAGGGAGGTCCAGAACAAGGGGTCACAGTCTAAGGATAAGGGGGAATTCCTTTAGGACCGAGATGAGGAAAACATTTTTCAGACAGAGAGTGGTGAGTCTGTGGAATTCTCTGCCACAGAAGGTAGTTGAGGCCAGTTCATTGGCTATATTTAAGAGGGAGTTAGATGTGGCCCTTGTGGCTAAAGGGATCAGAGGGTATGGAGAGAAGGCAGGTACAGGATACTGAGTTGGACGATCAGCCATGATCATATTGAATGGCGGTGCAGGCTCGAAGGGTTGAATGGCCTACTCCTGCACCTATTTTCTATGTTTCTATGTTTCTATGTCTATGTACTTGGTGATGTCACTAATCATGGAATAATTGAGACCTGCAGCACTCAAGCACACCCTTCAGCCCACAAATTCTGTGCCAACCACCGTACCCCTACTTTGTCACCGATCTTAACTGAATTCATTTGATTCTCCCCCCAATCACACTCAGAATCGAAAACACAGCAGCACACGAGAGGCAATTATCAGTTGCAAATTAACACACCAACCGAAACAATGGGATGATATTGGACATGGGAGGAAACCGAGAGTTCTGCGGTTGTATAGGGCTCTGGTGAGACCACATGTGTGTGAAAGATGTGTGTGATCTTCTAGATGCGCTGGGACACATCCTCAGTGATGTGACCTGGGGTCATCGGGTGTTTCGGGTCTCACAACATCAGACACCCTTGCCCAGGCGACCCAGCCGGGGTTGATCAAGCCCTCACTTGCGTCCCAGCAGCAACCGCCCACAGATCAACCTTCTTAATCCAAAGCCACCTAGTGGCTTTCTCTGCGGCTTCGCTTGCGGATTGAATGGACCTCTTCTTTGCCAGCCCTGTAATGCCCAACTGGTTGAGGACTTTGCAGAGTGAGCATCCTGCAAAGCCTCTACAGCCCACCTCTATGGGCTCATAGTATGTTTTCCAGCTGCTGTCCTGGCACATCTCCACCAGTTCCTGGTACTTTGCGCTCTTCCTCTCATTAGCCTCTTCAATATGCTCTTCCCAGGGCACTGCCAATTCCAGAATGATCAGCTGCTTTGTCACTTCTGAGGTGATGATTATGACTGGCCAGAGTGATGTTGCTGTGATGTGCTGTGGAAATTTCAGCTGTTTGCCCAGATGGACGTGCAGCTGCCAGTCAGTGGCTGTGTAGAGGAGGCCCGTCCTTGTTTTTGGTTGTGGTCGGGGCTTCTCTCCAGCTCCAAAAGTGATTGATTTCTTTGGGGCATGGTGGTGTTTGCTGTTACAGATGGCAGTGGCTATGCTCTCAGCAACCACCTTGAGCACCTGGTCATGCCGCCACTGATAGCGACCTTCCCCAAGACACTTTGGGCAGCTGCTGAGGAGATGTTCTAATGATCCTCTTCCAGAGAAAAGTGGGAAGGAAGGCGTCTCACTCTTGCCCCAGACGTGGAGGTTTGCTGGGCTTGGTAGGGCATCGTAGACAGCTTGGACAAGGAACCGGATACGCTGGAAGTCTGCCTGCATGATGTTTGACCATGCGCTGCGGTATGCTCTCCCACCTTGTCCACGCTCCCTGCTGCCTGAGCCCCACCGTCCTGCTCACACGCTCTTCCTCCACACCTGCTCGGACCTCTTCTTGGATTAGATGGTGTCTCTCCTTGCCCTGGGCCTTGCCAACCGTTGTCTTAGGGAAGTGTCCCAAACCCGCTCTGCCAGTTGCCATGACTCCCACCAATGCCTTTTGCCTCAGGCGTGACTCTGCCACTTCCACTGCTTTTGCCGCCATCCATTTTCTCCCCGTTCTCACCTCGATGACACCTTCTGGTCCCTGGAGTCCCTGTACTGCAGAGCTTCTCTTGTACGCGCCACCATGAACTTTTCCATGAGGCCACTGAATGGGAGCTGCAAGATGTTACTGGTCCCATACAGTGCACCACTGTTGAGGCTGACGGGAAGGCCAAGCCACCTGCGGAGAAAGCCGCTGATCTTCCTTTCGAGGGACTCAACTGTGGTCAATGGAATAGTGTAAACCAGCAGAGGCCACAGGACTCGGGACAGGATGAAATGCTCATAGATCCAGGCCTTGAACCTGCCTGGCAGACCTAACTTGTCGACTTTGGTGAGCCAGGCTTCAAAGTCTTTGATGCACTTTTGAATGGTGGCAGAGTCTTTCAGAGTTGCGTCAAAAACCTTCCCCAAGCTCTTGACAGGTTGCTCAGTGATGGAGGGAATGGCAGATCCTGGAGTATTGTGTACAGTTTTGTTCTCCTAATTTGAGGAAGGACATCCTTGTGATTGAGGAAGTGCAGCGTAGGTTCACGAGATTGATCCCTGGGAAGGCGGGACTGTCATATGAGGAAAGATTGAAAAGACTAGGCTTGTATTCACTGAAGTTTAGAAGGATGAGGAGAGATCTTAAAGAAACATACAAAATTATAAAAGGACTGGACAAGCTAGATGCAGGAAAAATGTTCCCAATGTTGGGCGAGTCCAGAACCAGGGGCCACAGTCTTAAAATAAAGGGGAGGTCATTTAAGATTGAGGTGAGAAAAACTTTTTCACCCAGAGAGTTGTGAATTTATGGAATTCCCTGCCACAGAGGGCAGTGGAGGCCAAGTCACTGGATGGATTTAAGAGAGAGTTAGATAGAGCTCTAGGGGCTAGTGGAATCAAGGGATATGGGGAGAAGGCAGGCACGGCTTATTGATAAGGGATGATCAGCCATGATCACAATGAATGGATGTGGTGGCTCGATGGGCCGAATGGCCTACTCCTGCACCTAATTTCTATGTTTCCATGAGAGCAGCCAAGGAGACTTGTGTGGTCACAGTGAGAACATGGGAACTCCACACAAACAACATCCGAGGGAAGGATTAAACCCAGGATTCTGGAGTCAAGAGTCAGTAGCTCTACGATTTGTACCAGCTTGCTCCCCCTAACAATGGTGATGAGCAAGTGTGAATATTTTCCACCTGCCTGCCACTGAAAAAGATGTCGCAGTCACCCCCATTACTCATTAATCTCCATCGTGGAATCCATACGAACATGGACAAGTACATGGATAGAGAAGCTAAATGCATTTCGTTGTCTCTGTACTGTACACTGACAATGACAATTAAAATTGAATCTGAATCTGAATCTGAGAAGGTTTAGAGAGACATGGACCACTGTGGGTAGGTGGAACGAGCATTGATGTGGCACCTTAGTCTGCATGGACAAGTAGGGCCAAAGGCTCTGTTTCCATGCTGTATGATTCTGTAACGTAACATTAAAAAAGAGAGAAGTAGACCGTATCCCATCCCTACACCATGCTTGCTGCCTCTGCCATGCAATAAGATCGTGACTAATCTGATCTTGGGTACACCTCCCCTTTCTGACTGTTCCCTGCACTTCCAAAATCAACCTCTTCTTTCAGTGAGAAAATGTAGGGTGTTGTGAATGCAGCTCAGTTTATCAAGCAAACCTACCTCCCCTCCATGGACTCCATCTACACTTCAAGCTGCCTCTGGAAAGCAACTAATATAATCAAGCACCACCCCCCACCACATCGGACAGAAGATACAAAAGCTTGAAAGCACGTACCATCAGATCCAAGAAAGGTTTCTTCCCAGCAGCTATCAGACTCTTGAACAAATTTGTCACATGCTAAAGATGTATTCCTGATCTTTCAATCTAATTTTCACTTTTTTATTCTGCACTTTTTTTCTGTAGCTGTAACATTGAAGATTGTTCCCGATGTTGGGGAAGTCCAGAACAAGGGGTCACAGTTTAAGGATAAGGGGGAAGTCATTTAGGACCGAGATGAGAAGATCTTTTTTCGCACAGAGAGTGGTGAGTCTGTGGAATTCTCTGCCACAGAAGGTAGTTGAGGCCAGTTCATTGGCTATATTTAAGAGGGAGCTAGATGTGGCCCTTGTGGCTAGAGGGATCAGGGGGAATGGAGAGTAGGCAGGTACAGGATACTGAGTTGGATGATCAGCCATGATCATATTGAATGGCGGTGCAGGCTCTAAGGGCCGAATGGCCTACTCCTGCACCTATTTTCTATGATTCTATGATTATACTTTGCATTCTGTTTCCTTCCTGTTTTTTCACTACCTGTTGTATTTGAGTATGGTGTCATTGGACCATTCTATGTATTGATCTACCTGGATAGCATGTAAAACAAAGTTTTTCATTGTATTTTGGTACGTGACAATAATACCACCACACGATTCAGCCTCCACAACATTCTTGGATGGAGTGTTTCAAAGATGCATGGCAGGAAGCAGCTCTCCATCATCCTCATCATAAACAGGCAACGATTTATTTTGAAAATATCCCTTCTACTTCTAGATTCCACTACAAGGGGGAACATCGTCTCACAAATTACCTTATCAAGAGCTTCCCAAATTCTATATGATCTTTAATTGAATCATCTTTCTTTCTTGAAATGCTACACTCCCTCATACTTCCATATTCAACCAGGTTTTTGCTACCCAACATCTCCCTGTATGGCATGAGGTCAGATTTCGTATGATTTCAACCCCTGAAAAGTGTTTAGGAATGGCATGTTACACTGGAGATCAAGTCTGCTATGCTTATAAACTCAAACCTTCATTTTAATCTGTCTCCCTTGGCACGTGGACAGTTCTGGAAAAATAAAATCTTGATTTCTCAATTTTACCGTTTCTCAATGCCCTGCCATACATTCTTAACCAATTCCAGAAACCCACCCCACCTCCATAATCTACACACACCTTTGAGACAGAGCATCGAGCCTCGTGGGAGGATCCAAAAGTGATATGGTTATCCTGTTTATCTACTTAAATCATTTCACTAAATTATAATATCAAACCCTGGTTGTACTTCACAAAATCTGAAGGGTCCATAGGGAACTGACACGGCAGTGCATAATCTTCTGGGTGAGTATATGTCAAAGAAAATTGAAGGTCGACAGGATGCTCACAATTTAGTTAAGGCAGAAATGAAAGAATCGGAACCATTCATCATAGCTGGAATCACTCTGTACCTGCAAGAAGCCTTGTTCGATAAAGAGCTTGAAGAAGAAAACATCAGCTGCTGTCTGACTTTGTTGTGCATAGAAGAGTGTTCCACTGGAGCTGTAGGTCTGGAATTGAACCGAGATGTTGTTTCGAGGTAGCAAATTGAAACCTAAAAATTCCGAGTGCGAATTCCCATGGTATTGAGCATAACCGAGCTGGGAACCTGCAGAGGATGAGAGAACAGAAATACTATCAGAGACGACTATCTACTTTAGAGATACAGCCTGTAAACAAAAGTTTCAGCCCAATGAGACCACACTGAGCATTGATCTCCTGCTCACACTAGTTCTACAGAATCCCACCTTCTCATCCACAACTTGCACACTAGGGGCACTTTTTACAGAGGACAATTCACCTCCAAACCCACATGACCTGGGAAGCAGGAGAAAACCAGAGCATCCAGGGGAAACACGAGCAGTTACAGGGAGAACGGGCAAACTCCACATAGTCAGCACCCAGGTCTCTGGTGCTACAAGGCAGCAGCTCCACCAGCTAGCCACTATGTTGCACACTGAAAAATTAAAAGCTGATTATGCCAGAAAGCCAAAATAGCTGGGAACTATCAGCCAGCCAGGCAGCATCTGTGGAGAGCGAACTGAGATAAATGTTCCAGATAAAAGGCTTTCAACAAAATCAAATGACATCCTTTCTCAAGAGAAACCAAATAAAATGGCCACGTTTTCATAATACACATGCTCCAGGTTTTGATGACAGAATCTGCTTCATTACAACTTTGGTACTGAAGTTTTGGCAATGAAGTTTGGCATATCTAAAAACATGGCTAGACTGTGTAATCTAATGGAGGTAAAAAGATCGACTTCTTCACCAGCTGTGGCAATATATTGTCTTTTCTTGTCAATGACTGATGACCCGTCCACAATAACATCAAGTAGCCAGTGGTGAAGAACTCTAGTAGGCTGCTTCTTCCAAATACACTACAGTATCTGTACCATATCTCAAATCACCTCATACATTACAGTTGCAGTGGAGGTAGACATGCTAGTGGAACTTAAGGGACTTGGGCCCAGCACATAGATATGCAGGGTTTTGTAGAGAATGCAGGCAGACAAGAGTTGGATTTGGTATCTTGTTCAGCACAGACATTGTGGGCTGTAAGGCCTGTTCCTGTGCTGTACTGTTCAGAATGTTGGGATGTAACAGAAGATAGAAATCTCCATTTACATCACCATTAACTGTCTTCACACTCTTCCATCCATGAACCACCACCCACACATTAATTTTATGTGTTCTCACCCCAGGCCCAGTAGGTCACATGTGTGGGAATAAGTTGAAATTGATTAAAAAGATCTATGTACTGCAGTCTGTATTCTATTGAAATCTGCAATATTTCTGCTGAAAGATTGAACATACCCAGATATCTGATTTGTTCAATTATCTGCTCTGCTGTAATAGCCTCAATTTATTAGCAGGGTCAGGGGATATGAGGAGAAGGCAGGAACTGGGTACTGATTGGGGATGATCAGCCATGATCACATTGAATGGCAGTGCTGGCTCAAAGGGCCAAATGGCCTACTCCTCCACCTATTGGGAATTGTCTATTGTCACAAGGATGAACATCTTGAAGTTACTGTACTACCTGAGCAAATGCTGGTGGGAGTAAATGAGCACAGCGCGTGATGACATATCCTCCCTTAAGGCCTCACTGATCCACATCACTGGCATACACACCAGAGCAGCACAAACACTGCTTGGCTGCTAGAAAACACCGGCAATCTGCAGTAAACTGAGGCCACAGGGAAACGAGCCACAGCTGGGTCCAATTAGTGGTTATTGGATCAACTCACCTGCACCTGTCAGCCCTACTCCTTGAAATAAAGCCAAGAGGGGGGGGGAAGAGAAAAGAGAAGATGAAGGAGTGGAAATGAGAGAAGGGGAGAGTAGATGATACCCTGTGGCCTGTGCTTCTGTTTTTCCAGGCTCAAAATAATATTGAGCCACCCAGACAAACTTGAGACTGTCAACACTTCATCTTGAGGCCAGGGGAAGCTGTTAGGATGGAGCAAAGTTGCTGTTGCCTCCTTGCTGATGATGAAGTACTGCTGTACAGTCATTGCAAACCTGGTGGTGTCCCTGGTGGCACAAGGGGCAATGGACAGATTTCCACAGGTGGTGATCCACAAGTCCACAGGTTATAGGAGTACAATTAGGTCATTTGGTCCATTGAGTCAACACTGTCATTCAATCATGACTGATCTCTTCTTCATAATCCCACTTTCCTGCCTTCTCCCCATAACCCTTGACACCTGTTCTAATCAAGAATTTGTCTATCTCTGCCTTAAAAATATCCACTGACTTGGCCTCCACAGCCCTCTGTGGCAATGAGTTCCGCAGATGAACTACCCTCTGACTAAAGAAGTCACTCCTCCCCTCCTTTCAAAAAAGAGTCCTTTAATTCTGAGGTGATGACCTCTGGTCCTGGACTCTCCCACCAGTGGAAAGATCCTTTCTACATCCACTCTATTCATGCTTTTCATTATTTTGTAAGTTTCAATGAAATCTCCCCCTCATCCTTCTAAACTCCAGCAAGTAGAGGCCCAGTGCTGTCAAATGCTTATCAGAGGAAGTACTTGAGGAAGATACGACAGGTATAACATTTAAGACACTATTTTCTATCTTTATATAAAATGGAAAAAAAATAATATAGAAGCACAATTATTAAGCAAGGAATAACATAAATAATACTGATTATGTATAGCTACAAAGAACAAAATGATTTTTATTATGTCAACAATGAACACGTATTTTTTTTAAAATTATGTAATTGCTTCTAATTAATAAAAAAACTTAACAAAAAAAAAAAAAAAAACATTTGGGGAGGTATATGGCTAGGAAAGGTTGAAAGTGAAATGGGTCAAATGAGACTAGCATCTTGGTATGAGTTGGGCCAAAGAGGTTTTTTTGTACTGTGTGACCATATGACTCTATGCATGTGAGACTGCGATAGGAAGTGATGAGCAGGGTTTGCAAGCTATAGAGGGTGCCCAGAAGAACACATTTAGACTATTAAACATAAATCATATGAATTGCCAAGGATATGCTTAGATTCTTACGGATAGCTAGACATATTTTCAAAAACATTTGTAGCTTTTTAAATGTTAATACATTTATACAGAGATGAGCATTTCATAAGTGCATCCCATGATTCAATACAACTCGGGTGCAAACCAGAAGAGCAGAAGACATGTAAAAAAACAATGGTTGACTTCATGTCCCTGCAGGGTGGGAGTGAAGGAAGATGGAAAGCATTTGGAACCCAAATGGATCCATGAAACATAATTTAATCTGATACTAAAGTAAGCACTGTGTTTCATGCAATTAAAATTGATGTAAATATTGAGAGAGAATTCGAATGTCCAGATAGGACTGGGTTCCCCTACAACAGTTAAGAGAATATATTCTCCAAGACCATCTGGAATCCAAATGAAAATGGCAAGCAACAGGATAAATTCTCAGTTTGCAAATTAGGCTTGAAGGGTTAAATTAGCTCATAGAAACATAGACAATAGGTGCAGGAGTAGGCCATTCGGCCCTTCGAGCCTGCACCGCCATTCAGTATGATCATGGCTGATCATTCAACTCTTCACTCATGTTCATATGCTGCTGTGAGGCTAAAAAGATCTTGAAGAATAAGTAGGGAGCAATTGCTTATATGGAGAGTGGAGTAGCCAATCAGATTTGATATATTTGCCAAAAAAGCATTAATTCGTACTAATACAGGGTGTTTGGTTTAATTTACTGCATTATATAATCAGTTCATATTTTCATCAAATTTGTGGGAGAAACGTATTTTGAACTAAAGAGCATAGGCTCATAGAAACATAGAAACATAGAAATTAGGTGCAGGAGTAGGCCATTCTGCCCTTTGAGCCTGCACCGCCATTCAATATGATCATGGCTGATCATCCAACTCAGTATCCCGTACCTGCCTTCTCTCCATACCCTCTGATCCCCTTAGCCACAAGGGCCACATCTAACTCCCTCTTAAATATAGCCAATGAACTGGCCTCAACTACCCTCTGTGGCAGAGAGTTCCAGAGACTCACCACTCTCTGTGTGAAAAAAGTCCTTCTCATCTCGGTCTTAAAGGATTTCCCCCTTATCCTTAAGCTGTGACCCCTTGTCCTGGACCTCACCAACATCGGGAACAATCTTCCTGCATCTAGCCTGTCCAACCCCTTAAGAATTTTGTATCTATAAGATCCCCTCTCAATCTCCTAAATTCTAGAGAGCATAAACCGAGTCTATCCAGTCTTTCTTCATAAATAATTGAACTCTCTGCCACAGAGGGTAGTTGAGGCCAGTTCATTGGCTATATTTAAGAGGGAGTTAGATGTGGCCCTTGTGGCTAAGGGGATCAGAGGGTATGGAGAGAAGGCAAGTACGGGATACTGAGTTGGATGATCAGCCATGATCATATTGAATGGCGGTGCAGGCTCGAAGGGCCGAATGGCCTACTCCTGCACCTAATTTCTATGTTTCTATGTTTCTATAAGACAGTCCTGACATCCCAGGAATCAGTCTGCTGAACCTTATCTGCACTCTATGGCAAATCCCTCAAGATTAACTGTTACATAAAATTCAGCAAGCATTCTCCAGGGATGCTGCCTGGCCTGCTGATTTACTCCAGCACTCTGTGTCTTTTTTTTAAACCATCATGCGCAGTTCCTTGTTTCTACATTCTGTGCTTTCATCAGGACAGCACGCTCTGAGGAATCCATTAATATTGCCCGTCTTTCGTGAGGGACCTCGAGCTCTTGATGGACAGGTGAGAACTTGGGTTAATATCTCACATTGTATACTAATAACTTTCAGCTTCATTTGCTGACTGTGCCAATCATACCTTTTTTTTCTGGACACTACGGCTGTGCACATTTCCAGTGTTCAAAACACCAACCATCCAGTTGCTAATACAGGGCTGTTAGCTACTAACAAGGTTCCACAGTTTAAATTAAGATTGGGGAGTTGTCATGTTTGAGATGCATATCAATTACTCTAACTCTAACCTTAAACAATTTGCAACATATTGTCGGTGTCCTTTTCCTCGATTAAATGTTTATTAAATCAATAAAATTGTTTTTAATGTGTTGATCTGCAGTCTAATAGTCCTACATTAATTCAGCATCATTCCCATAGCCAATTGACCTACGACACAAAGATAGTGTATGGAATACCAATTTACCAATAACAGTCACACATAATGAATGAAAATATACAGGGTTTTTAGAATCTTATTGCAATCGTGTTGTAACTTATTGAATATAAATAATAAATATACATTAATAAATAGATGGCATTTTAACAGTCATAAAAATAAGTGTAAGAGAGGATGAAAAGGTCATTCAGTCTCACAAACCTATTCCAACATTTAATCAGATCATAGCTTTCTAACAGTAACACATTCCCTCTGTTTTTTTTTGTGATAGCATACCAGCACCCCATAAAAGTTAAATACCATTATTTCGTTTTCAACCATTTGACATGTATATTTAACTGTGCAAATTAGCACCTTTTTTGTATAAAGAAAAGTACTGACTGTTCCACTTGGATCTGTGGTGTTGAATTAATGTAGGATTATTGGACTGCAGAAAATCAACACATTAGAAACAATGTTATAGATTCAATAAACATTTAATTGGAAAGGCGGGAGAGAGAAAACAGGGAATTATAGACCAGTCAGCCTGACATCGGTGGTGGGGAAGATGCTGGAGTCAATTATAAAAGATGAGATAGCTGAACATTATGATAGCAGTAACAGGATCGGTCCGAGTCAGCATGGATTTACGAAGGGGAAAACATGCTTGACTAATCTTCTGGAATTTTTTAAAGATGCAACTAGGAAAATGGACAAGAGAGAGCCAGTGGATGTAGTGTACCGGGACTTTCAGAAAGCATTTGATAAGATCCCACATAGGAGATTAGTGGGCAAAATTAGGGCACGTGGTAATGGGGGTAGAATGCTGACATGGATAGAATAGTGGTTGGCAGACAGAAAACAAAGAGTAGGGATTAACGGGTCCCTTTCAGAATGGTAGGCAGTGGGTTACGCAAGGCTCGGTGCTCGGACCGCAGCTATTTACAATATACATCAATTATTTGGATGAAGGGATTCAAAGTAATATTAGCAAATTTGCAGATGACACAAAGATGGGTGGCAGTGTGAACTGTGAGGAGGATGCTATGAGAATGCAGGGTGACTTGGACAAGTTGGGGGAGTGGGCAGAGGCATGGCAGATGAAGTTTGCTGCGGATAAATGTGAGGTTATCCACTTTGGTAGCAAAAACAGGAAGGCAGATTACTATCTAAATGGCGTCAAGGTGGGAAAAGGGGAAGTACAATGGGATCTGGGGGTCCTTGTACATCAGTCTATGAAAGTAAGCATGCAGGTATAGCAGGCAGTGAAGAAAATGAATGGCATCTTGGCCTTTATAACAAGAGTAATCAAATATAGGAGCAAAGAGGTCCTTCTGCAGTTGTACAGAGACCTAGTGAGACCACACCTGGAGCATTGTGTGCAGTTTTGGTCCCCTAATTTGAGGAATTACATTCTTGCTATTAAGGGAGTGCAGCGTAGGTTTACAAGGTTAATTCCCGGGATGGCGGGACTGTCATATGCTGAGAGAATGGAGCAGCTGGGCTTGTACACGCTGGAGTTTAGAAGGATGAGAGGGGATCTTATTGAAACATATAAGATTGTTAAGGGTTTGGACACGCTAGAGGCAGGAAACATGTTCCCGATGTTGGGGGAGTCCAGAACCAGGGGCCACAGTTTAAGAATAACGAGTAAGCCATTTAGAACGGAGACAAGGAAACACTTTTTCTCACAGAGAGTGGTGAATCTGTGGAATTCTCTGCCTCAGAGGGCGGTGGAGGCAGGTTCTCCTGATTCTTTCAAGAGAGAGCTAGATCGGGCTCTTAAAAATAGCGGAGTCAGGGAATATGGGGAGAAGGCAGGAACGGGGTACTGATTGGGGATAATCAGCCATGATCACATTGAATGGCTGCCTCAAAGGGCCGAATGGCCTACTCCTGCACCTATTGTCTATTGTCTATTGTCTATTGTCTATTGAAACAACCAGCAGTATGATGCATGTTGTTTAAGGTTCAGGTTAGATTAAGATAGGCGGAGGGACAGATAGTGTTGAAGTGTTGGGAGTGTGGGCAAAGAAGTGGCAGATGCAATACAGCGGAGCTAAGTGTGCAGTCATGCTCTTTGGTAGTGGGAATAAAGTCATAGACTCTTTTCTAAACGGCGAGAGGATTCGGAAGTCGCAAGTGTAAGGGTACTTGGTAGTGCTGATGCAGAATTCCCAAGGACCTACCTGTTCTCCCAATTGCCAAGCACTTTAATACCCCTTCCCATTCCCACACTGGCCTTTCTGTTCTCCATTGTCAGAGTGAGGCTAAACACAAATTGGAGGAACAGCATCTCACATTTTGGCGTGGGCAGCTTACAGCCCAATGGTATGAATATTGATTTATCTAACCAAGTAATCCCTGCTTTCCCTCTCTCTTCATCCCTCCTCCACCAAAGTAACACCAAGTTCTCATTCTCACCTAGCAAGCAGCGAACAATGGCCTATTTCCTTTATCATCATTACTTTTTTGCATATCTTTCATTGTTCTTTATCTCTCTACATCACTGTCTATATCTCTTGTTTCCCTTTTCCATGACTAGTCTGAAGAAGGGTCTCAACCCAAAACATCACCCATTCCTTCTCTCCAGAGAAGCTGCCTGTCCCGTTGAGTTAATCCGGCATTTTGTGTCTACCTTAGCTTAATTTGAAAGTTGAATTAGTACTAAGGAAGGCAAATGTAATGTTAGCATTAATTTCGAGTGGACTAGAATATAAAAACTGGGATGTAATGCTGAGACTTTATAAGGCATTGATCAGACTGCTTTAGGAGTATTGTAAGCAGGATTGGGCCCATATCTGAGGAAGGATGTGCTGGCATTGGAGAGGGTTCAGAGGAGATTTTTATCTTCCTTATCTCTAAAGTGAATGAGTTTGTAATTCCCCACTCTGAACACCATCTAACATTGGTATCATCCAATCAATTAATCTACCTATGTTTAGTAAATTTAGAGATACAGTACAGATACTCGATCCACCGAGTCTGCACTAATTAGCGATCCCCGCAAATGAACACCATCCTACACACACTAGGGACAATTTACATTTGTCCCAAGACAATTAATCTACAAACCTGTACGTCTTTGGAGTATGGGAGGAAACCAAAGATCTCAGAGAAAACATACGCAGTCATTGGGAGAACATACCGACAGCACCCGCAGTCGGGTTCAAAGCCACATCTCTGGCGCTGAAAGTAACTCTACCATCATGCCGTCCGTTTTCAATCTTTACAATCTTCTGCTCGCAACTATACTCCTTAGTTTGCCATCTAAATTGGTCATACCATTAAACTTGAATAAACAATTCTGTTTTTCCATTGTTTATAAATTGTGAAAAGGTGAGATGACTACTGCAATTTACAAAACCCATTGTGTCAATTGTAACCTTTCATCTGACTCTGTTGCCCCCCCTCTTACTCTCATCACAGCACAAGGCTATAGATCCCTTCCAATCCCATCAACTTTTACTTTTGTTAACATATTCATATATGGAGTCCATACAAGTATTGACTCTTACGTAGCTCTTCAAATTCTTGGGAAGTATCACTATTACTTCAACCAATTAGACCCACTGCTCCAGACTGCCTCAATCAATATCATAGTTGCCGTTCAAGATTCTTCATCCTAGTTTATGGTCTTGTTTGTAACATTGAGCAAAATATTAGGGCTTCTTCATGCTCCTTAATTTTGCTGAATCAAGTCTTCAGCATTAGAAGCAATTTACCTTCCCTTTAATGAGAGACAAGTGTCATGTTGGCTGTATACCACATGTGATAGAAACCATGGGTGGGATAGGAACAGATTTGTTCTTGGGCTTTACATTTAATTTCTCTGTGTACTTTATTTCCATTTTCCATAACCTACCAATAAAGTTATAAGAATAATAACCATCACAGCCCATTCTCTTCCTCTGCCTCCTTGCCTGCACTCTACAACCTTTTGCTGTATGGTGCACTGATATAGACATTGAGTTAGCTGCAATTGGTCTCAATGTCCCAATGTAACAAACTCACAGTCTGTAAACAGTACATCTTTGAGCAAATTTGCTGCCATAGCTTGTGGAACAGTGGTGTTGTTGATAACTTCTAAAGATACAAAAGTATCTTCATCAAGTGTTTACGTGCAAGGAAACAACTAGATTGGGCTGCAAAATAAAAACCGGCCTACACATCTGAATGGAAAGGATGGGCTTGCATTTCAGGAGCACCTTTTGCAATATATTACCATGCCGTCTAATGCACTCATTGAGATGGATGTCAAATCAAATCAAATACGTTTATTTGTCATTGCACATCAACTGTACAATGACATTTCATGTGCATCCCCTTCAATGGTAAACAATAAAAGACACAGGATAAAAAGATTTAAAAAGAACAAAACACAATAACACAAACAACCATTTACATTTACTACTATTGATGCATCAATGCATAAAATAAATAATAGATACTAAAAAATGTTTTTTAATGCACATTATATTGCACATTCTGTGCTTGGCTTACTTTTAGCTGCGTATTAACAGAAATGTTTGTGTTCATCGCTGGACAGGACATAAAATCCAAATCTTCTGAATCAGATGTGAGTATTACTAACTGATATCTTCCAGTAGTTTCTTTCACAACCTCATCTCTGTCCTTGTGATTTCAAACTTGCTTTAGTTCAATTTTTCCAAATTCTGATGAAAGGTGCTCTCCACAGATGCTGCCTGACTCACTTAGTAATTTAAACATCTTTTACTTTTGGGGTCCCCCTTCAATGTTCTCTCCCCTGGGCCCTGGATATCTTGCACTTTTGTGTGTAAATTCCTTAGTTACAATTCATTGTGAAGTAAAAGTAAAACAATATCTGCTCTCAGTTGGCATCTTTGCCAATTATGATAACCCTATGTCCTTTAGCTACTACCACACATAAATAACACTGGAAGCTATTTGTCTTTATCTGCAAAACTCAATAACTACACTAATCACTCACATTATTCAGACCTTTACTCTATACATCAAACACTATTCTGTGAAGATTGAACATTCAGATGGGTTAGCCTAAAGGAATGCTGAAAAGTTATAATAGGTTTTAAGATGGCTGCTGTGTAATTTTTTTAATAATTTGGGAGACTATTTTGACACTTCCTTTTTCAAAGAGACTTCTTTTTGTCCTTATGAACCACAGCAGTTATTCTTTGCAGCTGTGCTCCTAATGACTTTCCCAGCAGGCGTATGTGCAGAAGTAAAAGAAGCAAGACTTAAAAAATGTAACAACTCTTAAAAATAATATACTTATTTGGAATTCTTTGCACATTATCATCAGCAAATTCCCAGCTGTGAGGTGAAGGTCAATCCTGAAGAGTTATGGAAGAAATTCAGAAACCTGACTCTATGCCAGCAAGAGACAGAGAGAAGATATGAAACGCTGAGCACAGAAACAGGCCATTTGGTTTGCTAGTGATTTTATTTCATAACAAGTCTGCCATCATTCAATTCACCCCATTTCGGCCTTAAATATATCAATTAGATTATCCTTTTATACACGTGGATATGAGCCTCACCTCTATAAAGGACCCCATCATACACACTTGGTCTCATTCTGCTTTATTGGCTATTTAAAAAATTATTTATTTTAATAACATTTATTTTAATATTAAAGATATAGAGTGCCGGAGAGCCAGGTTCTCAACTAATGTTTCCTCAGAAAAAACACAAAGTGCTGGAATTACTCAAAGGGTCAGGCAATACCTCTGGAGGTCATTGAATCGGGACACTTCAGCAGCCTGATTGTAGTAAGGAGCAAAACGCTGGAAGAGAGGTAGAGGTGGGGCAAAGCCTGGCAAGTGATAGGTAGACATAGATGAGGGGGGGGGGGCTTTATTGGCAGATGTTTGGACAAAGGCCGGAGATTGATAGAGAAAACATTGCGAGATAAGGAGAGCAGGCGTGAAATGTGAACCAGAGGACGGAATACAGGTGGAAAGGGACTGGGTGGAAAGGTGGCTGGGATTGTGGGAAAAATGGGTGTACTTGCAGTTGTGATACCCGGAAGATAGGCAGGAAAAGGGGAGTTGGGGTGGGTGGATGTTTACAGGTTAGTAAGTTTTTAAATTTGGCAAATTCAATGTTCATACTGTTTGGTTGTAAGCAACCCAAGTGGAATATGAGGTGCTGTGCAGGTGAAATGGAGGAGGCCCAGGAAAAAATGGACTGCATGCAAGTGTTAGGCAAAGCGGTTGCGTAGTCTATGATTTAAAGGGAGCACGAACTGCTGTAGATGTGGTTAGAGGAGGTACATGTGAATCTCTGTTTCACTTTGCCAGGCTTCGTCCCATCCCCACCTCTCTTCCAAATTTTGCCCCCTGCTATAATTAGTCTGAAGAAGGATTCCGACCTGAAACATCACCTCTCCCTGTTCTCCAGAGGTGCTGCCTGACCTTATTTCAGCACTTTATGTAGATCCCGTTAATTTCATTAACTTTATCACCACCTTCTACCCTGCCCACAAATAAATCCCCTGTCCCCTTGATCTATCTGTCTCTATCACAGAGGACAGGTTATCGACGGCTGTCTATTACAAACCTATCGATTCCCACAGTTATCTGGACTATACTTCCTCCCACCCAATCTCTTGCAAGATGCTATCCCCTGCTCTCAAGTTCTCAATCTCTGCCACATCGGCTCACAAGATGAGGCTTTCCATTCTAGGACATCCGGGATGTCCTATTTCTATAATAGATATGGTTTCCCTCTGCCATCATAGATTGATCCTTCACCATCTCACCACTTTGTTCCACAGTTCTGCTATCATAAGGTTCATAGAAACATAGAAACATAAAACATAGGTGGAGAATAGGTGCAGACAATTTGGCCCTTTGAGCCTGCACTGCCATTCATTGTGATCATGGGTGTTCATCCACAATCAGTAACCCGTGCCTGCCTTCTCCCCATATCCATTGATTCCGCTAGCCCCTAGAGCACTATCTAACTCTCTTTTAAATTCATCCAGTGGATTGACCATTACTGCCTTCTGTGGCAGGGAACCACAAATTCACAACTCTCTGTGTGAAAAAGTGTTTTCTCATCTCAGATTTAAATGGCCTCCCCTTTATTCTTAGACTGTGGCCCCTGGTTCTGGACACCCCCAACATTGGGAATATTTTTCCTGCATCCAGCTTGCCCTTTTATAATTTTATATGTTTCTATAAGATCCCCCTCATCCTTCTAAACTCCAGTGAATACAAGCCTGTCTTTTCAATCTTTCCTTGTATGACTCCTCCATTGCCAGAGTGAGGTTGAAAGAGCTAATAGTCAAATCTAAAATGGAGTCGTTCTTCTACAAAAGCATGGTCTATTAGAACAAAACAATGGCTCGATGCCAAGTCTGAATGACTTTGCTAATTATATGGAACACAATTTGTAGTACAGGTTGTCTTTTTAATAAAGACATTAAGATGGAAGCCTGCCTGCGTAATAACATGTGCTTCTTTCAAGGCCATAAAAGAAGCCAAGATTGAAAAAATTAGCTAACGCTCCAGAGATAAGTAATAACTTGCTATTGGATGAGCTTGATTTGGACCCAGCTTTTCCTATATTCTGACAGGCTACAGAATCTTTCAGTCATGCCATATTCATACTTGGTAGGAGTGTTTTACTGATAAGAAAAATGTATAATTGCGCTAATGTTCCTTTATTCTGAAAGTGGAGCCCGAGAAGCACTGAGCAACGTTTGTGCTCGTTGTAGATCTTGCCACTCCCGTCTGACGAATCAATTACAGATTGCCATGGTTTACCTTTAACAATTTTGTTGCTATCTGCTCTTTAAGAAACAGACTTTGACAGGGTGACACACAAGCTGGAGGAACAGCACTGTCTAGACCAGACACGTTGCCCGTCCATTCCCCTCCAAAGTGCCGGTGGAGCTCAGCAGGTCTGCCATCCGTGATGGGAAACGAATGGAGAAGTTTCCCTATTGTTCCCGATGTTGCGGAAGTCCAGAACAAGGGGTCACAGTTTAAGGATAAGGGGGAAGTCTTTTACGACCGAGATGAGACATTTTCTTTCACACAGAGAGTGGTGAATCTGTGGAATTCTCTGCCACAGAAAGTAGTTAAGGCCAGTTCATTGGCTATATTTAAGAGGGAGTTAGATGTGGCCCTTGTGGCTAAAGGGATCAGGGGGTATGGAGAAAAGGCAGGTACGGGATACTGAGTTGGATGATCAGCCATGATCATATTGAATGGCGGTGCAGGCTCAAAGGGCCGAATGGCCTACTCCTGCACCTATTTTCTAGGTTTCTATGACAGTCCCGCCTCGTGAACCTACTCTGCACTGACTCAATCACAAGGATCCCCTATCATCCTTCTGAATTCCAATGAATACAAGCCCAGTCATTCCATTCTTTTCTCATATGAGAGTCCAACCCTCATGGTTCAAAGTGTATTTTAATGTCACGTGTGCCAATTAAGGAGCAGTGAAACTCGATTTACTATACAGTCATACTAAAAAAAGCAACAGAACACCAACTACATAAAAGTTAACATGAACATCCACCATAGTGGATTCCCCACATCCTCACAGTGGGGAAGGCAAGAAGGTCTACTCTTCACTCTTTATTCTCCCGCGGATGGGGCAGTTGAACCATTCGCAGTCGGGGCGATTGACAGTCACGCAGCTGGCGATCGAAGCACCCGCATCAGGGCGATTGAAGCTCCCGCGATCCGGGTGGTCGAAGCTTCTGCAGTTGGAGCACCTGAAGTGGATCCCTAACCAAGGAACCGCGAGCTCCACGATGTTAAAGTCCGTGGGCTCCTGCGGTTGGAGCTCCGGCGTCAATCCCCGACAGGGACTGCAAGCCCCACGATGTTAATTCCGCAGGCTCCCGTGGTTGAAGCTCTCAAAGTCGATCCCCAGTAAGAGGCCGCCAGCTCCTCGGTGTTAGGCCACAGTGCGGAAGGAGATACAATACGGAAAAAAATCGCATCTCCGTCGAGGTAAGAGATTGTAAAAAGAGCAGAATTAGGCCATTCGGCCCATCAAGCCTACTCCGCCATTCAATCATGGCTGATTTATCTCTCCCTCCTCACCCCATTCTTTTGCCTTCTACCCATAACCCCTTACACACGTACTAATCAAGAATATATCTACGTGTTAAAGAAGGAACTGCAGATGCTGGAGAATCGAGGGTTACACAAAAAGCTGGAGAAACTCAGCGGGTGCAGCAGCATCTAAGGAGCGAAGGAGATAGGCGACGTTTCGGGTCAAGACCCTTGTTCAGACTGGTCAGGGATCAGGGAAACGAGAGATATAGACGGTGATGTGGAGAAATAAAGAATTATTCAAGAAATAATGAATGAAAGATATGCAAAAAAGTATCGATGATAAAGGAAACAGGCCATTGTAGTGTGAAAATGAGAAGCTAGTGCGACTTGGGTGGGGGAGAGATAGAGAGAGAAGGAATGCCAGGGCCCGAGGGCTGAGGGAGAGGTGGGAAGGGGAGGAGGCAGCCAGGGTTAACAGAATTGAGAAAATTCAATGTTTAAGCCCAGAGGATGCAGACTCCCCAAGTGGAATATGAGGTGCTGTTCCTCCAACTTGCAGTGTTGCTCACTCTGGCCGTGGGGAGGCCCAGGACCAAGAGGTCGGATACGGAATGGGAGGGGGAGTTGAAGTGCTGAGCCACCGGGAGGTCGAGTTGGTTATTGTGGACCGAGCGGAGGTGTTCGGCGAAACGATCGCCAAGCCTCTGCTTGGTCTCACCGATATAGATCAGCTGGCATCTGGAGCAACGGATGCAGTAGATGAGGTTGGAGGAGGTGCAGGTGAACCTCTGTCGGACTTGGAAGGACTGCTTGGGACTTTGATAGGAGTGGATGGGGGAGGTGAAGGGACAAGTGTAGCATCTCTTGCAGTTGCAAGGGAAAGTGCCCGGGGAAGGGGTGGAGCAGGAGGGAAGGGAAGAATTGACAAGGGAGTTGCGGAGGGAGCGGTCTTTGCGGAAGGCAGACGGGGGGAGATGGGAAGATGTGGCGAGTGGAGGGGTCACGTTGGAGATGGCGAAACTGGCGGAGGACTATCTGTTGTATGTGCCGGCTAATGGGGTGAAAGGTATCTCTGCCTTAAATATATCCATTGACTTGACCTCCACTGTGGCAAATAATTCCACAGATTCACCACTGTCTGACTAACTAAATTCCCCCTCATCTCCTTCCTAAAGAAACGTCCTTTAATTCTGAGGCAAGGACTTCTGGTCCTAGACTCTCCCACTAGTGGAAACATCCTCTTCACTCTATCCATGCCTTTCACTATTCAGTAAGTTTCAATGATGTCCCCCCTCTTCCTTCTATACTCCAGCGAGTACAGGCCCATTACCATCAAATGCTCAACGTACTAATTCCTTGGATCATTCTTGTAAACCTCCTCTGGACCCTCTCCAAATGCAGCCTGACCAGCACCTTATAGAGCCTCATCGTTACATCCCTGTTTTTGTATGCTCGTCCTCTTTATATTATTGCAAGCATTATGTTTGCCTTCTTAACCATTCAATTAACTTTTTGGGAATCCTGCACCAGCACTCCAAAGTCCCTTTGCATCTCCGTCTTCTGGATTCTCTCCCCATTTAGAAACTAGTCTATGCATTTATTCTTACTACCAAAATGCATGACTCCACACTTTGCTACACTGTATTCCATCTGCCATTTCTCTGCCCACGTTTCCAAAGTGTCCAAGTCCTTCTGCAGAGTCCCTGCTTTCTCTACACTTTCGGGCCCTCCACCTATTTTCATATCATCTGCGAGCTTGGCCACAAAGCCTTCAATTCCCGTAATCCAAATAATTAATATACTCCTTCAGACTTTTCACCTTCCCAAGGACATTCTCGTTAGTAATAGCCACTCTACTAACTTCCAGCCCCTGACTCTCTTGAATCTCAGGCATGCTGCCGATGCCTTCCACTGTAAAGACTGATGCAAAAAAGGTTATTCCATTCCTCTGCCATTTCTTTATTCCCCATTATCACTTCTCCCGCATAATTTTCCAGCAATCCACCTATAAATGTTCTTTGGAAATGCTGCCTGATCCGCTGAGTTACTCCAGCACTTTGTGTCTTTTTTTGTAAACCAGCATTTGCAGTTTATTTTTCCTTCACTCATATTTTGTTTTGCTATTTCCTTTTCAGCTCTCCCTGCACTCTAGATGTGCTGTTCTTCACTATTTTTGGGAGGAGAGCGGTTTAATGTCTTCTTCCATGAAATGTGCTCCATGAATTCAAATCCTCACCTTCATAAATAATTCCAGAGAATGCAAATGCTTAATACCCTTCACATATGAAGAATTGATGAAGCTCATTTAACAGACCACCACAAGGATATGCTAATCATCCTCGGACATGTGGAGTGAACTCATGAGGAACAGAAGGAATCGACAGGGAAGTTCAAACACTATAACCAAAAAGGGAAAAGAGAGCGTACAGCAGGCAAAACAAAATCATAAATACTAAGGAACAAGTAGTTATAAAATATGTGTAGGTTTAAATACAGTGAGAAGAATTAGTCTATAATATCACTATGTGAATAATATAATAATCACTAGGTGAATCATAGCAAGTAAAGCAATTAGAGGCAGTCATTTATTATAAGCAAACAGATAGGACAGATACTACTGAGATATGGCACTGAAAAAAAAAGAATTGGGAATGTAACATTGAAAAAGACAATGTGAGAGAGAATGCGAGAAGTAAGCAGTATTATCAGAGATAACATAACAGCAGTATAAGAAAATAAATGGAGATATTACAATACAAAAAAAGAACATATGTGAAAAAGATAAAGAATAAATAAATGAACCACCTTGACATTAATATACAAGCAACCTAACGGAGGAAAGGAAGTGGAGGAAGGAATTTCCAAATAAATTACGAAAAACGATACATTAACATGGAATAAGAATCTTCATGGGGGGAAATTAAATTGGCATGAGAAGTCAGTATAGAGGATAATAAAATATGTCCAGATCTCCTTGCTCTGACACTATTCTCTGAAGTAAAAGGAAGGCAATAATACAAATATTTTAGTTTACTCTAGATTATATTAAATATGAGGATAGTAAATATGTTGATTAAGGTTACAGACTGAATATTTAAAAACATTATATACCTTGTAATAAAGTGGACAAAATACTGGCAAACAATGATGTAGATCACCAATAGAATAAAGAAATAATCAAACACAAAATACAGGAACATCGGTGAGGACACAGGCAGGAGAACGATAAAGATCAGGAAAAATTAAAAAAGACAACTAGGATGGCAAAATGGAATGAAAAAAATAAGGAGATAAATGAAGTACAGGCATATCAATAAAAGATTGTTGGAATGGGATGAGAGTCACTGGTATAAGTTGGATAGAAATTCCTGGCAGAAATGGAAACATAGTAAAAATGGTAACTAATGACCCAGCTGGAAAACTGTCAGGTGGACGTGATTTCAACATAGATCATCAGAAAGCAAAATATCATATTCAAGATTATAGGAATAACTAAATTAACTAATCAAACCCAAAATTACCCCGACCCAAGCATTCTAAAAGAGTTTAGGGAACAGATAAAGGGTGCACTTGAGCAGTTGTAAAGACTGGTAGTCAGCCTACATAAAATCTATAGTTAGGAAAGAGGAAACAGTCCAGGAAACCAGTGACAGGCCCATTTAACCTTGACAGGATTAAATGTTATGGAATCCTTACGAATGAAAAAATGACGAGGACGCAAAAAAATTAGATCTGTATTGAACAGGGTTTTCGTAAAAGCAAGTCTTGCTGGACCAATTTCGTTGAACTGCTTGGAGAGGGGACATAGTGGTGGAAGAAAGTGAATGCAAAAGATGTTACATATCCAGATTAGTGAAGGGACCTCAGAAAAACACCACTAAGTGATACATTGCAGAGCAATGAACAAAGCAATAGAATGGAGCAATAATATTTTGAAGATAGAAAGGAACAAGAGTAGGTATTTGGAACGACAGGATGTTGAAAGTGGTGACATACAAGTAGCTGTGCTGGGACCAGCATCACCATTGCTCTAAACAATTTATTGGGAGATGCAGCGGTGAAATAGCCAACATGGAGCGGAGCTGCAACTAACTACGAGAGCAATGCATTTCTAGAATGCCATATAAAGTTGTACACTATTGTATTATGCTTTGAAAAATCATATTTTACTGGGAAGAGAAAAATTAAAATAGAAGAGAAGAAAGGTATCTCGGGGTACAAATGCGTAAATTAGTAACATTATGATATCAGTTAATAAGAGCATAAAAAATCAAACCGAATTCTGTGGTTATTTTCACAAGGGACACAATGGTTGTGGAAATAGTGATTCGAAGCCCTTATCAAACCATGCAATACTTAAAATTGTTCTGCTTTTCTTAATAGAGAAAGGATTGCGAGGCACAGGAGAGATGCAAATTAAATTTACAAGGATGCCGCCAGGAACAAAGGTATAGGCAAGGTCACTTTTCCTTTGTGAGAGAAGCAAATGAAGAGAACTCACTAAAATTCTCAAGCATTTTGGGAGAGTGAACATAAAGCAAAAAGTCTCCATGTGAATTTCTTCACAAATGGCATCAACACAAGACATTACTGAAGAAAACAATAAGGAATTGAGGAGAAACCGCTTTACCCAGAGTGGAGAGAATATAGAACCTTACAGTATCAATGAGAGTTGAGACAAATGGTAACTTTCATTACCAACAAGAATCTGATGGAGAATGGAATAGGGAGCTATGCTGATAAACACAAATAGAAACATATGGAAGGGGACTCAAGAGGAGCAGTGATGGTTTGTAGCCTGCTCCAATTCTATGCTCTATACCCTTACGAAAACTATGTAAATACTCTGCAATAACATGCATGATACAAATAATGTGAATGATCCTGGGACAGGTTTGTTGGTGTGAAATTCTCATTGATTTATGTTCTTCATTGGCCAGAGCATTGCGAACAGGATCAATGACGTCTTATTGCAACAGTACATATCATTGGTAAGACCACCGATACTTGGAGTATCGTGCACAGTTGCCCAGCTATCGGATGTCATTAAGTTGGAAAGGGTTCAGAAAAGATTCACCAGGATGTTACTGGGACGGGAGGGCTTGAATTATAAGGAGAGTGGTTAAGCTGGGACTTTATCCCCTGGAGATTATGAGGTTGAGGGGTGACCTTTCAGAGGTGCATAAAATCATGAAGGGAATAGATAATGTGAATTGTCACAATCTTTTTCCAAGGCGAGGGGAGTCGAAAGGACATATATTTTATCTGCGATATCGGCGGAAGATTTAATAGGAACCTGAGTGGCAGGTTTTGCACAGAGAGTGTGGTGGGAATATGAAACAAGCTGACAAATGAAGCAGTAGACACAGATACAATAAGATCATTTAAAAGACAAGTTTATGAACTGAAAAGGTTTCGAGCGATTAATTAAGATTAGCTCACATGGTCATCGTGGTTCACATGGATGAGTTGGAATGTTGCGGGCTTTTTCTATACTATTTTGTTCTCTCTTAATTTAGGAGCACCTGTGCAAAGTGTTGTAGAAACTAATCTAGGATCAGCTAACCTGCAACAAACTGACATTTTGTGACCGATAAAGGTTGATAATATAATGGATATCCTTCCCTAACTGGCCTCTAGACTAAATGTCCTGCTACATTTTTTAAAGATAATGCTTCAATTTAGGATTTCTAAATGATGCCTCCCAAAATACATTTGCACTGCAACAATGCATTGACTACTGTAAGTGGATGCTGCTTGCCCATCCGCTTGTTTCGTTTGGCAATACAATACAATACAATTTATTTGTCACATTGCACATAAAGTGCAAGTGAAATTAATTTTCATTGGTGTTTTCATTGGCAGGCATTGCTGTTAAATTATTTATGAACTAAATCATTCAATTTTCATTTTTTTTGTTTAACTTTGGTTATAGCTTAAGTGCTGATTTATTCACCTTGTTTGGCATAACCCTGACACTTCTATGAAATGGAATAACCCTGTGATAAGTACACAATGGTGAATTTTAGAAATGGGCACAAGCGGTCTGATATACATAGACAATAGACAATAGGTGCAGGAGTAGGCCATTCGATGGGATCATGGCTGATCATCCCCGATCAGTACCCCGTTCCTGCCTTCTCCCTATATCCCCTGACTCCCCTATTTTTAAGAGCCCTATCTAGCTCTCTCTTGAAAGCATCCAGAGAACCAGTCTCCACCTCTCTGAGCCTCCACCTCCTGCCTCTCTGAGGCAGAGAATTCCACAAACTCACCACTCTGTGAGAAAAAGTGATTATTCCTCTTCATTCTAAATGGTTTACCCATTATTCCTAAACTGTGACCGCTGGTTCTGTACTCCCCCAACACCGGGGAACATGTTTCATGCCTCTAGCGTGTCCAAACCCTTAATAATCTTACATGTTTCAATAAGATCCCCTCTCATCCTTCTAAACTCCGGAGTGTACAAGCCCAGCTGCTCCATTCTCTCAGCATATGACAGTCCCGCCATCCCGGGAATTAACCTTGTAAACCAACGCTGCACTCCCTCAATAGCAAGAATGTCCTTCCTCAAATGAGGGGACCAAAACTGCACAAAATACTCCAGGTGTGGTCTCACTAGGGCCCTGTACAACTGAAGAAGGACCTCTTTGCTCCTATACTCGACTCCTCTTGTTATAAAGACGAACATGCCATTCGCTTTCTTCACTGCCTGCTGTACCTGCATGCTTACTTTCATAGAATGATGTACAAGGACCCCCTAGATCCCGTTGTACTTCTCCTTTTCCCAACTTGACGCCATTTAGATAGTAATCTGCCTTCCTGTTTTTTAATACCTCACATTTATCCGCATTATACTTAATCTGCCATGCATCTGACCACCTCCCAACCTGTCCAAGTCACCCTGCATTCTAATAGCATCCTCCTCACAGTTCACACTGCAACCCAGCTTTGTGTCATCTGCAAATTTGCTAATGTTACTTTGAATCTCTTCATCCAAGTCGTTGATGAATATTGTAAAAAGCTGCGGTCCAGCAATGAGCCTTACGGCACACCACTAGTCACTGCCTGCCATTCTGAAAAGGACCCGTTAATCCCGACTCTTTGTTCCCTGTCTGCCAATCAATTTTCTATCCATGTCAGCACTCTACCCCCAATAGCATGTGCCCTAATTTTGCCCACTAATCTCCTATGTGGAACCTTATCAAATGCTTTCTGAAAATTCAGGTACACTACATCCACTGGCTCTCCCTTGTCCATTTCCTCAAAAAATTCCAGAAGATTAGTCAAGCATGATTTCCCCTTCGTAAATCCATGCTGACTCGGAACGATCCTGTTACTGCTATCCAAATGTGCTGCTATTTCACCTTTTATAATTGACTCCAGCATCTTCCCCACCACCGATGTCAGGTTAACTGGTCGATAATTCCCTGTTTTCTCACTCCCGCCTATCTTAAAAAGTGGGATAACATTAGCTACTCTGCAAACCACAGGAGCTGATCCTGAGTCTATAGAACATTGGAAAATGATCACCAATGCATCCACGATTTCTAGAGCCACTTCCTTAAGTACTCTGGGATACAGACCATCAGGCCCTGGGGATTTATCAGCCTTCAGTCCCATTGGTCTACGCCCGACACCATTTCCTGCCTAATGTGGATTTCCTTAAGTTCCTCCTTCACCCCAGTTCCTCTGGCCACTACTATAATCAGGAAGATTGTTTGTGTCCTCCTTAGTGAAGACCTGTTCAACTCATCTGCCATTTCCTTGTTCCCCATAATAAATTCACATTTTTCGGTCTTCAAGGGTCCAACTTTGGTTTTAACTAATTTTTTCCTCTTCACATACCTAAAGAAGCTTTTACTATCCTCCTTTATATTCTTGGCTAGCTTACCTTTGTACCTCATCTTTTCTCCCCCTATGTTATGTTTTTTAAACATTACCCAATCCTCTTGCTTCCCGCTCATCTTTGCTACGTTGTACTTCTTTGCTTTAATTTTTGTACTGTCCCTGACGTCCCTTGTCAGCCATGGTCATCCCTTTCTTCCCTTAGAATCTTTCTTCCTCCTAGGAATGAACTGATCCTGCACCTTTTGTATTATTCCTAGAAATACCTGTCATTTTTGTTCCACTGTCATCCCTACTAGTGTATCCTTTCAGTCAACCTTGGTCAGCTCTTCCCACATGGCCCCATAGTCCCCTTTATTCAACTGCAACACTGACACCTCCAATCTACCCTTCTATCTCTCCAATTGTAGATTAAACCTGACCATATTATGGTCACGACCTCCTAATGGCTCATTAACCAGCCATAGGTTAGGAATCTATATTTGGGGATGTGGGCATTCTATTCATTTTCAAAATGGATCTTTTGAATGTCAGGAAACAGACCCAACAGCCCATATCGTCCAAAATTGAATAGAATACCTTTATTGTCATTCAGACCTTTCGGTCTGAACGAAATTTCGTGCCTGCAGTCATACATATATAAAAATAACAATACAATACCATACAATAAACACAAAATTAACATCCACCACAGTGAGTTCACCAAACACCTCCTCACTGTGGTGGAAGGCAAAAGTCTTAGGGTCTCTGTCTTTCTCCCCTCCTTATTCTCCCTCTGCGCTGAGGGGATCCAGGCCGCCGCCACCGCTGACGCCGGAACACCGCCACAGGGCCCGCCGCCGGAACGTCACTGGAGCACCGCAGCTCCCGAAACCCAGGCCGCCGCTGGAGCACCGCAGCTCAGAGGGAGCCAGGCCGCCGCTGGAGCACCGCAGCTCCCGACACCCAGGCCGCCGCTGGAGCACCGCAGCTCAGAGGGAGCCAGGCCGCCGCTGGAGCACCGCAGCTCCCGACACCCAGGCCGCCGCTGGAGCACCGCAGCTCAGAGGGAGCCAGGCCGCCGCTAGAGCACCGCAGCTCCCGACACCCAGGCCGTCGCTGGAGCACCGCAGCTCCCGACACCCAGGCCGTCGCTGGAGCACCGCAGCTCCCGACACCCAGGCCGTCACTGGAGCACCGCAGCTCCCGACACCCAGGCCGTCGCTGGAGCACCGCAGCTCCCGAAGCCCAGGCCGCCGCTGGAGCACCGCAGCTCAGAGGGAGCCAGGCCGCCGCTGGAGCACCGCAGCTCCCGCAGCCCAGGCTGCCGCCGCCGGAAGCCAGGTCGCCGCTGAAGCTCTGAAGGCCGTGCCGCCGCCGCTGGAAGCTGGAAGGCCGTCACCAGGGCCTCAGCACAGACGGAGACGGTGTCGGGGGACACGACAGGAAAAGTCGCATCCCCCCGAAGGGAGAGACTAAAACCCCGTAAAAAACCAAAAATAAACACCAAAAACAGGGACGAGGACAAAAATAAAATAAAAGACAGACGGACTGCAGGTGAGCCGCAGCTGACAAGCAGCGCCGCCACTCCGAAATGTCCCACTGAGCTACTCTCATTTTCCTGCGGTTGGCCAATATCCCTCTAAACATTTTCTATTCACAAAATTAATGGTCCCGCATCTCCAAGTACAGAATACCAACCTATGCCCCCTCTGCATAAAAAAAATCAGACCACTTGTGCCCATTTGTAAATGCAAGGACCTTGTGTGACATTAACTATCTGACAACGTCTCCCACATTCCTTTAATAGAAATTAACATCTACTGGGGAATACTTTTCAAGAGTGTCTATAGATTGAGGATAACATGAATGAGGAATGGCCTAAAAGAGTGTATGTGGAGAGAATGTTTTCAGCAAAGGGGAGAGTCTAGAGCCGGAGGGCACAGCCTCACAATAAAAGGGTGAACCTTTAGAATGGAGATGAGGAGGAATTTCTTCAGCCAGAGGATGGTGAATCTGTGGAATTAATTGCAATGAATCGAAGTAGAGGCCAAGTCATGGGTCAGTTTTAAAGCAAAGATTGATATGTTTTTGATTAGTAAAGGGCCTGTCCCACTTACGTTTTTCGGCGACTTGCCAGCACCCGTCATAGTCTCAGCAGGTTGCTGAAAATTTTCAACATGTTGAAAATCCATGTCGCGGGGTGACGCCTCTTTGGTGGTGAGTAGCCGCTCTAAGAGTCTTACCTTTTTCTGGTCGCCGCTGGATTTTTAATATGTTGAAAATTTTTGGCAACCTGCTGCGACTATGATGTGTGCTGGCAAGTCACCGAAAAAATCGTGTAAGTGGGATAGGCTCTTAAGGGTGTCAAAGGTTACGGGGAGAAGGCAGGATTTGCGTTGAGAGGGAAAGATAGATCAGCCATGATTGAACGGCGGAGCAGAGACGATGGGCCAAATGCTCAAATTTGGCTCCTTTGTGTTATGCACTTATGAACTTACTTCCAATCAGTTTTGTGCTTTTTAAGGTGGCGGCTGAGGGCGATGGGAAACTGTGGAGTCTTCATTAGATGGGGCAGGAAGTGGCTTGTGGGGAAGATGGTATAAAATGAAGTGGTGCGTGCCTTCTGCACTTACACTGGGCTTTTAATGGTCCTGATGCATTGTCAAAAGGTTCTTAGTGCCATCTCAATGATCCTTCGCTACTCTGAGTGTACATGCGCCAGATTTCCAAGTCAATTAGATGTTGCATTTCTTCCATGAGCATTTGAGCATATCCTTGAATCTTTTCCTCTGTCTACCTGGTAATCTCTTTCCCTGACAGGGGTCCAAAGTGTCTACACAACAGGTTGGAGATATCGTATCATCCATTTATTATCAGCAACCAGAAGATGAATCTATACTTAATTTTATCCTGGTTAATTGGGGCAAACCAGTGTAATACCAGGGGTGCGGAGGGGGGGGGGAGGGGGGGGAGGGAGATAGCAGCGCTGCCGACTGTCTGTTCATTTTTTCTTTCTATTTGTTATTTTTAGTTTATTAAAAGTTTTGTTTTAATATTCTTTGGTATGTTTTATGTGGGGGGAGGGGAATGGGACCGGGGGACACATTTTTTCAAGTTTCTTACCTTCCCGGAGATGTGATAAATTTTCGGATAACATTCACTGGGCTCTGCGGCCTAATATCGCTGGAGCTGGAAGCCTCCTCAGACTGTCGTGAGCCCCACCGTGGGGCGTGGACTAACATCGGAGCAGATCCCTTGCCTGGGATTGCTCCCACCGCGACCACCGTGGACTTACCAACAAGGGCACGCAGTCTCGGGTGAGGCTAGTCGGGAGCTCCGATGCCACAGAATGTTCGACCAGCCCCGACGTAAGGTTCGATCGCCCGGTGCGGGGGTGCTGATATCCCCCCGATGCGGGAGCTTGATTGTCTCGACGCGGAGGGCCCGAATGTCATCCCGTCAACGGAGGGCTCGAGGCCCCCGACCGAGAAAGAACAAAGGAAGAGACTTGAACTTTATTTTGCCTTCCATCACAGTGAGGAATGTGTAGGAGTCACTGTGGTGGATGTTCATGTTAAAATGTGTTTTTGACTGATCTGTTATTTTTAATTGTATGATTGACCTGGCCAATGAAATTCCTCGTATGTTGCAAAACATACTTGGCGAATGAAGTGTGATTCTGATTCTGATTCTGATAATAAGCATGGCTGCCTCACAGCTTCAAGGACCTGGGTTCAACCCTGATCTCAGGTATTGTCTTTATGGAGTTTGTATGCTGATTATGTGAGATTCTGCAGGGTGCTGCAGTTTCCTCCTTCTTCTGAAGCTTAATACTTCTGTACATTACCCCATGCTGTACGTAAGTTGCAAGACAATCAAAAGGGAGTATAATTTAGAGATATGGCATTGAAACAAGCTCTTTGGTCAACCGAGTCCACGCCAATATCAATTAGCCATTCACTCGAGGTCCATGTTGGCTAGTTCCATGTTATCTCACGTTTGCATCCATTCTCTGCACACTAGGGGAAATTTCCAGAGGCCAATTTAATCTACAAACCCGCATCTCTTTAGGATGTGGAAGGAAACGGGAGAATCCAGAGGAAACTCATGCGGTCACAGGGAGAATGTGCAAACTCCACACAGATAGCACCAAAGGTCAGGATTGAAACAGGGTCTCTGGTGATGTAAGACAGCAGCTCTACCAGCTGTACAACTGTGCCGTCCTTTGTTGCTGACTATGTGAGAGAGAATGTGTAGTGGGTTGATGGGGAAATAAATTCAGAGGGAATGGAAATGATGAGATTGCTCTGTTTGGAGGCAGCTAGAGCCAAATGGCTGGCTTTAGTGTTGTAAATTGTCAATTGCCCAAAGGTTTTAGATTGGAAGGGGGTACAAATGAGAACAACAGCACAGTTTAAAAAAACAATATGACTAGGAAGAGGATACCAGAGGCTACTTAAACACAAGAGATCTTTACACAACTGGGCAAAACTAAAAAAGTGAGAAAGTGTCATAAATGTGGTGTTCATGACTAAAGTGAAATCTGATTTTCAGAGATGGAATAATCTGCCTCTCGGTTTAATTGGGAAGATTAATGTTGTTAAAAATAAATGTTTTGCCTAAATTTCTTTATTTTTCTATCAATTCCCTTATTCTTACCGAAACATTTTTTTGACTCCTTGGACAAAATGATTAGCTGTTTTATTTGGGGTGTGAAGCCCCCGAGGATCCGTAAATCATTACTCCAACAACGAAAGTTCAGTGGAGGTCTCGTTTTACCGAACTTTCAATTCTACTACTGGGCTACTCACATTCATAAAATACGTTGTTGGGTTGATTTTCCTTATTTAGCTTGGTGTGAACTGGAAGCCCGCTCTTGCCCTCCTTCATCCTCTATATGTGCTCTTATATATTCCTCTCTTCCAACCAAGATTTCATTGTTTATCAAAAATCCTGTTGTGCTTAATACTTTAAAGATTTGGTATCAATTCAGGAAACATTTCAAATTTGTAGCTGCATCTCCCTTAGGTTCATTATGTAACAATCACCGGTTTCCTCCCTCACAATTGGATTCCGTCTTTTCGGTATGGCATAACAAAGGTATACAATGTTTTCTTGATCTGTTTTCAGATGGTATTTTTCCAATTTATCATCATAGAAACATAGAACATAGAAACATAGAAAAATAGGTGCAGGAGTAGGCCATTCGGCCCTCGAGCCTGCACCGCCATTCAATGTGATCATGGCTGATCATCCAACTCAGTATCCCGTACCTGCCTTCTCTCCATATCCCCTGATCCATTTAGCCACAAGTGCCACGTCTAACGCCCTCTTAAATATAGCCAATGAACTGGCCTCAACTACCTTCTGTGGCAGAGAATTCCAGAGACTCACCATTCTCTGTGTAAAGAATGTTTTCCACATATCGGTCCTAAAGGAATTCCCCCTTATCCTTAGACTGTGACCCCTTGTTCTGGACTCCCCCAACATCGGGAACAATCTTCCAGCATCTAGCTTGTCCAATCCCTTAAGATCCCCCCCTCAATCTTCTAAATTCCAGCGAGTACAAGCCGAGTCTATCCAATCTTTCTTCATATGAAAGTCCTGACATCCCAGGAATCAGTCTGGTGAATCTTCTCTGTACCCCCTCTATGGCAAGGATGTCTTTCCTCAGACTTGGAGACCAAAACTGTACGCAATACTCCAGGTGTGGCCTCACCAAAACCCTGTACAACTGCAGTAGAACCTCCCTGCTCCTATACTCAAATCCTTTCGCTATGAATGCTAACATACCATTTGCTTTCTTCACTGCCTGTTGCACCTGCATGCCTACTTTCAATGACTGGTGTACCATGACACCCAGGTCTCGTTGCATCTCCCCTTTTCCTAATCTGCCACCATTCAGATAATAGTCTACCCTCATGTTTTTGCCACCAAAGTGGATAACCTCACATTTATCCACATTATACTGCATCTGCCATACATCTGCCCATTCACTCAGCCTATCCAAATCACCCTGCAGCCTCCAAGCATCCTCCTCACACCTAACTATACCCCCCAGCTTGGTGTCATCTGCAAATTTGGAGATGTTGCATTGAATTCCCTCGTCCAAATCATTAATATATATTGTAAATGGCTGGGGTCCCAGCACTGAGCCTTGCGGCACCCCACTAGTCACTGTCTGCCATTCTGAACAGGACCCGTTTACTCCTACCTTTTGCCTCCTGTCTGCTAGCCAGTTCTCTATCCACATCAATACTGAACCCCCAATACCGTGTGCTTTAAGTTTGTATGCTAATCTCTTATGCGGGACCTTGTCGAAAGCCTTCTGAAAGTCTAGATATAACACATCCACTGGTTCTCAACAAGATATGTATATAGCGCTGCAGAAACTGTGCACCTTATCCCCCCCCCCCCCCCCTTTTTTGTCTTGTTTTTGCACTGAGTAGGAGCAGTTTTTAATCTCACTGTACATGTGTATAGTGACAATAAAAGGCATTCTGATTCTGATTCTGATTCTGATTCTGATTCTCCCTTATCCACTCTACTAGTTACATCCTCGAAAAATCCATCATTGAATGGATTACCAGCAAATCATTTTTTTAGGTACTTCCAAGTTAGACACTTTGTTTCTAAATGTTTTTCTAATTTTGCCTCTTCACTTCCACGACAAAAAAGGGATAGTTTGTTTACTTTCAAGACACAACAAAGAAGGATTGTTTCAGAGATGAATAACCGCATTCTGGATCTTTGCGATCGGTCCAACTCTTAAACAAGGGCTGCTTGGGAGGAATAGCTGGGACTTCAACTTACTGAGGAGAGGTGGGGTAATGTTGTGGGTGGGCCATGTACTATCACATTTTGCGCTCGTCTTGCACTCATTCAGTTTAAGGTTATACACATCAAGACTGTCTGGGATTCATCCAGAGGTGGAGGATAAATGTGATAGATGTTCGGGCCCTCACTGTCATCTGAGCCATACGTTTTTTCTTTGTTCATGATTACATAATTTTTGGTCCAGCTATTTTAATATAATGTGCACTCTTCTTTCTTAATTAGCCAGGGTGAGGTGGGTGCGGTGTGTGACTGATGGTATAGTTGCATTATATATAGATATATATATATATAGATATATATATTTGTAAATATTTATTTTATGTTTGAGCATATTGTTGTATTTTTCATTTATGTATTATTGGAGTGTTTCTTATTAACATGTCCCTTTTCTTTTTTGGGTTGATTTATTTAAAATGAAAAAATAAAAACAAATGCGGTGTTTTCTACTTGGCAAGGATGGGTAAATTCACAGCCAAAATATTTAAGAAGAGGTAGAAGACTGAAGAGCAAGAGCAAATATACCACTAGATGAAAACTCTGCTATCTGTAATTAAAAATGCAGTTGATGCTTTGATTATGTTTTGGAAAAGATAATCAAAGCATCATGTGGCCCTTGTGGCTAAGGGGATCAGAGGGTATGGAGAGAAGGCAGGTACGGGATACTGAGTTGGATGATCAGCCATGATCACATTGAATGGCGGTGCAGGCTCGAAGGGCCGAATGGCCTACTCCTGCACCTAATTTCTATGTTTCTATGTAAAACACTACCAATGTCTTTAACAGGCAGAATAAATGCCTGAAAAATGCCACAAATCTTATATTTATTTCAATCCATACCAATATATTTACCTACGTTTTTTTAAATTAATTTGACTCACAAATTTCATATTGGACTATAAGTCCCATATGAAATAAGGACTATATAATTCAAAGTAGACACCTGTATATGACTATAAGGACTATAGAATTCAAAGTAGACACCTGTGTAAACCCAAGGAATTCGGCGGACTGACACTACCCAACTTACTGTACTATCACTGGGCAACGAATATTAAAAATATAATTTACTTGTTGGACAATTCTGCCCAACAGGTAGATTGGATAGCAATGGAGAGAGAGGACTGCTCTCCTTTTAATATAGGAGCGATCCTTCTCTCTCCGATAAAACTGAAAAATACAATATACAAGAAAAATCCAATTATTCATAGTACAATACGAATGTGGAAACAAATAAAATTAACTTTCAAATTAAGAAATCTATCGCGTCTCTCTCCTATTGTTAATAATCCGTTGTTTAAACCATCTATTATCGATAAAACGTTTACACACTGGGAAAGAATAGGAATTAAAACCTTTGGAGAAATGTATGAAATGGGAAATCTTTTATCATTCCAACAACTACAACTTAAATATAACCTGAAAAGTAAGTACTTTAAATATCTTCAAATCCGTGACTACTTGAAAACACATATAAAAGAACATAAAACTTTGACTTCAGATATACTAGATGAAGCTATGAACAGAAAGACGAATTCTACTAATTTAATATCATATTTGTATAATATCATTTTAAACATAGAGATACCACCGTCTGATGCAATCAGATGAGACTGGGAACAAGAATTATCTATATCTCAAAAAACAGATGGGATAAATATTTGCTATATGTACATAAATGCTCGATAAATGTAAGACATACCTTAATTCCCTTTAAAATTTTACATAGATTATATTACTCAAAAACTAAATTGAATAAAATATTTCCAAATGTCTCACCCATCTGTGATAAATGCTTATCTCAAGATGCAACTATAGCGCACTCTTTTGTCTTTTGCATAAAACTTCAGAAGTTTTGGAATGAAATGTTCGAAATGTTTACAAAAGTATTTAAAACAGAAATGAACCCCAATGCAGAATTGATTATCTTTGGAATAATGGAGCTGAGCTCTGAGCTGACTTCGTTCCAAGAGAGTTTCCTTAACTATGGCTTAATAACGGCAAAAGAAACTTATATTAAAATTCTGGAAAAATGCACCAACACCAATGCTTAAAATGTGGATTTCAAACGTGTCAGAATTGTTACACCTAGAAAATATGAGACTCGTCCAAGCAGGCAAATCAGACCAATTCTTAAAGATTTGGTCTCCCTTTATCGATTTATTACAAGCATATGGTGCAACATAATCCTGAAAATAAACTGTTTCAGAACCGGGTGAGGGGTGCGCAAAGATACGAAGTAGGTATATCCCTTCATTTTATTTTCCTTTTATTATCTTTTTGCTTTACTTTCTTGTTACATTTTTTTTCTTTTTATATCTCTCTCTTTTTCTTTCTTTTTGCTTATATTACTTTTTTATTATTAAATTCAAAAACAAGAAGTTGTATATGAAATGTATTGTATTATTTTTAATGTACCCTATTGTATATGACCTAATAAAAATATTATTTAAATTTTTAAAAAAAAAATGCATTTGATTAAAAATTATTCTCAGTTATTTGGGAACTATAAAACACAAAGAAAATGGGTAGGCTACCATTTCAATGCAGTCTTGGCTATGGAACTATCTAAAATTGAGCACAAACCATACTTGATTGGCAATTTTGTCAGATATAATGAAGAATGTAATGAATGGCGAATGTTGGAAACATGCCATTGACACCATTAACAGAGCTTCACTTGGATTTGTTGTTCTCTGGGAATCAGACAACGAAGGGAACACGAGAGACCACAGATGCAGGAAACTTGAGCAAAAAAAAAAAGAACTGCTGGAAGAACTCAGGCAGTGTCTGAGGAGGCTGTGGAAACAATTAAAGGAAACCACTGGGCAAACATCTGGCATTGAATCAAGCTACAACACAAAACATTAAAGGGATCCATGACCACTGAACGAATACAGTTCAATGGATTAAATGAAGTAAAAACAAAAAAAGAACAGAGTGCTGGAGTAACTCAGCAGGTCAAGCAGCATCTCTGGAGAACATGGACAGGTGACATTTCGGTTCAGGTCCATTCCCAACCCAAACATCACCTATCCATGTGCTCCAGTGATGCTGCCTGACCTGACTCCAGCACTTTGTGTATTTTTATGCGTTAACCAGCATCTGCAGTTCTTTGTTTCTGCATAAAAACACAAAAAGCTGGAAATATCTGCTAGAAAGTATGCATGTTCATCTTAAAGTTATTAGTGAATCAACAAGGTAAAACATGATTGCAGTATGGCCCTTTGGTCCATGATGTGCCCATTGATCGTGATGCAAAATTAACCTAATTCCATCTGCCTGGTTAATATCTCTCCATTCCCTACCTGTTCATGTGCAAGTCTCCATGCATCTTAATTGCACTGTGTGACAGATAAAGGTTTCAAGTGCAAATTAAAACAATTGCAAGCTCATGGGAGTGTTGGAACTGTGGGAGGAAATATTACTTTTACGAAAGATAATTATGTCCTGGTTTTGGTAAAATATATAAGAAATTCAGAAAGAGCAATCACTCTACTAGAAATACTGCACAAAATGTTGTCTGCAGTTGAACAAGCAAGTCTGAACAATTGATGAAGTACCAGGAACAAGTATTCCTGTTGTCGACAAAGTCAGCACTAATGGTTTGGATGATGAATAGTGTGTTGCACTTAAATTACAGTCAGGCAACTATGTGAGCTTTCAATGTAATGTAATTCTGCTTCACTGACAGAAGGAAACAAAGATTTTCTTCTTGCAAATGTGGAATTACTTAATGCTGCGATTGTAGGAGCTCATCTCCCTGTCAGAGAAACAATGCAATTGATTTAGTGTATTGAATATAAATATATGCTGGGCTGCATACTAGTGTACAGCAAGAATAAGATTTCTTCTGGCTAGAAAGGCATGTCTGAATTATTAATTATTGGCACAGTGGCACAGCGGTAGAGTTGCTGCCTTACAGCGCCAGAGACCCAGGTTCGATCCTAACTATGGGAGGGAAATTGATCTGTCAACTGTTATAAAACACAAAATACATGAAACTTGAAATTACTGATGAGTGGAAAGGATTGGGGATGTACAATGATTGGGGAGGGAGAAGCATGGGGGGAGGGGAATCAGCCTATTCCGCAACAGAAGGGGGAGGAGTTGTACAGTTTGATAGCCGCAGGGACAAAGGATCTCCTGTGGTGTTCTGTACTGCATCTTGGTGGAACTTGTCTGTTGCTGAAGGTATTCCTCAGGTTGACCAGTGTGTCATGGAGGGAGTGAGGTTTTTTGTCCAAGATGCTCCGCAGTTTGAGGAGCATCCTCCCCTCCAAGCCCACCTTCAGTGAATCCAACTGCCCTCACGATGGGACCAGTCTTGCTGATGAGTTTGTTAATCCTATTGGCGTCTGCAGCCTTCGCCCATGCTGCCCCAGCACACCCCAGCAAAGAAGATGGCACTGGCTACCGCTGATTGGTAGAACATCTGCAGCATCTTAGTGCAGACGTTGAAGGAACTGAATCTTCTCAAAAAGTACAGCCGGCACTGTACTTTTAATGGACTATAAATGTTCAGTAACAATTTGCTGGGAGCCAAGTTGTTTTTGATTTAGAAATACCTTCAGGTGTTTAGTGTTAGTACTTGACACGTTAAATGAAGGTATTGAATCAGGCTAATTGAAACAGCAGGTCTGGTGCACTACCACCACCATGGGAGCCCGTGAAGGTAAACTAAAATAAAACACTGAATGTTTCGTGCAGATAATACCAGTAATAATGCTGAGTGCTTGGATCAGATCACTGGCCAATATCAAAAGGTTAAATCACTGCACATTTGACTCAAAGATATTAAGAGAGAGCATGCTCTTTGAGTTACAAAGATGTAGCTACACAAAATACAAGAGCTTTTGTTATTCTAGATATTGGAAATAGATTTGGGAACAGTGTTTAAATGAGTTCCTGTGCAGTATTGTTTTATGTTCCATGCTTATTAGGGAAAGATGATGAGTGTTTTTGCACAACAGTTGTTGTATTGAAATACTTTCCCTCCATCTTTTGGCATCAACTCTGTTCTGCAGTTGCAATTTTCCGTAGGGAAGTGTGCGAGTTGGTGGAACAACCTCAGAGAATATGCGTCAACGTTAAGGATTATGTGGCCATAATATTATGAAAAATGCTGGAAGAAGCAACTCAAGGCATTAAAAGATATTGCCATTAGATTTGCGATAAATAAAAATAAAGTAAAAGTTTGGAATCAAGAGTAATGTTCGTCAATCATATGTAGACATTAGAGTTTCGAGAAGCAGCGCGGAAACAGTCATTTCGGCCCACCGTGTCCTCACTGGCAGCAATCACCCCTTATCCACACACTAGGGATGTTTTTATAATTTCACCAAAGTCAATTAAGCAACAAGCCTGTACGTCTTTGGAGTGTGGGAGGAAACGGGAGCATCCGGAGAACACCCAGGCGATCACAGGGAGAACATGCAAACTCCGTACAGACAGCATCTGTAGTCAGGATCAAACCCAGGACTCTGGCGCTGTGAGGCAGCAACTCTACCACTGTGTCACCATGCCACCCAAATGCCACTGTGCCACACAATAAGGTTACAGGTCAAGGGCGTTTTGGTAGATCCAACTAACCTCAAAGCAGTTTTAGAGATGCCAACACTGACACGTGGCAGAAATTCACACAGAGAGTGGTGGGTCTCTGGGACTCTCTGCCACAGAGGGTAGTTGAGGCCAGTTCATTGGCTATATTTAAGAGGGAGTTAGATGTGGCCCTTGTGGCTGAGGGGATCAGAGGGTATGGAGAGAAGGCAGGTACGGGATACTGAGTTGGATGATCAGCCATGATCATATTGAATGGCGGTGCAGGCTCGAAGGGCCAAATGGCCTACTCCTGCACCTAATTTCTATGTTTCTATGTTTCTAAATGGTGAATGCACTCAGATACCAGAATGCTGCCTGGGTTCGGGGGCATTAGTTACAAAGAGAGATTGGACAAATTTGGTTTGTTTTCTCTGGAGGTTGAGACGAGACCTGAGAAAAATATATAAAAGCACAAGAGCCACAGATGGGGTAGAGAGCAGATAGTTTTCAGAATAGGGTGGAAAGATCAAAGAGTTGAAGGCATAGATTTAAGATGATGGGGGGAAATCTAGAGAGGTGCGCAGAGTATGTTTCTTTACAGGGGATGGTGAGTGCCTAGAACGTGCTGCCAGGAGTGACAGTGGATATGATCATTGCATTTAAGAGGCATTTAGATAGGCACATGGATATACAGAAGATGGAGGAATATGGATCATCTGCGAGCAGAGGAGATTTGTTTAACTTGGCATCACATTTGGTACAGACATTGTGGGCTGAAGGGACTGTTTTTGTAGTGTACTGCTCTGTTTTGTATCAAATAGGGAAAGATGCATTGTTCGTGGAATCCCAAAATGTAGCGATTCAGAAATGTAAAAGATGCAATAATTGGCAAGTCAGTTCTTAGATTCTCAGGCTGACGGGAGTGCCAAAGGTAGAGAAGTGTCTTTTCAGCTTCTGGATGACCATCTCCAATGTGAGGGAGGTCAGTTGGTCTAGTTCAAACCAGTTAGAAAAAGAGTCGACTCGAAAAGAGAGAAAAAGAAAACGAGGTAGTGCTTCCCGCACCATTTGAAAATGTCCGCCACCAGCGATGTCCAGGGCAGAGCTGGTGGAGGTTGTTGCAGAAGGGGCTGCCGCTGCTGATGAGGCGCAAGGCTGTTGCAAGCAGGCTGCTCCGAGCCCGAATCGCAGGTGATCATCACCGGACGTTTCAGGTCGAAAAACATTAGAGTCGATGCACTGGTCAGTTTGGACTTTAAGATATCGAAAGCAATCTGATGTTGCTGGAACCATGACCATGCTGTGTCCTTTTTTGTCAGCTCCCTCGCAGCAATAATAATCTTGTAAGTCACAGGCAACTTGCCCAGGTTGTTGTCGAAAATTCACTCAGTGGGTCCAGGGAAATTTGTAGCTTGTGGACCGTTTTGTCAAAGGAGATCAGCCCCAGTTCCTGACAGGCCCAGTTGCCAAGCAGAGTAACTGAATTAGACTTCAAGACATAGGTCAAATTCCTCCTGGTTTTTTTCAGCACACATTTCAAGTTGGTTTTGCCCAAAGGCTGCAGAACCTCCCCTCCAAACACATGAAGAGTGGATTTGTCCTTGATCAGTGGCTTGTTAGTTCTTATCGCGCCAAAATGAACATTGTTTAGAAACATAGAAACATAGAAATTAGGTGCAGGAGTAGGCCATTCGGCCCTTCGAGCCTGCACCGCCATTCAATATGATCATGGCTGATCATCCAACTCAGTATCCCGTACCTGCCTTCTCTCCATACCCTCTGATCCCCTTAGCCACAAGGGCCACATCTAACTCCCTCTTAAATATTGCCAATGAACTGGCTCAACCACGCTCTGTGGCAGAGAGTTCCAGAGACCCACCACTCTCTGTGTGAAGAAAGTCCTTCTCATCTCGGTCCTAAAGGATTTCCTCCTTATCCTTAAGCTGTGATACATTGTCCTGGACGTTCCCAACATCGGGAACAATCTTCCTGCATCTAGCCTGTCTAACCCCTTAGGAATTGTGTAAGTTTCTATAAGATCCCCTCTCAATCTCCTAAATTCTACAGAGTATAAACCGAGTCTATGCAGTCTTTGTTCATAAGACAGTCCTAACATCCCAGGAATCAATCTGGTGAACCTTCTCTGCACTCCCTCTATGGCAATAATGTCCTTCCTCAGATTTGGAGACCAGAACTGTACGCAATATTCCAGGTGTGGTCTCACCAAGACCCCATACAACTAAAGTAGAACCTCCCTGCTCCTGTACTCAAATCTTTTTGCTATGAAAGCTAACATACCATTCGCTTTCTTCACTGCCTGGTGCACCTGCATGCCTACTTTCAATGACTGGTGTACCATGGCAACCAGGTCGCGCTGCATCTCCCCTTTTCCTAATCGGCCACCATTTAGATAATAGTCTGCTTTCCCGTTTTTGCCACCAAAATGGATAACCTCACATTTATCTACATTATACTGCATCTGCCAAACATTTGCCCACTCACCCAGCCTATCCAAGTCACCTTGCAGTCTCCTAGCATCCTCCTCAGCTAACACTGCCCCCCAGCTTAGTGTCATCCGCAAACTTGGAGATATTGCCTTCAATTCCCTCATCTAGATCATTAATGTATATTGTAAATAGCTGGGGTCCCAGCACTGAGCCCTGCGGTACCCCACTAGTCACTGCCTGCCATTGTGAAAAGGACCCGTTTACTCCTACTCTTTGCTTCCTGTTAGCAAGCCAGTTCTCTATCCACATCAATACTGAACCCCCAATGCCGTATGCTTTAAGTTTGTATACTAATCTCTTATGTGGGACCTTGTCGAAAGCCTTCTGGAAGTCCAGATACACCACATCCACTGGTTCTCCCCTATCCACACTACTAGTTACATCCTCGAAAAATTCCACAAGATTCATCAGACATGCTTTACCTTTCGTAAATCCATGCTGACTTGTCCAATGATTTCACCACTTTCCAAATGTGCTGCTATCCCATCTTTAATAACTGACTCTAGCAGTTTCCCCACTACCGATGTTAGACTAACTGGTCTGTAATTCCCCGTTTTCTCTCTTCTTAAAAAGAGGGGTTACGTTTGCTACCCACCAATCCTCAGGAACTACTCCAGAATCTAAAGGATTTTGAAAGATTATCACTAATGCATCCACTATTTCCGGAGCTACTTCCTTAAGTACTCTGGGATGCAGCCTATCTGGCCCTGGGGATTTATCAGCCTTTAATACATTCAATTTACTGAACACCACTTCCCGACTAACCTGGATTTCACTCAATTCCTCCTTTGACCCGCGGTCCCCTGCTATTTCCGGCAGATTATTTATGTCTTCCTTAGTGAAGACGGAACCAAAGTAGTTATTCAATTGGTCCGCCATATCCTTGTTCCCCATGATCAACTCACCTGTTTCTGAATGCAAAGGACCTACATTTGTTTTAACTAATCTCTTTCTCTTCACATATCTATAAAAACTTTTGCAGTCAGTTTTTATGTTCCCTGCCAGTTTTCTTTCATAATCTATGAAACCCAACTTGCTGCCCGACATAGAGGCAAAGTGATTTAACTTTTTACAGTAATTGCATGATTTACCAAAAGCGGGGCAAGTTGAGTGTGTGAGTAGTTGCAATTTGGGCATTTCTTCTGATGATCACCAAGAGCCGCCTGACAGGCTTGGGTCATAAATCGCCTGTTATCTGTGTTGGTTCGCTGCCTAGTGAAGCCCGTCAGATTGATGGTTTTGGTTTCATGCGAACTGTCTATAGGATCAATGAATTCCGCTGCCCTGCATGCATGTGCTGCTTCCTCCAGTGTCAAATCTGGCCATCTCAGAAGCTCTGATCTGAGCTTTAGGTCAGTAATGCCATTCACTAAAATGTCCCTTGTTAACTGATCAGTCAGCTGATCGACCGGCATATTTTGGAATTGGCTGCGCTGGGCTAAATACATTAAGTCTGAGATAAACAAGTCTACTCGTTCACCAGGGAGTTGACGGCGAGAGAAAAACCTAGCCCTGTCCAAATTGTGATTTGAGGGCAGGTCACAGATTTGGCTAAATTTACGCATCAGAACATTGGGGTCCTCAGGTGATTCAGCTGCGGTTATTACCTGGTCGTTGGCATCGAGGACTGCCGGAGCATAACGGAATGTTCTGGATCGCCAAAGGGCATCTGGGCCCGCAAGGTTGAGTGGGAGAGAGGCCTTGACAGCACCAGGTTCATTTCGGTGTGCAATGTTCATGTAGTGTCGGTAATCAATTTCAAACGTAGCCCAGCGTTCGCTGATATCCGCATCAAAGACGAGAGGGTCAGGCTTTCGACAGGAAGAGGCCATCATAAAGCAAAATAAAAACTCACAAAAGGGTAAAACAAAAACCGTTATACAGAAGGAGTGGATCCCGCTTCTGTAAAGTAATCTGTTATGTAAATGACTTTCAGACTCAGTACACGATTCAAACACATCTTTAATCAGCACTAAAACTTAACAGCATGAAGGATGGTTGGTTATCAACACCTCCTGGCTGCCCCAACTGTTGGTGCAGAGTAATAGCATTAGTATCAGTATTACAGTGGGGTGGAGTTAGAGATGCTGGCTGGTGTGTGATTGGTTAACATGCAACATCAATCTACAGATAATATAATTAGTATTTGGAGAAACAAAGATGTACAGATGATGAGGATATTTATAGGCAACACCGTATGATGTATGCACAAGCAAACATTCTCTTACGCACGTTTCATGCATGTACAGATGGAGTGAAGATGTCTCTGTTCAGAGCATATTGTACACAATTCTATACTGCACAGCTATGGTCAAATTACTGAAAAGCAAGCTTACAGAGACTTAAAGTAGCTTATAATGATGCAATGAGATTATTACTTTAGAGACCTGGATGATGTAGTGCAAGTGAAATATTTTTGGCTGCAGGAGTCAATACTTTACAAACTGACATGTATAAAATAATTTGCTGGATTCATGACCGTGAAAAAGAAATCACCTTGGTATTATCGTACATAAGGTTTAGCATTACACGCTACCAATCCCAGCTGTGGAGACATTGGTATACTTTTCTCGTTGTAGGACACTGTTTTTTAAAATTCGATCTTGAACCATGTATTGTGCTTTTGTATGTCATTTATTGTGCTTTTAGATGTAATTTATTGTGTTTTTGTATGCAATTTATTCTATGTAATGTCTTGTTTTTTAGCTGGACCTTGAGTTTGAAATAAAAAGTAAGTAAGTACAATGGATACCCAGAATCGAATGCATCAAGGGCATTGGCAGAAGCGGACATATAAATAACATGAATGAATCAAGGAAGTGCTCATGACATCTGTATGGCCTGTGATGAGTCTGAACCATGTGTGTCTGGCTGGGACATGGTCAATGTTGACAAAGAAGGAGCACCATGGGAAACCATTGTTCTCAAAACAACATAATACCTTGAGGGAATGATTCTGAGAACACAAAAGAATTGATGGAGAATAGAGTACAAAGAAGAAGAAAAACATAGCACAGGCAGAGACATCAAGCAGAGCAAACCTGCCAGAAGCCAACACCTGTTATTTTGCAGAGAACTTGGAAGAAACTGATTACCTAGGAAAGTCCCAACAGATGTGCAGATTGAGAACAGCTCAATATAATCCAGTTTAGAACTATGAATTGTTACTCAGCATGGACAACCCAGACTCATTAAAGAAGTTCCTGAATATCTCCATCCTTAGCATAATTGCTGGAGGAATTAAGCAGGTCAGGCAACAAGTGAATTTATAATGGGAAACAAGGAAATGGCAGACCAGTTCCTGCCATTTGGTTCTGTCTTCACTAAGGAAGACACAAACAATCTCCCAGAAATACAAGGGGACCGAGGATCTAGTGGGAGGGAGGAACTGAAGGGAATCCACATTAGTCTGGAAATGGTGTTGGGTAAACTGTTGGGCCTGCCCGCCTGCCTATCTACCTATCTCTTCCGGTTTGGCGGTCTTTCAATCTGTGCAAAAACGGTTTGCGATAGTGCTACGATTATCCGCCAGTTCACTCACCGTTCTCCTGTGCTGCAAGTGCATCAAGTTTCGTTCCGATTTTAAAATCTTAAAAAGCGCTCATTTTCATATCGATCTCTTCTCCTGCCAGCCGTGCCGCGTCGATTAGTCTCTTCCCCTGTCACTCCTGGGACGGTCCGCCCCTTCCTGCACCATCGTGTCTTTACTGGAGCTGATGGTGGCCGGCGGAGGATTCCAACTGGACTTTCAGAGGGACCCAAAGCCCAGCCCTGCCCCCCCGTCAAGCAGCAGCCCCACCCTAAGCAGCAGCCCCGCGTGGGAGACCCAGCCCAGCCCGGAGTCGGAGATGTCGCCAAACAGAAAGCGGAGACTCTGATCCCGGTGGAGGGGAACGGCCAGTGCCCACTGTGAGTCCCCATCGCACAGCCAATTCCTCGCTGGCTTCTCCCCCTCCCCCGTGATGCTCCCCTCCATGGCTCTTCCCCCGTCTTTTCTCCAAGCTCACTCCCTCTGCCCACACACCCCTCTCCCTCCACAACTCCCCCCACACACACGCACACCCCCACACACACGCACACCCCCACACACACCCTCCCCACACACACACACACCCAGTCGCCCACACACCCCACCCCAACAACCCCCCCTCCCCCCACACCAACCCCCCACAAACATACCCCGCCGCCCACACACACCCCTGCCCACAACTGCCCCCCGCTCCCACAAACACCCATCCTCACAACACCCCATCCCCACAACCCCCCCTTCCCCCACAAACCCCCCGCCCCCTCCCACACCCCTCCTGCCCACATACACACCTCCCCCTCACCCCACACCCCCCTGCCACACACGCCCCTCACATACATACATACATACATACATACATACATACATACATACATACATACATACATAGTCAGCACAATGGAGAACAAAAACCGCCCCTGGTCCCCATCCAGGGGACTTTTCAAGCTTCACAGATACATTGAGGATGAACATATGTCTCAACAAATTTGCTCTGTTATATGGGAAGGCATTTGACCTCCACTGTCCACTAGGCTGCTTTGCCAGAATGATATCAGACTGACACATTGGCTCTCAGGCTAATTCATCATGGAACCAGATATCACAAATGAAGACCATTGCGTCATGGAAATCCAAGCCCCCTCCCTATTCTTTCCCTATCAATTCTTCTTTCCCGTCATTTATTCAACCCAAGGTGGAAGCTGCTTCCATCACCCATTCAAGCAGTTTTTTCCCGGGTTGTATCAGCACGAAGCAAAACAGTTCCCTCATCTCACCACTGGCTTTTTTTCTTCCCCAATTTTATTAATGCCCCCTGGCTCCCATGTCACACACTGTAGGTATGCTACAATACCTACCTTTAGCAGCGCTGCAGTTCTGCCGCTCCCCGTGTGCGCAACTTTGGCGCCTTTCAGAGGGGGGCGGGTTTAAAATGCCGATTTTTTTCTAGGCAGTCCAAGTCGATCTATGTCGGGCGATTTCGTCGCTAAAGAAAAATCGCTCCGACATTTCATTCATAAAGGTATTTTTAAACTACGCTAGATTATTTATTAACTAGAGTAGTTTAAAAATCATCTTCTAAAGCTCTGAACGGTGACAGCGGAACGGACCTAAGGTAGGCGATAAAAGAAGCTACACAGTTTATTTTTACATAAAAACTTGGTTTTTAGGAAGGCTTTAATCACATTTTCATATTGCGAAAAGGGGACAAAAAAAAATGGATGAACCGGCTGTATTTTTCATACTGACTTCACCGCAAACCGCAACGTTCTAATCACCGCACTCCACTATAACCCACTCGCTAGTTGATTTAAATGGCCATTAATTTACAGGCATTAAACACTAAATTCCTTCCATTTGGCCTAGAAATTCATGAAAATGAGATTTAAAAATTATGTTATAGTGGATTATTGTGTGAGTGTTATTTGGACGCTTAGGCAATTAAAAAAAAGTTTATCTCTTCTTAAGAAATGGATAGATGTTTAGATCTACTCACTGAATTTTGTAATTAGCTACAATTAGATAACTAACTAATTATATGCTTTAATTTCAGGTCATCCAAGTAAGATTGTTTCATATTTGTTTCAGAATGCTTCAATCTATAATAACTGAAAATTTCATTGAGCTCTCTTAATTTTTAAGAAAATTATGGGCTTTTGACTGTTCTAGATCACAGCTTTTGAGTTAAGTCAATTGAAAGGCAATGGGGAACAAGATGCTAATTTCCGAGTAGGAAAATGGTCATAACTTTCTTAATACTGAAGATATGAAAGTGAATTAGGTGTCAAATTAAACTTCTTTTTATGCTTTACCTGATGGGATGAATTGCAGACTTGATTTTTAAAATTTCAAAACTTTGTAACATTGCTACACACTGTCCATTGACAGTATCTAACCCAATCATTACTTAAATCAAACATGACCTGAATAGATTTGAATTACACTTAGCATGGCTGTTCTTTTAAAATAGTGAGTACCATTTTCTGAGCATATTTTAAAAACCATAAAATCCATAATCTAGAATCGGACACCACAGCTCATCAATCACACTCTATACTGATTTAGAAAGTTAGAAAGCCAAGGCCCAGTCAAAAGTTTGAGAATGTTGATTAGGTTTGTTACTTCAGTGCTGTGAGACCCAGAAGTACAATCTTGGAAGCTAGATGAAAGGTACAAATTGAATTAATATCAGCCAGGAAGAATTCCTCTGCTCCAATTCAAGGTGGATGCACTTGTTCCTTGTACATACATCACTCTGAATTATACAAGGCCAACGGTTAATGTCTCACGAAAAGACAGCAGCTTCAGCAGCCCAGAGCTACCTCAGAACCCCTCATCAGTAGCAGAGCCCAGTACGTGAGCTCTGAAGAAATGGCTGAAACATTTGCAACCATGTTCAGCCATGCGTAACAAATATATGATCCATCTGAGCTTCCTCCAGAGATCCTGCACCATCACTGTAGCGAGCTTCAGTTCATACAATTCATTCCACATGCTATCAAAAATGTCTGAGAGCAGTAGATACAGAAAAGACTATGGAACCAGACAAGATCTCAGCTGTGGAACTGAAGATTTGTGCTCCAGAACTTGACAACCAGATCCCGGTACAATTACACACTGACTTCTACCAAAACCTGTAGAAAATTGTTCAGGTATACCCTGTTCACAAAGAGTACATTATTTATTTTGCTAATTACAAGATACAAGATACATTTATTTGTCACATGTACCAATTGATACAGTGAAATATGTTGTCACCATACAGCCATACGAATAATAAAGAGCACAGAACACGATAGACTTTAACACAGACATCCCCACACAGCGGAGTCAAAATTTCCCACTGTGAGGGAAGGCACCAAAATTCAGCCATCCTCCTCTGTTGTCCTCTGTTGTTCACCTGTGGTCGGGGCGTCCCGATCCCTCGCTGTCAGTGCTACGGGCGGCCCGATGTTCAGGCCCTCTCGCTGGAATGATGGAACTCCAACGTCAGAATGGGAGAACCACCTCAACTGCTTGGACATCCGAATCAGAGTCCGCGGCTCCCGAAGTCCACAGGCCGAGCTGGGCGGAGATTCACGCTGGCGGCCCAAGGCAAAGGGTCCCAGGACTCCGCGATGTTGAAGTCAGCGGGCCCAACACTCCGGAGCTTCAAAACGGCGATCCAGGGAAGGCATCGCCCGCTCCGCGGTGAATCCAGTGCTGCGCCTCCGCCGCTGAAGCTTTGGTCCGGTCTCCGGCAGGAAAGACCGCGCCAATCCAGTTGGTAGGCCGCGAGGGCGGGGGTGGGGGGCGGGGGGGGGGGGCGAGGACGCGACTCGGAGAATAGTCACATCCTCGCCAGAAAATGACTGGAAAACGGTTTCCCCCCTACCCCACCCCCCTCCCCCACATAGAAACACTAAAGAAACCTCCAAAACACACTTTAAAACAGACTAAAAATGAGAAACTACCCTCTGGGGCAGAGAGTTCCAGACCCACCACTCTGTGTGTGAAAAAAGTCCTTCTCATCTGGGTCCTAAAGGATTTCCCCCTTATCCTTAAGCTGTGACCCCTTGTACTGGAACTCCCCAACATCGGGAACAATCTTCCTGCATCTAGCCTGTCCAACCCCTTAAGAATTTTGTAAGTTTCTATAAGATCCCCTCTCAATCTCCTAAATTCTAGAGAGTATAAACCGAGTCAACACAGTCCTGACATCCCAGGAATCAGTCTGGTGAACCTTCTCTGCACTCCCTCTATGGCAATAATGTCCTTTCTCAGATTTGGAGACCAGAACTGTACGCAATACTCCAGGTGTGGTCTCACCAAGACCCTATACAACTGAAGTAGAACCTCCCTGCTCCTATACTCAAATCCTTTCGCTATGAAAGCTAACATACCATTCGCTTTCTTCACTGCCTGCTGCACCTGCATGCCTACTTTCAATGACTGGTGTACCATGACACCCAGGTCGCGCTGCATCTCCCCTGTTCCTAATCGGCCACCATTTAGATAATAGTCTACTTTCCTGTTTTTGCCACCAAAGTGGATAACCTCACATTTATCCATATTATACTGCATCTGCCAAACATTTGCCAACTCACCCAGCCGATCCAAGTCACCTTGCAGTCTCCTAGCATCCTCCTCTTAGCTAACACTGCTCCCCCCCCTTAGTGTCATCCGCAAACTTGGAGATATTGCCTTCAATTCCCTCATCCAGATCATTAATGTATATTGTAAATAGCTGGGGTCCCAGCACTGAGCCTTGCGGTGTCCCACTAGTCACTGCCTGCCATTGTGAAAAGGACCCGTTTACTCCTACTCTTTGCTTCCTGTTTGCCAGCCAGTTCTCTATCCACATCAATACTGAACCCCCAATGCCGTATGCTTTAAGTTTGTATACTAATCTCTTATGTGGGACCTTGTCGAAAGCCTTCTGGAAGTCCAGATACACCACATCCACTGGTTCTCCCCTATCCACGCTTCTAGTTGCATATTCAAAAATTCCACAAGATTCGTCAGACATGATTTACCTTTCGTAAATCCATGCTGATTTTGTCCAATGATTTCACCACTTTCCATATGTGCTGCTATCCAATCTTTAATAACCAGCAGTTTCACCACTACCGATGTTAGACTAACTGGTCTGTAATTCCCCGTTTTCTCTCTCCCCCTTCTTAAAAAAAGGGGTTACGTTTGCTACCCGCCAATCCTCAGGAACTACTCCAGAATCTAAAGAGTTATCAAAGATTATCACTAACGCATCCACTATTTCCGGAGCTACTTCCTTAAGTACTCCTTTATCATCACTGGGTCTAACTCTCGGAACTTGCTCCCTGTTGCATTGTTGGAGCACATTCACCAGAGGAAATAGTTGAGGGAGGTACAATAACAACATGTAGAAACATAGAAACATACAAAATAGGTGCAGGAGTAGATAATTCGGCCCTTCAATCCTGCACCGCCATTCAAGATGTTCATGGCTGATCATCCAACTCAGTATCCCGTACCTGCCTTCTCTCCATACCCCCTGATCCCTTTAGCCACAAGGACCACATCTAACTCCCTCTTAAATATAGCCAATGAACTGGCCTCAACTATCTTCTGTGGCAGAGAATTCCAGAGACTCAACACTCTCTGTGTGAAAAATGTTTTCCTCATCTCGGTCCTAAAGGAATTCCCCCTTATCCTTAGACTGTGACCCCTTGTTCTGGACCTCCCCAAAATCGGGAACAATCTTCCTGCATCTAGCCTATCCAAACCCTTAAGAATTTTGGACGTTTCTATAAGATCCCCCCTCAGTCTTCTGAATTCTAGCGAGTACATGCCAAGTCTATCCAGTCTTTCCTCATATGAATGTCCTGACATCCCAGGAATCAGTCTGGTGAACCTTCTCTGTACCCCCTCTATGGCAAGAATGTTTTTCCTCAGGTTTGGAGACCAAAACTGTTTGCAATACTCACCAAAACCCTGTACAACTGCAGTAGAACCTTCCAACCTATCCAAGTCATCTTGCAGCCTCCTAGCATCCTCCTCACACCTAACACTACCCCCCAGCTTGGAGATGTTGCATTCAATTCCATCGTCCAAATCATTAATATATATTGTAAATAGCTGTGGTCCCAGCACTGAGCCTTGCGGTACCCCACTAGTCACTGCCTGCCATTCTGAAAAGGACCCGTTTACTCCTACCCTTTGCTTCCTGTCTGCCAGCCAGTTCTCTATCCACATCAATACTGAACCCGCAAGTTTGCTTTAAGTTTGTATACTAATCTCTTATGTGGGACTTTGTCAAACGCTTGTTTCTCCCTTATCCATTCTTCTAGTTACATCCTCGAAAAAGTCTATAAGATTTGTCAGACATGATTTACCTTTCGTAAAACCATGCTGACTTAGTCTAATGATTTCACCACTTTACAAATGTGCTGCTATCCCATCTTTAATAACTGACTCTAGCAGTTTCCCCACTACTGATGTTAGACTAACTGGTCTGTAATTCCCCATTTTCTCTCTCCCTGCTTTTTTTTAAAAGTGGGGTTACATTAGCTACCCTCAGGAACTACTCCAGAATCTATGGAGTTTTGAAAAAGTATCACTAATGCATCCACTATTTCTGTGGCTACTTCCTTGACTCTCTGGGATGCAGACTATCTGGCCCTGGGGATTTAATCCGTTCAATTTACTCAACACCACTTCCCGGCTAACCTGGATTTCACTCGGTTCCTCCATCTTATTTGACCCCTGGTCCCCTGCTATTTCCAGCAGATTATTTATGTCTTCCTTAGTGAAGACAGAACCAAAATAGTTATTCAGTTGGTCTGCCATGTCCTTGTTCCCCTTGATCAATTCATCTGTTTCTGACTGCAAGGGACCTACATTTGTTTTAACTAATCTCTTTCTCTTCACACATCTATAAAAAACATTTGCAGTCTGTTTTTATGTTCCCTGCCAGTTTTCTTTCTGTTTTAATACTATCCATGATTTCCCTTGTTATCCATGGATACACTACCTTCCCTGATTTATTCTTTTGCCAAATTGGGATGAACAATTGTTGTAGTTCATCCATGCAGTCTTCAAATACCTTCCATTGCACATCCACTGTCAACCCTTTAAGAATCACTTGCCAGTCTATCTTGGCCAATTCACGTCTCATAACTTCAAAGTTACCTTTGTTTAAGTTCAGAACCCTTGGTTCTGTTATGTCACTCTCCATCCAAATGAAGAACTCAACCATATTATGGTCACTCTTGCCTAAGGGGCCATGCACAACAAGACTGCTAACTAACCCTTCCTCATTACTCAATACCCAGTCCAAAATAGCCTGCTCTCTCCTTGGTTCCTCTACATGTTGGTTTAGAAAACTATCCTGCATACATTCCAAAAAATCCTCTTCCTCAGCACCCCTGCCCATTTGATTCACCTAATCTATATGTAGATTGAAGTCACCCATTATAACTTTTTTACCCTTGTTGCATGCATTTCTAATTTCCTGTTTGATGCCATCCCCAACTCCACTACTACTGTTAGGTGGCCTGTACACAACTCCCACTAGCGTTTTCTGCCCCTTAGTTTCGCAGCTCTACCCATATCGATTCCACATCCTCCAAGCTAATGTCCTTTCTTTCTATTGCATTAATCTCCTCTCTCCCCAGCAACACAACCCCACCTCCTTTTCCTTTCTGTCTATCCCTCCTTTCTGTCTTCCCACCCTGGACACAACCTGTTCCACCTGCTGCCCTCTGGCAGACGGTACAGGTCTTTCAAAACTCGCACGAACAGACTCAGAGACAGCTTCTACCCCATAGCCATACGTGAGCTTAACAATGCAAAATAAGAAATAACACTCACATCCAACTGAATTGTTTTTTTATATGTATATATTTTTACCCTTCCTTATATTTTAAGATTGTTCTTGTGAATTGCACCTTTGGATTGACTTTTAAATTTTGTTGCACCATGTGCAATGACAATAAAGAGATTCTGAATCTAGAAACATAGAATCATAGAAAATAGGTGCAGGAGTAGGCCATTCGGCCCTTCGAGCCTGCACCGCCATTCAATATGATCATGGCTGATCATCCAACTCAGTATCCCGTACCTGCCTTCTCTCCATACCCTCTGATCCCCTTAGCCACATCTAATTCCCTCTTAAATATAGCCAATAAACAGGCCTCAACTACCCTCTGTGGCAGAGAGTTCCAGAGACCCACAACACTCTGTTTGAAAAAAGTCCTTCTCATCTTGGTCCTAAAGGATTTCCCCCTGATCCTTAAGCTGTGACCCCTTGTCCTGGACCTCCCCAACATCGGGAACAATCTTCCTGCATCTAGCCTGTCCAACCCCTTAAGAATTTTGTAAGTTTCTATAAGATCCCCTCTCAATCTCCTAAATTCTAGAGAGTATAAAAGAGCATTAAATCAGTATTCTGATTCTGAATAGTGAATATCCCTGGATGTTCAGCTCCCAGCCTCGGTCCCCCTCGAGCAATGTCTCCGGGATCCCAACTATAGCATAGTCATTAATAGCTATCTGCACATTCAACTTATCCACATTTATTATGAATGCTCCTCTCATTGAGACACAAAGCCTTCAGGCTTGTTTTTACAAAGCTTTTTCTCCTTATACAATTATGTTGACAAGTGGCCCCTTTTCTTTTGTGCCCTGGATTTGTCTGCCTGCCACTATTAATTTTCGCCTTGCTACCGATTGCTTCTCCTCTGATTTTATACATTTAAGAAACCCACTACCTCTTATTCGCTGTTTATTAGTTTATTATTTTTATTCTTCCCCCCCTACATGTTGGGTCTGAGTTCTTCCCTTCTCTGCCTCCTGCCTCAGACCCTGTCGACTAGCTTTCTCTATTGGAGTCCCTCCCCCCAACTGTTTTAATTTAATTTAAAGTCCTCCCTGTAGCCTTTGCAAATTTCCCCACCAGGCTACTGGTCCCCCTTGGATTCAAGTGCAACCCGCCCTTTTTATACAGGTCACTCCTTCCCCAAAAGAGGTCCCAATGATCCAGAAACCTGAATCCCTGCCCTCTGCACCAGTCCTTCAGCCAGGCATTTATCCTCCACCTTGCTCCATTCCTACTCTCACTGTCGCGTGGCACAGGAAGTAATCCTAAGATTGTTATCTTTGCGGTAATTTTCCTTAACTCTCTTCCTAACTCCCTAAACTCTCCTTTCAGGACCTCTTCTCTTTTTCTACCTATGTCATTGGTACCAATATGTACCACGACCTCAGGCTCCTCTCCCTCCCTTTTCAGGATATCTTGGACACGTTCAGACACATCCCGGACCATGGCACCAGGGAGGCAAAGTACCATCCGGGTCTCCAGACTGCGTCTACAGAATCGCCAATCTGACCCCCTAGCTATAGAGTCCCCTATTACTAATTTAAAATATATTTAAATGGATACATGGATAGGAAAGGTTTAGAGCGATCTGACCCATATGCAGGCAAATTTAAACGGGGCATCTTGGTTGGCATGGACCAGTTTTGCCAAAGGGCCTGTTTCTGTGCTGTATGACTATGACAGCAAGTGAATTCAGCAAGTACATGACCCACCTGTTACTTTTTACATCAAGAAAGAAGGAATTACATAAGTTATTAAGTGCAGTGATATTTCAGTATCATGTGTTCTTGATCACGGGGTGCCATTTTACAAGGTCTACTCTCACAGCTGCTAATACTTCTGCAGTTTTGGAACTGCTGTTTGAAGTATTGTGCTGAAAGATAGGCTTATTATACTTCTGCCCAAACAATGACCCCGGCAGACTCATTGTCTCTGCCTGTTCGTGCCCCACCGAACACATTTCCACATACCTTGACTCCACCCTACCCCCCTTTGTTAAATCCCTCCCCACCTATGTTCAAGAAACCTCAGACACTCTCCGTCGGCTCCGCGCATTCCATTCCCCAGGCCCCCATCCTCTCATCTTCACCATGGACGTCCAGTCACTCTACACCTCCATCCCCCACCAGGATGGTCTCAAAGCCCTCCGGTTCTTCCTCGACCAGAGGAGCAACCCATACCCATCCACTGACACCCTCCTCCGCCTAGCGGAGTTGGTCCTTACCCTCAACAACTTCTCTTTTGACTCCTCCCATTTCCTCCAAACACAAGGCGTGGCTATGGGCACACGCATGGGCCCTAGCTACGCTTGCCTCTTTGTCGGGCACGTCGAACAATCTTTGTTCTCGGCGTACCAGGGCCCCACCCCCGACCTCTACCTCTGTTACATCGACGACTGCTTTGGTGTCACCTCCTGCACCCACACACAACTGACTGACTTCATCCATTTCACCACCAACTTCCATCCGGCACTCAAATACACTTGGACCATTTCCGACATTTCCCTACCATTCCTTGACCTCAACATCTCTATTGCAGGTGATACACTCCTGACCGACATCCACTACAAACCAACTGACTCCCACAGCTACCTGGACTACTCTTCCTCCCACCCTGCTTCCTGTAAGGACTCCATCTCCTATTCCCAATTCCTCCGTCTACGCCGCATCTGCTCCCAGGATGAGGTGTTGCACACCAGGTCATCACAAATGTCCTCATTCTTCAGAGAACGGGGATTCCCCTCCCCCACTATAGATGAGGCTCGCACCAGGGTTTCCTCCATACCCTCTCTCCCCATTCCCCCACTCACAACAAGGGCAGAGTCCCCCTGGTCCTCACCTTTCACCCCACCAGTCGGCACATACAACACATAGTTCTCCGCCAGTTTCGCCACCTCCAACGTGACCCCTCCACTCGCCACATCTTGCCATCTCCCCCCCGTCTGCCTTCCGCAAAGACCGCTCCCTCCGCAACTCCCTTGTCAATTCTTCCCTTCCCTCCCGCTCCACCCCTTCCCCGGGCACTTTCCCTTGCAACCGCAAGAGATGCTACACTTGTCCCTTCACCTCCCCCATCCACTCGTTTCAGGGACCCAAGCAGTCCTTCCAGGTCCGACAGAGGTTCACCTGCGCCTCCTCCAACCTCATCTACTGCATCCGTTGCTCCAGATGCCAGCTGATCTATATCGGTGAGACCAAGCGGAGGCTTGGCGATCGTTTCGCCGAACACCTCCGCTCGGTCCGCAATAACCAACCCGACCACCCGGTGGCTCAGCACTTCAACTCCCCCTCCCATTCCGTATCCGACCTCTCGGTCCTGGGCCTTCAACACGGCCAGAGTGAGCAACACCGCAAGTTGGAGGAACAGCACCTCATATTCCACTTGGGGAGTCTGCATCCTCTGGGCTTAAACATTGAGTTTTCTCAATTCTGTTAACCCAGGCTGTCTCCTCCCCTTCCCACCTCTCCCTCAGCCCTCGGGCCCTGGCATTCCTTCTCTCTCTATCTCTCCCCCACCCAAGTCGCACTAGCTTCTCATTTTCACACTACAAACAGCTTACAATGGCCTGTTTCCTTTATCATCGATACTTTTTTGCATATCTTTCATTCATTGTTCTTTATCTCTCCACATCACCGTCTATATCTCTCATTTCCCTGATCCCTGACCAGTCTGAAGAAGGGTCTCGAGCCGAAACGTCGCCTATCTCCTTCGCTCCTTAGATGCTGCTGCACCCGCTGAGTTTCTCCAGCCTTTTGTGTACCCAAATAATTAAATCGTTGCCTACACTTTGCCAAGACTAATGGGTGCTTACTACATAATCAAGTGACAAAATAGGCCAGCCTTTCAAAAGAAAATCATATTGAAAAAGCATTAATAAATCGCTAAGATATACTGTGTGCTCCAAAGGCAAAAACAAAAAGTAGCCACTGAGAGATCAACATTATGCCAGTAATTGTTGTATTCGGCAAAGCGTCATGCATGATGCAGAATGTTACTGTGTTCAAGGAGCTGGGTTGGGTGGGGGATGTCTGAAGGTGGTTGCAGTTAATGCCACATCAATTATCATCTCACGCTAAACAACCAGATCCTGCTGTGAGCAAACACTTTTGTTGAGCCTTGCCTTAAATTGCAATTACTCCTACTGCGGCTTTTTCCTGATGAAACTCGAGTTAAATTGATTTTGAGTAAGTTAAAAATAGAACAGTTACTTTCTGAAAGGATTTACTTAATTTGTATGGGCAGATTGAACAAATGTGTTTACAAAACTGCCTGGAGACGCAAAGAACTGCAGATTCTATGAGTCTGCGAGTTCAAAGAATGATCCCGACCTGAATCGTCGCCTCGCCATTCACTTCACAGATGTTCCCTGACCCTCTGAGTTCCTCCAGTACTTTGTGTTTAACAAAACTGCCTGATGATTCGTACATTTGGTGAGATTAACTTGATCGCCTGAAAAATAATAATTACGGTTTCAATAGCATTTAGTTTTAAATTTGCAGGCATCTGCAAACGATTGACGGACGCAATATTTGACATTCCAGTGTCAGTGCCACAATATATGATGGCGTAGGATACTGGCCTACGGAAGCTAAAACGTAGGACTATAGTGTGCAATGAGCAAAACTAGCCAAAGACTAAGACCAGCTAAGTAATCCCACAATCAAAGGATCAGATCAGAATTCTGTTATACGCCCTCATTTAATCATGAATAGTGGTTGAGAATTAAACAGATAATGGAAAGGGGCATCTGCAAGGACATATACTACCCACATGAGGGACACAATGCACAGTTAGAGCATTTTTAATTATCTTCAGCTTTAAACGCAGTTTTGATGATCCACCTCAGCTTCATTCTAACCTCCCCAGAGGCTAATTTGATGCACTCGATGTGAGAGCAAGAAATGTGTAGAAGCACTGGATATTGCAAAGGGATGGGACCAGATAATGTCTCAGCCGTGGTGCTGATGCATTTGTACTCCACGATTAGCCTTGTCTTTAAGAGTAAGGGGTAAGCCATTTAGAACGGAGACGAGAAAACACTTTTTCACACAGAGAATTGTGAGTCTGTGGAATCCTTTGCGTCAGAGGGCGGTGGAGGTCGGTTCTCTGGATATTTTCAAGAGAGCGCTGGATAGGGTTCTTAAAGATAACGGAGTCACGGGATATGGGGAGAAGGCAGGAACGGGGTACTGATTGGGGATGATCAGCCATGATCACATTGAATGGTGGTGCTGGCTCAAAGGGCCGAATGGCCTACTCCTGCACCTATTGTCTATTGTCTATAACCAAGCTATTCCAATACAGTCACAACACTGGTAACTGCCCAACAATGTTGAAGCTTGCCAATAGATGTCCTTTGACAAAAAGCAGGACTAATGTAATCTGACTAATTATCCAGCTAAATATCTCAATCATCAACAAAGTGGTAGAAGATTGTGTTGAAAGTCCATTCAAGTGACAATTATTCATTGATAACTTAATCACAAATGCCCACTTATATTTTCACCTGGGCCAGATGGTTCCTGACTTCATTACAGCATTGAATTCCAAAGATGAGGTGAAATTGACTGCAAAATACTTTTGACATCAAGGTGACATTTGACTGATTGAGGCCTTGAGGAACACTGCTGAAACAGAAGACTAAATGAGGAACTGCAGATGCTGGTTTATACCAAAGATAGACACTCAGCGGGTCAGCCAGCATCTCTGCAGACAAAGGATGGGTGATATTTCAGGTCAGGACCCTTCTTCAGACTTTTCAGAAGCAGAAACAGACTCTTCAGAAACAGAAGTCAATGGGTGTCAAGGGATAAACACCAAGAGGAGATTTAACTGCAGTGTACAGAGTTAGGAGACAACTCGATGAAGTACCTATTGTCCTTCACTGGAGTGTGAACAACAATGGGACAGAGATCTGAAGTAATTGGCAATAGGTGGAGAGTAAATTTAGATAAAATGTGATGGCGTCTGGAATGCACTGCTTAAGAGAGGTGTAAAGTTTTTAACCTAGGAAGCTCACACATGCAGCAATGTATTAATGAAGATATGATTTGTTGTAGTGGTGGCGTTTGAGGGATAAATATTAGCCAGAATATCATAACAATAGACATAATAGATGTAGCTAGGCTTCCCTCTTCAGTTCTACCTTGATCTCCAGCCATTTGTATATTCATGTAAGATGGAATTGCATGTGAAAGTGGATTTCAGATTTCAGCTCTGTTTATTGTCCTATACACCAGGGTGCAATGACATTCCTTGTTCACCTAAACCTCAGAAGGCAAACACTATATATGCATTAATGACAAATAAATAAATACAACGGTGAATGCAAAAACAGCAATAATAGTGCAATACTGTTGGGCAATCTGTAGTAGCACAAAATAAATTAAATTGCAATAACTGTGAAAAATATACATCTTCTAGATGCGCTGGGACGCATCCTCAGTGATGTGACCTGGGGTCATCGGGTGTTTCGGGTCTCACAACATCAGACACCCTCGCCCAGGCGACCCAGCCGGGGTTGATCAGGCCCCGATTTGCGTCCCAGCAGCAACTGCCCACGGATCAGCCATCTTAATAACTACTCTTAACAACCGAATGAGGTAGAATTAAGAGCTCAGTACGTGGCAGCACCTCCGGGATTGTGGTGTGAAAAAGGTGATTGGTTCTGGAGACTGATGGTAGGAGGGAAGAAGCTGTTCTTAAATCTGGAGCTTTCAGGCTCCTGTATCTTCTCAGAAAACAGAAGAAAGAAAAGTGAAAGGCCATGCTGACAGACATCTTTGCCAATACTTCCAGCCTTCCTGATGCAGCGCACTGTGAAGATGGACTGAATGGACGGAGATGTACTGGGCTGTGCTCACCACTCTCTGCTGATTCAGGCAGTCAAGGGTGGTGCATTTGCTAGAGCTCGCAGCCGTGCACCCCATCAGAATACTTTCTATAGCATATCTGCAGAAGTTCGAGAGAATCCTTGTGGAAATGCCAAATCTTCTCACATGCCGAAGAAAGTAAATATGCTGTTGCCTGTCCTTATGATTAAAAGGTCCATTAAAAAATTGTGGAAAACCTTTAGGCTTTTATTTTCAGGACATCTGAGAGTAGTGCATAAAACAGAGAATTTAATTACTGATTATTCAGCTGTGTGCTTTAGTTTTAATTGAAATAGCCTTAATTTATTTGTCTGTCAGGTTCCCAGTGGCTACCACTCTTGCCTCTGCATCAACAAGTTATGGGTTCAAATCCCACTCAAGTGACATGAAAACAAAATCTAGCTGTTCTGGACAATCGGACACAGAATCGAGGAAGCTCAAAAGTTGGATTTTCCGTCTTTTCAATCTGATGCAAAAGATCTGATGGCACAATCTTAAATCTTAAATATAATTTTAAATATAGAAACATCAACGACACAGGCAATTAGAAGGGACTGGGAACAAGAGTTATTTATAACAATTCCTAATGATTGATGGGAAAAAAAAATATTATATGTAAATAAATGTTCAATTAATGTAAGACATAACCTAATTCAATTTCAAATTTTACATAGATTATATTATTCTAAAACTAGACTGAATAAAATATTCTCAAATGTTTCCCCCATCTGTGACAAATGTCTAACTCAAAATGCCACTATAGCACATTCCTTTGTCTCTTGTATAAAACTGTATAAATTTTGAAATTACATTTTTGGAATTTTTACAAAACTATTTAACACAAAATTGAACCCCAATACAGAACTGATTATCTTTGAATCAATGGAAGAGGGAAGTAAACTAACTATATTCCAAGAAGCTTTTCTTAATTACGGTCTAATAACAGCAAAAAAACTTATACTCAAATTTTGGAAAAACGCAACCACGCCACCACTCAAAATGCGGATGTCAAATATGTCTGAAACGCTTCATCTTGAAGAAATGAGATTTCTCTTACTGGGAAAAGTAGATCAATTCTCAAAGACTTGGTCTCCTTTTATCAACTTTTTACAAGCATATGGTGCTACATAACATAACCTTAGAAATTAAATGGTTTAGAACCAGGTGACGGATGGGCAAAAATACGAAATAGGTAGATCTCTCCTAATCTCTCTTTTCTTTACTTTCTCTTTCTATTTCAATCTTTTCAGCTTCTCATCTCTGTCCTTTATTTCTTTTGCTATCTGCTTCTACTCGCTTGTCTATCTATTCCAACACTCTTTATTTATTTTTTCTCCCACTGTTCTTTTATTATTAAACCAAAAATACGAAGTTGTACAAGAATGGAAATATGTATGTATGTATGTATTAGGTACTCAAGTGCCACACAATTGTACTTACTTCTAACAAAAATAAACAACAACAAACAAAACAGTTTTTGCTAAATCATGAAAAAAAAACAAATAAATTGGAAATCCAATCAAAAAAAAATAAATCAAAAAAAATTGAATTTCCACCTGGTGCACTAGGCAATATTTAATCCTGGACCAAACGTTTTACTTTATCTCAGTAAACATGGCAATAATAATAAACCCAATACAATGAACCAACATTTTGCTATTCTGTTTTGGGCTGACTTGTGTTCACATAAGGATGTGCATAAATGCAAGCTTCTTAAGCATGCACTTTAGTTTGCATGATTATGTCAGATTTCTCAATAAGTCGTACCTTTTGGTGTGGACAAGAATTCACAACAAGCGCCCCATGCAATTTATTGCAAAAAATAATGTGGTAATAGGCTAATTGTTAATTCCGAGGCACATTCCTCACATTTATGGCAAGCATGCGGTGATAAATTTCAGCTGATTGGAGATGTGAGTCTGCCTGTGCAAACTGCACAATGTGACCATAAATCAAGAAAGTGCTCAAAATGCAACAGCCATTACTCATTCTACTTGGGCTCTTAAACGGGGGGGGGGGGGGGGGGGGGGGAAAGAGAGAGAGAGAGAGGGGTTAGACAGAGAGGGGGGGAGAGAGAGAGGGGGGAGAGAGAGGGGGGTTAGAGAGAGAGAGAGGGGAGAGAGAGAGACAATAAGCAGACAGAATGTGCTCAGGAAATGAGCAAGCAATGACAAAATGAGGTCGGAAGGGATCAGATTGCAATTCCAGTTATGCCCAGTGGTTTGCCAATTAAATGCCCACAGCCCTGCATACTAGATGGTATATTTCCCACGCTTCCTTCCATTTTCCTTCTGCACTTCTCTTCCAAGATTGTAAGGTTCTAGCTGGATACTTCATGACTGCTGAATATAGCAAGATTCTGGATGAATGGTTTAATACAGAGGGTCTAATTAGTACACTGCACTGTTTACATTGAAAGCAGAATTCCATAAAACACGTGGGTGTTTTATTTCAGCAATCCACAAGTTCTGGAAACAGAATTTTCCATTTTCTTAATATTCCTCCATTTTTAATTTGTTTTTTTTGAAGTGTTTTTAATGGTTTCAACCAAACTTCGACCAATTCCGTTATATCGTTTCCATCAATTCTACCACACACCCACAGGGCCAGTATGGAAGTGATGGCTTTGTGGATATGTTTGCAGATGATATGAAGATAGGTGGAGTGACAGGTAGTGTGGAGGAAGCAGGGAGTCTGCAGAAGGACTTGGACAGGTTGGGAGAGTCAGCAAAGAAGTGGCAGATGGAAGACAGCACAGCGCAGTGTGCAGTCATGCACTTTGATAGTAGGAATAAAGGTATTTTCTAAATGTGGAGGGGTTCAGAAATTGGTGGTGCAAAGGGGCTTGGGAGTGCTAGTGCAGGATTCCCAAAAGGTTAATTTGCAACTGAATCAGTATTAAGGAAGGCAAATCCAACGTTAGCATTCATTTCAAGAGGACTATAATATAAAAGCAGGGACGTAATGTTGAGGCTTTATAAGGCTCTGGTCAGACTATATTTGGAGTATAGTGAGTAGTTTTGGGCCCCATATCTGAGGAAGGATGTGCTGCCACTGGAGAGTATGCAGAGGAGGTTTACGAGAATAATCCTGGGGACAATTGGGTTAGAATATGATCAACGTTAAATGGTTCTGACCCTGTACTCACTGGGATTTTGAAGGATGAGGGAAAAACCCATTGTAACTTACTGAATAATGAAAGGCCTAGAAAGAGTAGATTTGGAGAAGACGTTTCCACTAGTGGGAGAATCTAGGACCAGAGGCCACAGCTCAGAGGGTGATAAATCTGTGAAATTCATTGACAGAGACAGCTGTGGAGCCAAGCCTTTGGGTATTTTTAAAGCAGAGGTTGACCGGTTCTTGATTAATAAGGGTGTCAAAGTTTACGGCAGGAGAATGGGGTTGAGAGGGAAAGATAGAACAGCTATGATTTAGTAGCAATTTACAGAGGACATGTAACCTACAAACCCACCTGTCTTTGGAATGTGGGAGGAAACAGTAGCACCCGGAGGAATCCCACTTGGTCACAGGGAGAATGTGCAAACTCCACGCCCAAGGTCAGAGTTGAACCCGAATTTCTGGTACGGTGCGGCAGTAGCTCTGCCACTGTGCTGCTCTCAATTTGGAAATCTATTATGGATTGCCTCCAACGCTAGCATATTCCCTCTTATACAAGGGGGGCAAAACAGTCTCCAGTGCTCCATGTGTGGCCTCAACAATAAACATGTACAATTGCAATAAATTGCAACTCTTGGCAATAAAGATCAATATGCTATGCCTTCCTCATTACTTGCAGACCTGCTTGATCACTGTTGTGCCTCACGTACAAGGACACCTTTTGTACTCTTTTTCAATTTAGATAAATGTCTATCTTTTGATTCATCTTTTCAGAGTGCATGATCCCACACTTTCCTGCCTTAAAGAAACTACGAAGTAGAACCCACGGATAATTAGTTGACAATTGTACAGTTTTAGTATTGGGGTTTACAGGTTAATTTGATGTTAGGTGGACACAAAATGCTGGAGTAACTCAGCGGGTCAGGCAGCATCTCTGAAGAGAAGGAATGGGCGATGTTTCGGATCGCAACCCGAAATGTCGCCCATTCCTTCTCTCCAGAGATGCTGCCTGACCCGCTGAGTTACTCCAGCATTTTGTGTCCACCTTTAATTTAAAGCAGCATCTGCAGTTCTTTCTTATACTTAATTTGATGTTAAATTGCTTGGCTCATTGCTTTAATTGTTGTGTTTCTTATTTGTGCTGAAGAATACGTGATGATCATTAGTAGAGGAACGGTTCATCAGAGAGATAGAGCCATAAGCTCATAGAGCTATAGAGCACAGAACCAGGCCCTTCAGCCAGAGCGAGTCATTGGTGATCCCAGGGCATTAGTCAGCTGTAGGGCAGTACCACTTCTGGCTGTTCAGTCATCGGAGCATGACAAAATAGTGATCAATGAAAGAGAATGGAAGTCATCCCTCTGAACACTGCTCTCTGGTTGCTTATGGAATGCTCAGAGGTAGGAGGTAAGGTGTGTGTTAATATATCAGTCACAAACTTTATCTATAAATGGGGACCCTGGCACATGCAAATAGTACATGAATACATTTCTATCTCACAATATCACAGGGTTTAAAAAAAAACCATCAGCCTGCCTCTAACTTCAAGCAGACTTTTCTTGCAAACAATAATGCCTGCATCGTTTGGAATAGATCACCTGACGTGATTAGAACTCCCTTTAGGCCACTTAGAAAAAGACAAAGAAGTTTTGGAAATGGTTGCTGCATGGCTCATTATGAATCCTAAGTGTATGATAACCAATTAACTTTTAGTTTAAAATATTTTGAGCACACATTCATCCCACAGATAATTTTTTTTTTAAAGCAACAAAAGTGTCAGCACCAGGTTGCAAACTGTTGTCGTCCTCCACAAAGGGGTGGGAAGGTGATTGGGGTGGGGTCTGATAATCATTCAATTCCATGAATCGCTGTGGTGTGAGCTGGGGCTCAATGGGTAGCAGGGTAGCACTCTTGTTTCAGAGTCACAAGCTTTCCATTCATTTCCCACTCCAGAGACTTGTGCATATCACTCCCGTGCAGAGCAGATAACACAGCACAGCCAGAGATGTCATCTTTTCAAATTAGTCTTTATACTGAGTACCTGTTAGGTGGCCACAAAAGATCACACAACGTTATTTCACAGTCAGGCAAGTGACTCCACTTCTGTGATCCAAAAGCAAAAGACTGCAGATGCTAGAAGTCAGAAAGCAAAAACAAAAAAATTAAGATGGCTTTCCATCTTAATTTCAGTTCTTCTCCGTGCACAAGAAAATGTTCATGCTTTAATCTACTAAAACTAATTTGTTTATTGGAACTTCATAAGTCACACTGGCCAGGCGCCTTGCAAACACTCCAGATCATGGAAAGTGCTAAATAAATTCAATTTCATTTCGGAGTCACGTGAGTGACTTCGTGAAGAGCCCGCCGGCGCGCATGCTCGACATATCGTCGTACCGCGTTGCTGCGACGGCTGGCGGTGGAGCGCGCTCCTCGCCAGCCCTTCATAAGGGGCCACGGAGGTAAGTATTCTACCTTTAGTTGGTGGTCCTTGTTGTCTGATTATGTCTTGCAGCAAGGACATGGATGGGAGTTTCAAGGGCCGGAGGATGTCTGGACGAATTCGACGGCCAACAGTTTCGGGGCCATTACCATTGGCAGTACCTGCAACGCAGGCCGGGACTCAGGCGGAGATGTGGGTAAGCCCTGTGTTTACAGGTCCAGATCCGCCAGCACACCACAGCTCGGAGGAGTTCGACGAGGAGGAGTGTGGTGTGCCGCCAGAGCAGGGGGACCCTGCCATGGCAGTCAGGTCGTCAGCGGGCTCGCTGGCGACCTCGAGCAGGGCATGTGCCGTTGCACGGCCTGTTTCACTCAGCCCTCCGAGAAGGGGGAGGGCAGGAGCCCAGAAGCCTAACCCTGTCAGGGCTAAGGCATTGCCTGCCGCGGAGGAGCGGTCAGGTTCCAGGGCGAGACCCGGGGCGGCTGTGAGGTCCAGCCGGCACACCCCGACTCTCGACGCCGGGATGGGTCGGTTGAGTCGGGTCTCGTCACGGTCGCCGAGCCCCCCATGGATGGGTGGGCGAGACCATGCGTCGGCAAGGTCCACGATGTGGGCAGCCGGCAAGACTGCGTGGGCTTCAGGCAGCCATGCTTCGGCTGGTGCCGACACCACGCCGCAAGTGTCCTTAGTGGCAGCGGCTTCAGCTCCCGCTAAACGGAGGCGGTTGAACACGCCCGCGCAGGAATCGCGCAGTTTCGCCTCGGCGGCTGTTAGCGACAACTACCGGCACCGGCAGGGCCTCGACGAGGTGCGGGCCGATGACAGGAGCCCGGTTTTCTTTTCAGAGCCGGAGGACTCCGACCACCTGAGTGTTCAGGGTGAAGGGCGTATTGACCGTATGGAGCGGCTGCTGGAGCTCCTGCTTCAACGTCAACAACAGCAGGGCAGCAACAGGCACAGGCGTCTTCACCAACATCTACTATCAGCCTGGAGCAGCAGGAGGAGGAGGTTCTGGTGGATCCCGTACCACGTCCGTTGGAGGTGCCGGCGAAGGAACTCTTGGATGTGGCGACCAAATTGGCGGCCCCACATTCATCTGGTCTTCCTCTAAATACAAAGCTGGCAGCCACAGTGGACTTTCTTAATAATCAGGTGCTGCTGGAAGAAGTCCTCATCCAGGCTATGAGCCGTCACAAGGCTCCATCAAACTGCAACTCCCTCAACGTGCCTGTGGTCAATACGCCAATATGGGGCAACATCAGTGCGGCTATCCGTCAACAGGAGCTAAAATTGCAGCGGATCCTGAAACTCCTCACGGCCGGTATTACCGCCTTTGCGCGGTCGGTGGACGGGGACGAACTGAATTTGGACCAGGAAGATGCTCTGGCCCTATTGTGCGCAACCCAGCATGAAATCAATGGGTTTCGCAAAAACAGCATCCGCCCAGCACTCAACCCGAAGTTTGCAGGATTGTGCAAACCACCGCTGCCGCCGCCGCCCCGTCAGCTCTTTGGTGAGGACCTCTCGAAGGGAGTCAAAGAGCTTGACGAACAAGCCAAAACGGTGGGGATCATGCGCTCTCAGAGTGCCCCCACACCGTCAGGCTCAAAAGCTCCATACATTCGCTCACGAGGGTCGGCCAGTGCCTCGACGAGGACTCACCCTCTAGCTCCACAACAACAACAGCACCAGAACCAGCACCAAGGGTCTTTTTTAGGACAGGGTCAGCAGAGACCTTGGTGGAAATCGAAGACGCCGCGCCCTCAAGCCAACCCAGCACCTCCACGGCCACCCACACGTGTCAAGGACCGCCGGTAACCACGGAGGTGAGGGGGTCTGGTTCTCTTTTTTCTCTCTGTTTAACTTCCCATGTTGGTGGTCGTTTACGGTTGTTTTTGGGTGCATGGGGTAATTTTACTGGTGATGAATATGTGTTGCGGAATATTCAGGGGCATAAAATTGAGTTTATTAATGGCGACATTCCTCCATCCCAGCACATGCCTGGTCGTACGTTTAAATTGTCTGCTGCAGAACAGGCAGCAGGTTATAAGGAAATTTTAAGTCTGGAACAGAAGGGTGTGATTGAGAAAACGGTGCATGAGCCAATTGAATTTGTTTCGAACATATTTACTAGACCGAAGAAGGATGGAGGCTGTCGTGTCATTATTGATCTAACCCGTTTGAATACGTTTGTAACATATACTCATTTTAAAATGGATACGTTTGAAAAAGCAAAGTCATTGATTTCTCATGGTTGCTTTATGGCATGCATCGATTTGAGGGATGCATATTATTCAGTATCCATCCAGAAATATGATAGAAGGTTTTTGAAATTTATCTGGATGGGGCAACTTTGGCAGTATAAGGCTTTGCCTAATGGGCTCACTACAGCCCCTAGATTGTTCACTAAATTGGTGAAGCCAATCATGGCTTATTTGAGACAACGACATCATATAGTTATGGCCTATTTAGATGATGTCTTTATTGTGGGCCACACCCTGCAATTGGCCGAACAGGGTGTTGCAGCTTCTGTCAATATATTTCAACAATTAGGATTCATTGTCCATCCAGTGAAATCGAAGTTCTGCCCTGCCCAGGTAATTAATTACCTAGGGTTCACGGTGAACTCAATGAGCATGAGGATAACTATACCAATTAACAAAATTGAGGAAGTCACTCAGGTGTGCAGAGATTTAATTGGCACCAATATACCATCGATTCGGCATACAGCCACAGTAATTGGCAAGCTAGTGGCTTTGTTTCCGGCAGCACGATATGGACCTTTGCATTATCAGAATTTGCAAAGAGCTAAAATTACTGCGTTAAAACGGAACGCTGGTCATTATGATCGATCAATGCAGCTGCCGTCCGAAGCGATAACTGAGTTGCAATGGTGGGTGTGTCACATTAGCAACTCATTCAAGCCTGTTAGGGAGGCTAATCCGGTGGTATATTTACAGACTGATGCAAGCTCCAATGGCTGGGGAGCTACTGATAATTGCTCTAGTTGTGGGGGCAGATGGGACACCCTTGAGTCGTCGATGTTGTTGACTCAAGGGATTAACTATTTGGAGTTGCTGGCAGCATTCCACGGACTTCGTGCATATTGTTCCAAGCTTGTTGGAGCACACGTCCGTCTCCAAATAGACAACACCACAGCTGTGGCATATTTAAACCATATGGGTGGTACCAGGTCAGTTTCATGTGACAAATTGGCTAACTCAATTTGGCTCTGGTGTGTTCAAAGAGACATTTGGATTTCAGCTACCTATTTGTCAGGTGAACTTAATGCTGTGGCGGACACCAGGTCACGCAAATTTAATGACAATATTGAATGGATGTTGCATCCTGAGATTTTTTCTAAAGTCACAGCCAAATTTGGTAAACCGGACATTGACCTTTTTGCGTCACGGTTAAACCATCAGGTACCAGCCTACGTTTCATGGGAACCAGATCCTGGGGCAATAGCGCTAGATGCATTCTCGCTGGACTGGGGGAATTGGTTTTTCTATGCCTTCCCCCCGTTTTGCCTCATCAGTCGGGTATTGCGAAAGATTCAGGCAGATGCTGCCAAGGGCATCCTTATTATACCCGACTGGCCCACGCAGCCTTGGTATCCGGTGGTCTTTGACATGCTCAACGAACCTTGGGTCCTTTTGAAGGGTTGCCCACAATTGGTTACTCACCCTGTCTCAGGGGAGCCACATCCCTGCCATGGCTATTTAAATTTGTTGGCTTGCAGGTTCTGAACAGGCCGTTAGTCCAATACGGCCTCTCGGCTCGGACCATGGATACCATTGGGGCGTCGTGTCGAGAGTCCACAAGACGAAGATACCGCTCGCATATTAAGAAGTGGGAAGCCTACTGCAGCCGCTCTCGCATCACGTACGATGACGTGACAATAACCGACGTCCTGGAATTCCTCGCGGGGTTGCACCATGATGAACACTTAAGTTACAGTGCCATCAACAGCGCCAGAAGTGCGCTATCATTCTACCTCAATATTGGGGTAGGATCCAACAGGCTAGTGTCCAGACTCATGCGGGGTATATTCAATATGAATCCGCCTACACCACGCTATAATATCACCTGGGATGTCAGGGACGTATTAACCCTGCTCAGGACGTGGTCTCCCATGGAAGGGCTCCAACTGGACCAACTCACCATGAAGCTGGTGATGTTACTAGCGCTGACTTCAGCTCAGAGGGTACAGACACTACACAAACTTCGTGTCGACAGAATGACATCTACCCCTACAGAAGTAGTCTTTTTCATTGACGAGCTACTAAAGCAGCATAGACCTGGGTGCACAGGGCTGCAGCTGAAGTTCCCGGCATATCCCGCAGATGCTAGGCTATGTTTAGCCTCACATATCCGCCACTATGTCAAGGTGACGGCACGCATCAGAGGAATGGAGAGATACCTGCTTGTCACTCATAAGAGACCTCATCATCGAGTGACAGTCCAGACGATATCCAGGTGGCTTCGAGTCGTCTTGGGTAAGTCAGGTATCGACACTAATGTGTTCAAGTCTCATTCCACCAGGGCTGCATCGACGTCAGCGGCGAGGGTCATGGAGGTGCCCATGGACCAAATTCTCGCCACAGCAGGATGGGCTAATGAAGCTGTGTTCCAGCGTTTTTATAACAAGCCTGTTGCTGCTCCGCTACAGTTCGCAGAAGCCGTGCTGAATGCAGGTGTGGAGATGTCCCCGCATGAGGGGTTTTTGATTTGTTATTAATAAATATGCTCTTGTTTTGCAGTATGAACTATTGAGCAAGTTTGTTCCTCCCATCCATCCCTGGTAGTGGTGTGTCAGCATGGACATGGTCCAGGGCGTGTAATCACAGAAGCTTTGAAGTCTTCACGAAGTCACTCACGTGACTCCGAAATGAAATAGTAAGATTGAACGAGAACTTACCAGTTCGAAGGTTGATCTTTATTTTATGAGGAGTCGAAGTGAGGGATTTCGTGCCCTCCTCGCCCAACCCTCAATCACCTTCATCTGGTAATCTTAGTCACTTCAATCTTACTATGCGAAGTCATTTCTATTGTTGGTTTCTGTGATTCCACGCCGCTACTTTGAAGTATGTCGAGCATGCGCGCCGGCGGGCTCTTCACGAAGTCCCTCACTTCGACTCCTCATAAAATAAAGATCAACCTTCGAACTGGTAAGTTCTCGTTCAATCTTACTAGTCTCACTGCTTTTCATTGTGGGTGTGGCCACGTCAGAACAGCTGCTAAGCTATGCAAAAAGAAAGTACTCCATTCCAAAGCAGTTGCACTGAATGGACAAGGAGTTCACTGGCAAAGGCTAAATATTTGCTATCCATGCCTCGATGCTCCTTTAAGTGAGCACTTGCCAGGTCATTTCAAAGAATCACCAAATTAATTGATCCAGAGCTATATGCAGGCAGGTTACATAATGCTGCAGCAGTTAGTGCTGCTACCTCATAGCAATAGTAAGCCTCGGTCATATGGACCTGAGGTGCTGTGTTGTACTTTGTATCTTCTCTCCATGACTGGGTAGGTCTTCCCATATCGCAAAGATGTGCTGGTGGGTTAACCGGTGTGACAAACCTTGAGTGCAGTTGGGTGGCAGGAGAATCAGGATGGAGTTGATAAGCTTGTGAGAGAGAATAGGTTACAGGGAACTAAGGGCATTTGATTATTTTACATGAACCTGGCATAGACCCAATAGGCGGTAAATGAGGATTGGTAATGCCATTTGACAATTCAGGCAAATATCAGAGAGACTGGGGCCAGTCTTCATGAAAAAAAATAAAACAGCAAAACAGTGTGTATAAAATTATGTGAAGCTTCGATAGGTTAAACATTCAGAATCTTTTTACCGAAGATGGAAAAATCAATTTGTGCCATCTTTACACAGAGATGGTGAGTGCCTGGAATGCACTGCTAGGTTTGATGGTTGAAGCAGATACTCAAGTGGCATTTACGAGGCTCTTCCATAGTCATATGGATATGCAGGGAATGGAAAGATAAAGATTATACACAGGTAGATGAGAGATGGTGTTGGCATCATGTCCAGCACAAGCATCGTGGGCCGAAGGGCCTGTTTTTGTGATGTACTATTCTATATTCTTTATTCAAATATAGTCACTCTCAAAATAGAAAACATCCCATCTATGCCTTGCTTTTAGTAAATGTTATTCCCTCTGTGTTATTAATGAGATTGTGTTACTATAGCCTTCAACATCTTTTCATCTCATCTTTCAATATCTTCTATTTTGGGCTATATGCCTGTCATGTGCTACATGTCTGTTTTATATGCCAAGGATATTTTTTAATCCCAGTCCATCACTCCATTTTGACCAGAAGATGCAAGGTTAGGAATCTTCCTTATCCTGAAGGACATTCATGAATCAGTAATTTTGAGGTCACCATCAAGGAACATACTGAAGGACATGCACCTTTAATTACTTGAACTAGGCAAAAGCAATTTAGTTTCACGCGACTGACTGCAGGACAAGAGGGAGGCTCACGGTCTTGGCTTGCCCCTCAAGTCAGTTCCATGTACCAAACCATGTCGCCATAACAATTAGCAGTCTCACCAGACCAAAATCTACTAACCTCAGTATTAAAATGGTGGGGACACTCAGTAGCACTGAGAAAGAGTGAAGGGTGTATTTTGCCATTTGCAGAGATTTTCCTTGTGTTTGTGTGGGTAGGGTTTGGTCAGGCCCACCCATCTGAACCGGTTGTGACACACAGAGGCCTGAGGCCGTGCAGATCAGACTGGAGGCCTTGCCCAACCAAAGGTAAATGGGTAAGCGCTGGACAATGCAAGCCTGAGTGGAATGTATGTGGTGAGGCCCGCTCAACTAAATCAGGGCCACTGCCTTTACTAAATCTACATCCGAGAGGATCTAAAGTTTGAATATAAACCAAAAATTGATGCATTTTCAGAGAGTAATGATGTAGAACATGTACATAATAAAGCTCATTAATCAGCCGTAAATCATTGGGCCACGTGCATAGTTAAAATGAACTGGGGCAGTAATTTATTTATGCTGTAGTTAGATTATGTTTAAAAATACAGGATTCTGAAGGAACAATATTGCAATTAAACTAAAGTTTTCAATCTCAAGCACTGCATTTTGTTTATAAAGATGCCACAAGTCGTATCAAAGAGAGCCATACAGTACAGACCAGCTCTAAGGCCCATTAGGTCAATGCATCCCATTTTATTCTCCCCACCTTTCCATCAACTCCTCTCTGATTCTACAATATTCACCTACTCACTGGGAACAATTTTACAATGGGCGATCAGTCTACCCACCACAATCACTTAGTCTCAGAGAGATCATGCAGTCACCATGTAGACAGCAAGCTGATGAAGGGAAAGATTATCCCTGCATCAACTCTGTCACCACTTTCAACCATTAGGGAGAGTGACCAAAACATCCGGGAACCTCACGGAAACCTTGGGTGGGGTGCAAGGTCACCAGAGATTTCCGTTCGGGTTTCCGAAGTGGGACAGGGGCATTTAGCATCCCAACCCACCACCTGCCATAATATCATTTACACAAGTTCCCCACACACTTTGACTTATGCATCCCAGAAGGAGATTCAGCATTGGGAACTGTGACAACCTTAAATGTGTCCTTTGCACTTTCAGCAGTCAATGGCTAGGAAATTTTTTAAAAGACTTGCATTTTCATTGTGGTATTTATAAACTCAGCATATCCAAATGCACTTGATAGTTAATGAAGTAACTCTGAAGTATTTTAAAGTAGAAAACACAGCTGATTTCCACACAAGCTCATGAATACAGTCAGCAATGGTGACCTGACCTAAACCTGCACTTTTGTGGTGTTGTTTAAAGCACCAATAATGCCTGCACTTCATCAAAGTTGTATAGTGTGATGTATTGCATCCATGCAAGCAGGAGCAAAGGGTCTAAGCTTGTCACATCTCCCACGAGACAGTAGCTCCGACAATGCAGCATTCCCTCAGCCCAAGAATGGTATTATTCAGACTGTGAGGTTTCATGAGTGGAGTGGACCTGAAGGCCGTTGAATCCAGAAGAGAATATGTCACAAATTCAGCTATGTGTGACACAATTAACAATGGAAACCTTTTCCCTCCCATTGTCCATTTATCTTGATGCATGACCTTCCCACCAATCCCACTGGGATTTGCTAATATAGTGCAGATGGAAGGTATCTTTACACTGAGAGCCATTGCTGTTTGACCGATTTTGGAAGAGCTCCAATAATATTCATGCCTCCATGAGGCATGATGTTCTACTTGGCAATAGTTTTGGTGCATCAAACAGTTGTTCTTCTGCATTCCCGATGCTGGGATCTGATTTAATTTAGTTTAGAGATACAGTGCATAAGCAGGTCCTTCGGCCCATTGAGTCTGCAACGACCAGCGATCCCCGCACATTAACACAGTCCTACACTAGGAACAATTTTTACATTTACATTTAGCCAATTAACCTACAAACCTGTACTTTGGAGTGTGGGAGGAAACCAAATCCTTCGGAGAAAACCGATGCATGTCATGGGGAGAACGTACAAACTCCATACAGACAGGCATCTGTAGCCAGGATCATATCCAGGTTTCTGCCTCTGTAAGGCAGCAACTCTACCGCAGTGCCACCCTACCCCCTACCACCCTATCAACATTTATAGCAAAGCATCCTGGTTTAGCATTAATCATTCCTCACAATCGCACAGCAGAATACAGTGTTGGAATTGTCTTATAAAATGACATATTAAACCAAGACCCTTTCTACAGTCTCAGGTACAAGTTAAATATTCCACGATCCATTAAAAAAACAGAGCAGGGTCATTACTTCTGGTGTTTTGGTCAGCATTATCCCTCAACCAACACCAGTGAAAGAGAATACCTGGTCATTATTATTCTACCACCTGTGGAAACTTGTTGCATTGAAATTGACTGCTGTCTTTCCAGATTACAGCAGGGAAAACATATCAAAGGAACTTAGTATTATAAAAATGGATGCATAGAAGGAGAACCTTTGGCTGATTCCACCCACGCCGGCTGTACAAGAGCTAATGAGACTCATAGAAAGACACAAACAGCTGCAATAAAAGCGGATCAGACAGCATCTCTAGAAAAAAGGAATAGGAGACGTTTCAGGGTCAAGACCCTTCCTCAAAATTGAATAAATTACAAAAATTTCCATTTAAAATAGTTAATGATCAAATTAAATATCTTGGAATTAATGTACCAAACTCTTATAATTCTCTATTTAAATCAAATTTCCCCCAATTACTAAATAAACTAAAAAATAATATCTTATATTGGAAAACATTACCAATATCAATGATTGGTGGAAAAAATGCCATTAAAATGATTTTATTGCCACAATTACTATATTTATTTCAAGCCATCCCGCTATATCTTCCTAAAACTTTTTTTAAAAATTGATTTCATTGTCATTAGCTTTATTTGGGATTTTAAAAATCACAGAATAAGTAAAATACACTTATGTAAATCTAAGATAAATGGTGTACTAGCACTACGTAATTTCTTATATTACTTCTGGGCGGTTCAGATTAAGAATATGAATTTTTTGTTGGTACATATGGAACAGGACCCAGTTTGGTTAAGAATAGAAAAGGAAGATTGTTTACCCTTTGATATAAGTACAATACTCCTTGCTCCAAGGGTGGTACCAAAAAAAAGGAAAATCCCATAATTTTAAGCAATATACGTATTTGGAAACAAATAGTTAAGACTTTACATCTAGAAACTATGCCGCTTTGTTTACCAATTATGAATAATCCTCTGTTTAAACCCTCGTCATTGGATGTGGGGTTTAGACATTGGAAAAATTTAGGAATTATAAGGATAGAACATCTTTACAGGAATGGGAAATTTCTCTCATTTCAGGAGTTGAAAGAGATTTATGGATTGCATGCAAATAACTTACTTAGATATTTACAAATCAGAGATTATGTCAAATCAAATACGCAAGATTATAGAAATAGAGAACCAGGTTTACTGGATGAAGTGCTTAATAAGCATCCAAATACAGAGAAATTAATAGCATATATATATAACATCCTTTTGGACAGGGAAATACCAACAACAGAATCATTTCGACAAACATGGGAAAATGAAACTGGTTTACCGATATTAAAAGATTTTTGGGAAGAAAGCTTACAACGTATACATCGTTGTTCGTTAAATGTCAGACATACTTTGATACAATTCAAAGTATTACATAGATGACACTCAAAAAAGAAATTAAATAGAATTTTTCCTAATATATCACCATTGTGTGATAAATGTCAGCACATGGAAGCTGATTTAACTCATAGTTTTGTAATATGTACAAAACTTAATAGTTATTGGACTGAGATTTTTTAAATTATTTCTATAGTTCTTAAGATTACATTAAATCCTGACCCAAAGCTAATAATATTTGGTGTTTTAGAATCAAACATTAACAGCAAATCAAATAAATTTTCTTGATTATTGTTTAATAATTGGAAAAAAATTAATATTAAAATTTTGGAAGGGACTATTATCCCCTACAATCAAAATGTGGACAGTGGAAATGTTGGAGACGTTGCAATTGGAGAGAATTAGGTTTATCCTAATGGATAAACACGAGCTTTTTGAACAAATATGGTCTCCATTCACAGATTTTATGAAGGGGTAGCTGGGCTCAGCATTGAAACTCAACAAGTACCCGGTGGTAAGATCAAATGAAAAGGTTTAATCTGAGATTTATATACTTGTCTCTATATATATCTTATTAGAAATTGTTCCATTCATTGTTAAGATGTATACTGTTTTTCTATCTTTAAGTATAATAATTGTTTGTTAGTTATATGGATTTTTTAATTTTTGTTGTTTTTGTTTTTATTTTTTATTTTATTTTATTATTTTTTCTCTCTCTTTCTCTTCTCACACATAATCAAAATTATAATCACACTTTTTAAATTAAACATCTATTCTTTCTTTACTCTTTTTTTTCCTCTTCACTATTAAAAAAAATTACGGCTTATATATATTGCTTTGTAATACTCATATAATTTTGGAAATATGTAATATGCATATCTGAAAAAAAATATTATATTATTTGTAATACGTATGGCCTCTAATAAAAATATATACAAAAAAAAAAGACCCTTCCTCAGCTATTGTGACTCCCTCTACTTTCCAGCACTGTGGTCAACAGGCCATAAAGAGCCAAATAAATCTGATGTAGGTTTCCAGCTCAACCCCAGGAGCTCCTGATACCCGCCACTCCTCAGGGGGAAAAGGTTTGCCTTAACTATTCTCATTGTCTATTTGTGACTTAAAATCTGTGCCTTCCTCTCCCAGTGGCAAGTTCTCGAGTTCCCTGGCGGAAGGAAGAGGTCTTCCCGGTTCACCCTTGTCACTTTTTCCACAGTTTTTTCCCATTTCCTTGGCTGTGAAGTACACTGGGCTGACTTCAGGCTGGAAGGGCAAGGTCTTATTTTCACAAGTCACAGTGCCATCAACAGTGGTAGTAAACCTGTGAAGCTAACATCTTTCAGGGAACCCATGGTGTGGCAGCTCTATTACCACATGGCCATGTGAGAGGGCTATTTCTCCCAAAGGATATGCATTAATAAAATGCTTCTGTGTTCCGAAAGAGGATAGTGAGAGACTGTGTTGACATAGCTCAGGTCAGATGGTAGGGTTTATGGTCATTATGTCTGCTGACCCTGCATTTGTTTGAACGGTATGGCCATAGCCCCAACTATACAGACCAAAGGACCAAAGCTAATAGAGTCATAAAGCACAGAAACAGGCCCTAAAGTCTAACTCGTTCATGCTGACCAACAGGCCCAATCTAAGGATGACCCATTTGCCTGCGTTGACCCATATTCCTCTAAAACTTTCCTGTTCATGTACCTGTGCAAGTGTCTTTGCTGCTATAGTACCTCCTCCGGCATCCTGTTTCATATACTCACCACCCTCTGAGTAGAACAGTTGGCCCTCAGGATACAATTAAATCTTTCCCCTCTCACCTTAAACCTATGGTTCTGATTTCCCTAACCCAACCTGAATACAAGATTATGTGCATCCACTCTATCTATTTCCCTCGTGATTTTATACACATCTATAAGATCGACTCTCAACCTCCTGCACTCCAAGGAATAAGGCCTAGCCTACCCACTCTTTCCCAGTAGCTCAGGCCCTTGCGGCCTAGCAAAATCCTTGTAAATATTATCGGCTTTCTTTCCAGCTTAATGACATAATTCTTACAGCAGGATGACCAAAACTGAACACAATATTCCAAATGCAAACTCACTAATGTATTGTAGAACTGTAACATAACATCCAACTTCTATACTCAAGATGCTGACTGACGAAGGCCAATGTTCTGAAAGACTTATTTACCACCTTAACTCCTTAACTACCTGTAACACCACTTTCAGGGAATTATGTGCCCTGTACATGGTAAATGGTAGCGAATTGAGGAATGCAGTTGAACAGAGGGATCTAGGAATAACTGTGCATAGTTCCCTGAAGGTGGAATCTCATGTAGACAGGGTGGTAAAGAAAGCTTTTGATGTGATGGCCTCTATAAATCAGAGCATTGAGTATAGAAGTTGGGACGTAATGTTAAAATTGTACAAGACATTGGTGAGGCCAATTCTAAAGTATGGTGTACAATTTTGGTCGCCGAATTATAGGAAAGATGTCAACAAAGTAGAGAGAGTACCGAGGAGATTTACTAGAATGTTGCCTGAGTTTCAGCACCTAAGCTACAGAGAAAGGTTGAACAAGATAGGTCTTTATTCTATGGAGCGCAGAAAGTTAAGGGGGGACTTGATAGAGGTCTTTAAAATTATGAGAGGGATAGACAGAGTAGACGTGGATAAGCTTTTTCCATTGAGAGTCGGGAAGATTCAAACAAGAGGACATGATTTGAGAATTAAGGCACAAAGGTTTAGGGGCAACATGAGGGGGAACTTCTTTACTCAGAGAGTGGTAGCTCTGTGGAATGAGCTTCCAGTGGAAGTGGTGGAGGCACATTCGATTTTATCATTTAAAAATATATTGGATAGGTATATGGATGGGAAAGGAAGGAGAGTTATGGTCTGAGTGCAGGTAGATGGGACTAGGTGAGAGTAAGTGTTTGGCACGGACTAGAAGGGCCGAGATGGCCTGTTTCCGTGCTGTAATTGTTATATGGTTATATGGTTACTTCTAGATCCCGCTGCTCAATGGCACTCCCCGGGGCCCTACCGTTCACTGTGGTCCAGCGCTGGTTTGACTCTCCAAAATGCAACACTTTGCACGTCTGCATTAAATTCCATTCGCCATTCCACTGCCAACTTGCCCAGCTGATCAAAATCCTACTGTAATTTTTGCTAAACATCTTCACTATCTACAATACACCTTCTTTAGTCATCTGCAAACATACCCATTCTCATCCAAATTGTTGTAAGAAACCACAAACAGCAATGAGCCCAGTACCAATCCCTGAGGCACACCACTAGGCCTCCAGTCCAATAAACAAGCTTCCACCATCATCATCTGTGTTCTTCCATTAAGTCGATGCTGTCTCCAGTTTGCTAGCTCTCCCTGGATTCCATGCAATCTGACCTTCCAGAGCAGCCTACCGCGCAGAACCTTATCAAGTGCCACACTGAAGTCCATATAGATAATGCCGATAGCCTTGTCTTTGTCCTTTTTTTTGTTCAAAAATCACAATCAAATTCATAAGATACTAACACCATGTGCAAAATGTATCCCTCATCAGCCCTTATCTAGCAAAATGCATATTTTATCTCTCAAGATCCTCTCCAGTAAATTAACAAAATCTAAATTAACCCAATGAGATTACTGAAATTGAATTCCAGTTCTCAACTGGCATCATTAAACTGCAATACCCCCACCTGCCCAAAGATCCTACAGCAAGGAAAATAGACCTTCTAAATGCAATGGGCTGACGTGTAGTATGCAACGAAGCGGAACGTGGGCCTTTTTCATCCATTTCAGTAACCCGACCCGACTCGCAGTGTAGTCAGCATTGCGGGGGAACAGTTTGTGTTAATAAATTATAATTCTGAAAATGAGGAGAAGATTTTTCCCAAATAACTTTTATTTTTACGAGGATGTTTCCGTAACCGGCTTACGTCTCCGCACTATTATCCTATGGGATCTTTGGTGCGGAGATGGAAGCCGGTTACGGAAATGGGGCCGAAAATTACCCATGAATCTGCCCCTGACCGTAGTATGTCTTACTCGTCGAGTTATCTATCTTGCTCGCTATAGGATCTTTGCCCCTGCCTACATTCCATCTAGCTGGTAATGTGATACTTATAGGTAAAATCTTGCAGGCACTTAGAGAACAAGATTTCTGAAGAAGGGTTGTTAAAATGAAGGATGTAAGTCACAGTGCCAGAGAAACAGTCAGCACTCATGAATGGATTTAAACCATTATGCTTGTGTCAACCCATTGAGTGGACTACCAGCCAGTCACAGTTCTCTGTCTTTTCCCCACTGCCTTGGAATTATTCCCCTTTTGACTACTTACACAATTTACTTCTGAGAGTTCATAAATCTGCTTCTACAACCTTTCTACAACATGTTCTTTATCATAACCAAAATATTGCAATGCAGTTATGTTGTAAACTAAAATGTAAAAAAAAAACAAATATGATTAAATGAGTGAACTTAAAATTTTCTAGGGAATCCATGGTGCGGCAGCTCTATTACACTGAAGTAATAAATACAATAAATCTATGTATGTCACCCAACATGACACATAAATCAGCTACCTATGCTGAGCTCAGATAATCTATTAATGCAGCTGGCAGATGTTATACCAATGCCCCATAATTCTTCATCCACCAAACCTGGCTTAACATTTTAATTTGGCATGAAATTGCAACAAATTAAGTTCAGCAAGACACGTGCATAAAAATCAATAACAGTTTTGATAGTTTGAACTTTTAAAGCTGAAGAGAAGCAGATTTATTGTTTTTTTTCTAATCCTTTGTAGATACCATCGTCTGGCAACTAGAAATGTGCCTTCACATCAGCTCTGCGATGACTGACTGATAAAGTCACAGAACATATATGATGGGGAGAAGGCAGGAGAATGGAGTAGAGTGGGAAAGATAGATCAGCCGTGATTGAATGACGGAGTGCTCTAGATGGGCAGAATGGCCTAATTTTTATCCTATGACATGAACTTATGTCACTAGATAAATTTGTTCAAATTGCAGCTTCATGAATTTTCTCTCTTTACAGTTTTCTTTTCTTTGCGATTGCTCCTTGTTATCTACTTTGGAGACATAATTGTGTTCAAATACTTCATATCACCTGGTCTCCATCGTGAAATGTCCTTTGGCACTCTTTGGTCTGCAGTTGTCCAAGATTAGGTGATCCAGGATGTAAGATAATTAACGCAGTAGGAATTTAAGGAAAACACAAGTGAGAATAACTGAGAACACACAACCATAATAAATGGTAGAGACAAGTAGCACGTATATTTGAGAAACAGTTAAATATATATGTGAAGCAAAAAGGATCAGAAGGATATGTTGACTGGGACAGGCAATGTAGAATGGGTCGGTTCTCATGGGCAGCATAAAAATCATTAGAGATCTCTGGGACAAACCTTTTGTTTTCTACTGTAATTGGTAGTGACATTGACCGTGAGTTTCTTTTTAATTTATAAAACAATACAGATTTGCTGTTAAATTGGGAGAACATTGTCAGGTGGAATTTAATCCCAAAATTTGGACCAATGTATTTTTGGAATGTCCCTGCAAATAAGAAAAGAAGATATATCAAGAATGATATGACCAGTATGTATTAAGGAACAGAGGGATCTTGGCGAACAAGCCCATAGATTGCCAAAAGTGGCAGCACAGGTAGGTAAGATGGTGTAGAAGGCAAACTGGTCTTTGGTCTTCATTAGCTGTGCCATGAAATACAAGGGTATGGAGGTCATTGTACAAAAATGTATAACATTTTGGTTAGGCTACAACTAGAGTATTGTGTGTAGTTCTCTTCCATTGCATTCACTTATGAAATGAACACACTGGAGAGTTTGTGTAGGAGGATTTGTGTAGATTTAGGTTTGTTTTCCTCGTTAGTCAGCCAATGATAGACAATAGACAATAAGTGCAGGATTAAGCCATTCGGCCCTTTGAGCCAGCATCCATTCTGACCAGAGCAGCATCCAAAGGAGGGGGCAGTGTCATAGTGGATAGTGAATAATCTTTCCTCTTAATGCATGTGTCTAAGGCAAAAGGCAGAAGGTTAGAAGGTTGATGGGAGTGCGAGGAATTATTTTTCACCCGGAGGCTGGTTTCAGTCTGGAACACACAGATGGGAACATGATGGAGGCAGGTTTCTCACAACATTGCTAAGTACTTGGATGAGCACTTGAATCACCAATGCATTGGCTATAGACAAATACTTGTAACATACATTTAGGCACTTGCTAGTTGGCATAACCATGGTGGGTTGAAAGGTCAGTATGTGTTGGAGAACTATATGAGTCCACTTTCCTTTCAGTTCTTTAGTGTAGATGAGATAACAATTTATGAGATGGTTATTGATACTTAACTACTTGGGCAGCTGCAAACAGCATATGCTAGTTTCATTTATCCCCAATGAAACTAATGATGGTCAACAGACCTTTGTGCAAATTTCCATCTTTCTGTTAAGTTTTTGAACCTTGTTGTTTCTGTTTTTCAGTAGTTTGTAGTGACCTGTGCTGTCAATCAGATGACTAACACCCGTGGAGCAATGTCTTGGAAGTTCATCTCATAGATTGACCAGCTTGCACCTCTGATGAGACTGTGCCAATCACGTCTGGACCGCTGAGTTTTCAATTAATCAGCAGCCGGTTTTGGTTCCATCTGCTTTTCTCTTACCTCTGAAGCAGATGGTCAGACCCAGGAGTTAAGATAACGGCATGGAAATAATTTATTAGCAGCTAACTATTTCTGAGAAGCTGGACTATCACACTCACTACCTAAGAGTTGCAAAATGCATATCTACAATAATGGGACAAAGTTTGTTGCAATTTGTAGATTGACATTTTCCATCCATTGTTCCTCCCTCAACCACTATTCATCCCTTTCTCGTCAAAAAGATCTTTATTTTCTCTATCCCGTGCACTTCAATTCTTCATCGATTCTCCACTCCACCTCTCCACTCACTAATTGCTCTGAATTTATGGAACATATGCGTTTTTATTTGGCCATTTGTGCTTTTATCCACATATTTCCATTTTACACAGATTTTATTTTTGCTTCTTCGTTTGAAAGATGTGTGCATCATTGGTACGTATCAATACTCATTGTTCATCTCTATTTACCCTGGAAATGTGGAGAGAATTCAGACTCAACCATATTGGTGGGCCAAAGGGATGAAGTACATCAGTAAACAAGGGTGTCAGTGGTTTATGGGGGGAAGGCAGAAGAATGGGGTTGAGAGGGAAAGATAGATTAGGCATGATCGAATGATGGAGATTTGATGGGGAAATGGCCAAATTTTGCTCCTAGAACAAGATAAGTTCAATTTACAATTTAGTGACATCATGGTTATTATTATTGATGATAGTTGTTCCCAGCTGATGGTAGGATTTGAACATTTGTGGATCAAAGGTCCAAAATTTGATCAACTCTCAATTGATGTACCCATGCCCCCTTTGTCCACTCTATACTGATCGGCAACACTCTGTGAACCAGAGGTTCTGCGCTTCCTGCTTTTGTCCAACCAGATGTGGACTAAGATTTTATCGATAACGGTTTAACAACTTTTCCTGGGTTCACTTCTGCTACTCTCTGTGTAGAGTTTGCACATTCTCCCAGTGGGTTTCCTCAAGGTGCTCCTGCTTCCTCCCACATCCCCAAAACATATTGATTGATATTGATATTAAACATGGTTTATTGATCTGTGTAAATTTCCCTCTGGTGCATTGATGAGTGATAGGACCTAGGGGGGCATTGTTGAGAATATGTGAGAATAAAATTAATTAGAGTAGGATTGTTGTATAAATGCTGTCTAATGCTGTTTCTGTGTTGTGTATGTGACTCAATTAGAAAAAAACACTGCTTAATAGCCAATCAAAACGCCCAGTTTTATCTGGCAAAATAACTTTGAAATAGCTCTTGAGAAGTTAAATTAAATTAAACTGGTAAAACATTGCAAAATGTTCATTTCCAATGTCTAAACATCTCCTTTTGCAAACTTGCATGCATGCAGAGTATGATTCACGATTTGAAAATCAAAAAAACAATAGTTTAGTTTAGGCTGCTCTATTTTAGCTTAGTTTAGTTTAGTTCAGTATAGTTTAGAGATACAGCATGAAAACAGATCCTTTGGTCCAAGTCCACGTGACCAGCGATCACCTATACACTAGTTCTATCCTACACACCAATTAACCTATAAGCTTGTACGTTTTTGGAGCGTTGGAGAAAACAGAGCACCCAGAGAAAACCCATGCAGGTGAGTCACAGGGAGAAGATACAAACTCCACACAGACAGCCCCCGTCGTCAGGATTAAACCCGAGTCTCCGGTGCTATAAGGCAGCAACTCTATTGCTGTGCCAAGGTTACTTATGTTGAAAACCTGAAATAAAAACAGAAACTGTTAGAAACCTTCAGGAGACCAGGCAGCACTTGTGGAAAGAAAAAAAAGTCAATATATCAGGTCCAGAACTGGGACAAGACAAAGTTAGTTTTCAGAAGCAAAGAAGGTGGTAGAGAGATGGAATATCTCTGATAAGGTGATACCTGATGTCGCAGTTAAGTAGTAGTTAACATCAGGTTATGTTTTGGTTGTCTGTGTAATGTGTTACTAATATCAAGGTTGTGGAACATGTACTTAAAGCCAGACTATGTTACACAGATGTTGTGAGACCCGAAACACCCGATGACCCCAGGTCACATCACTGAAGATGCGTCCCAGCTCATCTAGAAGATGTATATTTTTCACATACCAATAGAAAAATAAAACGGAGTCAAAATGATAGGCAGAAATGTCCAGTTTTAATACAGTGTAAATGCTAGGAATGAATTATTTGAAGATGCAGATTTCAGTATTGAGTTCAGATAGCTGCAATGTACTTCGACAAAAGATAAAGTGTTGTTCCTCAAGATTGCATTAGGCCTCGTTAGAAGGAGCTACAGAAAAATCGGTGAAAGTGAATTAAAGTTGCAGGCAACTGGAGGCTCAGGGTCACTCCAAGTCCTCGAGTGCTTCTGGCACTTTGCAATGAAATACTTTCAGGACAAATTACAGCAATTTTCCTTTCCGTGAAACCAACTAACCGAGGAACATCCTCCTTACCAGGAGAGTCAGAAAGAATGGTTGCAGGATCTAAGGAACTGAATACCAATCGAGACATCCCATGATTGCATGATTGTTGCCAATACATGACCATTTCTGTCAAGATTAGTATTGCTTCAGAATTTTATCAGAAAATAACAATCAAAAGTTGACTGTGTAAGTAGAATTTTTCAGCTGGTATAACGAGTTATTCTGTTTGAAAAGGCCAGGACCATCCAGGCCTCCTGGGCTGTGATATCTTTATTTAGATTAGAGTAGGACTATTGGCAATTCAATCATAAATGCCTGTTGCCTGGGGAAACAGCCTTTTCAAAGTAACTGCAGATGACAGCTTCAAGTCTCTGCTGAAAGAAAAACTCAGCCTAAATCCAATAAAGAGTTTTGACTAAACTACTTTACCTCCAGAGGCAGTAGAAGTCATAGCGCTGCACAGCACGGAAACAGGCCCTTCAGCCCAAACCATCCATGCTACCGAGCTGCCCATTTTCTGCAATTGGCCCATATCTCTCTATTCCTTTCATGTCCAAGTATCTGTCCAAATGCTTTTTAAATGCTGTGATTTACCTGACTCAACCACCTTCTTTGGCAACTTGTCGAATGTACCCACCATTATCTGTGCTAAATCCTTGCCTCTCAGATCTCTTTTAAATATTTCATTGTTATTTTTCAAAATATGAACGAAATCCTGCAAAAGTGAAAATTCCTGCTGGCCAATGCCTGCAGGTTTAGCCAGAGTGAGGAGATTCCATGATGCTTAGTTTAGGTGACGGTATCTGTGGGATGGGGCAAATGAATCAGACAAATAATGAAAGCAAAAACAAAATTCATTTACTCTGGCATTTCCTGCAAATTCTAAGCTTCAGCAGGATGTTTGCTATTAATGCATGATCAATATGATGTATGTCATCAACCAGAAGTGGTGCAGCTAGTAGAACCACTGCCTCACCATGCCCGAGGCCTGGGTCTGGTGGAGTTCACACATTCTCCCAGTGAACACATGGATTTCCTCTGGGTTCTTTGCTTTCCTCCCACATACGTGCGAGTTTGTAGATTAATTGGCCTCCGTAGAGATGCCCTTAATGTGTAGGGAGTGGATGAGAAAATTGAATAATAACTGATGTTAATGGGTGCTCGCTGGACTCAGTAGGCCGAAGGGCCCATATCCATGAAACTAAATCTGTGAAACTAAACCTAAATTCCAGCTCAACGCAAATGGGAAAGAATGAAAAGGCAGGACTGTTAAAATGTGATATATCAGACTTTTTTTTAAAACAAAGTACAGAGGAGTTTAAGCTCCTGCTGCTGTATAGTTTTTGTTTGTTTCAGTATCAGCTTTCTGCAAATTGGCTGCCACATCTCCCACAAGAGTGACGACTCCACAGAAGTACCTCATTGGCTATAAAGCACTTTAGGCTGTTTTGAGGTCATAAAAGCCTCTCTTATAGCTGTACATCAGAGCAAATGGAATTAGCAACTAGAAGTCTTTAAAATGCTTGGCAACAAATAAAGTTACACAGGCCAGCAACCATGACAATTACAAGATCCAAGTGCACATTCATCAAGCTTTACACTTTCTGGAGTCAGTTTTAATTTTCAGTTAAGCCTGGAAGCAAATAGTTGTAGGAGACAGCACATGATAAATGTATGCTCTGAACCACTGTGGTCTAACTAATTGGTGCATTTTTCTCCACAGTCATATTTTCTTTATTTGATTTCTTTACGTATTTACTGACTTCTTGTCCTCCACACAGTTTATTTCTAGAGTGTGGCTGTGGTGTAGTAAAAACACACTTTTTGCCTTTTCTCTTAGTATTTTCATACCTCACCCAGCAAAATCCTACTTGACTTCTATTTGAAAGCACAACTTTCAAATAGCAGTCTCAGCTTTCAGAGGAAGAAAGATTTCATAACATCATAAGTGCTAGGAACAGAGTTAGGGCATTCGGCACATCAAGTCTGCTCTGTCATTAAATCACGGCTGATCTATCTCTCCCTCCTAACCCCATTCTCCTGCCTTCTCCCTATAACCCCTGATACCCGTACTAATCTAATTTCCTTTCTTCCAGAGTTGGAAAATCTGTTTTAAGATTTCTCTCCACTCTTTCATGGCTCTTATTTTGACCCTTGGATATTGATCTCTCCACCAAGTTTATTTTATCTCATCTTCAAGGGATTTCTTTTCTCAAGTCGCTAAAATCTGTTAAACACACCATTCAGCTCCCTCTTGAATCCTCTACGTAAGGTTTTTACCAATTCATGTAATGTTGTTGAGTAATAGAACACAATATGATTGATTGATGGAGAGATACAAAATAGAAACAGGCCCTTCCGCCCATCAAGTCCACACTGACCGTCAATCACCTATTTCATTTCGGAGTCACGTGAGTGACTTCGTGAAGAACCCGCCAGCACGCATGCGCGACATATCGTCGCTCGCATTGCAGTCGACGGCTGGAGAGGAGCGCGGCTCATCACCAGCCCTTCATAAGGGCCACTCAGGTAAGTACTAACAACCTTGAGTTGGTTGTTCTGTGTGAATAATTGTGTTTTCTTCCACAGAGACATGGACAGTAGGAAAAGTAAAGGCCGTAAAACTTCTGCAAGGAGTTGTCGGCAACCCAACCCGGAGCCCCCCTCCACGGCAGGAGGACGGGCCGGGAAAAAGGCGCGCAAGCCGGGGAGCCCTGTATTCACAGGACCCGGTTTACCGACGCAGCTATGCCCTAGCGGGGTACCTGCAGAACAATCAGTCGGTACAGCGCCGGAGCAGGTGCATCCTGACTCCATCTCTCTCTCACCCACTGGGTCGTTCGCAGAGACGAGCAAGAGGGATTCGCGTGCTGATGCACGGCCCTTCTCCCTGAGCCCTCTTGAAGGAGGCAGGGATACAATTCCACTACCTAGCCCTTCGCGGGTTGAGGTCTCACCAGGAGCCACTAGGAAGTGGTCTGGTGAATCAGGCAGGCCCGAGTCCACTGGCAGACCAAGGAGGGCCAGTGTCGACTCACCACCCAGGGGGACCAGGAGGAGTCACAAGGGTGGAGCCTCGCCTAGGTCACCGCTTCCCCCGCTGGGGGCAGGTCGGGACCGTACGCCGTCTGGGTCCAGATTTAGGACAGTCGGCAAGCCCGTGCGGACGTCGGGTCACCACGCTGCGGCGTCAGGTGCCGACCTCTCCCCACCCATGCCCTTTGAGGCAGCCGGGTCCAGCTCAGCGAAGAGGAGGCGCTCGAGCAGGTCCGCGCGGGAATCGCTCAGCTTCGCCGAGGCGGCTGGTAGCGACACATCATCACAGTACCGATATTACCTCGACGAGGTACGGACTGATGATCGAAGCCTCAGGAGTTCCTTCGGGCACGAGGCCTCTTACCTCCCACACCCGCCCGATGAAGGGCGCTTGGATCGTATGGAGAGGATATTGGAGCAAGTTCTACTCAATCAGAAACAGGACACACACAGCTCCAGGGGACTCATGGATATATCCCCGTCCCCATCTATGGACAACATAAGACCAGATGAGGAGGATATCCTGGTACATGCCCCAGCAGCACCTGAGGTCCCTCAGGAAGATCTGCTGGATGTGGCAGCCAAATTCGGGTTACCCGTATCGTCAGGACTACCCCTCAACATCAAACTGGCCGCAACCATAGATTATCTTACTAACCATCAATTGCAGGAGGAGGTCCTTGCGAAGGCCATGGAGAGACACAAGGCTCCAGGGAACTGCAATTCACTCCACGTGCCGATTGTGAACATGCCAATCTGGGGTAATATCAGCCCGGGCATCAGAGCGCAGGAAGTGAAACTGCAGAGGATTTTAAAACTGCTTACGTCTGGGATCACCGCTTTTGCAAAGTCGGTAGATGGGGTTGATCTAAGCACCGAACAGGAGGATGCTCTAGCTCTACTCTGCAATACGCAGTACGAGATCAACGCTTTCCGGAAGAGCATTATCAAACCTTCCTTAAATCCCAAATTTGCGGGACTATGCAGAGCACCTCCTACCCCCCCACCTAGACAGCTGTTCGGGGAAGACCTCCCAAAGCAGGTCAAAGAGCTCGATGACCATGCGAAAACCATAGGTCTGATGAGACCACATTTTGTGGCCAGACCTTCGGCCAAGAAGACACCTTACTTCAGGCCACGAGGTCAGACCGATAGGCCAACAAGGACCTACGTTCCGGCACCTCCTCAATATCAACAGCCTCATCAGCCCAGGCCTTTTTTAGGACTAGGCCCTCAGCGGCCAGCATGGAAGATGCGGATTCCGCACCAACCACGAAACCCAGCGCCTCCACGTCCCACCAAAAATCCCAGGGACCGCCGATAACCATGAAGGTAAGGGGGTCTGGGTTCCATGCACTTGCATGTCTAACCTCACGAATTGGGGGCAGATTACGGGGATTTAAGGAGGCTTGGGAAACCATCACTTCAGATGAGTTTATCTTGCAAAGTATTCAGGGTTATGAAATTGAGTTTATTCATGGCCAATTGCCTCCACCCCAGCATATGCCGAATCGCAAATTTGCACTTTCCAAAAAAGAATTGGCAGAAGGCTATGCTGAAATCTTGAGTTTACAAGACAAAGGTGTGATAGAACGAACCACACATGAACCAGTTGAATTTGTGTCTAATATATTTACTAAAACTAAAAAAGACGGTGGATGCCGGGTCATTATAGATTTAACTCACTTGAATACCTTTGTAAAATACACCCATTTCAAAATGGACACATTTGAAACAGCCAAATCTTTGATTTCGGAGGGCTGCTTCATGGCATGCATTGATTTAAAAGATGCATGCTATTCAGTATCCATTCGGAAACATCATAGGAAGTTCTTGAAGTTTACCTGGATGGATCAGCTTTGGCAATACAAAGCATTGCCCAATGGGCTTACTACAGCCCCCAGACTGTTCACCAAACTACTCAAGCCAGTGTTATCTACACTGCGGAGACAAAATCATACGGTCATGGCCTATTTGGATGACATTCTGATAATTGGGCACACTCTGGAATCCGCAGAGTTGGCGGTTTCAGCCACAGTGGAAATTTTTCAACAAATGGGGTTTATAATCCATCCAGACAAATCAAAGTTCCTCCCCGCACAGATCATGGACTACTTGGGGTTCACAATAGACTCCAATCGCATGATCACCACCATCCCAACTAACAAAATTGGTGATGTGTTTCAAGCATGCAAGAACCTGGTCTGCGCCAGTATACCGTCTATCAGATTAACTGCCAGGGTAATTGGCAAAATTGTAGCAGTATTTCCAGCTGCTCAATATGGACCTTTACACTATCAGAATTTACAAAGGTCAAAAATAACAGCATTAAAACTAAATGCTGGACATTATGATAGACCCATGCAATTGCCGGTTAAGGCAAAACTTGAGTTACTATGGTGGATTGGCAATATCCATAACTCTTTTAAACCCATCATTGTGCCTCGTCCAATGGTATACTTGCAAACAGATGCAAGCTCCCATGGCTGGGGAGCTACGGACAACAATAACAGTTGTGGAGGTAGATGGGATTCACGTGAAGCTACTTTGTTGTTAGCACAAGGGATAAACTATTTGGAGATGCTAGGAGCATTCCACGGACTAAGAGCCTATTGTTCAAACATGACTAACACTCATGTCCGTCTCCAAATAGACAATACCACTGCGGTGGCTTATCTGAATCATATGGGCGGTACCAGGTCAATTTCATGCAATGAATTGGCAAACACAATTTGGCTCTGGTGTATTCAACGGAATATTTGGATCTCAGCTACCTACTTGCCAGGTGAGCTCAATACAGTGGCGGACACCAGGTCACGGAAGTTCAATGACAACATCGAGTGGATGTTGAACCCCCAAATATTCACCAAAATTACAGCCAAATTTGGTAAACCGGATATTGACCTTTTTGCGTCACGGTTGAACCATCAGGTACCAACATACGTATCATGGGAGCCAGATCCTGGGGCAATGGCGATGGACGCATTCTCGCTAGACTGGGGGAAATGGTTCTTCTATGCCTTTCCTCCATTCTGCCTCATCAGTCGGGTATTGCGGAAAATCCAGCTCGATGCTGCCAAGGGCATCCTCATTATACCCGACTGGCCTACGCAATCATGGTATCCGGTGGTCCTTGGAATGATAAGTCAACCATGGGTCCTCTTGGAGGGTTGCCCACAATTGGTGACGAACCCTGCCACAGGGGAACCACACCCCTGCCATAGTCATTTGAATCTATTGGCTTGCAGGATCTGAACAGGCCACTACTTCAGTATGGTCTATCTTCAAGGACAATGGATACCATGGGAGCATCATGCAGGGAGTCCTCAAGACGGCAGTACTTATCGTACATCAGGAAATGGGAATCCTATTGTGGCCGCATGGACGTTGCATATGACTCCGTCTCCATCACAGATGTGCTGGAATTTCTTGCGGGGCTACACCATGATCAACATCTCAGCTATAGTGCCATCAATAGCGCCAGGAGTGCGCTCTCGTCCTACCTCAATATTGAGGTAGGATCCAATAAATTGGTCTCCAAACTTATGCGGGGGATATTTAATTCCAACCCGCCGAGGCCCCGTTACAACGTCACATGGGATATTGGCAAAGTGCTGACCCTGCTGAGAACATGGTCACCCATGACGGGGCTCGAATTGGACAAACTCACCCTGAAGGTGGTGATGTTGATGGCACTTACTTCAGCACAAAGGGTGCAAACGCTTCACAAGGCCAAGATCGACAGAATGATCTCTACCCCTGAACGGGTCACTTTCTTCATTGATGAATTGCTCAAGCAGCATAGACCTGGATTTACAGGGCTGCAGCTGGAGTTTCCAGCATACCCCGCTGATGCTAGGCTATGCATAGCCACCCATATCCGCCACTATATCAAAGTGACGAGGAAAATAAGGGGAATGGAGCAATACCTGTTCATCAGTCATAAAAAACCTCACCATAGAGTGACGGTGCAGACGATATCCCGATGGCTCAGGATCGTCTTGAACAAAGCAGGTATTGACACTGATGTTTTTAAATCCCATTCCACCAGGGCAGCATCAACATCGGCGGCAAAGGCCATGGAGGTGCCCATGGACCAGATACTTGCCACAGCGGGATGGGCCAGTGAAGCCACTTTTCAACGGTTTTACAATAAACCCGTCACCGTACCTGGAATGTTCGCAGGAGCCGTGCTGGATGCAGGCCGAGAACATACAGTTCCCCCTCAGTGAGGGGTCCTTTCTTGTTGTTATTAATAAATATTATTATTTTTCAGAGAAACAGTGACGGAAATTGATTACTGCTGTCCACCTTTTCAGTAGCGTGTGTGATAGCATGGACGTTGTCCAGGGCGTGAAATCACAGAAGCTTTGAAGTCTTCACGAAGTCACTCACGTGACTCCGAAATGAAATAGTAAGATTAAACGAGAACTTACCAGTTTGAAGTTTGATCTTTATTTTATGAGGAGTTGCGATGAGGGATTTCGTGCCCTCCGCTCCCAACCCTCGATCATAAAGTCAACTGGTAACTAGAGTCTCTTTAATCTTACTATAACAAGTCATTTCTTGGCTTGGTTTTTCTGTGATTCCACACCGCGGCTTTGAAGTATGTCGCGCATGCGTGCTGGCGGGTTCTTCACGAAATCCCTCATCGCAACTCCTCATAAAATAAAGATCAAACTTCAAACTGGTAAGTTCTCGTTTAATCTTACTATTCACACTAGTTCTCTGTTATTTCACTTTCTCATCCACTCCATGCGCACTAAGGACAATTTACAGAGGCTAACTAACGTACAAACCCGCACACCTTTGGAATGTGGGAGGAAACCCAGAGCACTCAAAGGAAACCCAGGCAGTCACAGGGAAAACGTGCAAACTCCATACAGACAGCACCCAAAGTCAGGATTGAACTCAGGGTCTCTGGCACTGTGAGGCAGCAGTTCTATCAGCTCTGTGTTGTGTCCTTGTTCATCAAAACTCTATGATAGCAGAGTTCCTTGAAATACTTGCCCATAATTGTAAACACTGAGCATTTGCAAGTTAACAAGATAAAAAAACATTCTTTATCTCAAGGCAGTAGGCACCTCGCAGTCATGACTGACCATGGGTGATGCATCCTGGTCAGATGCAAGCCTAGGCGATGTCATATGGAGGACAGGCTGTTGCCCATGCAGCACATCCCCCCTCTCCACGTCGCTGATCGATCTAAAGAAACAGCAGGGCTGTTACAGTTTGGCACCAGCACCGTCGCAGGAGCTGCCAGAGCGAGGTTGTAGACAACGACTAACTCCGACTCCGGATTAGGGGCTCCGACTCCGGATTTTCATTAGGTTTACTCCTGGCAGGCACGGAACTCGCTATCAAAACAAGGAGGGGACCGGACGACAGGGGACATACCATTTTTTGGCGGTCGCGCGTGCATGTGCACACTCATACACACATGCGCGAGGCTTCGGAGGCTCAATCCAGCACTAAATGCAGCTCAACTCTGCCTGTCTCGCCGGGTCAACCTACAAGCCCTGACTGGACTGACAGGACACCAGCACTGCTTCTCCGCCCTGCCCATATTTCCCGGAAGCCCAGGTGGGAAGGCAGAGTGAGCTGGGTTTAGTGCTGCTTCTCTGCACAGGCTGTGGGCCTGGGGGCGCCGCACCCGTCTGACTCCCGACCTCTCTGGCCACCCGTGGGGGGGCGGGCACTCGGGTGGGGAGGGGACAGCACTGGAGACCCAGCCGGGATCGATCCTGGCTGTGGATGAGGCGCAGGTCTGTGCCACGTCTCCCTCCTCCAATCATCGCGCTGAATCATCATGTCCCGGCCCCCCCCCCATTCCTCCCTCCTCCAATCATCTGGATTGTTCATTGGCTATATTTGAGAGGGAGTTAGATGTGGCCCTTGTGGCTAAAGGAATCAAAGGGTATGGAGATAAGGCAGGTACAGGATACTGAGTTGGATGATCAGCCATGATCATATTGAATGGCGGTGCAGGCTCGAAGGGCCGAATGGCCTACTCCTGCACCTAATTTCTATGTTTCTATGTTTCTATCTTCGCGCTGAATTATCATGTCTCGCCCCCATTGCCTGCTGACCGACGTCTCTCTCGTCCAATCGGTGCCCTCGATCAGCAGTCCCACCTCCACTGTCTGGCAGAAAGCGGAGATTTTAAAATCCGGATTACAAAACCTTGGGGGGGGGATGTCCCCCACCTCTCAAAACATGGAGGGGACATGTCCCCTCTGGGCCCCCTGGGTTTTCCGCCTCTGAGTGGGGCCTTTTCCATGACTGGATATGGCCACAAGGCAGTGGAGATTTTAAATCAGAGTTGTCCCTCTCCAAGATGGGCTGCCTTTCCAGGCTGACGAGCCCCATCTGCCCGAGACACGTGGGATGGGAGCGTCCACCTTCCCGTGCAGGTCTATAGCACCTCCCCACTGCCCAAATCTCAAAGCAGCCATTTCAATTTTAAGAGTGTTGCAATATAAGGATATGTGTCAGCAAATATCTGCACTGTTGTGCCCCACGAAAAATATCGAGATAAATAATGAAATTGTCCTCTTTAAATTGAGAAATATTGACCGGACTTCTCTGCTTTTTTCCAAATGGTGGCATGGAATTGTGGAACCTGAGGCAGTTGTTGGGACCTGGGATGAATGTCCTGAAGTTCTTTCAGCACCAAACTAGTTAGTCAACCCAAGTTTTGTGTTCAAGTCTCCAGAGAGGAAATTGAACTCTCAATATTCTGACTCAAAGCCCCAAACTGCTCCCATCTCAGTAGCACTTGTGCCAAGCAATGAAATGTTTGTTTAATGATGGACCCAAGGCTAACAGTCTAACAAGCCAGGCCACAAGGAATACACAAGCCTGCATTGCTGCAGTAATTATTGTCATCACCCTATTTCAAAACACATAAATAAATAATAATCTGCTACCTTTGCCAGTCCTTTTCTCAACTGATGCTACCTGCGAGCTGGAGGTGCCTGAATAGCGAATTAGTGCTTAAATATCTACGATCGGTAGAAGCTTAGATTCACGACTTCTCATTCTGCAGTCCTTGTTTAAATTATGTGATTGTTGCCATGGTTATGAATGCGGAGACTGTTTTGCTTTGATTTTTGGATTGACTCTTTAAGAATAGGCATCTTTAGCCCGTTAAGTCTTAAAGTATGTTTTAGTCCTCATATCCTTATGGCAAAACAATAGGATGAATTTGGATCCACAATGACGATAACATAAGAGCACTGCAGTGTGTCAGGAACCAATTAATGAATGTCTAACGGTTGAGTGGCTTCAGAACTCAGTGCTAAAAGTCATGTGAGCTTCAACCTTTACAGCAAAGCAAGGTAAAGGAAATAATTTCAAACAAGGATCCTGACCCAAAATGTCACCCATCCAGGTGGGTTATGGTATGAGTGCAGGCAGGTGGGGCTAAAAAAGTTGTTCGGCACGGACTTGAAGGGCCGAGATGGCCTGTTTCCGTGCTGTAATTGTTATATGGTTATATGTTCCCCACGGTTGCTGCCTGACCAGTTGAGATATTCTGGCATTTTGTGTCTGTCTTTGGATTAAACCGGCATCTGCAGTTCCTTGTTATTAAATAATTTTATATCCTCTGATCAAGTTAAATTCTTAAACATATTGCCTTGCTTAGCTGGATTTTTAGTAAATACACTCGGTCATGGACAAATCCAAAGCATTAAGTGCCACTATGGTTGCAAGGCACTTGTTTGTCAGAACATTCTGCAGCTTTTGATAGGAGACCACAAGAAAATAAAATATAGTGATTCGACTACTTATTCCACACAATGTACCCCATTTACTCTGAAGGAAAGTTTTGTGTTCATTATCAACAAAATAAGTATTGCAATATGCTCTGCCGCTGGTCCTTATGTGGATTGTTTGAAATGTTGCACAAATTTTATTACATTGACAACCATAAAACTCAATTCTACAGCCCCCACCTGAACTAACAGCTGAAAAACAAAAATACAGTCGGTGTCAATCTGAAATAAAAAACACAGAAAATGCTGGAAACACTGCAGGTCAAGCAGTATCTGGGCAAGGTGAAATAGGGACGATGTTTCAAATTGATTAGCACTGGGGAGGTGAGAAACTAAATTAGTTTCAGGTTGTGAAGAGGCTGGGGAGAAAGGGATTAGGTAAAGGGAATATCTCTTATAGAGTGGAGCCAGGTTGTCAGATTGGTATGCTGTTTATGAACCTTTCTGGTTGATAGATTAACGAGGGCAGTAAAGAAAGAACAAACAAAAAGATATGTGAAAGCAAAGTGAAATGCAAGTCAGAGTTGTTGCAGAGAATTAAATCAAAAAGAGAATGTTGGAAATGTTCAGTAGATCAAGTGGTGTCTGTGGTGAGACAAAAATGGAGCTGATGTAATAGATGGAGATGTTGCCAGTTCTGACACATACAGAGAAAGCACGTTACCTGAAATCATTAAATTAGACACAGACAGCACTCGAGGTCAGCACTGAACCCGGATGCCTGGCATTGTGAGGCAGCAGCTCAACTGGCTGCACACTGTGCCACCCTAATGTGGGGTGGTCCATTGCTTGAGGTTACAGACAAGAAAAGTCAGAGTGGGAGTGGGATAGAGAGTTAAGTGTAAACTGCTGACTGAATAAAGGTGTTCCACTAAGTGGTCACATAATCAGTGGTCTCAGATTTGTTAGTAGGTGCTTCAGGTTGGAACCATGTTGCCTCATCAGTTTCTGCACCCAACTACAAAGTGCTGGAGTAATTCAGCAGGTCAGGCAGCATCTCTGGAGATAAAAGATAGGTGGCGTTTCGAGTCGTGATCCTTCTTCAGATGGATGCGTCAGCTATGCTTTCCACAAAAGGAAAGAAGGGTAGTGCCATACGAAGTGGTGTGAGATGGATGGGGATACTTATGAGGGCATCTTCCCTGTGTCGTCATGGTCAGCCAGCGGACCATGCAAATTTCCCTTAATTTGGCTGAATGTAAATGTTTAGCGAAGGAGGACTGAGAAGACAGCGAGGGGATAACAGAAAAGAACAGGCTTAGCACTTAACAATCTTCATTCAGAATTGAAATAATAAACAGAATTGGTAATTGGTGAATGTATTAGAAGCATTAGGATCCCAAGAGTAGTTAATTATTCTGCTATTGATCCTTAAGTTTCAAACTGTTGGGTGAACAAAAATGTCTTTGAATTTACAGTACGTTCAGTTTCTGTAACACTTTGAGATGAACGAGCACAAGATGAGTTTACCTTTCTTTCCCTTTGTGAAATTTGGCTTAGTTACAGAAGTTTATTGCAGAATGATTTCATGAGGATATAATGTTTTTGTTAGCCAAGAGCATGAAGGAATGATAAAAATGAGTTGCAGAAGCAGTTGCAAATGATTTGGAGATATGATAGTGGCATTTAACATGCTTTTAGATAGGTACATGGATATGCAGGGAATAGAGGGATATGGATCACATGCAGGAAGAGGAGATTAGTTTAACTTGGCATCATGTTTGGCATGGACATTGTGGGCTGAAGTGCCTGTTCCTGTGTTGTACTGTTCTAGGATCTATGAGAGAAAGAAGGCACAGATCCAGATTGGTCAATTAGGATTTTATTGAATTATGTAGTTTATTGATTTCCTACTCTTCCTATATTACTTTGTGTTTGATATTTTGATAAAGAAATAAATAGAAAAACTTTGGTCATGAGATGCATCTAATTTCAGTTCCTTTGTAACATCATCCATTCTTTTGCAACGATAAATTTATCAGGCTTTAAATGTAATCATCGCTAAACTGCCTTAATTTGTCTGATTGCACTGGAACAAAATGAAATGCCAACTTATGACAGCTCAGTACTGATTAGACCAGCCTTTAATATAGTTGACATTTTACTTATTCATCATCAGTAAAAATAAAAGTCGATAGGGACATTGCAATGGTTGGACTTCATGGTGAACTATTACTTGATTGATGAGTAACACTTTTATTGCTTTGCATCTGGGAGCCAAATGAAAGATATGCAATTCTTCTTAGCTGGCACCATCGTGAGGATGAATTGGGGGAGAATGGAGCAACTGATCCATATCAGAGAAACATGAAAATTACATTGCGCAGAAGGAGACCACTACGGCCCTCTTGCACATAAGCTGGGATAGAGGAAATTTTAGAATCAATTCCCATTCTATTATTCTATATTTGCCATGTGTTTTTTGTTCCTGTGATACATGGGATGAACGTGCTGCTGGTTATACCAACATCCATGACCATCCTTAATTGTTGGAAAACAGTGTTTGTTGACTTTCAGCTTCAACCGCCTGGTCAACATGCCCCAAATGTCATATTAAGTACAGGTCCAGGACTTCAATGGAATAGCTATGAAAAAATTACACAAAAGTTTAAAAATGTGCAAATGCTGGAAATGCCCAGTATGTCGGGCAGCATCTGTGGAGTGAACGTTCCAGGTCGATGACCTTTCATCAGAAGAGTAGAGACCAAAACATGCCATGTCTAGGTGGTGTAAGAGGTACAGGTCAACAGGGAATTGATGACATTCCCATAGGTGTGCTACTCATCTTTCTTGAAAGCATAGTTTGTACGTTTGCGAGATGGTGTCAGTTTATGGTACAGACTACAGTCATAACCACTATATATGCTTTGCTTCTTTAAGAGGAAGGATGGGGTGGAAGATTGCAACCTTCATGTGGTCCGCCCTGTTTCGACTAATGCAATCAACTCGACTTGCACAAACGGAAGATCAAATAGAACAAGTTGTCCAACAACTTTAGGCTGTGCACGCCACAAGAAAGAAGAAACATGAAAACAATGGACCCGACGTGGGGTAGTGTCCAGAAGCTAGCCCAGAACAAACAGGAGCTGAGGACCTTTGTTGATGCCCTACATGCCAGGAGGCATAGTAGGCAGTAAGTAAGTAAGTATGGCAAATGAATGAATAAGTTTATTGTCCAATTGTATTCACATACAAGGAATTTGCCATAGTGCTCCTCCCGCAAGTGACAACATCACATACAGTGACAATCAAAGTCCTTGTATGTTGCAAAACATACTTGGCTAATAAATCACGATTACAATGATGATCTCAAAGACAAATCATCATCGTAATCGTAATTTATTTAATGGAGAGATTTCCTCCAGAGATTTCCTCCAGATATTAGTTAACTCAAGGTTTCTTGATGCCTCATTTGGTTTACTGTTGCCTGAGAATGAGAGAAAGACACTTTTACAATTCAAATTCAGATCTTGTGTCCACTTGATGTTAAGGTACCTTATAGTTTATATAAGATAAGGTACCTTATACCTTATATGAGAATATAAAGCAGCATAGTAAATTAAAGTATTTGAAGAGGAAAAAATTAGTTAAGACCAGAGTTGGAACCTTGAAGATCGAAAAAGGTGAATTTATTATGGGGAACAAGGAAATGGCAGATGAGTTGAACGGGCACTTTGGATCTGTCTTCACTAAGGAGGACACAAGCAATCTTCCTGATATAATAGTGGCCAGATCTGGGGTGACAGAGGAACTGAAGGAAATCCACATTAGGCAGGAAATGGTGTTGGATAGACTGATGGGACAAGAGACTGATAAATCCCTAGAACCTGAAAGTCTGCATCCCAGAGTACTTAAGGAAGTGGCTCTGGAAATCGTGGATGCATTGGTGATAATTTTCCAATGTTCTATAGACTCAGGTTCAGTTCCTGTGGATTGGAGGGTAGCTAATGTTATCCCACTTTTTAAGAAAGGCAAGAGAGAGAAAACGAGGAATTGTAGACCAGTTAGCCTGACATCAGTGGTGGGGAAGATGCTGGAATCAATTATAAAAGATGAGATAGCCGCACATTTGGATAGCAGTAACAGAATCGGTCCAAGTCAGCATGGATTTACGAAGGGGAAATCATGCTTGACTAATCTTCTGGAATTTTTTGAAGATATAACTAGGAAAATGGACAAGGGAGAGCCAGTGGATGTAGTGTACCTGGATTTTCAGAAAGCATTTGATAAGGTCCCACATAGGAGACTAGTGGGTAAAATTAGGGCACATGGTATTAGGGGTAGAGTGCTGACATGGATAGAGAAGTGGTTGGCAGACAGGAAACAAAGAGTATGGATTAACGGGTCCTTTTGAGAATGGCAGGCAGTGACTAGTGGGGTACCGCAAGGCTCGGTGCTGGGACCGCAGCTATTTACAATATACACCAATGATTTGGATGAAAGGATTCAAAGTAACATTAGAGGAGGATGCTATGAGAATGCAGGGTGACTTGGACAGGTTGGGGGAATGGGCAGATGCATGGCAGATGAAGTTTAATGCGGATAAATGTAAGGTTATCCACTTTGGTAGCAAAAACAGGAAGGCAGATTACTATCTAAATGGCGCCAAGTTGGGAAAAGGGAAAGTACAACGGAATTTAGGGGGTCCTTGTACATCAGTCAATGAAAGGAAGCATGCAGATACAGCAGCCAGTGAAGAAAGCGAATGGTATGTTGGCTTTTATAACAAGAGGAATGGAATATAGGAGCAAAGAGGTCCTTCTTTAGTTGTACAGAGCCCTAGTGAGACCACACCTGGATAATTGTGTGCAGTTATGGTCCCCTAATTTGACGAAGGACATTCTTGCTATTGAGGGAGTGCAGCGTAGGTTTACAAGGTTAAATCCCGGGGTGGCGGGACTGTCATATGCTGAGAGAATGGAGCAGCTGGGCTTGTACACTCTTGAGTTTAGAAGGATGAGAGGAGATCTCATTGAAACGTATAAGATTGTTAAGGGTTTGGACACGCTAGAGGCAGGAAACATGTACCCGATGTTGGGGGAGTCCAGAACCAGGGGCCAATGTTTAAGAATAAGGAGTAAGCCATTTAGAATGGAGACGAGGACACACTTTTTCTCACAGATAGTGGTGAGTCTGCGGAATTCTCTGCCTCACAGGGCGGTGGAGGCAGGCTCTCTGGATGCTTTCAAGAGAGAGTTAGATAGGGCTTTTAAAAATAGCGGAGTCAGGGGATATGGGAAGAAGGCAGGAACGGGGTACTGATTTGGGATGATCAGCCATGAACACATTGAATGGCAGTGCTGGCTCAAAGGGCCAATTGGCCTACTCCTGCACGTCTATTGTTCAAAGGCCGTATATTCAACATTTTGCTGAAGAATAGGCCTAATTGGCAATAACTATCCAGATTGCGTTCTCCCTGCTTTTAATAGACCAGACATAACTGGGCAATTTGTACCCATATCTGCCATAATTTCTTCTTTTCATTCCAAAAAGCATGATCGGGGTACCCGTCCACAACCTCCATCTCACCAGCCTCTGCATTCAATAGATCATCCCCTGTAAATCCACAAGCAGAAAGCACACTCGTCTACTTTGGTCAATTCTCTCTGTAAAATCAACTCTTCATCCCCTTGCATGTAAACCAAAATGAGCCGAGTTTACCTGTCCCTCTGTTCATAATCTAAATATTTGGTGTCCCTGTCCCCAAATCAGCACTGTTCTCTTCTGAATGTTGTACATCTTCTGAAGGATGTAACGGTCTGAAATGTTCATGTCACTCTCCATGTGGTACAACCACAAGCCAGAGCTAGTATTACATTATTTTCACATGACCACTGCACTGTAATACTCCAGAAATACACTGTAATACACTGCAAGCAGTGTAGCTGCTGCTGGCGCCGACGATGGTGGCCACGGTGTACTGCTCCAAAAATATGAACTCCTTATTCTCCTTGGTACATTGAAAGTTACGTCGACTCCAGATGCATTTTGTTTAGGGAGGACTCGAGATTCCCATTGTCCTTTAAGCAAACAAGGGCTTCTTTCCATTACACTAGAATGACCTGGCACTAATTTTAAGGCAACGCACTTGTGTTTTGGCATCCCGTACGAGAGAAGTAATTTCTCTCAATCTGACCTATCTAGTCTTTCTGTGATTCTTTAGTGTTCTATACTCAGGGGAATACAAACTTGGTCATATGTCTTTGGGTGTCCCATCCTTTCAAAAGTTGTGTAAAACAATTTGCCGTCATTCATGTGACCAGAGGAAAAGCACCTGCATCATTTATTGTAATGTTAAAATACCTATGATATAATTGTATGGTTTTTGAAAGGCATAAATTACCCACACTGTGCTGAACAGAGGAGAAATTATAATTTGTTGCCGGTTAACAATGACTTGTAACGTGGATGTATGATGGTAACCTGCTTCCTTACAAAAATCAGACACCTCATTGAACACAAATTCTAAATACAGACAGAACACAGCAGGAAGATCAGAATTAATGAATTTAAGAGAAAGCAGCTCTCCTGGTGCTTTGACATAAACTATCCCTCAATGAACAACAACAAGATGGACATCTGCTCAATATTTCATGGCTGTTTGTGAGATCTTTTAAGGGGTTTATATCTGTATAGACTGGGACTGCCATTGTGTCAAGGGCTTAAACAGGGTTGTATTTGTCAAATGTGCTCAGGAACATTTCCTCAAGCAATATGTAGAGGGCCCTGCAAGGGAAAGGCCAAAGCTTGATTTAGTCTTACAAAATTGGGAAGTGAAGCAACTGAAATTTCATAGGTGAGGCTTTTAGGACCAGAAACAACAGATCCATTAGCTTTAAAATAGTTATGGATAAGGACAGGGTGGGACTTTGAGTTAATTTGAGATAACATTCTGAATCGGGACAAGGCCAACTTTAATTGTATTACATAGAAACATATTATTGGATAAGGTTGTTTGCAGGACAAGGAACATCTGGAAAGTGGGAAGCTTTGGGAAGAGTGATGAAGAGAGTCCAGGGAATGCCTATTCCTATTAAAGTGAAGGGCAGGCAAGTGGGAGTAAGGAAGCCTGGATGACAAGAGAAATTGAAATGGGCAAGGTCCTCAAAGAGTATTTCTCCTCTGTTTTTACTGTGGAGAAAGACATGAAGATTGGGGAACAGGAAAATTAATGGAGATGCCTTGAGGACAGTCTGCATTATGGTTAAGGAGGTGTTACACGTGGTAAGGCATATGAAGATGGAAAAATCTCCCAGGGTTGATCTGATGTATCTAAGGACACTAAAGGAAGCTAGAGGAGAAATTGCAGGAACCCTGGTTGAGATATATGAATCATCTTTTGGGATAGGTGAGGTGCCAGAAGACTGGAGGACGCAAATGGTGTGCCTTGATTTAAGAAATGCTGCAAGGAAAAGACTGCAAACTATATATCCAGTGGGCCTAATATCTGTGGTGGGCAATTTACTGCATACGATACTGAGGGATAGGATATAAATACTTTTGGATAGATAGGGGCTGATTACAGATAGTCAGCATGGTTTTGTACAAGGGAGATCATATCTTATGAATCTGATTGAGTTATTTGAAGAAGTAACCAAAAAGGTTGATGAGGGCAAATGTGTAGACGTTATCTATATAGACAATGGCAAGTCATTTGATAAGGTTTGACATGGTAGGTTGCTCTGGAAGGTTAAATTGCATGGGATCCAAGAAAAGTTAGCAGACTGTATACAGAATTGTCTTCATGGAAGGTAGCAGACTGTTTATCAGACTGGAGGCCTGTGACTATTGGTGTGCCTCAGAGGTTGGTGCTAGGCCCATTGTTTATGTGGTTTATATTAATGATTTGGAGAGAATGTACAAGGTGTGATTAGTAACTTTGCAGATGACACTAAAGTGGGCAGTACGGTAGATAACAAAGATAGTTATCAATTATAACAGGATCTTGATCAGCTGGGCAAGTGAGCTGAAGAATGGTTAATGGAGTTTAATGCAGATGTATGAGGCATTACATTTTGGAAAGTCAAACCAGATCAGGATGTTTTCAGTGAAAAGCAGGGCCTTGGTTAGTGTTGTTGAGCAGAGTGATACAGTAGTGCTGGTACATAATTTCCTGAAAGTAACATTACAGGTGGATAGAGTTTCCCAGAAGGCTTCCAGTACATTGGCCTTCATCAGTCAGGGTATAGAGGTCGGAATGTCATGTTACAGTTGTACAAGACAATGACAAGGCCGCATTTGAAGTATTGTGTTTGGTTTTGGTTACCCTGCTATAGAATCTTAAGCTAGAAAGAGTGTAGAGATTATTTACGAAGATGTTGCCAGGACTTGTGGTATGAGGAGAGGTTGGCTGGGCTATGATTTTATTCCTCGGAGTGCAAGAGGCTGATGAGTGATCTTATAGAGGTGTTTATGAAGGGGGATGGATAGATTGCACAATCTTCCACCCAGAGTAGGAGGATCAAGAACCAGAGGACATAATTTTGAGAAGGGAAATAATTAATAGGTAGGAACATGAGGCAACATTTTCATACAGAGGGTTGTGGATAAATGGAATGAGCTGCCAGAGAACGTAGTTAAGGCAGGCACTATAACAACATTTAAAATATATTTGGACAGGTACTTGGATAGGAAAGGTTTAGAGGGATATAGATCAAACACAATCAAATGGGGCATCTTGGTCAGCGTGGGCAAGTTGGGGCAAAGGATCTGTTTCCATGCTGTATGACTCTGTGACCCTATCTTGCTATGATATAAATTAAAAGGTGCCATGGTTTTAGTTTTGTTTAATTTGGTTTAGAGTTACAGTATGGAAACAGGCCCTTTGTCCCACCAAGTTCACACCGCCCATTTATCAAGCGATCACACAAGTTCTATGTTATCCCACTTTCTCATCTACTCCTGACACATGAGGGCTATATACAGAGGCCAAATAACCCACAAACCTGCATGTTTTTGGGATGTGGGAGGAAACCGGTTCACCTGGAGGAAACCCATGTGGTCTCAGGGAGAACATGCAAACTCCACACAGACAGCACCCAAGGTCAGGATCAAATCTGGGTCTCTGGCACTGTGAGGCAGCGTTTCTACCAGCTGCGCCACCGTGCAGTGTTTTTCCTCGAAAAATATTTTCCTGAAATTGGTGGCACCAAAATGAGTCCACGTTGCAATATATTTCTGCTTAAAGTAACCTTGAAGTTTGTAGTAAACTTTGAGCATTTCTCCTCCTGCCACTTTACTTGGTGTTTACTGCACTCCACATCAGCACTTCTCTGACCGTACAGCTGCAGAGTTCCAGCAGAAAGAGAGCAGGAGGCAGGGTTTGATTGCACAGGATTTCAGTGCGCCAAAAGAGATTTTCTCAGCAGGGCTCCTCGCAGTGGAGTCATTCCAATAAATAAGATAGGAAATGAGAGATCTTCTGTGTAATTAATATGAACTCACAACAACTCTTTGAAATACATCGGGCAACAATTTCAATCAAATCATTCCACCCTGAGAAGAGATTATCATAAAATTGCAGACTCCTTCCAAAAACTGCTGATCCTGGTTCAACTTTGTCTTTCTGTAAATCACCATGTTCGCAGCTTACTCTTTACCTCAAAGTTTCTCCTTAAAGCTGAATTACAGATTCCTGCCATAAAAAGGCAGGGAACTACATCCCATGATTTCATATGCAGAAAGGAACTGCAGATGCTGATTAACACCAACGATAGACACTAAATGCTGGAGTAACTCAGCAAGTCAGTCTGCACTTCTGGAGAAAAGGAATTGGTGACATTTCAGGTTGAGACCCTTCTTCGGACTGAGAGTCAGGGGAGAGGGAAACTAGAGGTATGAAAAGGCACAAAACAATTCACAGCCGGCACCGATGTCTCAAGAAAGGTGGATCCCACAATGGCCCATTGTTGGCTGTTGAAGAGGTGATAAAGATGGTAAACAAACAGTAAAACTGGCGAGACGACCAGGGAGGAACGTAGCCCTAGTAGCAAAGTTCCCTCTCTCCGTCCCTCCCCCACCCTAATTATCATGCTAGTTTCACTGTTTGTATCACTTCACTATATGAACCATATAGGATATTTAGATTTTTTTTTTAAAATAATCTTGTGGCAGAGCAAGGGATATTCCCTTAAAATTAGCTCTAGAGTTTTTCAGGCCATATTTCTTCAACAAAAAAGTATTGGAAATTTATAACATTTTGCCACAAAATGCTGCTCAGGCTGAGGGTCAGCGAACATTTCAAAATTGAGGTTGGTGGATCTTTTTATTAAAAAAGTGAATTTAGGCTTGTGGGCTTGGATTGGTTAGGATTAAAATGCAAACCAGCCCCGATCCAACTAAATGTTTACAGATTCTCGCAGCTTCTGACTTTGCCCAAGTTTAACATTTCTGAATGACACAAAAGTTAATTAATGTATGATGTGATGACATATCTACTCGCTAGAATTCAAGTCAAGTCAAGTCAAGTTAAAAGAGTCAAAAGAGTTTATTGTCATGTGTCCCTGACAGGACAATGAAAATCTTTCTTTGCATAGCACAACAGAACATAGAAGGCATTGACTACAATTATATACGTAAATACACCCATGAATTAATAAATTAATAAAGTGCAAATAACTGATGGAGGGATATTAATGTTCAGAGTTCTGAGCTAAGTTTAATAGCCTGATGGCTGTGGGGAAGTAGCTATTCCTAAACCGGGTTGTTGCAGTCTTCAGGCTCCTGTACCTTTTACTCGAAGGTAGCAGGGAGATGAGTGTGTGGCCAGGGTGGTGTGGGTCCTTGATGATGCTGCCAGCCTTTTTGAGGCAGCGACTGCGATAAATCCCCTCGATGGAAGGAAGGTCAGAGCCGATGATGGACTGGGCAGTGTTTACTACTTTTTGTAGTCTTTTCCTCTCCAGGGCGCTCAAGTTGCCGAACCAAGCCACGATGCAACCGGTCAGCAAGCTCTCTACTGTGCACCTGTAGAAGTTAGAGAGAATCCTCCTTGACAGACCAGAACTTAGAAGACTGAGGGGGGATCTTATAGAAACTTACAAAATTCTTAAGGGGTTGGATAGGCTAGATGCAGGAAGATTGTTCCAGATGTTGGGGAGGTCCAGGACAAGGGGTCACTGTTTAAGGATAAGGGGAAATTCCTTTAGGACCGAGATGAGGAAAACATTTTTTGCACAGAGAGTGGTGAGTCTCTGGAATTCTCTGCCACAGAAGGTAGTTGAGGGCAGATCATTGGCTATATTTAAGAGGGAATTAGATGTGGCCCTTGTGGCTAAAGGGATCAGGGGTTATGGAGAGAAGGCAGGTACAGGATACTGAGTTGGATGATCAGCCATGATCATATTGAATGGCGGTGCAGGCTCGAAGGGCCGAATGGCCTACTCCTGCACCTATTTTCTATGTTTCTATGTTTCTATACGGTTTAATACTGTAGCTGGACAAGAAGTTAATAGAGGCTGCACATTTAATATCTCAATCCAGAATTAAGCTTTCTTCTGAACCATTTTACCCCATATATAACATATAACATATAACAATTACAGCTCGGAAACAGGCCTTCTCGGCCCTTCCAGTCCGTGCCGACCATTTATTTTCCCCTAGTCCCATCTACCTGAACTCAGACCACACCCCTCCATTCCCTTCCCGTCCATATACCTATCCACTTTACTTTTAAATGTTAAAATCGATCCTGCCTCCACAACTTCTGCAGGAAGATCATTCCACACAGCCACCACTCTCTGAGTAAAGAAGTTCCCCCTCATGTTACCCCTAAACTTCTGTCCCTTAATTCTCAAGTCATGCCCTCTTGTTTCAATCTTCCCTACCCTCAATGGGAAAAGCTTATCCACGTCAACTCTGTCTATCCCTTTCATCATTTTAAAGACCTCAATCAAGTCCCCCCTTAACCTTCTGCGCTCCAAAGAATAAAGACCCATCTTAGCTGAACATGATTTGCTCTCATAATCTTTGAAGGACAAGAACACTGCTTTTGCTTCCTCACTTAATTCAACTAGAAAATGGATTGCAGCCAAATATTTATTTAAGGAAAGCTCAACCTGAAGCGCTGCTCCTTTGTCTAGCGCGGCTATGGTTTGTCCTGCACAGTGAGATATCAAATACAGGAAATATAAAAAGGGTACTAACACTTAGTTTAAATATACACAGGGACTGAAACTTACATATATGTTAGTTGATTCTGAGAACAAAATGAAGGAATGGTGAGCAAAAGCAGACTCCAAAGAGTCTGAAGAAGGGTCTCGACCCGAAACGTCGCCTATCTCCTTCGCTCCTTAGATGCTGCTGCACCCGCTGAGTTTCTCCAGATTTTTGTGTAACCCCAGATTCCAAAGATGTAACTTGCTTTTTTTTTCCCTCACCAACCATCAGCCCCTGTCAAAAAGAGGTGATTCCCACCTGTGTGCATAACTCGTTGCTATCTTTGTATTTTGGTACCAAGGATAGATTTACCAGAACGCTGCCAGAAGTGAGGGCTTCAAGCTGGGTGAAGAGATTGAATGGACGGAGTCTTTCTGTTGGTCTGTGTCTGTCTCTCTGACGACTTCATAGCCTCACACTGTAATTGAATCCTTTTTTTAATTAAAACATTTTGCATAAAGAAAATGTAATTTCACAATGTCCTCACCATTGATCAACCTGGGTAGATTCTTTTTCAAAGGAATGCCCTGTAGAAAATATTATGACCACGACTGACCGGGTCGTGTGGAGATTGTTGTGGATAATAAAATAACCTTCAGTTTGAAATGAACTGCACTGGACTTCACAGATTTTCTGGACCAGATAAACCAATACTGTTTTTTTTAAATTGCAGTTAATTGAAAGGACAATTATCGACTGTACTTTTGTCTAATAACTAGCTGTGCCATTCAGAGTGACAGCAAACCATTAGATATTAGTTCTGGCTCATCACAAGAAAGCAGGCCTGATATAATTATAAATATTTCTGCTCATCATTTGCCTATATCAGAGTCAATTGCACAGACAATGGCAGCTGATGGAAGTTTAAAGCAATCGCATGTTACTAAATGGATAAAATCATACTGCTTTCCCTAGCGCATACACTTATGACACCCTCCTTGGATTAATAGCATTATCGTTTTTAAAGAATAACCACAATGAGATATTAGCTACAGTCTATCGCATAGTAAATCATGCGTTATTTTGGCGATGTCTACTGAGAAAACTAGTTATTGTTTTTTTTGACAGACAATCGCATGACTTTGTGAAACTCGAATCCGGCTCAAGAGCAGTAAGAGACTCAAGCTAGACATAAAACCCAATGCACCATGACAGAATATTTCAGCAGCACCGTTTCGTGCTGCTTGGTAGTTTCAGCACTAGAACACTGGACAAACTGGGTTGCAATAAACCTCCAGCTCTCTGGGCATAATTTTCCAGAGACTTAACTCATGATGTTCTGCATGGAAAACACAGGCAGATATTAACAGCGCTCCTTTCACAGCCAAAGTTTGTAAAGCATCTCAGTTAATCCAGCTGTTAAATCCTAATTGTTGGTCCATTTTCACCTTAAAATTAGGAGAGAAGGGAGGGGAGGGGAAAATAATAATCTCAGAAGTTAAAGTATTTCAAACAATTCACAATCACAAAAATGGCATTGGTAAAAGAGCAGATAGAAGTATATAAAATCAGATAGGGAAGTTAGTCAGAACTTTATTTTTCCCCAGGATGGACATGTTAAAGACTATAGAGCATAGCTTTAAGGTGAGGGGGGAAAAGCTTATAGACCAAGTGCAGACCCAATAGGGTCTGCTCCCCCAATGCAATATTCCATCACTCACCTGTTCCCCCAACACAACCCATTCCCCCATTGCAATATTCAACCACATTCACTCTCCTCTTCCCCCTTCTCCTCTCCCCCTACTCTTCTTCCCCCCCTCCCACTTCCGATCCTCGGCACAGTGAAATAATGCGGGGATCGGGGTCTGGTGGTGGGGACGGCGTGAATCACCCCGTGTAGGGGTCGGGGTGGAGGGGGTGAATCACCCCGTGTGGGTGTCGGGGTCAGGGGGATGAATCACCCCATGTGTGGGTTGTGGTGAGGGGGTCGGTGGGTGAATCACCCCAGTGTGGGGGTTGGGGTCCAGTGCCAGTGCAGCACGGTCAGTGAATCTGGGTGGGCGGAGGAACCAGACTGTTCCCTAACTCTGCTGCAGCTGACAGGGACGTTGGAGAGTGTGGGCTGTCCCAAGGGATCCGCTCCTTCCGCCGCTTACACCAGGTGTCTGAGTGTCCCTTGGTGCTGGGGTTCAGAGTGCTCAGTCACACTCCAGCCCCGGGCGGTCATGGGCCGGGACTTGCCATCAATCTGCCGGCACGCTGCTCTTTCACAAGTCACTCACGAAAAACATTTGTATCTTCTCTCTGTCCGTGAGCAGCAATGATGTTGGTGGTTTTTACCAGGTAAGAACGTATGTGTTGCGTGTGTGGTACTGCAGAAGATTTGAGTAATTCCATGCATCACGCCGTTTGACCTTATGACCTTCCATGCAACCCCGCTATTTAAATGCGGCCCGCCCCCTGACGTCATTCAAAGCTGGTGCCCCCCCCCCAATGCGGGGCATTGTGACGTCACTTTGGCAGCGGGTTGAAAGATTTTCTGTTTAAAAACTAGGTTATGGGTATTTTTAAAACGCTGTAACTTTGGAACTATAGGTGGAAAAACGATGGGAAGATGTTTATCATCACCACGGTGAAAAATGTGAGTAGGGTGTGTGAAAATGGGTAGGCTGCGGCCTGGCCTCTGGAAGAAGATAGGAATTAACCAGATACACACGCACACATGCACACACGACACACGACAAAGACTTTTAGTTATATAGGGATGTGTGCACAGAGAATAATAGGTGCCTGGATCACCTGCCGGGGTTGGCGGCAGAGGCATATATAATATAAATTATATATATGATAGTTACGAGGCATTTCGATAGACATGTGGAATTCAGACGCCAGAACAACTGAAACAACAAAGAGCAAGTATCAGATAAATGTAGAAATGCAATGTTTATTTTACATGGTATGTAAAAATGGGCTGGATTAGGTATCAAAGGATTTACACTGCCGCAAAACGTTTGAGGAAAACTTAATTCTGTTTTAAATTTGAAATCAACAGTCCAAATGAAATCCTCATCTATTTTGAATGGTTCCAATTTTTCACTACTTTGGTTTGAGTATTAATGGCATAGATCTTTTGACTCCTGATTTTGATGATGTGAGATTCAAGGCCCAAAATTGTTCAACGGCCTTGGTCGTAACTAGTTGACACATCCATCTCAGAATGTATAGGAAACATCACCGCATGAGTAGGCTCATGCATGAGGTGATGGCGATATGTGGGTTCTTTGTGGTACAGTGGGTATTAATATCACTTTTTTGGTTATTTCTGCAAGGTCACCAACTAATGTGACATGCTAAACTTTTCAACTCCCCTAGACTGCACCTACAGCTGAAAGACCAGGAAATCAAAACGAAAAGATGACCAATGTTGAGGGATAAATTCCTGTGGGATCTTGATGGGATTTATGATGTGGGGATGCTTCTTCTTGCAAACAAATCTGGAGCTAATATAGTCAATTATTTAAAAATAAAGATAATCAGTTTAGGACAGAGCTGAAATGGATTATTTCATCTCTCAGTGGGGACTGAGTCTTGAAAGATACAAGGAACTGCAGATGCCGATTTACAAAAAAAGAACACAAAGTGCAAGAGAAACTCAACAGTTCTGGCAGCATCTCTGGTGAACAAGGGCAGGCAATGTTTCAGGATGGTACTCTTATTCAGACTAATTGTAGTAGGTTGGAAGAGAGATGGGGACCAGACAAAGCCATGCACGTGATAGGTGGATAAAAGTGAAGTGGGTTTTGATTGACAGATGGGAAGAAGACAAAAGGCTGTGAGATAGGGAGCAAAGATGCACGGAACGGGAAGCCTGAGGAAAGGATATAGGGAAAGGGGGATGGGGGAAGGGGAATGGGGAAAGGGGGGAGGAATAGTGGCAAAATGGGTGCACATCTGCATATGGTCTCACTCAGGCAATGGAGAACTTAAAGATTAGTATGTGAAGGACAAGAAGAGTTAAAATGGCTACCAACTGGGAGATCCAGCAGGCCTTGGCAGACAAAGCCCAAGTTGATCCGCGAATTGGTTCCCTAGTCAACATCTAGTCTTGCCAATGTGAAAGAGGCCACATCGGGAGCCCCAAATGCAATAGGTAAGGTTAGAGGACTGCTGGAGTTCCTGGATGGATGTGAGGGAGGAGGTATAGAGACAGGTGTTACATCTCCTGCTATTACAGGAGAATGTATGTGGGGAGGGAGTGGCTTTGGGTTGAAGGGATGAGTGAACCAAGGAACTGCAGACAAAGCAGCGTCTGTGGAAAGCTAAAAGTGGGGATGGGAAGATGTGACTGGTCGTGGGATCACATTAAATGTGCCAGAAGTGTCGGAGAATTATGTGCTGGATGTGGAGGCTGGTGGGGTGTGAGGTAGGGGCCAGAAGAATTCTAACCTTGGTCCAACTGGGGGTAGGGGTGGCGAGGACAGAACCACAGGACACAGATCAAATGTGGATGAGAAATCCATCGATAGCAGCTGGAGATAAACCATGTTTACTTAAGGCAGAATATCTTCGATGTTGTGGAAAGCCTCATCTTGGGAGCAGATGCTGCAGAGATGGAAAATTGAGAGTAAAGGGCCTGTCCCACCAGCATGCGACTGCATGCTGCGAGCGCGGCCTAACATGGTCGTTTCAGCCGTACGGCTGCGAGGGACTGGCCCCACTTCGATCGCCGGAGCCGTATGGAGTTGTGCAGGGCTGGTCTCGACATCACACGGGGCTCCGAAAAACTGACACTGCTCAAAAATCCGCGTGGCAAAGGCCTGTCGGCCCGCTGCTGCATCGAGGACGTGCGCAACGTCTCGACGTCGTACGCAGCGTCATGACGCCGTGCACAGCATCTGGATGCCTTACGCAGCGTCTTGACGGCATTGCGCGATTACGTCACCGCCCGGCATGCCGTTGCGTGATGACGTCGCCGCCAGATGCCGTGCGACATCCAAATTCAGTCGGCCCGCCTCCTGCCCAGCTGATTGGTGAGTATGATGTCGGGACCAGCTCCATACGGCTCAGCGGTTGGAAGTGGGACCGACCCCGTGAGGCCGTACACCTCAAGCCACCACGTTTGGTCGCGCTCGCCGCATGCAGTCGCATGCTGGTGGGACAGGCCCTTAAGAGATAGCATCTTTGCAAGAGGCAGGGTGCGACGAGGTGTAACCCTGACAACTGTGGGTTTATAGTCTTTGGAACCTTCAAAGGGTAGCAAAGCAGAGTGTTTTAATATTTTCCAAAGCAGAGGCAGATAAATGAGAATGATATGAAAGAATTTGCTGAGAGGGTGAGATGCACTAAATTGAGAGCGAGGAAGCTTGTATGGATTATGGTCAGTTGGACTAATGGCCTATTTCAGTGTTACAAATTCTATGTCATTCTATATGAACCACAACCATCTTATAAAATGAGGGTGAGGACAGAGGTGAATGGTAATGGGGGCACCTCTAGCAAGCTGCTTTGATTTCTGTCAAAACATAGCTTGACATTTGCAATTAGTGTGCAACCATATTACAAAAAGTGTTGTTTCATGTACGTGGGGGGAATAGGGAATTCAAACAAACTCACATTTGTAAGAAAAACAACGACTGTCCAATAATGGTGGCACTCTCTCCGACACTGGATGTGTTGCAGAGAGAGGAAATGACCGTGTCCACTGTCTTTGGATCCTGCATTTGAAATGTTGTTGCAGAATTAGTATTCCCCACGTATGAGCTCAGAGGGTAAGGCTTGAATATCATTGTGATCTTCCATTTGGAGCACTGACCCCTTTTCACTCTTATAAATAAGACAGCTACATAAGTGCTCTTTCTTTTACCAGAACAGCCAATTAAACCCGAATAATGCTGTTTCTACTAAACAGAGATAGTACTGAACAGCATCATTTTAGCTTTAATACACAGAGATAGTCGAATATGCTTAGCAGTGATGTGATCATGAAAATGAAATATTTGTGCCTCTTTTGCATAAAGCAAAACATATTAAAGCAAAACAGGTTATGGGTTGACAGAGGTTGGGAAAGGCAGAAAGATATTAATTCAATATGCAGCAAATAATAGGATTGCACAGGAGGCAAGAACTAGAGAGGTGATGATATCAGAGAGCTCTGGATCTGCAAGAGATTGCACAGATATTGAGGGGTTTGGGAGAGGCAGGGTTGAACACAATTTAAAAAAAACAAGTCTGGAATTTGCTGGAGGCAATGGCTGCACAGGCTCATTGCTCACGATGAGACACGTTGACACCTAGGAAAACTTCCTACTGAGAGCTTAAATAACTATGCGAGACTCTTCTGACCATAGGAGCTTGAGGATGGAGAGAGAAAGTTGCAATCACAAACCTGTGAGCCTGGGATGATTGCACCAGTTGTCTTGAGTGTAAAGGAGAGCCATTCCAAGACTGTGCGGTCAACACTGGACATGCCGACTGTTGTCTGTGGTCCGCCGAAGAGGACACATATCCAATCGTTGGATGTAGCAGGGGTCAAACTGCATATGCATTCATTTGTCCCTTCCAGCATTTTAGCAGGACTAATTTATTTCACGTAGAAGGGAGCTGCAACTATGAGAGCTAGGTAGGAAGACTTGTGCTAATGTTTCCACAACGGGAACAAACAGAAATACCATCTCAAGCACCTACTAACAGCAATGTGACCACCACCAAGCAATCAAATTCATTATTTCTATTTTCATAAATATTGTTCAGCATGTAGAAATGACTCTTATTTTCTTCAAAAGGAGTTTGCATCCACTCAATTTAACGTCATCGGGGAATGGGGCTTTCCCTCAGAGCATACCTGGGTGTGTCAGCCTTGTGTGTGCTCCAGGCTTTGGAATGGGACTTCAACCCACAACCTTTTGACTCTGTGATGGGGGCCACAGATGATGCAATAAATCACAACGTTGTATATATGATCTCCAATCACACAAGTTTATGTCACTCATTTAAATTCTCTTCATTCAAAGAGAAAATGCCCCGTATATTAACTCAGCACCCTGTATATTACGAGTTCTATGCAGACACTTTATCAATGGCAAAGATATTTGGTACACACACAAACTGATTAGTTATATACACTAACAAAATAAATGTTGCGACCAGCTATGCTGCAGGCAACTCATCTCCAAACATTGAAACGCCACAAGATATCCCAATGTAGTCCAGTTACTGGTTTGCATCCAGATAAAGATCATATAGATATAAAGTTGGCAGTCATCACACACAGCAAAGGACACATCAGACTTGCAAAACACCTTGGGGAAGCAACCACAATCAAACAGCTGACAGAGGCTTTCTCACCTAGTTCTTCTTCGCTAGGTAGGCCGGGATTGGGTGGATTGGTTGTCAAGGTGGGATGAGAAATACATTATTTCCCTAATTTGTTGTCAAAGATCGTCTACATCCCTGCACTAAAGTGCAGCGTCCAATGAGTAAGACCAAATGCAATTTAGGGCACTTTCACAGGTCCACGTGCAGGTTGGCTGGCAAGAAGGTGCAGTCATTGGCTCTCTAGACCTGCAGCATCAACGGCCAATTCATAGTTCACTTAACATGGATGTGTGGCATGGATCACTAGCGAGCACTGCTCTCTAATTGGATATAACACCACCAATAAATTAGGGAACTCTACTTGTATTGCACTGGCCGAATTGCTAATATCCTGATTTTGATTAGGAACAAGAGAGACAATGAAAAGTTACTTTGTAAATTGGACAGGTTGGGGGAGTGGGCAGATGCATGGCAGATGAAGTTTAATGCAGATAAATATGAAGTTATCCACTTTGATAACAAAAACAGGAAGGCAGATTATTACCTAAATTACGTCAAGTTGGGAATAGGGGAAGTACAATGGGATCTGGGGGTCCTTGTACATTAGTCTATGAAAGTAAGCATGCAGGTACAGCAGGCAGCGAAGAAAGCGAATGGCGTGTTGGCCTATATAACAAGAGGAATCGAATATAGGAGCAAAGAGGTCCTTCTGCAGTTGTACAGAGCCCTAGTGAGACCACACCTGGAGTATTGTGTGCAGTTTTGGTCCCCTAATTTGAGGAAGGACATTCTTTATATTGAGGTAGTATACATAGGTTTACAAGGTTAATTCCCGGGATGGCAGGACTGTCATATGCTGAGCGAATGGAGCAGCTGGGCTTGTACACTCTGGAGTTTAGAAGGATGAGAGGGCATCTCATTGAAACATATAAGATTGTTAAGGGTTTGGACACACTAGAGGCAGGAAACATGTTCCCGATGTTGGGGGAGTCCAGAACCTGTGGTCACAGTTTAAGAATAAGGAGTAAGCCATTTAGAACGGAGACGAGGAAACACTTTTTCTCACAGAGAGTGGCGAGTCGGTGGAATTCTCTGCCTCAGAGGGCGGTGGAGGCAGATTCTCTGGATGCTTTCAAGAGAGAGCTAGATAGGGCTCTTAAAAATAGCGGAGTCAGGTGATATGGGGAGAAGGCAGGAATGGGGTACCGATTGGGGATGATCAGCCATGATCACATTGAATGGCGGTGCTGGCTCGAAGGGCCGAATGCTCTACTGCTGCACCTATTGTCTATTGTCTATTGTCTATTGCAGAAATAAAAGCTGAGGTGGAAAAATACTGTTTCCACTGACACCTTTGTTTGTTCAGGATGTAGCTACCAGTTTCACCGTGGATTTTCATTGTTGTTGACAAGCAATTGTTTATATTGACATGTGCAACGATGCTCTATGAAGCAATGTAACATAGAGCCTTTAGTATTTTCAACTATGCCTTCCAGTAACAAAACTAAACTTATTGCTATTAAAAAGATTTATATTTTTCTAAACCCTACAGGAAAAATAATATTGTGATTACGTGCCTGAAACTCTCTGACCCCTAACCCCCCTTTTCCTCATTGATACAATTGTTTCTCAAACGCGATTTTCTGTAACGCAGTGATTCTTAGAAAGGTAACTAATGTAGTTTAGTTTATTATTGTCACATGTACCGAGGAAAAACATTTTTGTTGTATGTTATCCAGTCAGTGACAAGACTATACCTGATTCTTCTTTGCTAGGTAGGCCGGGATGGGTGGATTGGTAGTCAAGGTGGGATGAGAAATACATTATTTCCCTAATTTGTTGTCAAAGATCCTCGACATCCCTGTACTAAAGTGCAGCATCCAATGGGTAAGACCAAATGCAATTTAGGGCAATTTTACAGTTCCACATATTGGGTGACTGGCAAGAAGGTGCAGCCATTGGCTCTCTAGACCTGCAGTATCAACGGCTATTTCATAGTTCACTTAACATGGATGTGTATTTCACTCTGCCCTGAGATTCAGTTTTGTTTAATGGGGATAGTCCCAAAAATAAAATGATGACCAAAGTATATTCCTCCTGGCTGTTAATGTTATGATAGTCAAAGCCTTAGAATTAAAATGATTGAAGGCCCCAAACCAACTTCACGCATGCTCAAGGGAATCCATTTAATTGATGATGGCTTTCATCTCACCATCCCAGTAATCCCATCCCACCATCCCACCACCATCCCTGTGAGAATAGGTCTTTATTCTTTGGAGCGCAGAAGGTTAAGGGGGGACTTGATTGAGGTCTTTAAAATGATGAAAGGGATAGACAGAGTTGACGTGGATAAGCGTCCCCATTGAGGTTAGGAAAGATTCAAACAAGAGGGCATGACATGAAAATTAAGGGACAGAAGTTTAGGGGTAACATGAGGGGGAACTTCTTTACTCAGAGAGTGGTGGCTGTGTGGAATGATCTTCCTGCAGAAGTGGTGGAGGCAGGATCGATTTTAACATTTAAAAGTAAAGTGGATAGGTATATGGACGGGAAGGGAATGGAGGGGTATGGTCTGAGTGCAGGTAGATGGGACTAGAGGAAAATAAATGGTCGGCACGGACTGGAAGGGCGGGGAAGGCCTGTTTCCGTGCTGTAATTGTTATATGGTTATATGGTAACCTGATGCTCAAGTGTCAATTATTCTTGGATCCACAAGCACTCATTTTGAAATCGCCAGTGTTGATTCCACTGAACCCATCGTCCCACAGACATCAGTCACCACTGGACTAAATTCATTCTTGGAAAGGAAAAGACATGCAGGGCCAATGGGGAAGGTTGAAGGAGGATGAGACCAATTAGTTTGATCATTCGTACAAAGGAGAAACACTTGTACTTTGAAATACAAAATGCTCACAAGTTGTTCTGACAGAAAATGAGCTATACTATAATCTGTTTTTTTTTGTTGCTGAGAAATAAAATGTAACCGGGCTACCCAGGGAGAACTTATCTGGTTCTCTTCAAACTAATGGCCTGGGATCCATTATGATCACCTGAGATACTCAGCTTAACATTTGATCCAAATTGTGGACCAGAGAGTGCAGCAATCCTGAACTCTCACCATAAACCATTACACTTAAGTCTCTGAAGTGGGGTTTCAAGTCCCAAATCTCTGAATCATAGACATAACAAATACCCGCTCAGCCATGACTAGATGTGAAAAAGTCAACCCAGCACCCCAGGCTTCAAGATCATTCATCTGTTGTGTTCAACTTTAAATTGCAGATTGCTTCTGTGAGATCTTTCATCAGGAGCTTGGGGAAACGCTGATAGGATTTAAGGAAAATAATAACCTTAGAGAGGGCAGTGCTAACCAAAGCAAAAGCAGAAGATGCTGGAAATACTCAGCAGTCAAGGAAGAGAGAGAAATGATTAAAGCTTCGGGTTTTCAGGTGAAAAGTTAACCGCATATTAACTTCACATATGCCTCTGACCAGTACTTCCAGCATAGAAACAAAATGCTGGAGTAACTCAGCAGGACAGGAGTTACTCCAGCATTTTGTGCCTGTCTTTGGTGTAAACCAGCATATGCAGTTCATTCCTGCACACTACTTCCAGTATATTCCAGCTACTACTTCCAGCAAATCAACATGGATTTATGCCTGGAAGGTCATGTTTGACTAATCTTGAATTTTTTGAAGAAGTTACTAGGGAAATTGACGAGGGTAAAGCAGTGGATGTTGTCTATATGGACTTCAGTAAGGCCTTTGACAAGGTTCCTCATGGAAGGTTGGTTAAGAAGGTTCAACTGTTGGGTATAAATGCAGGAATAGCAAGATGGATTCAACAGTGGCTGAATGGGAGAAGCCAGAGAGTAATGGTGGATGGCTGTTTGTCGGGTTGGCGGCAGGTGACTAGTGGGGTGCCTCAGGGATCTGTGTTGGGTCCTTTGTTGTTTGTCATGTACATCAATGATCTGGATGAAGGGGTGGTAAATTGGATTAGTAAGTATGCAGATGATACCAAGATAGGGGGTGTTGTGGATAATGAAGAGGATTTCCAAAGTCTACAGAGTGATTTAGGCCAGTTGGAAAAATGGGTGAAAGATGGCAGATGGAGTTTAATGCTGATAAATGTGAGGTGCTACACCTTGGCAGGACAAATCAAAATAGGACGTACATGGTAAACGGTAGGGAATTGAAGAATACAGTTGAACAGAGGGATCTGGGAATAACCGTGCATAGTTCCTTGAAGGTGGAATCTCATATAGATAGGGTGGTAAAGAAAGCTTTTGGTATGCTAGCCTTTATAAATCAGAGCATTGAGTATAGAAGCTGGGATGTAATGTTAAAATTGTACAAGGCGTTGGTGAGACCAAATCTGGAGTATGGTGTGCAGTTTTGGTCGCCCAATTATAGGAAGGATGTCAACAAAATAGAGAGGGTACAGAGGAGATTTACTAGAATGTTGCCTGGGTTTCAACAGCTAAGTTACAGAGATAGGTTAAATAAGTTAGGTCTTTATTCTCTGGAGCGCAGAAGGTTAAGGGGGGACTTGATAGAGGTCTTTAAAATGATGAGAGGGATAGACAGAGTTAATGTGGACAAGCTTTTCCCTTTGAGAATAGGGAAGATTCAAACACGAGGACATGACTTTAGAATTAAGGGACAGAGGTTTAGGGGTAACATGAAGGGGAACTTCTTTACTCAGAGAGTGGTAGCGGTGTGGAATGAGCTTCCAGTGGAAGTGGTGGCGGCAGGTTCGTTGGTATCATTTAAAAATAAATTGGATAGGCATATGGATGAGAAGGGTATGGAGGGTTATGGTATGAGTGCAGGCAGGTGGGACTAAGGGAAAAAAGTTGTTCGGCACGGACTTGAAGGGCCGAGATGGCCTGTTTCCGTGCTGTAATTGTTATATGGTTATATGGTTATATTCTGTATTTGGTTCAGACTTCAAACATCAGGAGCGGTCGGAAGTTCTGCCAGCAAGAGAGGCTGCCTGCAGAGCCTTACGATGGATCTACCTGAAGTGGGAGTGGCAGCAGCCTGCCCAGTGCACAAGAATCTGTCCACAACCACTGACACTGCTCACTAGCGGGCACTGCTCACTAATTGGATATAACACCACCAATAAATTAGGGAACTCTACTTATATTGCACTGGCTGAACTGCTAATAACCTGATTTTGATCAGGAACTAGGGAGGCACTTAAAATCGACAAGCAGATTGGCAAGCAGAAATAAAAGCCCAGGTGGAAAAATAATGTTTCCGCAGACACCTTTGTCACTTAAGGACGTAGCTACTAGTTTCACCGTGGATTTTCATTGACGTTGACAAGCAATTGTTTACATTGACAATGCAACATAGAGCCTTTAGTATTTTTTTAACTATGCCTTGCAGTAACAAAAATAAACTTATTGCTTTTAAAATGATTTATATTTTTCACAATCCTCCAGGAAAAATAACATCGTTATTACGTGCCTGAAACTCTCTGACCCCTAACCCCCGTTTTCCTCATTGCCATAACTGTTTCTCTTACGCGATTTTCAGTAACGCAGTGATTCTTAGAAAGGTAACTAATTTAGTTCAGTTTATTATTGTCACATGTACCTAGGTCCAGTGAAAAACTTTTTTTGTTGCATGTTATCCAGTCAGTGAAAAGACTATACCTGATTCCAATCAAGCTGTCCCTTGGATAAAGGATATAACATTTAGTGCAAGACAAAGTCTAGTAAAGTCTGATTAAAGATAGTCCGAAGGTCTCCAATGAGGTAGATGGTAGGTCAGGACCACTCTCTAGTTGGTGAGAGGATGGTTCAGTTTCCTGATCACAGTTGGGATGAAACTGTCCCTGAATCTGAAGGTATGCGTTTTCACATTTTTGTACCTCTAGCCTGCTGGGAAAAGGGAGAACAGGGAGTGACCAGGATGAGACTCGTCCTTGATTATGCTGCCGGCCTTCAATCAGACCACCAGTGTGTATCTTCATGCATTCTGAGACCATCACAATGTGAATAATTAATAAACAGTCCAGAATTGGGCAGTATTACTTAAGAATATATAATGCATAGACATGTTTCTTCATTGGGGCCACATTGATATTTATGTTCCACATGTGCTATCACTTACCCAGCAACATACCCCTCCATGTCTTATGCCCTCCCCACGCCCCCAAATGCATTTACTAGCCTCTCCTCAAGATATCTTAGCTAGTTCCCTTCTTACCACTCTCTGGATAAAAATGTTTCTCCTTATTTCTTTCAACAAGTGTTCACCACCGGGTGACGCCTGTAATGGCTGCCTCGCCAACAGTCTGTCTCGTCCCTTCTCTGTTTTTATTATTTTAAATATACCTTAAATGTATGTTTCAATGGTTCTTGGAATGTTTTATGTGGGGGGTGGAGGGGTGATTGGGGGAAACTTTTTCAGCCACTTACCTCGATGTAGATGCTATTTTTTTCCGTGACGCATCCCCGCACCCCCCCCCCGCGGCCGAACAACGTGAGGGATGCGGACTTTCCTGGAGACCGGCCTGGAGCTTCAAGCCGTGGGCACGGCATGGACTTACCATCGTGGAGCCTGCGATCCTTTGCTCTGACCGCGGGGCATGTGGACTTTAACACCAAGAAGCCGCAGTCTCCGGTAAAAAGAGGCCGACTCGGGGGCTCCATGCCGTGGAGTGTTCTGCTCCGTCCTGACGCTGGAGTTTCGATCGTCCCGACGCGAGGGCTTGGACATCGGACCATCAGCAGTGGCGAACTGCGGAGGGTTCAAAGGCCCCAACCACCACGGGTGAACAAAGGAGGAAGATGACTGAACTTTATTGCCTTCTAGTGAGGAATGTGGATTCCACTGTGGCGGATGTTTATGTTACATTTTATTTTACGTGGCTGTGTGTATTGTTGCTTTTCCCTTAGTATGGCTATATGGTAACTCAAATTTTGCTGTACCTTAATTGGTTAAGTGACAATAAACGCGAACTTGAACCTGAACTTTCTCTGTCTTAACAAATCATCTTATTATTTTGTTAAGATTGCTTTCCTTTCAAGCCAAGCATCTTTAGCTCAATGGAATTTAATGTTCCAAAGTCTATGGTCTGTCTCAATACGACAATGGAAATGCTTCTGTGGCAAAGTGTTCCTTTATAACTTTGTAATAATATATGAACATATCTTAGACCGCTCCGTACAGACACCGTGGCTATATGTTATTGTTTTTGTGTATATAAACTAATGTTTTTTATAGAGCAGCTGCCAGGTTCACTCTGATGCCAAAACCTATGCTAAAAATAAGGAAACCAGCATCAAAATGGTGGAAATGTCTTAGAATAAAGAACAATATAATTCTGGGTAGCAAGAGGAACACATTTTCAAGAAGTGCAATTCTGACTAAAATACTTTTTAATAATTAAGCGTTTAAGAAAATCTCCTATCAAATTTATTCATTTATTGTAACTTCTAGAAAAACTGAACATCTATTCAACTTTAAATGCAGTATTCAATTCAGAAAAGTGTCATCTACAACTTCTGAAACTTGGCCCTTGAAAGTAAGATTAAATGCAACCTTCTCGGGGTAAAATTAGCCAGTATTGCCTTTGGAATTATTCACCACTTTTCTATTTGAAGAAAATGGTCATTCTGTGAACCAGTTGGCCAATTTGTATAGCAGAGGAGAGAAAAATATACTCTGATGCTTTATATAATTGTACCTGCTTTACAGCCTTCTGCACTTTGTTGTGATGAGCAGTGACATTTCACTTTTCCAATGTCTGAATCCTCACAGGTTGCCCCAGCCGGGCAAGGGCTATCTGCACAAGACACCGTGGTCGCTATGGAGATGGTTGTCAGGGAGATGTCAGGAGCGTGTACAGAAGAGGGAATAATTGATGGCCAGACATCTGGAGCAAAAGAAATGTGTGTTAGGTGTCAAACATCACAGTATTTTAAAAAATGGAGAGCTGCCATTAAACAATGTCACATGGTAAGATCACTAAATGGAAACATATTTTAGTATGATATAGCTGTGTGAAAAGATAATAAAAATGAATAACCTCATAGCAAGTTCTCCGATTAATTATTATCTCCCATCTCTACGTACCCAGCCATTTCTCATTCTCATGATTTATCACCAGGAGGAACTAATATTGCAGGGAAACAGGAGCAGATTAGATTAAATAAACTCACTTGTTACTTCTGGTTTCTAAATATCTTCCTTCACCATGGCACTGTGTTAATGTCAGAAACCCAGACATAGATATACCCGCATTAAATATCAGTGCCAAAGGCATGCACTGATGATAGGTTGGCTGAAAATTGGGAAAATCTTGGGAAACATTGGTGGGATCATGCTTCTGCAGAGCATGATAATGGCACTGACAGAAGGAGTTAATCTAATTTATTACCGTAGGCAATGTTCCAATCCATGAATCTTGATTCAGGAGATACCGAACAGCTAGATTCATCAAACCAAATGTTTGTGTTAACCATTTGATTTGTACGATAGAAGAAATAAATTCACGTTGGTGTTTACAGGGGAGCAAACTACCATTGGCATCTGTAGTCATCTGGGGGAAGAGGTGGTGCAACAAGTATGTCAATGGTAAGGGGAAAGGTAGATATATCGGTGAGGGTGCATTTACTTCCTTCTATTTCGAATCTTCTGCCACTGAAACTGTCCAAAACATTTTCTATGCAGTTACGAGCGAGCAAACTTTTTGGTTTGTTTTCAAACTATATTTAACACGTAGGTTGATGTAACCATAGCAACAGTGCAGTATCCCAAAATGCTTTCCTGTTCCCAAGGTAATGGCCAACTAATGCATCAGTTCCGACAGCACACATTTATATCATGTCTTTATCATTGAAAATAAAATCCTAACACTTCTGGGCTTCCCAATCAGATATTGACAATTGACTGAAACAATTGTGAATGTTTTAAAAGAGAAGAAAGGGACAGAGTTGGGAACTCTTCATGACCCACCATCCCAAGACACAAAAACCACAGACTTGATTACTGTAATGTCTTATTTACTGGTCTGCCTTCAAAATCCACCAACAAGTTGCAGCTCATTGAAAATGCCGCAGCCCGGCTTTTAACAAATACCAAGAAAAGAGAACACATCACCCCAGTATTATATTCCCTTCATTGGCTCCCTGTGAGATCCAGGATAGACTATATGGTCCTCCTTCTTGTCTGTAAAGCCCTAAATGGCTTAGGATCAGCATATTATACAGAGTCCCTCCTTCCCTGTGTCCCAACTCGAGCGCTCAGGTCTTACGATGCTGGCCTGTTAGCCACTCAATAAAAGATAGGTGAAGCAGTCTTTTTCAATTACGCCCCCAAGCTGTGGAATACCCTACCCAGGGCTATGAGAGACACCCACTCAATTGACATTTTTAAACGACAGCTACAAACATCTTTTTAATCAAGCTTTGAACTGACTTTACTTCCATTGTCCTTTTACACTATCAATTTTATATTTTATATTTTTATATAAATCTGTGATTTTTATGCTATTAACTGCCTATGTTATTACTTTTTTAAATTGTATTTTTGTTTAGACCTGCGTTTATGTGGAAAGCACTTTGGGTTGCATTCAATTGTATGAAAAGTGCTATATCAACAAAAAGTTATTATTATTATTAATGGACATGAGATAGTGGGCACTATTTTACAATATGAAGTTATTGCAGAGTGACTGGAGGTTACAGAGATATAGAGATCATGTTTAAGATACTTTTAAAGAAAAGGTGAAGGAGAGACACGCTAATGTGTGGAATAGGATGGAATTAGTTACCGGCAACAGAGTTACAGAATAGGCAATTGAAGAATTAATTATAATTGGTTGCTTTGTTTAAGGAAAGAACATTGTGAGCAAGCTCTAGATGCTTCCCCCTATGTCACTTAGCAAGTGTGCAAAGCATATGATTTTAAAAGTGCCTCCAAAAGTTTGCATCTCTAGCCTCATTATTGGAACTGGTACAGAGCAAGACAATTTGCCAAACTTCTTGCAGAGCTTACTGATAACTCCAGTTCTTGGATACAAAAATGATATAAACTGATGGAGCTGTTAGGTGAAGAATGGTGCAGGAAAGGAAGTCAAAGAGGTTGATCTCACCATGGGTGTCATCTCACCATGGGTGACCACGCCTTTGGCAATGTCTCCCTCATCCTCACTTCCGTTAAGACCACCTTTAGACTCTACATTACTCTGAAGCACATAAACAGGCCCGTCAGCCCTCCGTGTCCATGCAGATCAACGATCGCCCCCAAAAACTAAAACTGTCCTACACACTGGGGCCAATTTTTACAATTTTACGGAAACCTACAAAAACCTGTACATCTTTAAAATGTGGCAGGAAACCAGAGCACCCGGAGAAAGCCCACGCGGTCACAGAGAGAATGTGCAAAATCCGTACAGACAGCACCTGCAGTCAGGATCATACCTGGGTCTTTGGCATTGTGTAATAGGCCTGTCCCACATAGGCGCTTTTTTTGGTTAGGCCGGCGACTGTCATAATCGTAGCAGGTCGCCGAAAAACCGGCGACTGGACTAATGGGCCTGTCCCACTTAGGCGATTTTTTATGCGACTGCCGGTGAATACGACATTAAAATTAATTGAAGTCAGCATCGGCGACAACCTACTTCACCTGGCGACAACCTACGACATCCTGTCGACAACCGACAACATCCTGGAGACACCCTATGACATCCTGGCGACTGCCTACATTAACCAAGCGACAACCTACGACAGCACCTACATCAAGCTATGCTCATTTGGCGTCAAACCCAAGGTCGGCAAGAAATTGTCAACATGTTGAGAATTTTTCGGCGACTAGAAAGCCGCTGCGACTGTTTGGGCAACTGAGGAGACTACTCACGACCAGGCGACACCCCGGGACACCCCGGCGACCATGTAGCGACCACGTGGCAACGGCATTCTCCTGTGGTTGCCTAAAAGGTTGCCTAAGTGCGACGGGGCCATAAGGCAGCAACTCTACTGCTAAGCCACTATGCCTCATGCCAACATCGATTTTATCATTCAGTGTTTTGCCTGGGTTTAGTTTATATCAACTGCTGTGAAGTGCTTTCTCTGTATTTGACCACAAATTGACTTTCTGCCTTATCCATTGGATGAAAAAGCACAATGGGATATACTGAGGATGAGGAAGATTCCCCACAAGTATTAAGGGCCTGTCCTACAAGCATGCAACTCTAGGCAATGAACGCGATCAAACTAGAAGCGGGGGCCGCGCGGAGGTCGGGTGATCCCCTGTACAGGGCCGTTCCCACCAGCATGCTCCTGCATGCAGCAAGCGCGACCAAATCGGCAGCAGGGGGCACGCGGAGGTCGGGTGAGTGGCGCAACGCGGTGCAAAGTGAGGCGAACTTGGAGCGAAGTCTAAGGTAAGTTCGCCAGGACAGAGAGGGGCACACAGAGAGGGGCACAGAGGCACACACACACACACAGGGCCACGGAGCCACACACATAGAGGGTCACGGAGGCACCTACAGATAGGTTCATGGAGGCACGATGTCGGCGCGGTGTGTAATGCGTCGAGGCGACTGCAAGCCGACAAGCCGTTGCCGCACGGAATTTTTGAACATAGTTAGTTTTTCGGAGCCCCGCGCGATGTCGGGACGAACTCCGCACAATTCCGCACGGCTCCGGCAATCGAAGTGGGACCGGCCCCGCGACGCCGGACGGCTCAAGCGACCACGTTAGGTCGCGCTAATCGCATAGAGTTGCATGCTGGTAGGACAGGCCCTTTAGTAATTTCCTTACAACAGCACTAATTTTCAGTCAACTTAGCCCGTGATTCAAGGACAAAGGAAACTAGGCAGAAAATGGAAATTTAAAGATGAATTGCAGATGCTGGAAATCCTACATAAAACCAGAAAATGCTGGAAACAATTAACAGGTCAGGAAGCATCTTTCTTGAGGGATCTATAACATTAAGATATTTAAAATGTTTTTCTTTCAAAGATGCTGCCTGTTCTGTGGAAAGTTTCCAGTATTTTCTGGTCTTATTGCATAGCATGGAAATAGGCCCTTTGGGTCATCTTGCACATGTCAATCAACATGCTCCATCTACACTAGTCCCTCTTTGACTCATAAACCTTTCCTATCCACACATTTGTTCGAATGGGGTGGGAGATTGCAACCTTCAAGTGGTCCGCCCTGTTTCGACGAATGCAATCAACCTGGCGTGCACAATCAAGTAAGATCAAATAGAACAAGTTGTCCTGCAACTTTAGGCTGTGCACGCCACACGCAATATGAAGAAGAATCTGTTTGAATGCCTTTTATATGTTTTTATAGTATCTGCCTCAACTACTTCCTCTGGCAGCTTGTTCCATATATCCACTGCCCTCTGTGTGAAAACATTGCCCCTCATATTCCCATTAAATCTTTACCCTCTCACCTTAAACCTATGTCCCCTGGTTCTTGAGTCCTCAACTCTGGATAAAACATTGTGCATTTATCCTATCTGTTCCCCTCATTATCTTATAAATCTTTATAAGATCACCCCAGTTCCTCCTGCGCTCAAAGGTAAACTCATTATCTGCCCAACTCCTTATAGTTCAAGCTTTCAAGACCAGGCAATATCCTTGTAAACTTTCCTGCTTAACAACATCCTTCCTGATATTAATCCAGACAGATTGCTTCTATTTGTTCTCCTGAGATGATTATGTAGATATTCAAATTATGCTGATGAGACCTTTGCATTTAACCAGAAAGTCCATGTTTTTTGTGGATTTTTCACGACTTCAGAATGTTCCAAAGCATTTTCCCACCAATGCCTAATTAGAAACCAGTTTCAGTGTAAAGCAAGAAATATAGCAGTTATTTTTTATGCAATCAGCAAATTGGTTAATTTATGTACAATACCAATACCTTCTGAAATTGTTTATCAAGCTACTCAATTCAAGGGCAATTAGTATGTGCAGTGCATGCTGTCCCTAAACAATACCCTGAAAAAATAATCAATAAAGCAGAACAGACTGACATATATCTTCAATAAGACCAACACTTTCTCCTTGAGATACATGGGAAGGAACATACTTCCCTTGCCCAATTTCCTGATGGAACGGAGTCGGTCTCAAAATTGATTGACTCAGTTTCACATTTGTTTCTGAGCAACACCTCACTAGCCATATATATTGTCACTGGAATGGAAACTGGAATGAATGATACTGGGATAAAAGGCATAAATTATGAAACTCAATTCCAAACATTTCCCTTGAGTGCAGAAGATTAAGAGTTGAGCTAATTGAAATGTTAAAGATGACTGAAAGGGGCTCATAAATCAAGTAAGGGTTTGCTAGAACAAGAGGGTGCAAAAATGACAAAAATAGGCTGTTTAGGGTGGAGCACATCTTTACACAAAGGTTAATGGATATTCAGACTGCTCTCCCCTTCAAATTGTTGAATGGAAATTTCAATACTGGGATTGGTGGATTCATTGGGCAAAACACAAAGTCCTGGATTAACTCAACATGTCAGCCAGTATCACTGGAGTGAATAGACAGGCGAAGTTTGGGGTTGGGATGCTTTTTCAGACTGATTGTCGTAGTGGGGAGAAAGCTTCAAAATAGAGATGGGGGTGGGACAAAGACTGGCAAATGATAGATAGATACAGATTGAGAGGGGTTTGATGTCACATAGGTAAAGTTAGTGACAATGATTTGAGATGAAATGAGTCAATAAGTTCATTGTGGCTCCAATGATACATTCACTATTGGGAAATGGCTCATAAGATTATGAAAAAAATTGTATGAAAATCAAATCAACAGACTCTGGACTAAATTTGCCACTAAATACATTCTCCCTATTCCTTTTTCACTAATATAGCCTTCTGGGGTTTCTGTACCCAAATCATTTAAGTTGCTTTGCGTCTTACGTGGAACCATACAACACAGGAACAACCACAATGCTGACCATGACGTCAAATTAAACTAATTCCACCTGTGTGCACTTGATCTATATCCATCCATACGTAGCTGTCCATGTGCCCTTCCAAATGCCTCTTAACGGGTGGGAGATTGCAACCTTCACATGTTTCACCTTGTTCCAACGACTGCAATCATCCTGGCGTGCATAATCAAATAAGGTCAAATAGAACAACTTGTCCTACAACTTTAGGCTGTGCACGACGTACGCAAGAAGAAGAATACCTCTTAAGTGTCATGATCATATCTACTTCCAACATCTCCTCTGGTGGTGCGTTCCAGACACCGACTACCCAGTGCAAACAAAACCTGCTTCACACAAATACTTTAAACTTTCCCCCTATCACCTTAAAGCTATGTCTTTGATATTTCCACCCTGGGATGAAGCTTCTGTCAATCTATGCCTCTCTATATGTCTATTTATACCCTCCAATCTGGGCAGCATCCTGGTGAACCTCAACTGTATCCTCTCCGAAGCCTCATGTTTAGTCTTATCCTTTTCATGTATAGTATTTTCTTTTTAATGTAGTCTTTTCCTTGAATGGATAGCACACAAACAAAAGCTTGTTACTGTACCTCGGTGCATGTGAAATAATAAACTAAACTGAACTTAATTCAACATCCTAATGGAAGTGCAAACAATACTCTGCTTTAACTATATTATACTCATTGCCTTGACTGATGAAGGCAAGCATACTGCTGTACACGACTTCTTTACCGCACTATTTTCTCATGTTGCCACTTTCAGGGAGCTGTGTAATTGCACCCCAAGATCCAACTGTACATCTATGCTCCTGAGGTCCTTACATGAAAAAAATGTCACCATTTAAATTCTCCTTTAAAAAAACTGTATGTAGAATACATTGCCTGATGTTACTGTGGGAATTTGATCTTTACAGGGAAAAATTATTTTCTTTCTACGAATGGTCAGTGAACTGCAGGTTCCCTGACTGTGATGGGTCTTTATTATCTGAAGAAGGGTTTCGGCCCGAAACGTTGCATATTTCCTTCGCTCCAAAGATGCTGCTGCACCTGCTGAGTTTCTCCAGCACTTTTGTCTACCTTCGATTTTCCAGCATCTGCAGTTCCTACTTGAACTCTTTATTATCTGGTGTTTACATAGATGGGGCAATTTTCAAAGCAAACATTAATATCTTTCTGACAGGAAGGTTCTTCCGACTAGATTCACAAATTAAAAAATAACCCTACAGCTCCAAAAAGTAAAATGCCAAATTTAGAATAAGTTATCGAGCTTTTTAAAGCAATGCCATGAGGCTTGTTTATTAACTCACCAGATCGGGCTGAATTTCAGGTTAAAGTAGGAAAGAGAGAAAACATGGAGCGCAGGAACTGCTGATGTGTGCTGATTATGCCATGCCCTTAATTCTACAGCAATAGATGTGACAATCATACAGTCATACAGCATGGAAACAGGCCTTTCAACCACTGTCTGTGCTCATCAAAAACTCAGTTTTACTCTCACGTTCCTATTAAATCCAGATGTGGGTCCTCCCCCCAACTTTATTCGCCTACCTCCCACCAACACAGATTAATTAGCCACTGTAAGTTACCCTTTCAACTTGCACATGTTTAATGTAGAAAGAAGCCTGAGCTCCCGAAGGAAGTCCATGGTGTAACAGGGAGAACATGCAGACTCCACATAAATGGCAGCTGAAGTCAGGCCTGGACCTAGGTTGTGAGGGAGCAGAATATTGTGTACTATTGTGCTGTCTGGAGATGTGTTCTCCCTTGGAATCCAACCATTATTTATTTGGCCACCCGCAGATTGCATGGAAACAATTACCTTTATATTCATTTTAGTTTATGTTTAGATATAAAATATGGAAACAGGCCCTTCAGCCCACCAAGTCCACGCCAACTAGCAATCACCCGAACACTAGTTATATCCTACAAACTGGGGCCAATTCACCTACAACCTGTATGTCTTTGGAATGACCCATGTGGTCACAGGGAGAATGTACAAACTCCGTTCATCCAGCACCAGTAGTCAGGATCGAACCTGGGTCGTTGGTGCTGTAAGGCAGCAACTCTACCTCTGCACCACCATGGCACCTGTGTGTGCAATCTTGCTGTCTGACTACACATTTCTTACATAGCTGCAGTTCAGTACAACAATTCCATCATCACAACATTCAACTATCTGAATCTGTGTTCGCTTTTGAACTCGAATGACATTCCAAGTATTGATTAGAATATATCCCGATAAGCAGGCTGTTTGAATCATTGACCTTGCTGTACTGTCACAGCTTAATAAGGAACAGAATAAGTAAACAGTGCCCTTCACAATTTTTCTAAAGCAGTTTACTGCCAAGAAGTACATTTAAAGTGTTATTCACTATGATAATGTAGGAAATGCATGAGTGCTTTCAATGAGTCATGACTGACATCGTGACACAGAAGCAGTCTTTTAGCATTGACAAGTTCAGAAATCCTCCCTGATTTGTGCAAGGGTCCTGGTTCCAAGCATGCAATTTCCAACGAAAATGACTTTGTTTTCCAGGTATTATATTGAGATGTGTCACCTCGTCTTTAGTTGCGGCACTCTAAATTTTGCTGCTTAACGCTGTGCCTTTGTATCCCTGAGAACATACGATTTAGGCTGAGAGTCCGGGGTTAGACTGCACTGCTGTTCACACCATTGCAGAGATTTGGATTAAATGGGCCCCTTTACTTGCTCCTTCAGCTGGTTGCTCCCTTCGGTAAGTATGCAGAGAAGTCATCCCCACCTTCCCCCAAACTAGCCGAGTGCTCATGTGAAGAATTATTCAGATTACTTGATTGTAATCAAATTTCAATCTGTGCGAGTTCACTGCGATAGGCAAAGAATATTGAATTAAGCATAAAGAAGAAATTGCCATGGATTTTAATTATTTTTGCAGAATAAAAACACAAAGTGCTAGAGGAACATAACGGGTCAGGCAGCATCTATGGAGGGAATGGACAGCCGACGTTCTGGGATGGGACCATTCTTCAGACTGATTTTGGCAGATTGGTTGCTGGTATGGTTATTGCAGTTCACTGCCAATATTTCTCAGTATGGGTTTGGGATTTCCCCCACATTGATGCACTGCCTGCAGTTATACATCAACAGGTTTCCCCCCTCACTTAAGCGGCTTTAGTCCTAGCTTCATCCCTAATATATGGTCTCCACTGTCAGTCATAGAGCCTCTCATCCTGTTAACTGTTTAAATAATAGCAAAACCGTAATGTGGTCCATTGCTAATGGGATCTTTCAGCTTTATCCAAAGCATGCTGCTTCCACCAGTCATCAAGTCTGACAAAAGAGTTCTAACCTGGCATATTAATTCTGTTTCTCCTTCCACACATTCTGCCTGACTTGCTCATTAATTTTGTCATTTTCTGCTTTCATTTCAGGTTGAAAATACATTTAAACATGTTCATGCTCAGGAAAGGTTGAAAGGGATTTGAGCCAAATGCAGGTTGGTGGGACTAGTGTAGATGGTGCATCCTGGTTGGGAATGGGCAAGTTGGGCTGAAGGGACTGTTTCCGTGCTATATGACCCCATGACTCTATTTGCAACATCTACACGTCTTTTTTAAATTATTTTATTTTGTTTCTGCTTTTTAGCGTACATATAACCTAATGGTTCAGTGGTTCACTGGTACTTTATTGTCACATGTACTAAGGTACAGTGAAATTCCATTTTTTGTATACAGTTCAATAAAAGCATCACTCTAGAAAAGTACAATCTTATTTAAGTACAAGTTTATAGGAATAGTACACTGAGATAGTACACATGTTTTAGAAACATAGAACATAGAAAAATAGGTGCAGGAGTAGGCCATTCGGCCCTTCGAGCCTGCACCGCCATTCAATGTGATCATGGCTGATCATCCAACTCAGTATCCCGTACCTGCCTTCTCTCCATACCCCCTGATCCCTTTAGCCACAAGTGCCACATCTAACGCCCTCTTAAATATAGCCAATGAACTGGCCTCAACTACCTTCTGTGACAGAGAATTCCAGAGACTCACCACTCTCTGTGTAAAGAATGTTTTCCTCATCTCGGTCCTAAAGGAATTCCCCCTTATCCTTAGACTGTGACCCCTTGTTCTGGACTCCCCCAACATCGGGAACATTCTTCCAGCATCTAGCTTGTCCAACCCTTTAAAAATTTTGTAAGTTTCTATAAGATCCCCCCTCAATCTTCTAAATTCCAACGAGTACAAGCCGAGTCTATCCAATCTTTCCTCATATGAAAGTCCTGACATCCCAGGAATCAGTCTGGTGAATCTTCTCCGCACCCCCTCTATGGCAAGGATGTCTTTCCTCAGATTTGGAGACCAAAACTGTACGCAATACTCCAGGTGTGGCCTCACCAAAACCCTGTACAACTGCAGTAGAACCTCCCTGCTCCTATACTCAAATCCTTTCGCTATGAATGCTAACATACCATTTGCTTTCTTCACTGCCTGCTGCTCCTGCATGCCTACTTTCAATGACTGGGGTACCATGACACCCAGGTCTCGTTGCATCTCCCCTTTTCCTAATCTGCCACTATTCAAATAGTCTACCCTCATGTTTTTGCCACCAAAGTGGATAACCTCACATTTATCCACATTATACTGCATCTGCCATGCATCTGCCCATTCACTCAGCCTATCCAAATCACCCTGCAGCCTCCAAGCATCCTCCTCACACCTAACTATACCCCCCAGCTTGGTGTCATCTGCAAATTTGGAGATGTTGCATTGAATTCCCTCATCCAAATCATTAATATATATTGTAAATAGCTGGGGTCCAAGCACTGAGCCTTGCGGTACCCCACTAGTCACTGCCTGCCATTCTGTAAAGGACCCGTTTACTCCTACCCTTTGCCTCCTGTCTGCTAGCCAGTTCTCTATCCACATCAATACTGAACCCCCAATACCGTGTGCTTTAAGTTTGTATGCTAATCTCTTATGCGGGACCTTGTCGAAAGCCTTCTGAAAGTCTAGATATAACACATCCACTGGTTCTCCCTTATCCACTCTATTAGTTACATCCTCGAAAAATTCTATCAGATTTGTCAGACATGATTTACCTTTCATAAATCCATGCTGACATTGCTCAATGATTTCACCACTTTCCAAATGCGCTGCTATCCCATCTTTAATAACTGACTCTAGCAGTTTCCCCACTACCGATGTTAGACTAACTGGTCTGTAATTCCCCACTTTCTCTCTCCCTCCTTTTTTTAAAAAGTGGGGTTATATTAGCTACCCTCCAATCCTCAGGAACTACTCCAGAATCTAAGGAATTTTGAAAAACTATCACTAATGCATCCACTATTTCTGTGGCTACCTCCTTGAGTACTCTGGGATGCAGACTATCTGGCCCTGGGGATTTATCGGCCTTCAATCCGTTCAATTTACCCAACACCACCTCCCGGCTAACCTGGATTTCACTCAGTTCCTCCATCTTATTTGACCCCCGTTCCACTGCTATTTCCGGCAGATTATTTATGTCTTCCTTAGTGAAGACAGAACCAAAGTAGTTATTCAATTGGTCTGCCATGTCCTTGTTCCCCATGATCAATTCACCTGTTTCTGACTGCAAGGGACCAACATTTGTTTTAACTAGTCTCTTTCTCTTCACATATCTTCACTGAACCCCCAATACCGTGTGCTTTAAGTTTGTATGCTAATCTCTTATGCGGGACCTTGTCGAAAGCCTTCTGAAAGTCTAGATATAACACATCCACTGGTTCTCCCTTATCCACTCTATTAGTTACATCCTCGAAAAATTCTATCAGATTTGTCAGACATGATTTACCTTTCGTAAATCCATTGGCACCATTATTCATGGTTGAAGTCTCAAATTGTTATAAATATTAGCCATAAGCTGGCCATAAAGACCCGTTGTTCAGTGGCATTGCAGGCCTGGCCAAACAAAGTTGTTGATGTCCCCCACTGCTGCTGCTGTGGCTTCATCGTGATGATACATCTGGTGCTATCTCAGGAATTCTCTTGTATACTTATTTGACAAAGGCTGTTTGAAGGAGGGATGGATAGGACAAAGGGAATATCGACGATAGGTTGCGACCTGGTCAAGTGGGGCAATGGAGAGAGTTAGAGGAGGGTGAGAGTGCTTCATTGTCTGTGTCATCTGTTGTTACTGACAGGGCTGTGGGACACCTATGCTGCCCATCACTTTTTCTGCAACTCACGCCCACCTTTATGGAAATACAAAGTGCTTGAGTAAGTCAGTGAGTTAGGCAGCATCTCTGAAGAACGTGGATAGGTGACATTTCGGATCGGGACACTTCTGAAGAGTCTTGTCTGAAAAAGGGATCCTGAAGAAGGGCCCCCATTCCAAAACATCACCTATCCATGTCCTCCAGAGATGCTGCCTGACTTGTTGAGTTATTCAAGCACTTTGTATTTGCTTTGTAAACCAGCATCTACAGTTCCGTGTTTCACAATGCTGTTTCATCTTTCTTTTCCAGTTCTGCAAAGAGATCTCTGACCTGAAATATTAACTGTTCCTCCTTTAAAATTTGTTGCCAGACTTGAAGATTTCCACGATCTGTAGTTTTATCTCAATCTCCAACAGCCAGGGAATTGGTACTCTTGGTACCATTGGAATGTTGAATACTGTTGATACATTTCCTTCAATCATCCCTGGTTTCAAAGCTTTTGCACTTTCTCGTTGTGCATGCCCAGGATAGGAGAGGCAATGAAAGGGAAGAAAAATAATGTTTAACAGCTGTTAATCCATGACCTAGGGTCTAATTGGTGCTCAACTGTGTAACAGTGACAGCTACTTCTCAGTCCCACAAGTGCTGTCAATGGAAGACAGCTGAATAATGATTAAATCATACACTGTGACAGCTGGAATTAACACATGATTTCAGGTATGTCAGAAGATATCTGGAACAGCACACAGCAACCTTTTCAAGAAGCTTACAGACAAGGTGTCAAGAGAATAGGAAGTGATTACATGGCTGGCAAGGAGATAGAGACAAGCCATAGAATAACGTGTTGCTCCTGCAGCAGGCATGTTGATGGGGGGAAGCGACGGGTTTGTCAAGGAGGACTCTCTCTAACTTCTACAGGTGCACAGTAGAGAGCATGCTGACCGGTTGCATCGTGGCTTGGTTCGGCAACTTGAGCGCCCTGAAGAGGAAAAGACTACAGAAAGTAGTAAGCACTGCCCAGTCCATCATCGGCTCTGACCTTCCTTCCATCGAAGGGATTTACCGCAGTCGCTGCCTCAAAAAAGCTGGCAGTATCATCAAAGACCCACACCATCCTGGCCACACATTCTTCTCCCTGCTACCTTCAGATAGAAGGTACAGGAACCTGAAGACTGCAACGACCAGGTTCAGGAATAGCTACTTCCCAACAGCCATCAGGCTATTAAACCTGACTCGGACAAAACTCTGATAATTAATAACCCATTATCTGTTATTTACACTTTATTTGTTTATTTATTCATGTGTGTATATATTTATATATGGTATATGGACACACTGATCTGTTTTGTAGTAAATGCCTTCTATGTTCTGTGTGCTGATGCAAAGCAAGAATTTCATTGTCCTATCAGGGACACATGACAATAAACTCACTTGAACTTGAACTTGATTGTGCCACGGTGAAGCAGCATTTGGAAAGAAACGATGATAAATCTACTGATCTCATCAGGAGTGTCCTGTACCTGTTAAGTCTGGTGATGGTGGAGGCTGGGTCTGAGTTGCTGATGCAAGGCTGTGAGCGGATGTTGAGGATGAATCAGCGGTACCTCCAGCAGAGACAGCAGGTATCCACAGGAATCTCTCTGATAACACTGCTGCCTTCGAAGGCCAGATGCCTGTTGAAAAAGAGGTGTTACTGAGGTGGGAAGTGATATAAAATGCCACAGGTTACAAGCAAAGCCCAGCGACCATTTGAGCAACTGAACAACAAGGTAACAAGGCAACAAGGTGGCTGGTTCCTTCTCAAAGTCCATATTTTTAAGCTGAAAAGAATCACTTTGTTCCCATTTGATCACCAATGGAGTACGGAAGTACAATTTCAAAGGCTGCAAACATTGCAAACAGATATTAATACAGAAGGGATTTCATGGGCATGGAATAATTTTGCAAGGAGTAATTATGGATGTAATTTACACACTTGATGTTAAAGATTAGTTTAGCTCATAATTGCATTATTCTTTTCTGATTCACTTTCAATGGACTTGTCTAAAAGTGATTTTTTGTTTTGGAATTGCATTTAGCATGTAATTTTCTTTGTCCTATTTTCTAATCTCCCCTAACTTCTAACATGTCTCTGGTGATTCCTCCATTCATCCCAAGATTAACCACCTAGACCAGATGGGCTGCACCCCAGGGTTCCGAAAGAGGTGGCTTTAGTGACCTTGGACTCAATGGGCCGAGTGGCCTAATTCTGCTCCTTAACTTATGAACTTATGAAGATGTCCCTATCTTTCTGCAGTAGGTACACTGCTGTCATTGAATGATTAGTTGCATAACCCCAACAACACACTTGAGCAAAGGAACCAGAGGGAAAAGAAAACGGAATATTGCCTTTGCCTTGAGCTGTAATGATTTGGACTGCAGATCCTGAAAGGGCAGAGAAAGAGATTCAATAAGAACTTTCAAAGGGAAGCTGGAGATGTAGCATTTGCAGAGTTAAAGCGGGCATGTGCGACTATCTGAGGAATTTTACTGATTTCCTTCATAGCTGTGATGGGTTGAACAACATCTTGGTATTCTGCCAAGTTCCGAGACTGAAAGTACTGAAAGAATTAAAACATTTGCAAAGTTCAAAGACCCACACCATTCAGAAACGAGAATATCATCAGCAACGAAGCTAGAAAAAGAAACATCAACTGAAATCTAAATCAAAATAGTTCCAAATTGAAATCAGTGTCATAGCACACTATGGACAAGCAAACAAGCATATGCTCCACTTGTCGCTTTACCTCCCCCCTTGACTCCATTCAAGGACCCAAGCAGTCTTTCCTGGTGGCTCAGCACTTCAACTCCCCCTCCCATTCTGAACCCGACGTTTCTGTCCTCGGCCTCCTCCATGGCCAGAGTGAGGACCACCATAAATTGGAGGAGCAGCACCTCATATTTCGCTTGGGCAGTTTGCACCCCAGCGGTATGAACATTGACTTTTTTAATTTCAGGTAGTCCTTACTTTCTCCTTCCTTCTCAGCTCCCCCTCAGCCCACTGGCTCCTCCTCTTCCTTTTTTCTCCCCCCCCCCCATCCCCCCCACATCAGTCTGAAGAAGGGTTTCTGCCCCAAACGTTGCCGATTTCCTTCGCTCCATAGATGCTGCCTCTCCTGCTGAGTTTCCCCAGCATTTTTGTCCACCTTCGATTTTCCAGCATCTGCAGTTCCTTCTTAAACATATGTTTTCATCCTAATGTTTTGCATTTTTAATATATGAAAGCATTATCAGATGCTTAACAGGAATGTTAACATTTTTCATTTGTCATCAAGTTGCATTTAGGCCATTGAGTATAAGAGCCAGGAAAAACTGTATCTGTACCTCACCAAACTTGAAAGTAAATTTGGTTTGGACACAACTGGAGTATTGTGTACAGTTCTGGTCAACTCATTACAGAAAGGATGTGGTGGCTTTGGAGAAAGGGCAGAAGTGGGTTATCAGGATGCTTCCTGAATTACAGATTATTAGTTATAAGGAGAGGTTGGATACATTTGGATTGTATTTTTCTGGAGTTTCCATACTGTACAACTCCATGACTTTATGACTCAATGATACACCATTGCAGTGCCCAACGAGTCTGATGGGTGAGCCCACATAAATGCATGTAAATAACCTCGTAGGAGGAGGTTTTGAAGAGCTCATCACGTTATCCCTAACTAAAAGTTGAGACAGGGCCTATGGCAGGGATGCTAATTCAAAGAAATCTCACTCGCTCTTTTCTCCGTAGCTGTTGTTCAAAAGAAGGGATTATGGACTTTGTGACCACTTGGCCTACGGCTCCCTCTCCACCAACACCAATTTCCCAAGCTACTTCTTCTGTATGACGTGCACAGGCTAAAGTTGTAGGACAACTTGTTATTTCCCAAACAACCACATGAGATACAGCGGCCACCATGTTATTTATTCTCTTACCATCTTTCAGGAACTCAAGCTGAAGTAGCAATTCACTTGTACTGCTTCTGATTTACAGATATGGCATTAGGTGCTCTGACCTTGTTCTCCTTCTGGGGTGCTGGGAGATGAGTCATTTGCTACAGGATACCTTGTGTCTGCTCTGTGGTCACAGTGTGTATGTGGCTGGTTCAACTGAGTTTCAGGTCAAAGATGACCCTGAGGATATTGATAGCAGGGACTTGGCGATGATCATGCCACTGAAGGTCAAGAGTAGGGTTGTTTGACGCTCACGTTGGATATTGTCATTGCCTGCCACTTTGTAATGCGAATGTTCCTTGCTACGTCACATTTCATGTCTACATGATGTGTAGATCTTGCAGGCATGGATTGCTTAATTTGCTGACAAATTGCAAATGGATTTGAATGTTGTACAATCATCAGCGGACATCCCACTTCTGCCTTTTATATTTAAAATAGAAGATTAAATTATATTTTAAAGAGTGATGTATTCCCACACTGACCAATGAATATATAATATTTTGATAGGATGGGCACATCAAGTTGGCAACGATAGACTTGATAATAAGTTTATAGAACTGGATGTTTTTTAGGTCTGTTCACATTTCAGTGTAGAGCAGTAGCACTGCTGGTGGACCTGCTGTTCCACAGTGCCAGAGACCAGGGTTCGATCCTGACCATGGGTGTTGCATGTGTGGTGTTTACATATTTTTCCTGTGACCACATGAGTTTCCTCTGGATGCTCTGGCTTTCACCCACAAACAAATGATCAATGAGTTTGTAGGTTTATTGGCCTCTGTAAATTGTCCCTGGTGTGAATTGTGAATTGTAAATTGCCACAGATGATCAATAGTTGGCACAGACTTGGTGAGCCGAAGAGTATACAGTATTTCCATGCTGCATCTCCAAGCTAAACCTCTTAAACCTCTGGGGAGGACTAATCATAACAATCTGTTCGGATTTTTGGTGGGAAAGTTGCCAAGATCACCCAAGAATAGTCAACAGAGAGATTTAAGTTAAATAAACAGGCTAAAAGATGGCTGGTGCAGTATAATGAGGGAAAGGTAAGGTTATTCACTTTGTCAGGACAAACAGGACAGCAAAATATTATTTAAATGGTATGACAATATGAAAGGTCGGTGAGATGTTGGTGTCGTTGAATGAGACGTACAGAAAGTTAGTGTGCAGGTCCTCCAAACAATTAAGAAGTTAGACAGGTTATTTACTTTTATTACGTTTCAAAGGTTTTTGGGATTGGAAAGTGAGAGGCCAATGAACAGCTCAGCCATGGCCTAATTACATGGTGGAGCAGACGCAAGGAGCCTAAAGTCCTCCGCCTGCTCCTATCACTTAAGTTCCTCCATAGCACAGGGTGAAATTTGGTGTACAGTGCATGGTGCAGTGTACACTTCCTTCAGTGTGGCAACCGACATGAACACCTCAAACCCCAACAGGCTCCTGTTGACTGAGTGGGTCCAATCTAATAGGTAGGTATTCCTCAGTGCAGGAGTTATGGATCGAATCAATGGGAGCCACTACAAAACAGGAATACACAATAATAGACAATAGAAAATAGACTATAGTTGCAGGAGTAGGCCATTCGGCCCTTCGAGCCAGCTCCGCCATTCACTGTGATCATGGCTGATCATCCACATTCAGTACCCCGTTCCTGTCTTCTCCCCATATCCCCTGACTCCGCTATCTTTAAGAGCTCTACCTAATGCTCTCTTGAAAGCATCCAGATAATTGGTCTTCAGTGCCTTCTGAGGCAGAGAATTCCACAGATTCACAACTCTCTGGGTAAAAAAGTGTTTCCTCATCTCCGTTCTAAATGGCCGACCCCTTATTCTTAAGCTGAGGCCCCTGGTTCTGGACTACCCCAACATCGGGAACATGTTTCCTGCCTCTGGTGTGTTCAATCCCTTAACAATCTTATATGTCTCAATAAGATCCCCTCTCATCTTTCTAAATTCCAGAGTATGCAAGCCCAGCCACTCAATCAACATATGATAGTCCCGCCATCCCGGGAATTAACCTCGTGAGCCTACGCTGGACTCCCTCAATAGCAAGAATGTCCTTCCTCAAATTTGGACACCAAAACTGCACACAATACTCCAGGTGTGGTCTCACTAGGGCCCTGTACAACTGCAGAAGGACCTCTTTGCTCATATTCTCAACCCCTCTTGTTATGAAGGCCAATATGCCATTAGATTTCTTCACTGCCTGCTGTACCTGCATGCTTACTTGCAGTGACTGATGAACAAGGACCCCCAGATCTCTTTGTACTTCCGCTTTTCTCAACTTGACACCATTCAGATAATAATCTGCCTTCCTGTTTTTGCCACCAAAGTGGATAACCTCACATTTAGCCACATTAAACTGCATCTGCCATGCATCTGCCCACTCATCCAACCTGTGGAAGTCACCCTGCATCCTCATAGCATCCTCTTCACAGTTCACACTGCCACCCAGCTTTGTGTCATCTGTAAATTTGCTAATGTTACTATGAATCCCTTCATCTAAATTATTGATGTATAGCTGCGGTCCCAGCACCGAGCCTACGGTACCCCACTAGTCTACCCGCCACTCTGAAAGGGACCCGTTAATCCCTACTCTTTGTTTCCTGTCTGCCAACCAATTTTCTATCCATGTCAGTACCCTACCCCCAATACCATGTGCATTCTTGTGGAGGGTAATCAATTAGCAACCTGGAATTACTGGAGTTGCTTATGATCATGGGAATGATAAATTAGCATAAGAGAGATGAGGTGATGAATCCTTATTCACTGTAAGTGGGGGATATTGAGAGAGAAGCCCTTTGTATCTTGGTGGAGTGGCTGTTCAGCATTATCAGCATTATCAGCAATGTCCTTCAAAATCTATTGATCATTACAAAAATAAATGTATTTCAAGATGGTCTCAGTTATGTTTTTGGAAACAATACACTGAACAAGCTCCCCTGCACATTCTCATGCAAAGATTGATAGAGAAAATAGTAACAGTGACAATGAAAGGGAGTGCCAGCAATTCCCAAACACCAGCAGAGGTAACCAGGTGAACCCATCCCCTACAAACTGTTTTCAGATGAGGGACTGCTGACTGTTTTGTTGGTAATGGAAGCTGTCATAAAAGGCTGGATGGAGTCATTTATAGACCAAAGGAGAAGGAAAAGAGATGAGGGGGGTTGGGGAGAAGGAAAGTATATTTTTCAGCATGAACAGCATTTTACTCGGGGCTGGTTTTCTGAGATTGCAGCAAATGGTACTGCTAAAATAATCCATTAATTCTTCCATTGGCAAAAAAGCTTCAGTAGCACAGTTGAATACTGCTCAGTAAATCATATTCTTAATAAACATGTAAGTGGAATTTTAGTGACCTCAAGAGCTTAGTAAATGTAAACTCTCCAATTATTCATAGCCTGTGTGAGGCCACCACTCAAAACAAATGGTACGGTTCAAATAAGGTGCATTAAATTTTCTAAATCAAATTTACTGCTCTGAATCAATATAAAATATATGAATTACAAATCTGTGTCCCTGAAATGGTCAGAGAGTCTTTTACATTCAGAATCAGTAGAGTAACAACCACAATTACATTTTCTAATTGAATCTCATACACTTTGCTTATCTCTGTCAGGAAGGAATAAAATCCCCTTCAGGTACTTGTGACAAATCCTACAAAGCTTCTTCAGTACTTTAAACCTACTCTTTATTTTAATGCTCCAGATGACTTTAAAGAAGAGTTTATGTTATTACGTGAATGGACTTTTTTATGAAGCCCATTGGCTCCAATAGTTTGCATTGGTCCGGTAAAAAGATGAAATGATGCAGGTTGAGGGAAGACCTGGTAGATAAGATAGACAGTCAGAATTTTTTCCCCAGCGTGCAAATGTAAAGGACTAGAGCGCATAGTTTTATAGTGAGATGACACCGTTTAATGCAGATGTGCGAGGCTGGAGACTGGAGCTGGAGGTTGACATGGATAGAAAATTAGTTGGCAGTCAAGAAAGAAAGAGTAGGGATTAACGGGTCCCTTTCAGAATGGCAGGCAGTGACTAGTGGGGTACCGCAAGGCTCGGTGCTGGGACCCCAGCTGTTTACAATATATATTAATGATTTAGATGAAGGGATTACAAGTAACATTAGCAAACTTGTAGATGACACAAAGCTGGGTGGCAGTGTGAACTGTGAGGAGGATGCTATGAGAATGCAGGGTGACTTGGACAGGTTGGGTGAGTGGGAAGATGCATGGCAGATGGATAATGTTAGGTTATCCACTTTGGTAGCAAAAAGGTAGCTGGGCTTGGATACTCTGGAATTTAGACGGATGCGGGGGGATCTTATTGAAACATAAGATTATTAAGGGTTTAGACACGGTAGAGGCAGGAAACAAGTTCCCGATGTTGGGGGAGTCCAGAATCAGGGGCCACAGTTTAAGAATAAGGGGTCAGCCATTTAGAACAGAGATGAGGAAACACTTTTTCACACAGAGAGTTGTGAGTCTGGAATTCTCTGCCTCAGACGGCGGTGGAGGCAGATTCCCGGGATACTTTCAAGAGAGAGCTAGATAGAATAGAATAGAATACGTTTTATTGTCATTGCACAGCAACTGTGCAATGACATTTCAGTGCATCTCCTTCAGTGGTATACAATAAAAGACATAGGATAAAAAGATTTCAAAGAACAAAAACACAATCACCCATTAACTCTCACATTTACCGGCAAGATCAATGCATAAAATATGTAAATAGATAGTAGAAATATTGCACATTATATTTCACACTCCAGCAGACAAATTTTTACATTGCACCACGAATTGTGTTGTGTTGCCCGCAGTGTTATCTATTTGAGTTTAGTTCTTTAATGGCACATGGGTAGAAACTGTTAATTAGTCTACAAGTGCGGGCCTTCAGATACTTGTATCGCCTCCCAGAGGGCAGCAGAGTGAAAAAATGATTGGCAGGGTGGTCGGCGTAAACATCGGGCCCTGTAAATGTCTTCCAGGGAGGGTAGATGAGCGTTTGTGATGCTCTGTGCTGTTTTAATAACCCTCTGTAGTGCCTTCCTTCCAGCCACAGTGCAGCTAGCAAACCACACCAGGATGCCATAGGAGAGGATGCTTTCCACGGCGCACCGGTAGGGCTCTTGAAGATAGCGGAGTCAGGAGGTATAGGGAGAAGGCAGGAACACGGTACTGACTTGAAGGGCCGAATGGCCTACTCCTGCACTTATTGTCTATTGTCTATTGTCTATTGAAGAGGATTTTTGAATACTTGCAATGATATGCAATGGAGGGAAATGGATCACCTCTAGGCAGAGGGGATTAGTTTAACGTAACATTATGTTTGGTACAGGCATTGTGGACTGACGGGCCTGTACCTGTGCTATACTAATCTATGTTCTAAAGTTGGAAATAAGCAATAAAGCTTGCTAAATCTTCATAAATTATTACTTAGGCCTTCAGTAGAACATAGACACAAAATGCTGGAGTAACTCTCTGCATCTCTGGAGAGAAGGAATGGGTGATGTTTTTCGGGTCGAGACCCTTCTTCAGACTGGTTTGCGATAAGGGAAACGAGAGATATAGACAGTGATATGGAAAGATAACAATGAATTAAAGATAAGCAAAAAAGTAATGATGATAAAGGAAACAGGCCATTGTTAGCTGTTTGTAGGGTGAAAATGAGAAACTAGTGCGACATGGGCGGGGAGGGATAGAGAGAGTGCCGGGGCTACCTGAAGTGAGAGAAATAAATATCCATACCACTGGGCTGTAAGCTGCCCAAGCAAAATACTTTATGAGATGCTGTTCCTCCAATTTGCGTTTGGCCTCACTCTGACAATGGAGGAGGCCTAGGACAGAAAGGTCTGTGTAGGAATGGGAAGGAGAATTAAAGTGTCCAGGAACCGGGAGATCAGGTATGTTCCCTCGAGCTGAGATAAGGTGTTCCGCGAAATGATCGCCCAGTCTAAGATCGCCCGGTCTTGCCAATGTATGAGAATCCACACCTTGAACAATGGATACAGTAGATGAGGTTGGACGAGGTGCAACTGAACCTCTGCCTAACCTGAAAGGACTGTCGGGGTCCCTGGACAGAGTCGAGGGAGGAGGTATAGAGACAGGTGTTGCATCTTCGCGGTTGCAGGGGAAGGTACCTGAGGAGGAGGTGGTTTGGGTGGGAATGGATGAGTTAAACCAGAGAGTTGTGGAGGGAACAGTCTATGCAGAAAGTGGAAAGGGGTGGAGATGGGAAAATGTGGCAGGTGGGACCCGCAGTTGGCGGAAATCTCAGAGGATTATGTGTTGTATGCGACGGCTGATGGGGTGGAATGTAAGGCCCAGGGGGACTGTGTCTCTGTTGCGACTTGGGGGAGGAGCAAGGATGGAACTGAGGGGTACAGATGAGACAGAAATGGGCCTCACCTTTGATGGGAGAGGGAAACCCCCATTCCCTAAGGAATGAGGACATCTCAGTCCCAGTATGGAACACCTCATCTTGGGCAGAGATGCGGCTTAGACTGAGGAATTGGGAGTGAGGGATAGTTTATTTGAAGGAAGCAGGGTTTGAAGAAGTGTGGTTCACATAGTTGTGGGAATCAGTGGGTTTGTAATAGATGTCAGTCAATAGTTTACAGTACTTCCTGTGATGGAGACTGTTAGATCATGAAAGGGGAGGGAGGTGTCGGAGATGGTCCAAGTAAATTTTAGCGCAGGATGAAAATTAGTGGTGAAGTTGATGAAGTCCATGAGTTCTGCATGGGTGCAGGAGGTAGCACTGATGCAGTCATCAATGTAACAGAGATAGGGCCAGTGTATGCCTGGAATATGGATTGTTCAACGTACCCTACAAAGAGGCAGGCATAGCTGGGGCCTATGCGGGTGCCCATAACTATGCCTTGGACTTGGAGGAAGTAGGAGTCATCAAAGGAGAAGTTGTTAAGGGTGTTAGTAGAGGGAAATTGAATGGTTCTGTGGTTGAGGAGGAAGAGGGCTTTTAGACCTTCCTGGTGGGGGATGGAGGTGTAGTGTGACTCAACATCCGTAGTAAAGATGAGGGAGTAGGGACTCGGAAAGCGGAAGTCATTAAAGAGATGCAGGGCATGTGAGGTATCTTGGACATAGGTCGGGATAGATTGGACCAGGAGGGATAAGACAGAGAACATAATGTTTCTTTCTTCAGAAATCCCTTTGGGAGGCAGGCCCTCTTTAGTTAGAAGCATTAAAAAAGTGCAACATCATAGTCAAGATCATTGTTGGAGTTTCTTAACATTAATTTATTATGGCACAGAAGGAGATTATTCCGTTTACTAGGTTAATACTAGCTACTGTAAGTCCCATTTCTCCCTCTCTTTGTATTCCTGAAACGTATTATTTCTCTAACTCATGCTTATCAACCCTTTTAAAAAAAAATATTTTGCCACTTATCTGCACAAAGGTGTAATTGAAGTAATTATTGACCCACCAGCACATCTTTTGGAAGTGGGGGGAATAAGGGCACCCAAAGGAAACTCACATGATCACAGAGAGAATACGCAAACTCTGCACAGAGGGTATTGGAGGTCATGCTCAATCCCAGGCCCCTGGAACTGTAAGACAGCTGCGTCAACTGCTGCCCAACCATGTATAGGTACAAAATGCTGAAGTCGGTAGAAGGGTCCCGACCCGAAACGTCACCTGTCCATTTTCTCCAGAGATTCTGCCTGACCCGCTCAGCTATCCTACCATTTTGTGTCTATCTTTTTCCTATTTATTACATGCTGGGCCAGCTATTCTGGATTTGTGAAAGAGAGTTACAAGTTCAAATCTCAGCATGGCTGATGGGGAATTTACATTCAAGTAATTATAAATAATAAGATTAAATGAGAACTTACCAGTTTGAAGTTTGATCTTTATTTTATGAGGAGTTACGATGAGGGATTACGTGAAGACCCCGCCAGCACGCATGCGCGACATTCTTCAAAGCAGTGGTGTGAAATCACAGACAGCAACGTAGACTAATATAGTAAGATAAGAGAGAACTTTCATACCAGTTGATCTTTATAATAGAGGGTTTGGGAGCGGAGGGCACGTAATCCCTCATCGTAACTCCTCATAAAATAAAGATCAAACTTCAAACTGGTAAGTTCTCATTTAATCTTACTATTTTACTTCGGAGTCACGTGAGTGACTACGTGAAGATTTCAAAGCTCTGTGATTTCATGCCCTGGAACACCCCATGCTCACACACTGCTATGCTGGGATAAGAGGATGAACGTATTTCAGACATGACACTGGCTGAAAAACAAAATAGGTATTTATTCATACCAAAACAAAATATATATCCCATATAGGGTAATTATTTAGCAGCTCAAAATTCTTCCTGCAAAAGAGTCAGGAGAGGCCACGGGTTTGTTATAAAAGCGTTGAAACGTCTTCTCATTGCTCCAACCCGCTGTGGCCAGGATGTGGTCCATGGGTACTTCCATCATCCTAGCCGCCGAAGTGGATGCTGCCCTGGTGGAGTGAGATTTAAAAATATTAGTGTCCACCCCCGCCGCATCCAGTACCACCCTTAACCATCTAGATATGGTTTGCACCGTGACTTTGTAGTGGGGCTTTTTGTGGCTTATAAACAAAGCTTTCTCCGTGCCCCTGAGAGACTTGGTGACTGAAATGTAACGTGATATTAAAGTGACGATGCAGAGTCGAGTATCTGCTGGATAGGCTAGAAACTCTAATGTATGTCCAGACGATCCGGGTCGATCTTGTTTTAACAGCCCCTGCATATGAAAAGTGATTTTGCCATTGGAGATAGTCATGGCATCCAGATTTAACTTGTGCAGGGACTGGACCCGTTGTGCCGTGACAAGTGCCATAATCATTACCATTTTGTAGGTGAGTTTGTCCAAGGTGAGTCTCGAGTTTGGTGTCCATCCTCGCAACATAGTCAATACTATGCTGATATCCCACGTGTGGTTGTATCTGGACCTGGGGGGATTGGAATTAAATATTCCTCTCATTAGCTTAGACACTAATGGATGTGATCCAATGCCCAGTTGATCACTCCCCTTGCCAAGATAGGTTGATAGGGCACTCCTGGCACAATTAATGGCACTGTAGCTTAATCCTTCATCGTAGTGAAGGGTAGCCAGGAATTCCAGAACTTCCGTGATGGTAGCCGATTCGTAGGTTGTGTTTGTTGTAGAGCAGAACACTTCCCACTTCCTGATGTAGGTCAGGTACTGTTTCCTAGTGGACTCCCTGCATGACGCTGAGATGGTATCTATTGTTCTGTTGGTGAGTCCGTATCCCAGAAGTGGCCGTTTCAGAATCTGCAAATCAACAGGTCCATGCGGTCATGACATGGATGGTGTTCCCCTGTGACGGGATGTATTAATAGGCTAGGTCGTTTGTTGACCCGAATACAAGGTTCTGTGGCCATCTTCTGTACTGCTGGGAACCATGGTTGGGTAGGCCAGTCGGGCACAACCAAAATACCCGATGCGGAGTCTTGTCTGATTTTTTGCAAGACCCGACTGATGAGGCAGAAGGGGGGAAAGGCATAACAGAACAAATCCCCCCCCAATGTAGCGTGAAAGCGTCCATTGCTACTGCCCCTGGGTCTGGTTCCCAAGCAACATATGTTGGCAGTTGGTGATTTAATCTGGATGCAAAAAGGTCGATATCTGGTGTCCCATAACGTTCTACAATATCTGTGAACACTTTCCGATCCAGCATCCATTCTATGTTGTCGTTGAATTTGCGTGACCTGGTGTCTGCCACTGTGTTTAGCTTACCTGGAAGGTAAGTGGCTGAAATCCAAATTTCCCTTTGCAGACACCAGTGCCAGATATTATTAGCCAATTCATCACATGATATCGACTTTATTCCACCCATATGATTAATATAAGCCACCACTGTGGTGTTGTCAATTTGTAATCTAACATGTACTTGGTGCATGTCTGAGCAGTATGCCTTAAGGCCATGAAATGCTCCCAGCATTTCTGAATAATTAATCCCCAATGTTTCAAATAGGGTTAGCTCTTGTGCACTCCATCTGCCTCCACAACTAGTGGTGGTATTAGTTGCTCCCCAACCTTTGGCACTGGCATCAGTTTGTAAGATGACCGAGGGATTTATGATAGTGATGGCTTTGGAACAGAATTGAGCATTTTCCATCCACCAATTTAATTCAATTCTTGCCTTTTCTGGTAACTTCATAGGCATGTCGAAATGGCCTGCATGACTTTTGAGAGCTATAATTTTAGCTCTTTGTAGGTTTTGATAATGTAGTGGTCCGAATTGTGCTGTGGGAAAAGCAGCCACTATCTTCCCAATTACCCTGGCCACCTGCCATATGGATGGATCCCTGATGCCAGTAAGGCTCCTGCAAGCTTCTATCAAGTCCACCACCTTGTTCGGTGGTAAGGTGATAGACATTTGCACCGAGTCAATGGTGAACCCCAATAAATCCATGATTTATCTGGATGTATGATGAACCCCAGCTTTTGAAAGAGATGTTTTGTGGCTAGAACTGCCAATGTAGCCGTTTCCAAATTCTCCCCGACAATGAGGATATCATCAAGGTAGGCCATAACAGTATGGTTTTGTTTCCTTAAATAGGCCAAAGCTGGTTTCAATATTTTGGTGAACAGCCTGGGTGCTGATGATAACCCATTGGGTAAGGCTTTATATTGCCATAATTGTCCCATCCAGATAAATTTAAGGTATTTCCTATGATCCTTGTGTATTGGCACTGAATAGTATGGATCTTTAAGGTAAATGCATGCCATGTAGTACCCATTAGCTATTAGCTGTCTAGCTGTGTCAAAAGTGTCCATTTTGAAATGAACATACTGAACAGAAGTATTCAGTTCGGTCAGATCTATGATTATGCGGCACCCGCCATCTTTTTTATTTTTCGTAAATATATTAGATACGAACTCCTGAGATTCTCTGGTGGTTCTCTCAATTACCCCTTTACTAATTAGTCTTAATAGTTCAGCATGGCCTGCCGTTCTTTCTTTTTGTGAAAGTATAAACTTTCGGCTAGGCGAATGCTGGACCGGGGTAGGGAGTTTGTAAATGAATTCAATTTTATAGCCCTGAATACTTCCGAGTATGTAAGGATCAGAGGTAAAAGTGCGCCATACTTCATAAAACAAGTGCAACCGGCCTCCCACATAAGATGAATTTAGACAAGCAATGTTCCTGGGGGAGCCAGACCCACCTACCTCCAAGGTTATTGCCGGTGTTGCGGTCTTTGCCCTTGTTTCTTCTGTTGAGTTGCTGCGTTGTAGGGGTGGCGCATTTTCCAAGAAGGCCGGGCTGGGCCATGGCCTAAAAAAGACCGTTGTGCAGGTGGGCCGGCCTTCGAGCTTTCACCACCGGACGGTCTGTTGTGATATCGCTGTCCGGTGGGTGTGTAGGGGTGCTGCCGCTGTTGGTAGTGAGGTTTGGAGGTACTGGGTACCTTAATCAGGCCTATGGCCTTGGCCTCCTCGTCCAGGTCTTTCACCTGTTTGGGGAGGTTATCCCCGAACAGCAGATTTGGTGGTTGAGCGTTACCTGGTCTGCATAACCCCGCAAACTTGGGGTTAAGTGCCGGTTTGATAATGCTCTTCCTGTAGTTATTTATCTCGTACTGTGTGTTACACAGCAAGGCCAGAGCATCCTGTAGTTCTTCCGGTAACTCTATTCCCACTGCAGTTCTGGCCACTGCCGTAATCCCGGCGGTCAAAAGTTTCAGGATCCTCTGAAGTTTGACTTCTTGCCCTCTAATCGTAGGGCTCATGTTCCCCCATATAGGGTTATTCACCGCAGGAACAGTCAGTGAGTTACAATTTTCAGGAGCAAGATACTTATCAGCTGTTGCATTGATGGCTTGCTCCTGAAGCTGGTTTGTAGTCATATAATTGATACTAGCTGCCAGCTTTGGGTGGATAGGTAGGCCTTTTTGAGAAGGAACTGCATGCTTGTTTACCATATCCAGTAACTCTTCTTGCACCCCTGACACTGTTGGTTGTTCAGCCAACTCCCCCTCTTCAGGGTCAGCCCAGTTCTGACCCCCAATGCACCCCTGCGAAGAGGGCGAGACATTAGGCAGTCCATGATAGGATCCTGCCGTGGGCCTGCGAAGAGGCCCACCGTGACTCTGCCCCTGCAAAAGCAGGTCACGCTGGAGCAATTGCTCCACCATCCGCTCCATGCGGGCAAGACGACCCCCGTTGCTATCAGCGAACGGGGTGTCCTCGGGACTGGACCCAGCTGGGTCGGCGGCCCCGTCCGACTTTCGGGTGGATTTACCGCCCGACCGCGGCGTATCTGCGGCCCTCATAGGCGAAAAGTCAGGAGCTGCGGGTAACACCTGCAGCTCAGGAGAAACGGCACGCTGCTGGCTGCTCTCCATGGCAGCAGCTCTTGCCGCTGCTCTTTTCGATTTCCGCGACTCCATGTAGAATTCCTGAAAAAACAAGTATACACTGAGTCGCCACGCTCACCACTCCGGTGAGACTTACCTTTCATAAGTTTTTTAAACTTACGCTGGAGGAGCCCCGCTCCTCCCGACTGTCGCTTCCGCATGCGTATGACGATATGTCGCGCATGCGTGCTGGCGGGGTCTTCACGTAGTCACTCACGTGACTCCGAAGTAAAATTGAGAGATAAATCTTGTCTCAGCACCAGTAAACCATGTCACAGAAAAACCCTCTGATTTACTACAATCGTTCACCATTTCTTTTTCGTAAACAAGCATCTGAAGTTCCTTGTATCTGCGGAACATTTAACTGCTCCACTGCTAAATTTCCGCAAGGAATGCCCAATTTGAAATAGTTCTCCTCCTTTCTCCAATGGGAGGTCTGCAAGATCCTCTCTCACTGCTCCCCCTCTGTGATTCCTGCTGCTCAATCTGAAGAAGGTTCCTGACTGGAAACGTCACCTATCGACGTCACCATCTAAAGATGCTACCTGACCTGCCGAGTTACTCCAGCACCATGTCTTTTCTTGACTACCTCAGTTCAGGAATGACCAGGGATGAACAATAGATGTTGGCACTGGCGATTAAACCCACATCCCGTTTAAGAACAAAACGAACAAGATCTATAGAAAACAGCCTGGGCTGAAGGTTATGCAGAGAGAAGGTTTTTGCTTTAAAACCAGAAAAAATTAAGGGGAATAAAATCAGAAGAGCTGGAGAAACAGTTAGCAGGTCCGCAGCATTTATAGAGAGAGGACCAGTGAAAATTCTAGATCTTTAAAGGTGATCAAGCCAAACCATTACTCTTTCTCTCTCCACAGATGCTGCCTGACATGTTCAATATTTCTAGCATTTATATCTCAGACATCCAATATCTACAGTTTTAGTTTAGATTTTCAGAGTTAAGGGGAGATTAGATATAAATGCTGAAAGTCATAAACATTTCATAGTAGTAGAGATTTCAAAGCTGATTTTAATGACAGGACAATCAGTGGGCACAGATTTATGATCATGGGTGAATGAATCAGTGAGGAGAATGAAGAGGCATTTCTTGGGAAATGCTCCTGTGATGTTGACTGAGGTAAAATGGGCAGCAGAGAAGTGGTTGCACAACTTGAAAAGTTAAAGAAAATTGCAAGGTTTCAGGTAAAAGCCAGAAGAGTGGAACAAACTGGTGAACTCTTTCCATTTTGGCTGTTTGATTCCTTTGTAGTGCTGGATTGACGGTCTGAAGGCATCATGAAGAGAAATTGATTATACCTTTAAGAAAATCGATTGGCACCTTTTTTTCCCCGCCATATCATTTTAAACCACTTACAGTCATTTTGATGTCTGGAGAAATGAGGAACACTTAAGATTAATGGTGCAGTACCAACGAAGGGAGGTGGGTAGGTTCAAATTGGTGCAATGTTGGAAGCAAAACCCTACTGATTGAAAAGCCACAAGGAGACATAGGTGCTAACTGAGGCACAGCCTCGGATTTAACAGTTTTCCTTGTTTTTTTCAAGTCTAGGTTTAATAAATTAAGCTTAATAAATTGCTTATTTCCAGCACTCACGTCTCTAATCATCCAACGGTTGAAGATGATGGACCTTATAAAATGTAGCTTTATGAATCACTAGTTGTGCCTCATTCGATTACTGTGTTTCTTTCTTCAGGGAGATATTTAATTTTGGTGCAGACGTCAAAGGACAAAGGACATTTATTGTCACTTATATCAATTGGTGCAGCAAAATTTGAGTTACCATGCAGCACACAAATAAGATAAACACAACACTATAGAATTTAACATCAAAACATAAAAACATCTCCCCAATGCGGAAACGTTTCCCACTGTGAGGGAAGGCAACAAAGTTCAGTCCTCTTCCTCTTGTTCACCCGTGGTCGCGGCCTATTGAGGCCTCTGCAGTCGCTGCAACGGCAGCCCAATGTTTCAGGCCCTCTCGCCGGGATGATGGAGCTCCGGCGTCGGAACGGAAGAACACTCTCAGTGGCTTGGAGTTTCCGAAACGGCCGCTTCCTACCGGAGACCGCGGCTTCCGAAGTCCACAGGCCGAGCTGGGCGGAGCTCCAACACTGGCGATCCTCGGCGAAAGATCCCAGGCCTCCGCGATGTTAAAGTCAGCGCCACCCACACTAACAATGTGAGGATTGGCAGATACGGTTAAAATGAGGCAGGTCCAGATGGTAAATTTTAAAGGTCTACAATGCAAAGTACATCAAAGTGTGCATCAAAGAGGCAATTTTCTGCACCATTGTGATTGGGAGCTGGTTTCTTACATAATCCATCGCAGAGAGAATGCATGGACCTGGTGAATGTTTCGCTGAAAACTTGCACTCCGTCCACTATGGTCTGTTGGCTCTCATGGTTTCTAACCATTTTACCTCTCCTCCCTATCCCTATACCAACCTTTCTGTGCTTTGTCTCCTCCACCGGTAAAATTAGGCCACATCGCAAATGGAACAACAACACCTCATATTCCACTGGAGCAGCCTATAATCCAATCGTATGAACATTGAATTCTCCAATATCAGGTAAACACCACCCCTCCACCCTCATCTACCTAGATTCCCCCCACAACCCCCACACATACCTTTCTTTCCACTCCCTCAGCCCAATTCCTATCCCCTCCTCCATCCACTCATCTCACAATCCACCCTACACCAAGTGTTCTATTTTCCTTTCCACCTATTATCTTTCCCTCTGGCTCAACATTTTACCAGCCATCTTCCTTCCTCATCAGAATCCACATCCACACTCTTTTGTTTCCACTTCACCTCCAGCCTTGGTGGCTACCTCCACCCCATCCATCCATCATTCCTCCTCACCCAAACCCACCTATTACTTGCCAGTCCCTCCCTACACATCTCCCTCACCTCCTTTATCAGTTCTCTTTCCTCTACTCCATCAGTCTGAGGATGGATCCTGAGCTGAAACATAGTCAAGTCAAGAATCAAGAGAGTTTATTGTCATGTGTCCCAGATAGGACAATGACATTCTTGCATTGCTGCCGCACAACAGGATATTGTAGTCATAAATACAGATTAGATCAGTGTGTCTATATACCAAAGAATATATATATACACACATCAATCAACAGATAAAGTGCAACAGGCTGTTATAGTTCAGAGTTTATTTGAAGTTGTGTTTAATAGTCTGATGCCTGTGGGGAAGAAGCTGTTCCTGAACCTGGATATTGCAGATTTCAGGCTCCTGTATTCCATTGCTTCCACAGATGCTCGCTAACCTGCTGAGTTTCTCCAGCACTTTGCTCTTTGAACAACTTAACCAACAGCTACAGGAAGGTTGGAGGTGCGGGAACGAGAAACGTAATGTGAAGTTAAACTGGTTGCCGAACGGTCTGTACACTTGATGTCTCTGATGAGCGGTGAGAGGGGTGGGGTGGAGATTGGTGAAGGACAATGAACAAATGAACAATGACAATGAAACCTCAAGCAAATCATTCAAACAAGGTTGGCAATACAAGCCTGACATCACTGACAAATGTTTCAAAAATGTCCTATGTTTAGTATGCTCAACCTATCATCCATTAAGAAAACAACAAAGGGATGGCCATAAATTTCCAAGCAACAATTATTATCCAGTGGATAAAATGATTTAGTGTTGGCAATGTTACTGAAGCTTGACTGCAACCTTGGACACTCTGAAGCTTGTAAAAGAGTATCTTTATTCCCTCAAAATGAATGCTCAAGAGAGAGGTTTAAGGTTGTAATTTATATCACCAGAGTTCTGCTCACAGCAAGACCTATTTGGTCACGGTGCACAAGTTTCAGATCCATAATATTAAATGCTCCCTCCCCAATCCTAGTGTGCTTTTATCTTGTGCCTGAGAGGGAGATAATAAATTATAGGAAGCAAACATACTCTGAGGCACATTACAAAGAACAGATCTATGAGGTGCATCAAGTTCATTTATCTAAACTTTGAATACGATACCTTAATGATAGAAAAAATAACGCTGGCCTGGCAATATGCACACAAACAGAATCAAAATCTGTTACAAATCACATATCATTTAAATATATAAGATCTTATAATAAAAAGGGGACCATTCGCCTCATCAAGTCAGTATATCGCTCACAGCGCTAGAGATCCAGGTTCGGTCCTGACCTCAGGTGCTGTCAGTGTGGAGTTTGTACATTCTTCCTGTGACTGCATCAGTTTCCTCTGGTTTCCTCCCATATTCCAAAGATGTGCAGGTTTGTAGGTTAATTGGCCTCTGTAAATTGCCATGAATGTGTAGTGGAAAAACTGGTGTGAACGGGTGATCAATGGTGGGCAGAGGAGGCAATCAGCCTACTTCAGCTTGGCTCCAAGGTTAAGGTTATTATTTTAGTTTAGCTTAGTTTAGTTTAGAGATACAGTGGAAGATAGGCCCTTTGGCCCACCGAGTTCCCGCCGACCAGCGATCACGCATACACTAATTCTATCCTAAACACTACAGACAATTCACAGAAACCAACCAACCTACAAAGCTGCACATCTTTGGAATGTGGGAGGAAACTGAAACACCTGGAGAAAACCCACTCGGTCACCGGGAGAACGTACAAACTCCATTATGCCTTCTTGTTCTGGTCTCACTAACGAGGAACTGATTATCCACACAAACAATCCTCCCCATCATTTTTAAAACCTCAATTAGTCACCACTCAATCTCGATTAACTCTATTTACCAGAGATGCTTAATTTAATTTAGATTAGTTTAGAGATGCAGCATGGTTAGAGGCCCTTCATCCCACCCAGTCCACACTGTCCATTGATTAGTTGTGTGTTATCCCACTTTCCCATTCACTCCCGACATACTGAGCCCAATTTTACCGAGGCCTATTAACCCACAAATCTGCATGTCTTTTGAATGTGGAGGTAACCAGAGCACCTGGAGGAAACTCACACAGTCACCGAGAGAACGTGCACACTCCATGCAGATAGCATGCAAAGTCAGGACCAAACCTAGGTCTGTGGCGTTGTGAGGCAGCATCTCTAACCAATTCCATTCTTAGCCTCAGTGCTCGTCCAGTGAGTTTAATGCCTACCCATTCCATGGGCCATAGAAGTGGTGGTGCCTAATGGCAGCCGCTCGACTGCAGTCCGTCTGTCTTTTTTTTGTCCCGTTAGATGTATGATTTTGGTTCTAATTTTTATTATTTTTTTAGCTGTGTATATGTGGGGGGATGGGGGAGGGGTGGGGGGGGAACCGTTTAATCTCTTCCCTGTACGGGGACCCAACTTTTTCCCTGTTGGGTCTCTGGTGTCGTTGGGCCTAACATCATGGAGCCGGCGGCGGCCTCCAACCGGAAACCAACCTGAGGGCTCCAGTCACGGAGCCTGCGGACTCGCCATCGCGGAGCTGTCCGACTTGAGAACGGGGAGAGCAGTGGTGGCGCATAGCTGCAACCCGACTTCAGAGCTTCGGAGGCTCCGGCTGTAGGCCTGGTGGACAGGAACATCGGGATCTCGCAGGTCCCTGGTGGGAGACCACTTTTCGTAGCTCCCGCAACGGCAACTTCTCCCGCGGGGGTTTAAACGACTTGGAGTGGGGCCTAACATCGCCCCGCGCGGCTGCGGGACTTACCATCGCCCATTGGGGGCTTTAACATCGTCAGCCCCAGTCGCCTCGACGCTGCAGTTGGACTGCTGGACCGCGGGAGAAGAACAAAGGGAAGAGATAAGACTTTTGCCTTCCATCACAGTGAGGAGGTGTTGGAGATTCACTGTGATGGATGTTTGTGTAAACTGTGTTAAGTGTGGGGCTTGGTTTTTTTTTTGTATTGTCATGACTGTAGGAATGAAATTTCATTTATACCTTGTCTGTTTGAATGACAATAAAATGCATTCTATTCTATTATCCTTCCTAACTTGCAGCAGGCAGCAATGAACTTGCTATTTCTTCCAACCCAATCCCTCACATTCCTACAAAATATCACTGTGAGCTCCTTGTTTGAATGGAATATCTCCTGTGCCACAAGTCTCTGATTTGGAGCTTTCTATCACTGGATTCAGATTCCTGAATTTACAAATAATGTTCCTGGTGGCTTTTGTGACCTTGCTGTAACATGCAAGAATGCTGGGCTACTCTGGCATTCTAACTGTGGTCTGCTTAGCTCCGCTAGAAATATATCACAGCTAATGTCGGCATGCCCTATTTCTTAACATACATCATACATATGGGCTTTATTTACTCCCGTTTTGAAAATATGTTGCATTTAAAATGCTGGATTTAGGTAGGTAAATAGAAAAGATCTACTTCCTGTGGAACCTGGGTCATTACCAAGGGACTGAGTTAAGAATTTTCATTGCACCCTGGTGTGTATGGCAATAAACAAATCTGAATCTGAATCTGAGGAGGGAGAAGCAACAATTTATTTTACACAGGAATATTTATAATCTGGAATGCATTCCCTGCAAGCAAACACAACAGAAACTTATAAAGTAGAATTGGACACATATTTGAAGAAAAATGTTAACAAGGAAAGAAGCAGCAAATGGGAGTAGTTGGATAGCTCTTGGAAAGAGCTGGTAGTGGGTTAAGTGAGAGGAGCACAAAGGTTGTAAGATACAATGCTGAATGGTGTCACGATCACAGGGGAACATATTGACTCGGGGGAAATTGTGTTAAATAGAGATTAGCCATTTCCCATTTTAATATCCATGAAAGTAATTGAAATAATTTTAGTTTTATCTTTTTATTCACAGGGCATGGATGGTGCTGGCAATGGTATGCTGGTGAGACATATTCTGACCAGGAAAGGATGTCGGAGACTTTAGTGAACCAAATGGGTTTTCACAATGTGTAGGAAGGAACTGCAAATGCTGCTTTAAACCAAAGATAGACACAAAATGCTGGAGTAACACAGTGGGACAGGCGGCGACTCTGGAGAGATGGAAAGGGTGATGTTTCGGGTCGAGAACCTTCTTCAGACTGGAAAAAAGTCTCTGACGTCTGAAGCAGGGTCTCGACCCAAAACGTCACACATTCCTTCTCTCCAGGGTTTTCACAATGGTTTAGTCTTCTTTTGCCATTATTGTTGAATGATTTTAGTTCATTCCTTGCATTTATATTCCTCAGCTTCCCTGGTGGACTTTTTGCTCATTTCTCTAGTTAATGGGCCGGAGCTTCAGTTGTCATTACCGTAACGTGGTCACAGTGTTGTAATGACCATGAGAGAGCTTGTGAATTATGTGTAATGGAAAATGGTTTAACATTGCCCATTGTACACTAGTGCAATATTACTCACAGGTCTCCATATTCTTCGCCACCCTTCTACACAGTCTGTACCCAAGTGTATACAGTGCATTCAGAAAGTATTCAGACCCCTTCATTTTTTCCACATTTTGTTACTTTACAGCCTTATTTTTAAATTGATTAAATTCTTTTTTTTTTAAATCATCAATCTACACACAATATCCCAGAATGAAGAAGCTAAAACTGGTGTTTAGAAATTTTTGCAAAGTAATTAAAAATAAATAACTGAAATATCACATTTACATTAGTATTCAGACCCTTTGCTATGACACTCAAAATTTAGCTTAGGTGCACCCTCTTTCCATTGATTATCTTTGAGATGTTTCTACAACTTGTTTGGAGTCCACCAGTGGTAAATTACATTGATTGGTCATGATTTGGAAAGGCACACACCTGTCTATATAAGGTCCCACAGTTGACAGTGCATGTCAGAGCAAAAAACAAGCAATGAAGATGAAGGAATTGTCTGCAGACCTCCGAGACAGGATTGTGTCGTGACACAGATCTGGGGAAGGGTATAAAACAATTTCTGCAGCATTGCTTGTCCCGAAGAGCACAGTGGCCTCTGACATTCTTGAAAGATCTTTGGAACCACCAGGACTCTTCATTGAGCTGGCTGCCCGACCAAACTGAGCAATCGGGGGAGAAGGGCCTTGGTTAGGGAGGTGACCAAGAACCCAATAATCACTCTGACAGAGCTCCAGAGTTCCTCTGTGTAGATGGGAGAACCTTCGAGAAAGACAACTACATCTGCAGTACTCCACCAATCGGGCCTTTATGGCAGAGTGGCCAGATGGAAGCCACTCCTCAGTAAAAGGCACATGACAGCCCGCTTGGAGTTTGCCAAAAGGCAATTAAAAGAATCTCAGACCATGAGAAACAAGATTCTCTGGTCAGATGAAACCAAGATTGAACTCTTTGGCATGAATGCCAAGCATCACATCTGGAGGAAGCCAGGCACCGCTCATTACCTGGCCAATACCATACCTACAGTGAAGCATGGTGGTGGCAGCATCATGCTGTGGGGATGTTTTTCAGCGGCAGGAACTGGGAGACTAGTCAGGATCAAAGGAAAGATAAACGGAGCAAAGAACAGAGAGATCCTTGATGAAAACCTACTCCTGAGCATTCTGAACCTCAGACTGGGGCAGAGGTTTACCTTCCCACAGGACAATGACCCTAAGCACACAGCCAAGACAATGCAGGGGTGGCTTTGTGACAAGTTTGTGAATGTCTTTGAGTGGCCCAGCCAGTGCCCGGACTAGAACGCGATCGGACATCTCTGGAGGGACCTGAAAATAGCTGTGCATCGATGCTCCCCATCCAACCTAACAGAGTTTGAGAGGATCTGCAGAGAAGAATGGGAGAAATTACCCGAATACTGGTGTGCCAAGCTTGTAGCGTCATACCAAGAAGACGTGAGGCTGTAATCACTGCCAAAGGTGCCTCAACGAAGTACTGAGTAAAGGGTCTGAATACTTATGTAAATGTGATATTTCAGTTATTTCTTTTTAATTACTTTGCAAACATTTCTAAACTCCTGTTTTTGCTTTTTTATTAAGGGGTATTGTGTGTAGATTGATGATTAAAAAAATGAATTTAATCCATTTTAGATTAAGTGTGGAAAAAGTGAAGAGGTTTGAATACTTTCTGCTCCTCATCTGCTCCTTGTCTTGTGTGTGTTCCCTAGTATCGAATGTGTATGTATTTCTGTGCACTGTATTGGAATTTTCTAATACACTACTGAAAAAATCACTGTTTTATACAATGATTACAGTTGAGTGTTTTGTATTCTTGATAAAATCTGGTCGACAAGGGATCATTTAATGTTCTGTAGATTGCCTTTCAGATAAACTAGTGTTACAGTGGTATATTCAATACCCTAAATCACTATGCCTTTGTCCAAATCAACCACCACCTTCCCACCCCTCTTTCCACCAACCCCTGCAACATGAGATGAGTTTAGTTTGTGCCACTGTGCCGCCCCTTGTTGAGCAAAGCCATTCAGTATTCCCACTAGCATCCGGGAGAACCCGTTGCTCAACCGCTCGGTCTGGAGAAGCCAGGTCAAGGTCAGGACATTCACTGCAGAGATGCCAGTCTTGGGCAGCACAGTGACGCAGCGGTAGAGTTGCTGTCTTACAGCACCAGGGACCGGGTTCGATCTTCACTATGGGTGCTGTCCGTACGGAGTTTGCACGTTTTCCCTGTGATCGCGTGGGTTTTCTCAGAATGCTCCGGTTTCTTCCCACACTCCAAAGACGTACAGGTTTGTCGGTTAATTGACATCGGTAAAATTGCAAATTGCCCCTAGTGTGTAGGATAGCACAAGTGTACAGGGTGGTGCAGACACATTTGTCCGAAGGGCCTGTTTCCATCCTGTATGTCTAAAGTAAAGTCGAAAGATCTCAATAGACAATAGGTTGTGGTGTACAAAGGAGTCAGGAAGCAGGGTGAACTCAGCATTTATCTGACAGCAGCAGCCTTGGAATATCCTCCAAATTCTCGCACTTCACTGCTAAGCACAACTGACTGGTTTCATCTGTCATGGCATAGAACACACCTTCCATTGTGCATTTTTTAGGTGCCTAGGTCATTTTTTCCTCTAAGCAAAGGATGAAACAAGGAGGAGGATAAATTGGAACCTCAAAGGCATCAACCTCAAAGGCAACACCTCAAAAGTGCTGCACTCCCTTGGCCTGAGACTGATATACATTTCACTCTCAATCACTTGGATTCAAACTTTGCCATCTTACATAACTCTGACAGGAAAACTTTGGCCTATTTCTAAACAAAACACAAAGTGCTGGAATAACTCATTGGGTCAGGCAGCATCTGTGGAGGGCTTTTCAAGTCTGGGCTCTTCTTCAGGCCTATTTACAAACAAGTTTATTTAAAACATTACCACTTGACTTCCATAACACACAATACAATTCTTCCATTTCCCCAGCCCTGGCTCATTTACCTACTCTCCCAAATGACCAATGTCAAGGATTTAAAACGTTCATCCTTGTGTTCAAATCTGTGGACCTGCCCTCATTATCCTCAGCACTGCACCAATGCTGCCACTCCTATATTTGAGTCCACATAATCTAAGTACAAGTGCAGGGAGGTTCTACTGCAGTTGTACAGGGTCTCGGTGAGGCCACACCTGGAGTATTGTGTACAGTTTTGGTCTCCTAATCTGATGAAAGACATTCTTGCCATAGAGGGAGTACAGAGAAGGTTCACCAGACTGATTCCTGGGATGGCAGGTCTTGCATATGATGAAAGACTGGATAGACTCGGCTTGTACTCGCTGGAATTTAGAAGATTGAGGGGGGATCTTATAGAGACTTACAAAATTCTTAAGGGGTTGGACAGGCTAGATGCAGGAAGATTGTTCCCGATGTTGGAGAAGTCCAGAACAAGGGGTCACAGTTTAAGGATAAGAGGGAAGTCTTTTAGGACCGAGATGAGAAAATCATTTGTCACACAGAGAGTGGTGAATCTGTGGAATTCTCTGCAACAGAATGTAGTTGAGGCCAGTTCATTGGCTATATTTAAGAGGGAGTTAGATGTGGCCCTTGTGGCTAAGCGGATCAGGGGGTATGGAGAGAAGGCAGGTACAGGATACTGAGTTGGATGACCAGCCATGATCATATTGAATGGCGGTGCAGGCTCGAAGGGTTGAATGGCCTACACCTGCACCTAATTTTCTATGTTTCTATGTTTTTATGTTTAAGACCATGTCTTCCTCTAAATGTCACAGCTCTCTCCTGAACCTTTCCATCTCACTTTCCAACATCAGAGTTCCTTAAAACCCATTCCTTTTCCTTTGTCACATGCGCCAATATTTAATTCGTTGACTCAGCGCCTATTCTCCTTTACAATGTCCACTATTTTTCCATGTTAACATACTGTAAGTCCAATATAGAAATAGAAAGGTCTTTCACCTCTGATGAATGATCATTACATTGAAATGCTGCCCAGGGTTCTCTTTTATAACACTGCCTATTCACAATATTTACAGTTTTTATTTCAGATTCATAGCAGTGGTCCTGTCCCGACTTCCAATGAAACCTCTGTTATTACAGCATTGACATTACAGTGATGTTTGAGCTATCAAAGAGGACAGTAAATAAGTCTCAAGTGTATCGATCTGCTCCATGGAACAAATGCCCAGTGGGCTGGATAACATACATACCAGGTGGCAGATTCGCATTGATCTCATTTGCTACTAATTTATATTCTTTAGTTGTAATATTGAGGATGGCAGTGAGATTGGAGAAATAATAGAATGGAAGCAAGTTCAATTAACATAAGAAAATCTACAAAAGGAAATGGAGCAGGAACCGACTACAATATCCAGCAAGATCTTGTCACGAGATACAAGGAACTGCAAACGCTAGTTTACACAAAAGGACACAAAGTGCTAGAGTAACTTAGCTGATCAGGAAGCATCTCTTGATGGGTGATGATATGGACCCTTCTTCAGGTTCAGTCTGAAGAAAGATCCCGACCCGAAACGTCACCTGTGCCAAAGTGGTAGAGTTGCTGCCTTACCGTGCTAGACACCCATGTTCAATCCTGACTATGCGTACTGTCTGTATGGAGTTTGTACATTCTCCCTGTGACCATGTGGGTTTTCTCTGGATGCTTAGGTTTCCTCCCGCACTCCAAAGATGTGCAGAATTTAGAAGATTGAGGGGGGATCTTATAGAAACTTAGAAAATTCTTAAGGGGTTGGACAAGCTAGACGCTGGAAGATTGTTCCCGATGTTGGGGGAGTCCAGAACAAGGGGTCACAGTCTAAGGATAAGGGGGAATTCCTTTAGGACCAAAATGAGGAAAACATTCTTTACACAGAGAGTGGTGAGTCTCTGGAATTCTCTGCCACAGAAAGTAGTTGAGGCCAGTTCATTGGCTATATTTAAGAGGGCGTTAGATGTGGCACTTGTGGCTAAAGGGATCAGGGGGTATGGAGAGAAGGCAGGTACGGGATACTGAGTTGGATGATCAGCCATGATCACATTGAATGGCGGTGCAGGCTCGAAGGGCCGAATGGCCTACTCCTGCACCTATTTTCTATGTTTTCTATGTTTCTAATGTAGGTTAATTGGGTTCTGTAAATTATCCCTAGTGTGCAGGATAGAACTAGTGTATGGTAATCTCTAGACGGTGCGGACTAAGTGGGCCAAATGGCTTGTTTCCACACTATATCTCTAAACTAAACTCAGCCTTGAACTTCCTCACGGGCAAAGTGACCGCAGGTTACTTGTCTTACAACCATCTGTTTCAAGACGTTTCTCCGCATCTCAGTTCTAAGTGGCTGACCTTAAGTAATCCTTAAGTAGCTGCTGTGAAATCTGAAATATTGTTAGCCATGAGATGAATTATAACATATAATTTGAAATGCAATCACTGTTTCAAAAGAGAGAAGCACAATTCTAATAATAATATTGCAGTATTCTACCAACACCAGGTTACAAAATCTGTCACCATTTTCACATACCTCCATTGTCAGATGGATTACTCTCAGATTCTCTGTCATGCTGACTGCCGGTGCTGTCTGACATGGGAGGTACTGGTGAGATCGAGGTAGGAATGACATGGGGTGTTGCAATAGGCGTTGTTATAGCGGGGTTTGTAGTCTCAGTTGCGGTGAAAACCGGAATGCAGCTCACATTGTTAAGGCCGTCAACACATTTAAAACCCATCGGGCAAGAGTAGATGAAACAATCATTGTAATTTTTCTCACAATTTACTCCCTGAAACGAAAAGGAACAAAAATTTAGCTGTTCACAAACAAGTCAGTCTCGAGTATTTTAACAAGGTTTGTAGCTGTTGATAATCAGCATTAACTTGTAGCTTACAAACTTGATAACAGCAAATTCTTCTCTTCCCTCTTCTGCTAATTGTTATTTGTTTTAAAGAGAGTTCATTGCTCAAAAAGTTCATTTTTCTTTGTAGATGCTGACTGACCTACTGTGTAATTTCAACATCTTCTGCTCTTATACCTGAGCCTTGGCCTGATAGCTAGGAATTACTGCTTGCATTTATAAAATAAACTATTGTAATGTCATTAAAATTCCCAGACACTTCACCACCACATACTGAGATATATAATGGGAGATGATCATGCGGAAGGATGACTCAGTTGAAGCCAATCTCACTCCTCTCAATGGTTTTAACCATTGCAGATGAATACGTGGCTTGAAAAATGGTGCAAGGGGGAGGGATTCAAATTTTTAGGGCACTGGAACCATTTCTGGGGGAGGTGGGACCAGTACAAACAGGACGGTCTGCACCTGGGCTGGAATGGAACCAATGCCCTTGGGGGAGTGTTTGCTAGTGCTGTCGGGGAGGATTTAAACTAATGTGGAAGGGGGATGGGTACAAGAGCAGAGAGGCAGGTGGGTGTAAAACGAGGGTGGAAGCAATAGGGAGCAAGGTGAAAAGTAAAATTGGCAGGCAGACAAAACCAGGGCAAAAATCAAAAAGGGCCACTTCTCAACAAAATTGTATAAGGGGTAAGAGCGTTGTAAAAACAAGCCTGAAGGCTTTGTGTCTCAATGCGAGGAGTATTCGTAATAAGGTGGATAAGTTGAACGTGCAGATAGCTATTAATGAGTATGATATAGTTGGGATCACGGAGACATGGCTCCAGGGTGACCAAGGCTGGGAGCTGAACATTCAGGGATATTCAATATTCAGGAGGGATAGAAAGAAAGGAAAAGGAGGTGGGGTAGCGTTGCTGGTTAGAGAGGAGATTAACGCAATGGAAAGGAAGGACATTAGCTTGGAGCATGTGGAATCGGTATGGGTAGAGCTGCGAAACACTAAGGGGCAGAAAACGCTAGTGGGAGTTGTGTACAGGCCACCTAACAGTAGTAGTGAAGTTGGGGATGGTATCAAACAGGAAATTAGAAATGCGTGCGAAAAAGGCAAAACAGTTATAATGGGTGACTTCAATCTACATATAGATTGGGTGAATCAAATTGGCAGGGGCGCTGAGGAAGAGGATTTTTTGGAAAGTATGCGGGATAGTTATCTAAATCAACATGTAGAGGAACCAACGAGAGAGCAGGCTATTTTAGACTGGGTATTGAGTAATGAGGAAGGGTTAGTTAGCAGTCTTATTGTGCGTGTCCCCTTGGGCAAGAGTGACCATAATATGGTCGAGTTCTTCATTAGGATGGAGAGTGACATTGTTAATTCAGAAACAATGGTTATGAACTTAAGGAAAGGTAACTTTGAGGATATGAGACGTGAATTGGCTAAGATTGACTGGCAATCAATTCTAAAAGGGTTGACGGTGGATACGCAATGGAAGACATTTAAAGACTGCATGGATGAACTACAAAAATTGTTCATCCCAATTTGGCAAAAGAATAGATCAGGGAAGGTAGTGCATCCGTGGATAACAAGGGAAATCAGGGATAGTATCAAAGCAAAGGATGATGCGTACAAAGTAGCCAGAAAAAGCAGCATACCAGAGGACTGGTAGAAATTCAGAGACCAGCAGAGAAGGACAAAGGGCTTGATTAGGAAAGGAAAAATAGATTATGAAAGAAAACTGGCAGGGAAAATAAAAACTGACTGCAAACGTTTTTATAGATATGTGAAGAGAAATAGATTAGTTAAAACAAATGTAGGTCCCTTGCAGTCAGAAACAGGTGAGTTGATCATGGGGAACAAGGATATGGCGGACCAATTGAATAACGACTTTGGTTCCGCCTTCATTAAGGAAGACATAAATAATCTGCCGGAAATAGCATGGGACCGCGGGTCAAAGGAGGACTTGAGTGAAATCCAGGTTAGTCGAGAAGTGGTGTTGGGTAAATTGAATGGATTAAAGGCCGATAAATCCCCAGGGCCAGATAGGCTGAACTTAAGGAAGTAGCTCCGGAAATAGTGGATGCATTAGTGATAATCTTTCAAAACTCTTTAGATTCTGGAGTAGTTCCTGAGGATTGGCGGGTAGCAAACGTAACCCCTCTTTTTAAGAAGGGGGGGAGAGAGAAAATGGGGAATTACAGACCAGTTAGTCTAACATCGGTAGTGGGGAAACTGCTAGAGTCAGTTATTAAAGATGGGATAGCAGCACATTTGGAGAATGGTGAAATCATTGGACAAAGTCAGCATGGATTTACGAAAGGTAAATCATGTCTGACGAATCTTGTGGAATTTTTCGAGGATGTAACTAGTAGCGTGGATAGGGGAGAACCAGTGGATGTGGTGTATCTGGACTTCCAGAAGGCTTTCGACAAGGTCCCACATAAGAGATTAGTATATAAACTTAAAGCATACGGCATTGGGGGTTCAGTATTAATGTGGATAGAGAACTGGCTGGCAAACAGGAAGCAAAGAGTAGGAGTAAACGGGTCCTTTTCACAGTGGCAGGTGGTGACTAGTGGGGTACCGCAAGGCTCAGTGCTGGGACCCCAGCTATTTACAATATCCATAAATGATCTGGATGAGGGAATTGAATGCAATATCTCCAAGTTTGCGGATGACACTAAGCTAGGGGGCAGTGTTAGCTGTGAGGAGGATGCTAGGAGACTGCAAGGTGACTTGGATAGGCTGGGTGAGTGGGCAAATGTTTGGCAGATGCAGTATAATGTGGATAAATGTGAGGTTATCCACTTTGGTGGCAAAAATAGGAAAACAGACTATTATCTAAATGGAGGCCGATTAGGAAAAGGGGAGATGCAGCGCGACCTGGGTGTCATGGTACACCAGTCATTGAAAGTAGGCATGCAGGTACAGCAGGCAGTGAAGAAAGCCAATGGTTTGTTAGCTTTCATAGCAAAAGGATTTGAGTATAGGAGCAGGGAGGTTCTACTTCAGTTGTATAGGGTCTTGGTGAGGCCACACCTGGAGTATTGCGTACAGTTCTGGTCTCCAAATCTGAGGAAGGACATTATTGCAATAGAAGGAATGCAGAGAAGGTTCACCAGACTGATTCCTGGGATGTCAGGACTGTCTTATGAACAAAAACTGCATAGGCTCGGTTTATACTCTCTAGAATTTAGGAGATTGAGAGGGGATCTTATAGAAACTTACAAAATTCTTAAGGGATTGGACAGGCTAGATGCAGGGAGATTGTTCCCGATGTTTGGGAGGTCCAGGACAAGGGGTCACAGCTTAAGGATAAGGGGGAAATCCTTTAGGACCGAGATGAGAAGGAATTTTTTCACACAGAGAGTGGTGGGTCTCTGGAACTCTCTGCCACAGAGGGTAGTTGAGGCCAGTTCATTGGCTATTTTTAAGAGGGAGTTAGATGTGGCCCTTGTGGCTAAGGGGAGCAGAGGGTATGGAGAGAAGGCAGGTACGGGATACTGAGTTGGATGATCAGCCATGATCATATTGAATGGCGGTGCAGGCGCAAAGGGCCGAATGGCCTACTCCTGCACCTAATTTCTATGTTTCTATGTTAATGCAGTTTATACATTGACCATATGAACCATTGTGGTGTGTTGCAGGCATAAAGTACAATAATTTCATATTGAGCATTTCAGGCTCTTGGCTATCACGATACTTTAATCAGACGTATCAGTCAGTAAAGATATGTTATATATCAAATTGTCACAAACCTGCATTCTTAACTTTCAATGAAATCAGATGCGGTGCCCAAAATTATACGGCATTAAAATTTCCTAGTTGTTGGTTCGGTTTTTGAATTTCAAATGATGTTTGAGTGCTTGAGTATTGTGCCTGTAATTATAGTGCTAAATCGGAGAGCCAATGGAAATGGCCACAGAGCTTGATGGAAATGCAGGCTACTCGACAATGTTGTTGTACCTATTTATTAGAAAGATTGCAGCATGCAGACACCACTAACTTTCTGTTTATTGGTTGCATGGATGGGCCCATGAGTAAGTTTCACATGGCGGCTGAAGCGAGCATGCATCTCTTAAAGGAAAAATGCAAAGTGCAAGGGAAAGAACAAAAGAGGACCTGGTGTGGGGGAGCTGCCGTGAAGGGGGGGGGGGGAGAACAAATGAGGACCTGGCGCGGATACTGTGTATATTTTGTAACATTGCTAGCACCCTTATGTGGCGATTATTTGCATACCTTGGGTATGCAAGCAAAGAATTTCACTGTGACTTGTCACATATGAGTGACAATAAAATATTCATTCATTGATTCAATGTTACTGGTGTCGGGGGGTGTGCAGGGAGTAAACCTGACCCTGGAAGCGGTACCATTCAGCAACACTGAAGAGAGTGTGATCCAAGGTTTCTCACTGTAATCAATCTCTTCAGCGGAGTTCTCATAGGCTTAGGATCAATTTTCCGATCTTCCAAGATACTTAGTGGCACTTTTTTTCCTACATCTGCATTTGGTCGTCAGCTGTAAAACACATACACACACAGCAAAAGTGTGGGCCAGGGAAAGCAGGGGAGCGCTGTCTGAAATTCACCCCCGCGATGAATAGGAAGGTAAAAGACAGCAAGCACAGTTACGGTAGGTCTGTTAGAGAGCGCGGAGAGGGGGAGAGAAGGGGGAGAATGGGGGGGGGGGAGGGGAAGAAGGACTGGAGACACTTTTAAGATAACTTTTAAGACACTTTTAAGAAGCCAGACAACTTTTAATAAAGTTTAACGGGCATTTAGCATTACCGGTCGGTTTACTGACCTATTTTTCCTCAACGAGCTTTATCTTCGATTACCCTCGATTGCATTCACTTACCTGCGAATAACATGCCGACCTACTACGACCTACCTCGACTAAACCTATGAATAAAAAAAATATTGATTTTTTCCATGGCGACTTTTTTTTACTCGCAGGCATTTTTCAGCATGTTGAGAAATACGCCGCGACCTAGCTGAGGCCTCGAGTACGCGGGGACTACTCTCGAGCATGAAGGAGAGTTACAAAGACCTCCTAGGACCTCGTGTTGACCATGCTGCGAGTATGTCGAGGGCAAACTCTTCTAAACTCTCCAATTAGGTCGCCGCAGTGGGACAGGCCTAGCACTATATTCTACATCCGATTTATATTCATGTTTGCACCACTTGATGTGCTCGTGGATATTGTAATTTGTCTGAATATCACACAAAACAAAGTTTTTTACTGAATCTCAATGCATATGACAATAATAAATGAATGCACCAATATGAGCCTCAAACCTTGTTCTATTCAGCATGCATTATCACACACCCACCGAACATTTACCATGAGGACATTAGCAGAAGTACACCATTTATCTCATTGTGCCCTTTCCTCCTTTGTAAGAGATCTGGGGGTGTTTTATCTTAATCTGCACCAAAGACATATCCCATTATTTCCCTAATGTTGATTCAAACAAATATAATAATCTATCGCTCTCCTTCTCGAACATACTCAGTGACTAAGCATTCATAGCCCTTGGGAAGGGAATTCCAAAGACTTTACAAAACTGATTGCAGTTAAAATAAGCCTGTTCCCTCCTGCAATCCGTAGTTCTGGACACACCAGTTGAGAGATTAAGTTTATCTACATCTACGCTGTCAAACCCCATTCAAACTCAATGTTATTCATAGAGTTAATTTCCTAAAGCTATACCTTCTAGTATTTGATATTTCCATCCTGGGGAAAAGGTTCTGACTACCTACCCTATCCAAGTCCCTCATAAATTTGTAAACTTCTGTCAGGTCTCTTCTTAACTCAGGCATTCCAGAGAAAACAATCCAAGTCTGTCCAACCTCTCCTTCAATCAAGGCATTGTTCTAGATTAATCTCTTTACCCTTTCCAAAGCCTGTGCATCCTTCTTGGAAAAGGACAACCAAAACACATGCAATACTCCAAATACAGCCCAACCAAAGTCCTACAAAGCAGCATCATGGCTTCTTGGCTTGTATACGTAATCATTCGACCAATGAAGGCAAACATAACATATGCCTTCTTTACAATTCTACCATTTATAACCTTTCTAACAATTAAAACATTATGAAACATTAAAAAACAAACAAACATAGCAAATAGGGGGTACACAAAAAGCTGGAGAAACTCAGCGGGTGCAGCAGCATCTAAGGAGCGAAGGAGATAGGTGACGTTTCGGGTCGAGACCCTTCTTCAGACTGATCAGGGATCAGGGAAACGAGAGATATAGACGGTGATGTGGAGAGATAAAGAACAATGAATGAAAGATATGCAAAAAAGTATCGATGATAAAGGAAACAGGCCATTGAAAGCTGTTTGTAGTGTGAAAATGAGAAGCTAAATGAAACTTGGCCTGGCTTTAATAACACAATGATTAGGCTTCATAAACTCCACAGTATAGGTAGACTTGGGTCACACCGCCGTCTGTATCTCTCGTTTCCCTGATCCCTGACCAGCCTGAAGAAGGGTCTCGACCCGAAACGTCGTCTATCTCCTTCGCTCCTTAGATGCTGCTGCACCCGCTGAGTTTCTCCAGCTTTTTGCGTAACCCTCGATTCTCCAGCATCTGCAGTTCCTTCTTTAAAACATAGCAAATACTTGTCTTTGTCAATCCTTCTTTTCTATTCAAGCAATGCACTGACAGGAGGTGGTGTTCCTGGCACAAATTCAGCAGATAAAATCCTCAGTGTTAATGATGAGGACATGCCATAGGTTCACATTCTGCCTGAGACATCACTGATAAACAGTGCACTGATCGGAGTGATGAACCTGCATTGATTCATCTACAACAGATATCCAGGATCCATAGGACAAAGATTTATGTACCAAAGGGTGATTTCATAACATTATTATGATGAGGAATTTGCTGCTTGCGAGGACAAATTTGGCAAATGAAATAGTAGATTTCAGCTAATTAGGAAAAATCAGCGAGATACAAGCAACTACAGATGCTGGTTTACAAAAGCAAAACAAAATACTGGACTAATTAAGTTAGTCAGGGTAGACCTCTGGAGGACATGGATAAGTGACATTTCAGGTTGGGATCCATCTTCAGTCTGAAGAAGGGACCTGACCCAAGACGTCATCTTTACATGTCCTTCAGAGATTATGCCTGAGCCACTGAGTTACTCCAGCTCTTTGTGTAATATTTTCAGGGAACCAGTGGATCTACCTGGGTTCTGCGTTCAAAGAGCTAGTATAGAGCTGATGGGCATTTGGCCTCTTTCTATGGTGTATGATTCTCTGCGATTCTTTCCAGTTTCCTCTCTTCCCTCTTTGGTGTGAAAAGTATGGAACCTTGTTAATGAAAGACTTTCATGCTGAACCTACTGTTCAATGGTTACTTTCCAGGTAAGGAATGTCTGCATGTTGTTCATCAGTGCAGGGCATCACTATCTTACAATTAATGCATGGATGTGGACAACACGGGGAAAACAATTGGAATGAAAATCTCAGTTCGGTTCAGTTCAGTTTAGTTTATTGACAAGTGCTTTTACCTCTTCCACCTCGCTAACTATGATCACTGCCTACTCAACACGAACCTGACTGACTAACTCTGAACATAACACATGTGGCTTGACCCGCTGAGTTCCTCCAGCAATTAGTTTTTTTGCTCAAGATTCCAGCATCTGCAGTCTCTTGTATCTCCATTTAGACTGACTGGCTCATCACTGACTACAATCATAACTGACAGGCCAGCTTTGTGTTCATGGACACAGAAAATGTCAAAAGATCTTCATGCTGAATGCTGCAAGATGAATGACCTGACTGATTGCAAAAAATAAAGTGGATTAAAGTTTGACAAAAATGATATGATTGTCTTCTCCTTTCTTCACTTTCTTGACTATTTTGTTCATTTGATTACTATTTTTATCTCTGATGTTCAGTTCTACATATAATTTTAGTTTCCCTATTGTGGCTTACAAAACTGCTTCAAGCAATTTAGGTACTGTAAATCATTCCGTATAACTATAAAAGTTCATTTGATAATGTTAATTGGTCTCTTCTAATCTCTGACTCCTGGCTAACCTCTTTGTTAAACTATTAACGAAGGCTGGACAAGTATAAATGAAACTTGGCCTGGCTTTAATAACACAATGATTAGGCTTCATAAACTCCACAATATAGGTAGACTTGGGTCACATCACCGTCTATATCTCTCGTTTCACTGATCCCTGACCAGTCTGAAGAAGGGTCTCGACCCGAAACGTCGCCTATCTCCTTCGCTCCTTAGGTGCTGCTGCACCCGCTGAGTTTCTCCAGCTTTTTGTGTAACCCTCGATTCTCCAGCATCTGCAGTTCCTTCTTAGAAACATAGAAACATAGAAAAATAGGTGCAGGAGAAGGCCATTCGGCCCTTCGAGCCTGCACCGCCATTCAATGTGATCATGGCTGAACATCCAACTCAGTATCCCGTACCTGCCTTCTCTCCATACCCCCTGATCCCTTTAGCCACAAGTGCCACATCTAACGCCCTCTTAAATATAGCCAATGAACTGGCCTCAACTACCTTCTGTGGCAGAGAATTCCAGAGACTCACCACTCTCTGTGTAAAGAATGTTTTCCTCATCTCGGTCCTAAAGGAATTCCCCCTTATCCTTAGACTGTGACCCCTTGTTCTGGACTCCCCCAACATCGGGAACATTCTTCCAGCATCAAGCTTGTCCAACCCCTTAAGAATTTTGTAAGTTTCTATAAGATCCCCCCTCAATCTTCTAAATTCCAGCGAGTACAAGCCGAGTCTATTCAATCTTTCCTCATATGGAAGTCCTGACATCCCAGGAATCAGTCTGGTGAATCTTCTCTGTATCCCCTCTATGGCAAGGATGTCTTTCCTCAGATTTGGAGACCAAAACTGTACGCAATACTCCAGGTGTGGCCTCACCAAAACCCTGTACAACTGCAGTAGAACCTCCCTGCTCCTATACTCAAATCCTTTCGCTATGAATGCTAACATACCATTTGCTTTCTTCACTGCCTGCTGCACCTGCATGCCTACTTTCAATGACTGGTGTACCATGACACCCAGGTCTCGTTGCATCTCCCCTTTTCCTAATCTGCCACCATTCAGATAATAGTCTACCCTCATGTTTTTGCCACCAAAGTGGATAACCTCACATTTATCCACATTATACTGCATCTGCCATGCATCTGCCCATTCACTCAGCCTATCCAAATCACCCTGCAGCCTCCAAGCATCCTCCTCACACCTAACTATACCCCCCAGCTTGGTGTCATCTGCAAATTTGGAGATGTTGCATTGAATTCCCTCGTCCAAATCATTAATATATATTGTAAATAGCTGGGGTCCCAGCACTGAGCCTTGCGGCACCCCACTAGTCACTGCCTGCCATTCTGAAAAGGACCCGTTTACTCCTACCCTTTGCCTCCTGTCTGCTAGCCAGTTCTCTATCCACATCAATACTGAACCACCAATACCGTGTGCTTTAACACAGTATAGGTAGACTTGGGTTACGCTTTTGTTAATCCTATCTCATTTGTTGTTTCCACGCCTAACAATCTTTCTACGATTATGCAAGGATATTTTAATTTTTAGTGACATATTCTAAGCTATTGGGATATGATATATACCATGAGATCTCCACAATATGTGTAAGGGAACCACATTAACATATGAACAGGATTACGAGATATTATATGTGCTTCAACGTTCACAATGCATGATACAAACCAAACTATTTTAACTCTTCTCTAATAAGGTTAAATAAAGGCTTTTAAAAATCACAAAAAAATTGATATTTTCAACTTATTTCATTTGATTTGAGGTAACTGCTGTGTTTTAATGATTTGCTCAAATATGGTATTGGAGGACAATGCCTGTGGCAAAGCGAGCAAAATTGCAGCCGCACAGCTCCAAGGACCAGGCTTGATCTGACCTCTGTTAACAAAGGAACTGCAGATGCTGGAGAAGGGAGAAGGGTCTCGACCCAAAACGTCACCTATCTCCTTCGCTCCTTAGATGCTGCTGCACCCGCTGAGTTTCTCCAGCTTTTTGTGTAACCCTTGATCTGACCTCTGCTGCTGTCTGTGTGGAATTTCCCTTTTCTCCCTCCAACCATCCAAGTGTTCTTGTTTCATCCCACAAATTATCTCTCTAATTTAAGAGAGTTTTGGATAGGGACATGAATATGCAGGAAAGGGAGGGATATGGATTATGCGCAGGCAGGTAGTGGTTGGCCTTGGCATCATGTTTGACACAGACATCGTGGACATAACGGTGTGTTCCTGTGCTGTTCTGTTCTATCCCAAAGACACGTGGGTTGGTAGATTAATTGGCCACGTTAAATTGAACCTAGAATGTGAACAAGTGGGTGAATCTTTGGGGAGCTGAGGTGAAAGTATGGAGTATGTGGGCTGAGTATGGGATTAGTATAGTGGGGGCTGATGGTTGACACAGGCTCAGTGACATTGGGGTCCAAATACATGCTGTATGACTCAAAGACAAAGGACAGACTGCATGCAAAGTAATTGACACTGAAATGGTCTTTTCATACTATTTTCCAGTACTTTCCCTTTGTCTCAATGGGCAACCGGGTATTTTTCAGAATAACCCTCAAGGATCTCATTAGCATTAAGTATCTTCCCAAGTGATTGTACCTCATGGAGATCCAGCTTGCTGCAGAGCTTCAAATGCTGGGAGCTACCCAGAGCGTAAAAAATCCAAGGGGAACCACGTGAAGCTGGATTACTGCTGTTCCACATCATCACTCAGACTGCAGTTGCAGATAGACCTTTCCTCTCAGACTTCAGTGCAATAATGGCAAGCTTGTTTGGCAAGTTAACAAACTCACATATGAGGATAATGTGGGATTTAGGAACAACAGTAGGTACAGATGTTTATCCTTGATCATGTTGACCAATATCCAATACAGTAACAGGCATGTCTTTCACTTCATTCTGGAAATTCAGCTCCGTTCAAAGAACAGAACTGAATTTTAGAAGCCAAATATTCAACTGCGCATTTATTGGGATGAAATTGCAGTTTTCCCCATGTGCACGAAGGATTGAGAAAGAAACAATGACATAACAGGGAATAACGAGTGAATTAAACTCAAATCACACACAGAAAATGAAAACAAGGAGAGGGAAAGGAAAATTGGGAAAGCAAAGAAGACAATGAAAAAGAAGAGTAAAATTGATTTCTGAAAGGAATTTATAACCGGTATATCTTGAGTCTGAATGATATGAACCCCATAGTTAAAAGAATAACCATGCTTTTAATCACAAGACAACTTTCTGCAGGAGCTTAGTTGGCACTTTATTTGCTTATTTCAGCACCTTAATGAAACCCAGAGGAGCTTATGGAGAGAGACTGAGGTTTAAGTTATCTAGCAACTTGGGATGATCCTTAATTCACTAGTTGCTGCATCCTTTAACCATTAATAATGGGGAAGCCATTAAAATCCAGTTACTTTGGTAACCAAATTCAGAATTATATATTTTTGCTGATGGGACAATCTCTAAGTCTCGATAGTTATAGATGAAAGTTGGTCCATATTTATCAAGGCAATGAACCGTGTATTGGTCAAATTATTAAGGGAAGAACCACAGGCAAATATGATCAGAAGGCATGGCATGGATACACACGTAATGGAGAGAAGTGGATCATGTGTAAGAAGATTAAATTAGTTTGGCGTGGACATTGTGGGCTGAAGAGCCTACTCCTGTTGTATTGTTCTATGGTTGAGGTTCTATAGCATTGCTTTATCCACTGTGCTACTGTATTGCCATTACTGCTAATGGGTCTTAGATGTGGTACCATCTCATATATCATAAGTTCAGTCTTTGAAAGAGTCAAGACCATAAACACTGATCTACTCATCTACTGACAGGTTAGGCAGAGGTTCACTTGCACGTCCTCCAAACTCATCTACTGTATCCGTTGTTCAAGATGTGGACTCTTGTACATCAGCGAGACCAAACGTAGACTGGGCGATCGTTTCGCTGAACACCTTTGCTCATTCCGCCTGAACCTACCTGATCTCCTGGTTGCTTAAACACTTTAATTCTCTCGGAGAGGGGGCGCTGTCCTGTACAGTTACCAGTCCTGCAGCTGTCCGTTTTTTTTTCACTTCTTTTCTTTATTTTTAGTTAAAAGTGTTAGTTGGGGGTCTAATTTATGTGTGGGGGTGGTGGGGGGGGAAGGGGGAAACTGCTTTCTCAAGTCCCTAACTGGTTGGAGAGGCGGCTTTCCTCGAGCAGCAACTTCGACCCGTTCTCGCGGCCTCGGAGGCGATGCAGCGCTGGAATGCTATCGCGGAGGGGAGCGGGCGATGCCTTGCCTGGGTCGCCGCGCTGGAACTCCGGTGAGCTGCGACCGCCGAGAAAAACATCGCGGAGCCTCTGGTCTGGGGAGCGGCCAGCAGCAGGCGGCGACGCTGAACTTTACATTTGCGGAGCCTGGGATCTCTCGCCGAGATCGCCAGTGTGTGGAGCTCCATCCAGCACGTCCTGTTGGCCTGGAAGCCGCAGTCTCCTGCAAGGAGGCGGCTGTTCCTGGCACCCCAAGCCGCTGAGAGGGTCTACCGACGCCAGAGTGCCATCACCCGGTGAGAACAGCCGGGAACATCGGGCCTCCGTAGCGGCAACTATGGAGGCCCGACTTTGGGTGGACATGGGGACTGGACTTTGTGCCTTCCCCCACAGTGGGAACCATTGTGGGGGGATGTTTTTATGTTTTAATGTTAAATTTCTTTAATGCTATGTTGTATTTTTATTAGTGTGCGGCAAGGACATCTGAATTTCCCTTGAATAAGGGGATTAATAAAGTATTTGTTATGTTATGTTACTTCCCATTCCCACAAAGACCTTTCTGTCCTAAGTCTCCTCCATTGTCAGAGTGAGGCTAAACACAAATTGGAGGAACATCACCTCATATTTTGTTTGGGCAGCTTACAGCCCAGTGGGATGAATACCAGGTAGCCCTGCATTCCCTCTCTCCGTATCCCTCCCCCATCCAAGTTGCACCAACTTCTCGTTTTCACCCAACAAACAGGTAACAATGGCCTGTTTCCTTCATCATCGTTACTATTTTGCATATCTTTAATTAATTGTTCTATCTCGCTACATCATCGTCTATCTCTCATTTCCCTTATCCCTAACCAGTCTGAAGAAGGGTCTAGACCTGAAACGTCACCCATTCCTTCTCTCCAGAGATGCTGCCTGTCCTGCTGTTAACTCCAGCTTTTTGTGTCTATTTTGTGTATTTCTTTAGATGCTTCAATTGGGTGGAGGAATGTGGTACTTGGAAAAAAAAGGACATAGATAAAAGTGAACTTCCAAGAATGTCTGCATTGAAAGGCTTCAGACCGTTTTAATTGTCTTGTGCCAAAGCTACTGAAAATAATATGAAAAGACGATAGGTTCTGTAAATTCAAAATAAAAGCAGAGGATGCTAGGAACACTCAGCAGGTCTGGCAGCATATGTGGAGAGAGAGAAACAGAGTTAATGTTTCAAGTCTAAGACCCTGTATGTGGTCTGAGTTTTACCAACATTTTCTGTTTTTAAGACTTCAACTCTAAAATCTTCAAAATTGGAGAACAGGCCTCAACCAATTTAGTTTAGCTAATCCATTTTAATTTGCACTAATTTTCATTAAAATACTAAAGCTTGCCTTTAACATACAGATTGAGATAGAAAGTCATTAATATTAGTAATGGTTTGCTCCTGACTAATGTCATCATAAGTTCTGGTGGTTGGATATTGCTTGGAGGGACTGCTGCACTATTAAAAGTGCCAGCACATTCATATGGCCAATAGGTTTTTCACAGCTAAGCTAAAAGCAACTAATAATCTGACAATGCCATAAAAATGAACTGCAGATGCTGCTTTATACCAAAGACAGACAGGGATAGAGAGAGAGGGAATGCCGGGGCTATCTGAAGTAAACTACCAAAATGAAAAATGAGGTGCTGTTCCTCCAATTTGCATGTGGCCTCACTGTGGCAATGGAGGAGATCCATGACAGAAAGGTCAATGTGGGAATGGGAAGGGGAGTTAAAGATTTAAAGATTCAGTAGGCCTGGCAGACCGAGTGCAAGTGTTCAGCGAATTGGTCGCCGACTCAATAGACAATAGATAATAGACAATAGGTGCAGAAATAGGCCATTCGGCCCTTTGAGCTAGCACCACCATTCAATGTGATCATGGCTGATCATCCCCAATCAGTACCCTGTTCCTGCCTTCTCCCCATATCCCCTGACTCCACTATCTTTAAGAGCCCTATCTAGCTCACTCTTGAAAGAATCCAGAGAACCGGCCTCCACCGCCCTCCGAGGCAGAGAATTCCACAGACGCACAACTCTACATCAACTCTACTCGACGCACAACAAGTGACATAACATAACAAATTAAAAAGTGTTTCCTCATCTCCGTTCTAAATGGCTTACCCCTTATTCTTAAACTGTAGCCCCTGGTTCTGGACTCCCCCAACATTGGGAACATGTTTCCTGCCTCTAGCGTGTCTAAACCCTTTATAATCTTATATGTTTCAATAAGAACCCCTCTCATCCTTCTAAATTCCAGAGTATACAAGCCCAGCCGCTCCATTCTTTCAGCATATGACAGTCCCGCCATCCCGGGATTAACCATGTAAACCTACATTGCACTCCCTCAATAGCAAGAATGAACTTCCTCAAATTAGGGGATGGAAATTGCACACAATGTTCCAGGTGTGGTCTCACTAGGGCTCTGTACATCTGCAGAAGGATCTCTATGCTCATATACTCCTCTTGTTTTGAAGGGCAACACGTTATTCGCTTTCTTCACTTCCTGCTGTACCTGCATGCTTGCTTTCATTGACTGTTGAACAAGTACCCCCAGATCCCGTTGTACTTCCCCTTTTCCCAACTTGACACCATTTAGATAATAATCTGCCTTCCTGATTTTGCTACCAAAGTGGATAATCTCACATTTATCCACATTAAACTGCATCTGCCATGCATCTGCTCACTCACCCAACCTGTCCAAGTCGCCCTGCATTCTCATGGCATCCTCCTCACAGTTCACACTGCCACCCAGCTTTATGTCATCTGCAAATTTGCTAATGTTACTTTGAATCCCTTCATCTAAATCATTGATATATATTGTAAATAGCTGCGGTCCCAGCACAGAGCCTTGTGGTACCCCACTAGTCACTGCCTGCTATTCTGATAGGGACCCGTTAATCCCTACGCTTTGTTTCCTGACTGCCAACCAATTTTCTATCCATGTCACCACTCTACCCCCAATAACATGTGCCCTAATTTTGCCCACTAATCTCCTATCTGGGACCTTATCAAATGCTTTCTGAACGTCCAGGTACACTACATCCGCTGGCTCTCCCTTGTCTATTTTCCTAGTTACATCCTCAAAAAATTCCAGAAGATTAGTCAAGCATGATTTCCCCTTCGTAAATCCATGCTGACTCGGACTGATCCTGTTACTGCTATCCAAATATGCCGCTATTTCATCTTACGATTTATGATTGACTCCAGCATCTTCCCCATGACCGATGTCAGGCTAACTGATCTCTAATTCCCTGATTTCTCTCTCCCGTCTTTCTTATAAAGTGGGATAACATTAGTTACCCTCCAATCCACAGGAACTGATCCTGAATCTATAGAACATTGGAAAATTATCATCAATGCATCCACGATTTCTAGATCCACTACCCTGGGACGCAGACCATCAGGCTCTGGGGATTTATCAGCCTTCAGCCCCATCAGTCTATCCAACACCATTTCCTGCCTAATGTGGATTTCCTTCAGTTCCTCCGTCATTCCAGATCATCTGGCTACTAGTAAATCAGGAAGATTGTTTGTGGCCTCCTTAGTGTAGACGGATCCAAAGTACCTGCCATTCATATGCCATTTCCTTGTTCCCCATAATAATTTCACCTTTTTCAGTATTCAAGGGTCCATCTTTGGTCTTAACTAATTTTTTCCTCTTCACATACCTAAAGAAGCTTTTACTATCCTCCTCTATATTCTTGGCTAGCTTACCTTCTTACCTCATCTTTTCTCCCCGTATTGCCTTTTTGGTTATCTTCTGTTGCTCTTTAAACATTACCCAAAGCTCTTGTTTTTCACGCATCTTTGCCACGTTGTATTTCTTCTCTTTTATTTTTATATTGTCCTTGACTTCCCTTGTCAGCCACGGTCGCCCCTTACTCCCCTTGGAATCTTTATTCCTCTTTGGAATGAACTGATCCTGCACCTTCTGCATTATTCCCAGAAATACCTGCCATTGTTGTTGCCCACTGTCATCCCTACTGGGGTGTCTTTCCAGTCAACTTTAGCCAGCTCCTCCCTCATGGCTCCATAGTCCCCTTTGTTCAATTGTAACACTGACGCCTCCGATTTACCCTTCTCCCTCTCCAATTGTAGATTAAAACTGACCATATTATGGTCACTACCTCCTAATGGCTCCTTAACCTGAAGTTCCTTTATCAAATCCGGTTCATTACACAACACTAACTCCAGAATTGCCTTCTCCCAGGTCGCTCCAATACAAGCTGCTGTAAGAATCCATCACGGATGCACTCCACAAACTCCCTTTCTTGAGGTTCAGTACCAACCTGATTTTCCCAGTCTCCCTGCATGTTGAAATCTCCCATAACAACCGTAGCATTACCTTTACTAAATACCAATTTTAACTCCTGATTCAACTTGTACCCTATATCCAGGCTACTGTTTGGGGGCCTGTAGATAAATTCCATCAGGGTCTTTGTACCCTTACAATTCCATAATTCTATCCATACTGACTCCATATCTCCTGTTTCAATGTCACCCCTTGCAAGGGACTGAATTTAATTCCTCACCAACAGCTAACCCACCCTCTCTGCGCACCTGTCTGTTTTTTCGATAGGATGTATACCCTTGAATATTCAGTTGCCAGCCCTGGCCCTCTTGCAGTCACGTCTCTGTAATTCTATGTTTAGTCTACGTTTGGTTTCACTGATATACAGGTGCCCACATCTGTTGCGGCCCCAATTTGTCCTGTTTTTTTTCCACTTCCAGTATTTTTCCCCCACTCTCCCTCAGAAAATCAGACAGAAGAAGGGTCCTGACCCAAAACGTTGTCTATTTATTTTCTCTAGCTAATAATCCAATATTGTCAATATTGCTGGTTTGTTACTACTTGCTGTGCACATTATGACTGCATTGTTTCCAACATTATATTAAACGCTATGGGTGGCACAGCGGTAGACTTGCTGCTTACAGCGGTAGAGATCTGGGTTCGATCCCGACTACCAGTGCAGTCTGTATGGAGTATGGAAAACCCGTGACCGCCTGTTTTTTCTCGGAGATCTTCGGTTTCCTCCCGCATACCAAAGATGTACAGGTTTGTAGGTTAATTGGCTTGGTATAAGTGTAAATTGTCCCTAGTATGTGTAGGGTAATGTTAATGTGCAGGGATCACTGGTCGATGACGAAGGGCGTTTCCACGCTGTATCTCTAAACTAAACTAAACTAAACTAAAACAGCAAACATTCCAAAACTAGTTAGTTGTCTGAGGAGCCCTTTAGTCAATAGGTCTGAAGACATGAGAGGTGTGATATGAATGTGAGCCTTTCTTTCTAACTGGATGGGTGAAATCACAGAATGGACCCAATTCATCCACTTGCTGATTATGTGGGTTTTCTATGTAAAACAACTGATGTACTTGTGTATAGCTTAATTGTACTCATGTATACCGTGATCTGACTGGATAGCAACACAAAGTGTGTCGTTGTATTTCGTACAAGTGACAATAATAAAACAATATCAATACAAAGCGCCAATAAAGCCAGCCATTGTGACTCACCACGAATCCCGGGTTACAGAAGCAGGTGTAGCCAGGCCGAGGAGTTTTCTGGAAGCAAATCCCACTGATGCATGGATTTGGTTGGCATTCATCAATGTCCACTTGGCAGTGTGATCCTATCCAGCCTGTCAGAAACAAAAGAGGCAAAAGACATGTGATATGGGAAAGAAATAAAAAAAATAAGACAACAATCTGGTCGCCCCCATTACAGGAAGGATGTGTAACCTTTGAGAGGGTGCAGAAGAGGTTTACTGGAATGCTGCTTGGATCAGAGGGCATTAACTATAAAGAGAGATTGGACTATCTTGAATCGTTTTCTCTGGAGGGCCAGAGGCTGAGGGGAGATCTGACAGAAGTTGATAAAATTATGAGAGCCACAGATAGACTAGACAGTCAAAACCTCTTTCCCAGGGTGAGAATGCCAAAAACTTGAGGGTATATCTTTAATGTCAAAGAGGGATTATTTAAACGAGACGTCCAGGGAACGTTTTATCTTCATACAGAGAGTGGTGGGCATCTGGAATGCGATGCTGGGGGGGGGGGGGGGGGTTGCACTAATATTGGGGGATTTTAATTTGTTTTTGTTTATTATGTTATCTATGACTGCTTTGTTTAAAGACCTGTTATGCTGTTGCAAGTGAGAATTTCATTGTTTTCAGTAATTAAGGCAAATTAAATTATATCGACTCTTGACTAGCAGATATCGGAATCAGATTTTATTCGGCAAGTATGTTTTGCAAAATACGAGGAATTTCACTGGCCAGGTCAGTCATACAATTAAAAGCAACAGACTCAAAAACACATTTTAACATGAACATCCACCACAGTGACTCCTACACATTCCTCACTGTGATGGAAGGCAAAATATAGTTCCTTCCATTGTGTTCTTCCTTGGTCGGGGGCCTCGAGCCCTCTGTTGACGGGATGATCTTGACTCCCGTAGCCGGTGGCATTCGGGCCCTCCGCGTCGATGCGTTCAGCTCCCGCATCGGGGGGATGTCAGCTCCCCCATGCTGGGCGATCGAACCTCGCTTCATGGTTGGTCGAGCTTTCCGCGGTGTTGGAGCTCCCGACTAACCTCTCCCGAGACTGCGAGCCCTTGATGGTAAGTCCACGGTGGTCGCTGTGGGAGCGATCCCAGGCAAGGGATGCGCTCCGATGTTAAGTCCGCACCCCGCGGTGGGGCTCACGACAGTCCGAGGAGGGTCCCAGCTCAATCGATGCCAGGCCGTAGAGCCTGGAGAATGTGATCCGAAATATGGTCACATCTACGGCAAGGTAGGAGCTTGAAAAATAGTTTCCCCCAATCCCCTCTCCCCACATAAAACAAACCGAAGTACATTAATCAAACGTTTAACAATACGACGGCACATAAATATGGAATGCAGAGAGATGAGGATCATATGCAGGCAATGTTAAGCACAGATATTGTGGACTGAAGGCACAGATATTGTGGCGCTGGGCACATTTTTGTCTACCTTTATCAAGGAATTATTCCTTTACTTTGCACAATCGTAAACAATATTAGTTCATGATTAAACAATATTAGTTCATGATTAAAGGTAGACAAAAATGCTGGAGGAACTCAACGGGTGAGGCAGCATCTATGGAGAGAAAGGAGGCCCAGGACCGAAAGGTCGGATTCGGAATGGGAGGGGGAGTTGAAGTGCTGAGTCACCAGGAGATCAGGATGGTTAGTGCGAACTGAGCGGAGGTGTTGGGCGAAGCGATCGGCAAGCCTGCGCTTGGTCTCACCGATGTAGATAAGTTGACTTCTCTAATTTCAGATAGTCTATACCAAAAGATATAAGAAATAGATGTAAAAAAAAAAGCTGCTGATATAAGAAACATGATAAAAATCACTGGTGCTTTAAAGCCTGATTATAAATATAAATGATCCATGAAAGAAAAAAATATTAAAGCCGCTATCATCATTCCTTTTTAAGCTGTGGCACTTGAATAATCTGTGCAGAAATGGAGTTCCTCAGTTTGAATCCTGAAGAGATCTCAGTGGATGTGTTAAGTTGGACAGGATACAGGGAAGATTTAAAGGATGTTCAGGAGGGCTTAAGTTATATGGAGAGACTGAAGAGGCTAGGAGCGTAGAAGTCTGAGGGGCGACCTTATAGGGATAGGGAAAATAATCATAATCATTTGCTCATGGAAGGGAAGTCTAAAACTTAAGGGGAAAGAGTTAAAGGGGCCCTGAGAGGCAACTTTCTCACAAAGAGGGTGATTGGTATACGGAAGGAACTGTCAGAGTAAGTGGTTGAGACAGGTTAAATTACAACATTTAAAATACATTTGAACAGGTACATGGGTAGAAGAGGGTTAGAGCGATATAGGCCAAATACAGGCAAATGGGACTAGCTCAGGAAGACACACAGGAAAACACACACTCAGGAAGAACCCGGTCAGTATGAGCGGGTTTGGCTGAACAGCCTATATCATGCTTTATAACTTCTTGCTCCATGTTTATATCTTACTATGTAAGAAACATTCCTATAAGGATTTATGTAGATTGGACGGGAAGGGAATGGAGGGGTATGGTCTGAGTGCAGGTAGATGGGACTAGGGGAAAATAAATGGTCGGCACGGACTGGAAGGGCCGAGAAGGCCCGTTTCCGTGCTGTAATTGTTATATGGTTATATGGTTATATAGACCAAATTTTATATTATAGGCAGGATATACTTCAAGTCTTTCTTCATACCTCTTCCCTCCTTCAGCTTAATCTTAGTCTTTTTTGTTGTTTAATTATTATACGTCCACAAACCTCAGATTGTAATTCTCTCAGGTCATTTGCCTGTTGCATATATTTTCTCCGAAGAGCACGTGCCAGATTGTATGTCTCGACTTCCCCATCCAATTACTGATGTGTGGTTCAATCAGACTGTCAGCGGGTTATTCGTTTTTCAGAGATTTAATTCTAAGGTGGCACTCCAGCACTTGATGTGTTGCACTGTCATGGAAACCTTAGTTGACCTTGGGAAGTCCCTGTGCGCTTCACAGTCAATTAAGAACTTTCAAAATGTAGTCACTGTTGTGATAATAGGAAGCATGGCAGCTAATTGCAAACAGCAAATCCACACAAAAAAATATAATGTGGTAAAACTAAGCCATCTGTTGTAGTGCCATCAAATCCACCAGAGAAAAAGTTCGAACTAGATAAGTCTGAAAGATACATCAGCTGTTCCCCACCTCCGACACACCCTGGCTACAATGCAATAGTTTGGGTTGTATTGAATTCTGCTACAGATAAAGTAAAATGTTTTGTAGAGAGTTTCTGGAGAGAGTTTGCCCCACCTCCTTGTGACTGTGTGGGTTTCATCTTGATGTTCTGGTTTCTTCCCACATTTCAAAATGGTGGGATAATAGCCACTGAAAATAATCCATCATGTGTGCGTCATTGGTCGAGTCTGGGAATATTAACGAAAATGTGGCAAGAATTAAATATTGGATAAACCTAGGATCAAGGTGAATGAGTGGTTGACAGTTGGTCCAGACTGCGGCCAAGGGGTATGTTTCCACACTGTATCTCTCTATGATTTTATGCATTCAGGCCAGCCTCAATACATCAGTGCAGGAGTTTCTTTGTGGGCACAACCATCTCCATTTGCTTTGTTAATGACATTTCTTCCATCGTAATGTCAGAATTCGGGAGGCTCTTTGACGATTGCACAGAGTTTAATTCCATTTTAATCTCCTCAGCAAATGAACCAATCCATGCCAATATGCAGCCAAACTTGGTCAACAATTTAAGCATGGACTGAGAAGTGACAAGTGACATTCACCAGCAAAAGTACCAGGCAATGTTCACCTCCAAAAAGAGTGCAGACACTTACTCCTGACTTTACCATCACTGAGTCTTCAACCACCAACATTCCAGGGTCACCATTGAACAGAAACTAGTTGGAAACAGGTGCATAAATAGCATGGCCACGGAGTCATACACCAAGGTAGAGGAATTAGATCACAACATCCAAATGCTTTTAATCAGAACACATCTACACCAATTCCACTTTTCCTCTCATATCCCAATCAACTACAAACTCATCATTCTCTTGGGACCTCCCTAAACTGGGGATATTGGTGACGAGGGTTTGTGTCACTCATTCAGCAAGGGTGATTGAGGGTTTGGGAGTTAGAGCTAGAGTTATCAGCTCACGAGTTAACATTTCCATTGATGTATCCAACCAGAGTTGACAACACTAACAGTTCAAAACCCCAAATGCTCCACACTCCACCAATGTATCCATTGGCCAAAATATGCTGCTTATTTCATTTCATGTTGGTGTGACATGTACATGTGTAGGAAGGAACTGCAGATGCTGCTTTACACCGCGGATATAAGGGACTCAGCGGGTCAGGCAGCAGCTCTGGAGAAAAGGAATAAGTAACAGGCCTTTTCACCCGAGACGCTGTCTGACCCGCTGAGATACTCCAGCATTTTGTGCCAATCTTCTAGTGGTGCACATGTTTCTTTACACAGGAAACATTTTACGGATATCTGTCATGTTTGAGAAAGCAGTTGACAGTAAATCAAATGGGGTAAAAAGTAATGAGTGGTGGGGGGAATGAAACTCCAGCATTCTGTTTCCATCTATATGTGACACTTTATGCATATAAATTGTTTTTAATGGGTCACATTGGGATTTTTATCTTTAACAAGCTTTGTTACAGCAAGTGTTCTATTCGTGAAGGTAATTTTTTTAAATCTCAAAGGAACTTTTGATGCATTCACTCAAATAATCCTAAACCAGTGAACTGAGAGAGAGAGAGCAACAGTACCCTTTCTCAGTTATAAAACAAGTCGAAGGCACACCTGAAACTAGAATATCCAGACAAATAAACAACAAAAGGGACAACGGCTGCTAAGCACACAGAATTTCCAACACAAGAATGGACCATTCAACCTTTCAGTGTACAAGCTCCATAATTGCCTCCCCTATCTTGCTTCAAACCAATTTTATATACCAGTTTCATGAGATTTGAAACTGGAACAGGCCGACTGGAGCCAAGATATTGGGTTCCAGTTGCTGTGTTTTGAAGGCTTACCTTGTGTGCAGGTGCAAGAGTAGCCGTTCACATAGTCCTGGCAGAATCCATTGTTGAGGCAAGGCCCAGAACTACATTCATCAACCTCCTTCTCACAAAATTGCCCACCATAGCCTGAAAGACACCTACATGAAAAGAACAGTCACAGCATTTGATTATTGACCAAATAACAGACCACAGGTAGACAGAACCTTAAAAGTGGCATCATATATAGATAAAGAAGGCCTTTGATACATTGGCCTTCAGCAATCAGGGTTCTGAGTTTAGAAGTTGGGATGGTAGATACAAAATTCTAGAGTAATTCAGCCTGAAGAAGGGTCTCAACCCGAAACATCACCCATTCAGTCTGAAAAAGGGTCTTGTCAACTATTCCTTCTTTCCAGAGATGCTGCCTGTCCTGCTGAGTTACTCCAGCGTTTTGTGTCTTCCTTTGATTTAAACCAGCGTCTGCAGTTCTTTCCTACACATTAGCAGTTGGGACGTTACAGTTGTACAAAATGTTGGTGTGGCCGCAGATAAAGTCCTGTGCTCGGTTTCGTTCACCCTGCTGTTGTAAGGAATGACACTAAGAGTACAGAGAAGATTTACGAGGATGTTGCCTGAGGTACAGGGCAAGATTGGGCAAGCTAATATTTGATTGCTCAGAGTGCAGGAGTCTGAGGCATGATTTTATAGAGGTACTAGACTAAGTGGGACCCGTTGGGTCCCAGTCACACGGGAGGCCTGGTCCCCCAACGCAACCCCCAATGCAATATTCCACCACTCACCTGTTCCACCAATGCCACAATGCGTTCTGTAGCCGGGAGACGTGGATGGGCGGGGAGTGTCCTGCAGCCAGGGGAGGGGGGTGGCTTCAGGCAGGGCTGGTGGGGGTGGGGGAGGTGCATGGGGAGGGGGGTGTGGGAGAAGGGGGTTGTGTGGGGGTGTGGGGAGGGGGTGTGTGGGGAGGGAGGGGTGTGTGGGAGAGGGGAGGGTGTGTGAGGGTGGAGGGGTGGGGGGGTGGGGGTGGGGGGTGTGGGGAGGGGTGTGTGTGGAGGAGGGGTGTGTGTGGGGGAGGGGTGGGGGAGGGGGTGTGTGGGTGGAGGTGTAGGGGAGGGTGTGTGGAAGGGAGGGGGGTTTTAGGTACAACTTTTGTAATATTTCACCAAGCGGAACAAAACTTGGTGCGCTTGGAGCAGAGGAGAATGGTGAGTAAGGTGGCTGAAAAATCCTAGTGATATAGGGTACCATTTTTACGGACAGACAGACAGACAGACAGACAGACAGACAGACAGACAGACAGACAGACAGACAGACAGACAGACAGACAGACAGACAGACAGACAGACAGACAAGACAAGACCAGACAAGACCAGACAAGACCAGACCAAGTGGGACCCGTTGGGTCCCTGTCGCATGGGAGGCCTGGTCCCCCAATGCAACACATTCCTTCAAAGCAATATTCCACCATTCACCCATAGCCCCCAACTGTGCAGGGGCAGCTCATTTCCCCTTATTCGCCCTCCCTCATTTAAAACTTAAAAATAAAATGCAATTGCACATGCTTGGGCTGCCAAGAATCAATGCCCTGGGATTGTAACATTGTAGCAGGCAGGGCTACAATCCCATTGCAATGTCATAGCAGTAACTTTCATAAAGTTAAAAATGTGAATAACTTGTAACTCAATCTGAACAAAACTTGATAAAACCACAACACAAGACAATTGTGAGTAAGGTGGTGCAGATTTTGTAGTGCTATTGTGTACTGTTTTGGTGTAGTTCAGGCCTTGATGCACTCATGCGCACACACGCACACAGACAAGATTAAAGTTTTAGTAATATACTAGACAAAGTGGGACCCGTTGGGCCCCGTTCCCCCAACGCAATAATCCACCACTCACCCGTTCCCCCAACGCAACCCGTTTCCACCTCTCACCTGTTCCTCCAACATAACCCATTCCCCCAATGCAATATTCCACCACTCACCCATAGCCCCGATGGGAGGCCTGGTCCCCCAATGCAACCTGTTCCCCAACGTAAGATTCCATCACTCCCCTGCCTTCCCCAGCACTGGACTAAAAAAACAGGTTTATCTATGGGCGGTTCTGGACAAATTAGGTTTTGAAATGAACTTTATTTCATGGATCAGGTTACTATACTCTCATCCCACAGCCTCAGTTCGGACTATTTCCAAGTTGTCCAAGCCGTTCGACTTGCATCGTGGAACCCAGGGGTGACCTCTGAGCCCCATGCTTTTTAACGGCCATCGAACCACTTGCCATGGTCTTTCGCAGCTGTGAGGACGTAACCGGTATTTGGAGGGGCAGTACACAGCATAAGGTTTCACTATATGCTGACCACCTTTTGCTTTTTGTCTCAAACCCAGGCACCTCTCTGCATTCTGCTATGTCACTGCTCAATAATTTTGGTCATACAGGTTATAAGATAAATCTTGGAAAAAGCAAACTGTTTCCCATTAACTATGAAGTACAACCCTCGGCTCTTACCAACTTGCCATTCAAAATTGAAACAAAAAGCTCTCATACTTGGGCATTTCAGTTACGAGGAAATACAAGGATCTTTTCAAAGAGAATGTTATCATTCTGTCAAACCAGATCAAACAGACGCTAACACAATGGTTACCCCTGTCAATGTCACTTGTTGGCCGGAAAATTCAATCAAAATGGCCATTTTACCAAAATGTTTGTACTTTTTTCAGGCCTTACCAGTTTTTATCGCCAGGTCCTTCTTTGACCATCTTGACTCAGTTATTTCCTCCTATATATGGAGAGGTAAGCGGCCTCTTCGTAATAAGGCCCACCTTCAAATAACCAAGGCTGCTGATGGCCTGGCTCTCCCAAACCTTTGCTTTTATTATTGGTCTGCTAACCTGCGCTGCCTTGCATTTTGGTCTTTCTTTCACAGCCAGCCCGATTGCCCTGACTGGGTAGCCATGGAATTACTTGCACTACTTACCTGCACTACTTGGTTCCCCACTTCCACCCCCCTCAATTAAATCTGTAAAAAATCCAGTAGTTAAACACTCTTTGAGGATATGGGTTCAATTCAGGAAATGGTTTGGGTTGCATAACTTTTCTCTACTAAGCCGGATTGCATCAAACCACCTTTTAAAACCATCAACTCAGGACCCTGTTTTTAAAGAATGGCATAGGAAGGGTATTTTGCACTTCAAGGACCAGTTTATGGGTAACACTAGCATCATTTGAACAATTAAGCAACAAATTCAATCTTACAAAGTCAGATTTTTCCCAATACCTGCAAACAAGACATTATGTATTCTATAAACTGCCCAGCTTCTATACCAACAGACACAACCCTTGTTGATACAGTTCTTTCTTTAAACCCATCTCAGAATAGACTTGTTCCAGCTTTATATGGCAGGATGTTGGATCTAAGGTGCACCCCATGGACAAGCTCAAGGCAGCATGGGAGAAAGACTTGGGCTTCTCTCTCTCGGAAGACACATGGAGTTCCATTCTTAAACTGGTTAATTCTACCTCTCTATGTGCTCGTCACTGCCTGATCCAATTCAAAGTGGTACATAGGGCTCATATCTCAAAAGCCAAATTATCTACTTTTTACCCTGAGGTTAGTCCAATCTGTGTTAAATGTAAAATTTCTGAAGCCTCTCTTATCCATATGTGTTGGTCATGCCCCAGCCTTAACAAGTTCTGGCTAGAGGTCATACATATCCCAGGTGTTAAACATCAAATTGGAACCAAAGCCTCTGATCGCTCGTTTTGGCATAATTGGTGAGGAGGTTAGATTAACTGCAGATAAACGCCGCACTATATCTTTTGCTTCTCTGCTGGCTCGGCGAACAATCCTGCTCAGGTGGACGGAACCTACCCCGCCCACTCATACACAATGGCTGACAGATATTATGTCCTGCCTAAAGCTGGAGAAAATCAGGTACTCACTTCAATATTCAAATGGAAGGTTTCAGAAAGTGTGGGGACCTTTTTTAAATGCATTCCAGACTTTGTAAATGCTTGATCATCAAGTACAATTTAACACCTTAACAGTCTACCCATTCACTTATTGTGGATTATTGTTGTGACAGGTTGATACTTGCATATGCTCACTTGCAGTGACTGGGGAGGGATTATTTTTTGAATGTCGTTTTTCTTTTATTTTTGTTGTCTTGTTAAATGTTGGCATAAGTTGTTTTTTATTTATCCTTTTTGTACACTCTGTCTGTAACGAATGGATAACTTTGCACTTTGTTATGGCCTGAATAATAATTTAAAAGAGATTTTGATTTAAAAAAAAACAAATTCCAATTGCACTTCCCCTGCCTCCTCCAGCACTTCCAATTCCAATTCCCCTGGCCCCTCCACCACCTGTTTAATCACTTGTTGCCAGGACCACAACTAAGTGTTCTCTGATGGCAACATTGTTCCAAATGTTGAGTGGAGGACTGTGAGATCCTGTTGTGACGTCATAGCTGCAACTGCTAGCACTGAAGTGTTGAAGTGATTATCAAAGTGGATTTAGTAAACATAAAAATGTGAAAACTTGTGAAATATAACATGAATCTGAAGGAAACGATACAACCACAGTCCAATGGTGAGTAAGGTGGTGCAAGAATGTTCACGCTATTGTGTACTGTTTTGGTGTAGTGCTTTGAGATTGCACACATGCAGACAGATGTCCAAACAAGACAAGAGTTTTATAGACAGACAGACAGACAGACAGACAGACAGACAGACAGACAGACAGACAGACAGACAGACAGACAGACAGACAGACAGACAGACAGACAGACAGACAGACAGACAGACAGACAGACAGACAGGTAGGCAGGCAGACAGACTGACAGACTGACAGACCGACCAAATGTGGGCAAATAGGACTGGGTTAGATTGGGCATCTTGGTCAGCATGGATGAGTCAGGTTGTTGCATTGTTGGAGCTATCAAGTTCAAATTATGAAGACAGGCTCACATTCATTAGATCATTGATTGTTGCATTTGTAACTAATGTATATCCAGCAGTGAGCTGAAGATGTTTTAGATCAATTGACATAGATAGAGCAGATTGGGACAGGCTATTTCCTCTGCTGGAGTTGGAGAGTGTGATGGGAGGAATCCATCAAAATGGGAGTTGTGACATTCAAATTGGAACCTTGAGCTTCCAAGATAACGACAGAAAACAGTAGTCAGGCAAAAACCTATGGGCACAAGAAACTCTCTGCCAAAAAAGCTGCTGAGACTGGAGGCCAATTGAGAATTTCAGAACCAATATTAATAGATTTTTGAACGGTAAGAATACTGAGGGTACAGAAGCAATAGAACTAAGCTACAGATCAGCCATCATGTAATTGAATGGCAGAACAGGATTAAGATACTGAACATGCTATGCTGTTCCTGTATATTGGAAACGTGACGATCCAAGGATGATGACGGCCATACTAAAGATCTTTGAAAGATCTATCTTATGTTTTATTAAACCTATAAAATAATTATTATTTCAAATGGCTGTTTCTATTCCAAAGGCCAAGATTTTACGTTCCTTTTCAAGTAGGATCTCACTATAATTTTTGATTTGTGTCCTATTTCATGGTTCCCTGATCAATCATCTGATGCCTTGGTTGGGTAGTTTGCTCTCATCAGAAACAGCTGGTATTTATAAAGGGCCAGAAAAGTGTATGAACCCTAGGAAGAATCACACATTTAATTTGGCACACTGATATACATCAGGTTCAAGCATGTACTATTTTCCTAGTTATTAGGAAAAGGCTTTCAATGGGTTTGAATTACATTCCATCTCTGAAGTTCCAGAGAGAGTGAATTCGGGGTTTATTTTCAAAAGTGGATTAGTTCTCGTGATGGATTCTGAAGCACACATTGTTGACCACAATGAATTATCCACCGACTGTTCCATTTGTTACACAGAGACCCTATGATATCCTCCTTTCTCCTTTTCATTACACTGCCTTTGTTCTGTATGGGCAAGGACTTAAGCTTTTGTGTGGGTGGTTCTCAAATAAAATCATTCTTACATTGTCCGAAGTTCTTCACTTTACTTTGATGATCTTCCGAATGTCTCCAACCCATCCTTTGGTTTTGTGCTCATAAATTGCCAGAAAAATTACTTTGAAGGAAATCTTAACTAAATAAGGAAGTCTTTTTGTTTGGGAAAGAACTGCAGATGCTGGTTTAAATCGAAGATAGACACAAAATGCTGGAATGACTCAGCAGGGCAGGCAGCGTCTCTGGAGAGAAGAAATGGGTGACGTTTCGGGCAGAGACCCTTCTCCAGAAAATAAGCCTTTTTATGTGTGATGAGCAATAGTAACATGAGCTAACTCACCCTGCAGACTGTACTCATCTGAACAAGTGCCAGAAATGGTTGGAAAAACGGAATCCTCAAGAAACCCTTTGAGGAGTTTTGACACTACTTGTTAGTGTTAGAAACCTCCTTCCCATATAAAGACAGCTTCTGCCCAATGGCAAAACCTGTGTTTAACTTGTTCTCTTGTTCTTAACTCATTTTCAGTCAAACGACATTTAAGAAGGTGTTATATTAATGTGTGCATTTCATATTTTCCCAAAATATATAAAAGAGAAATACTCGAGAGTCAGCTGTATGGCACTGGCACATATCTGTGAGTCAGGTTTAAACTACAGCCCACAGAAACCTGAACCCAATATCTTGACTGACATTTTAATGCAGAGCTATGAGAGGCCAGTACTCAGAGGATAATCCTGCCAACCCATGCAATGATGTGATGTTGTTCTTGGTTTGTTAAAGCTAACCAAATCCACCTTTACATCAAGTAGCACAGACCTAGATTGGGTGAAGAGGCCATGAAATTTGGACGTGTGATAGATATGGCAATTCATGATGGTTGTGCCCATGGAAATAACTGTGTGATGGGGAATGTATGTCTGCAATCCTCAGACTTTGATGTGTCTGTGGAGAGATTAGATATAGTTTTTTTTTACTGCAAACATCATATTGGACATAGACTGATACAAAATTCTGGAGAAAATAGATAGGTGATGTTTTGGGTTGGGATGTTTTTTTCAAAATGATTTTAGGGGAGGGGGAAACTGGAAGCGAGAAAAGAGCAGATCAGGGCCGGCAACAGATGATTTCAATCAGGAGGGTTCCCTGATAGGCCAATTGCTGGCTAGAGATTGTATGATCACAAGAGGGATACATATTGCGAACAAACATTCCTCCCCTCACTTCTCCCACCCTTCCTCCACTAAAAGTCGGATATCCATTTCACAGTTCACTGGAGAAATTTGTATGAATGTTACGTCCAGAATAACTCACAGATACCTGTGGAAGTGAACAAGCTGTAGATGGGATTGAGTGGTCATGGTTCCTCAAGAAGTGGATTTAGCCATTGTGAATATGGTGCTAATGTTGGAAATTATGGAGCCAAGATGAGGTCTCAATTTGGGTGCTCTAATTTGCAGTTGGTGCAGAATTGTCCTTCTCTGAAAGCAGAGGATATATTGGGAAGACGATAGGTGACGTTGCTAACCCATGCTTTCAGAAGAGCAGCATCTGGCCACACTAATGAGGAAGATTGGCAGACCGAGGATTCATTTGTGACTCACTTCATCCAGAGCACAAGGATATCTGACAGGAATTGCATGGCATCGCTATCTGAGTAACATTATTGGAGCTTCTGTTATGATCCAGTCACTGGTGATGTGAAAAAGGGCAATCTTTTGGATTGAAACATGCTCTGTGGTTTATGAAATTCTTAACTTACTTAACGCAGCAAACCCAGAGAACATACCACTGAAGGACAATTTTACAATCCTGAGCCCTTGGAAATTGCTGATAGCTTTGTTTTGAATCCATTCCAAAATGAGGAGATATGTGAGCTGATTATACGAATCAAAGTGTTTCCAATCCATTATCATTCTGGAAATGTCTGGGGAGTTCAACACCGATGCATCAGTTAGTGACGCAGCGTGCCGTGAAAGGTGTGTCATCATAAATTGGAGATATCACAGATAGAGTTACAAAGCTACAGAGGAAAATGCTATGGAAGTGTGACTGGACTAACCACACACATGAAGCAAATATCAACTTGCCCATCATTATAGCTGGGGAACTTATTAAAATTTACCGAATAATGAAAGGCCTGGAAAGAGTAGATGTGGAGATGATGATTCCGCTAGTGGAAGACTCTAGGACCAGAGGGCACAGCCTCAGAATAAAAGGTCATACCTTTAGAAAGGAATGTGGAGGAATATCTTTGGTCAGAGGTGGTGAATCTATTGAATTCATTGTCAGAGACGGACGGCTGTGGTAGCCAAGTCATTGGGTATTTTTAAAGCAGAGATTGTCAGGTTCTTGGTTAGTAAAGTTGTTAAACATTATGGGGAGAAGGCAGGAGAATGGGGTTTAGAGGGAAAGGTAGATTGAGTGGCGGAGTAGACTCGATGGGCTGAATGGCCTAATTGAGTGCAGAATAGACTTGATGAGCAGAATGGCCTAATTCTAATCTTATGACATGAACTTATGATCTTACGTAAAGAAACCAGTCTCGATGGGAAGAAATTGGTTGGGGTCTTTGAATGTACAATGAGATTAGTTGTGTTGGAGTACAATTCACAATACGGTAAAGAAACATTTGATGGTTTCAGCAAAATGGTTCAAGAAGATGAAAGCAATGCAAAGTCCATTTATTCCAAACCAAGCCCAAGTATTACCAGGTCTGAGAAGAAAAATAAAGCAAAAACTGAAAAGTCTAGACCATGAGTATTATTCTCATGATTAAACGATGTAATTGGTCCATGCCTATAGTTGAAATGGAAAATCAAAGGTACAGTTTATAAAGTAACCATTGATTGTTCATGAATGTAATCCACCTGATACTTTGCCAAGTGGGGAAGATTGGTTCAAAAGGTTGACAGAAGACAAGTATTTTCAAAGATAGATCAAAGATAGATTTACCTTCAACCAAAGTAAGATGAAGCATGGAGGTCATAATTACCCATGGCATTTCTGGGTCTTTTTCAGCAAGCCACCTATTTAGTTCACCATTCTTCATCCAAGAATATATCATGGTATAAAAAATCAAATTTGACACAGTTTCAGAGGGTGATGTGTTCTCTGGACAATAACCATATCTCAGGCACAAACAGGCAGACCCATGATGGCAGGCTGATAAACATACTCCAAAACTGGTAAACCATGAAGTATACGTTAAAGCACACAAATAGAGATGCTTTCAAATTGTATGAACATTTAGGCCTTAGAGTATACAAGGATGGTCCGCCTCCTAGCAAGGAAAAGTTTGATGGAACTAACAATACAAAAACTCCCAAGAAAATCTAGGATCACGTTAAGGTTAATGAATGACCAAAGTAAATTAATACCGGGGGTTACACAAAAAGCTGGAGAAACTCAGCGGGTGCAGCAGCATCTAAGGAGCGAAGGAGATAGGCGACGTTTCGGGTCGAGACCCTTCTTCAGACTGGTCAGGGATCAGGGAAACGAGAGATATAAACAGTGATGTGGAGAGATAAAGAACAATGAATGAAAGATATGCAAAAAAGTATTGATGATAAGGGAAACAGGCCATTGTAAGCTGTTTGTGGTGTGAAAATGAGAAGCTAGTGCGACTGGGGTGGGGGGGGGGGGGAGATGGAGAAGGAATGTCAGGGCCCGAGGGCTGAGGGAGAGGTGGGGAGGGGAGGGGAGGGGGCAGTCTGGGTTAACAGAATTGAGAAAATTCAATGTTTAAGCCCAGAGGATGCAGACTCCCCAAGCGGAATATGAGGTGCTGTTCCTCCAACTTGCGGTGTTGCTCACTCTGGCCGTGGAGGAGGCCCACGACCGAGAGGTCAGATACGGAATGGGAGGGGGAGTTGAAGTGCTGAGCCACCGGGAGGTCGGGTTGGTTATTGCGGACCGAGCGGAGGTGTTCGGCGAAACGATCGCCCAGCCTCCGCTTGGTCTCACCAATGTAGATCAGCTGGCATCTGGAGCAACGAATGCAGTAGATGAGGTTGGAGGAGGTGCAGGTGAACCTCTGTCGGACTTGGAATGACTGCTTGGGTCCCTGAAAGGAGTGGATGGGGGAGGTGAAGGGACAAGTGTAGCATCTCTTGTGGTTGCAAGGGAAAGTGCCCGGGGAAGGGGTGGAGCGGGAGGGAAGGGAAGAATTAATACCGGGTTTGGCCACTCGTACATTGGTGAGCTATGAAGAAAAGTGTTTCATGGAATGGAACGATTATTGTGATAAAACATATAAGTTTTTAAAAAAAACTCATCTTGCGATAAGCACCATGCTTGTACTGTATGATTGCAACCTTGGGAAAACTCAGCACAACTAGGTCGTTCATCTGAGAAGTCTCGGTGAACGGTGAGGCCTTGAAGAGGCCCATCACTGATAGGCATACCTTTTCTCCTGCACTAAGTCATTGGTCTATCCTGAGTACCTAGCCATGGCCATATCTACACCTTGAGGAGTGGAATGTGGTTAGGGGCATCACCAGTTAGGCAGCCACTGGATGGTGGTAGTTTTCGGTGCAGTCATTGTACTAATGCCACAGCAACTTTGTGCAAAGCCTACTCTAAAAACCCACATTGAAACAAGTGATCAGGTAGTCTACGTTTAAATGATGTTGATTGTGGTTAAGTATTAGAATGAACCATGGAGGTAAACGTCTTTGCTAATTGTAAAAAGCAGGCTGTGCATCAGTCTATTATCTCATTGGGAACAAGGGACCTGAAACAATACAAGTATGATTTGGTTTATTATTATAGTCACATGTACTGACATGCTGTCCAGTTAAATCACATAATACTATACATAAATATGTATATATGACACAACTACCTCACAGTGCCAGAGACCCGAGTTCAATCCTGACCTCGGGCTTTGCACGTTATCCGTGACCTTATGGCTTTCCTCCGGATACTTTGGTTTCCTCCCACATCCCAAAGACATATGGATTTATAGGTTAATTGACCTCCGCAAAATTGCCTCTCGTGTGCAGGGAGTGGCTGTGAAAGTACGATGACATAGAACGAGTGTGAACAATGATTGGAATGGGCTTGGTGGACTGAAGGGCCTGTATCAATGCTGTATGTTTCAATCTAGCAATCATTCAATACAATCATCCATTCACAAGTACAACAGGTAATTGAAGAGAAAAGAAGAGAAACACTCTCTTAACTCTGCACTGAAAAACCTACATGATGTGTGAGGATTGAAAACGGTTTAGGCTACATATATCTGAGTATCGATACTTCCGAAATATGCTTAACAAAAACTTGCTCCCTCTCTTTGAAAAGCATATGATCTACTGAGATATTTTTCTTTAAAATTAACTGTTATTAACATTTAAAGTATTTTATCTTTAAGAGCTGAGTACCCAAGGGAATGATTTAAATAGCAATTTCTAATATTAATTTTATGATCTAAAAATTCAATTCCTGATGACAAAAATGTAATTTATAACATCTTTCACCTCTGGATAATTGAGGCTCTGAATCAGTTATAAATCAAAGTGAGAATCCTTTATTTGTATAGCAATCGTTCATTACTAGAAGAACCCTTTGAATATTTTTGAAACCCAAATGGCAATTTCTATTTACCTTAATTACATTCCTTGGCCAAATATGCATTTTATTTTTCCGTTGTTTGAGCATAAATCTAATTTACTGGCTGTTTTTTTACTGTGTCTGACTCATTTGCTCACATTTATATTTGGACAGCTATACATCATTGAGAAGGCAAAAGGAAACACAGACAAAATGTCACTGAAGGGTTGAAATACAGCCAAGTCACAGGATTTATATGGAAAATAGTTTTACTGTAATCATCAGCCAACACAAGATGTCTTGACATTAGGGATGTAAATTTTAACATTTAGCTCCCTTTCTGATTGCCCTTCTATTAACCGAGCTCTCATTCTTCAACTGAATTATGACATATACTTTACCCCACTAAATTAAAAATAATGAAATATTGATCTGCTTGATCATTATATCAATGTTTACAGAATGTCCTCACTGTTCTGCATATCTCTCATGATTATGATTGCAGAACAAAAGAAATGTTAAACAAATGTATTTTTGATTGTATCAGGTAACAAGCCCTGATAATTAACTAGATCCCCCCCCCCTCCCCCATATTTTCTGTTAATATGGTTAAATGCCCTGTCCACTGTACAAATTCATTCAAGAGTTTTCCCGAGTTTGCCCTGATGTACGGTAATGGCCGCTCGTCGATACTTGGGGCTCTCATGAACATTTTTCAACATGTTGAAAAATCTTCACGAGCCTTCCCGAGCTTACCGCGTTTCCCGAGTACCTGCCGTTAGCGTTACGAGCCACTAAGAGACGTCCCCGAGCTCCGACGTACCTGCTATGTACATTCTACGTGCTTCCACGAGTTTGATGGGTTTTTTCAGTCCACCAAAGTGTATACTATATCAATGAACAAAGGAAAGATGATATAGCCTTAAGAACATTTTTTAATGCATTTGCCAATCGAAGAAAATCCAAATAATAAACGTGATTACAATTAAAGTCCCAGAAATTAATTAAAACGTTAAGATGAAATAAAATGAAGAAAACAAATTAAGAAAAAAGGGTTTAATTTAGGATCCACATTTCCTAATGCCAGCAATCCCTGCCGTAACTCTGATCAGCCAGTTAGTAGATTCAGCCTCTTAGCTTGGCACATCTGTGCTGTGCCACTGGACTCAGAGGTGGAGGTGACATGTGCGGGTTTCTGGCCTCTAGCTCATATCTCACTTTTGAGTTCCAATTATCCGGCACAGAAGCGAGAGATGAACTGACCTGTGGGGGGGTGAAAGATGGGGGGGTTCTCGCTGGCACTAATGGGCAAAAGGGAGCATGATCCCATTCGTTGCTAGTTTTGAACTGTTGATGTTAGCCTTTCACGCTTGGCTGATTTGTACAAGAATCAAGAATTTCCTTGGTGTTGCTTGAGACTACACTTTAGAGACACAGTGCAGAAACAAGCCCTTTTTTGGTCCCCCATATCCATGCTGACCAACAATCACCCCGTACACTAGCACTATTCTACACACTAGTGACAATTTAGAATTTTTTACCAAACCCAATTAACCAACAAACCTTGAACATCTTTTGAGAGTGGGAGGAAACTGGAGTACCCGGTGAAAACACACATGTTCACAGGGAGAACATACAAACTCCGTACAGACAGCACCCGTAGTCAGGATCGAACCAGGATCTCTGGTGCTGTAAGGCAGCAACTCTACTGTTGAACCACTGCAACTGGCCTGAAATTAATCTGAAAGCTGTGTAACATTGTGGAGTTTGAAGGACAAAATGCATTCAATACAACTCCTTTGCTCTGATACATTGTTGGACCCTTAACTCTCCTGCAAAACCTATAATACCCCCAGATGAATTTATTGCATTTGTGAGTTTCCACTAGTTGTACCTTTTTGTGGAATTTCGAGGAAGCTTCAAGATTTAAGCTGAATATTTTGCCTGGAAGACATACCGTGCACATTTTAGAAACTTGTAATTAAATGTAATTAAAATAAATACAGAAAAACCCAAGACACAAATGTGACAAGTGAATTGTTCCACACAGTCATTTTCAGTAATTTAAAAACAAAGCTATTCAAAGTTAGTGGCTTGTCATAATGATTAACTTGTTTGTTTAAATATTTTTTTTTAACATGTTGCCTGATTGCACGTGTTCACGGAGGATTTAGCTTTCAGTGACATGCATGCAAGGTTGAGTGGAAACTCAAATACAGCCTCCGAGAAAAGCATAAATTGCACCCATTGTGCTCAAGGGAAACAATTTTTCCTCGGTTAAGACTTTGAGAAAGGATTCACAACTGCAATCTATGGCATAAATCACACTTTGAACAACATTCATGTAGCCTGAAACCATCCAGGACAAAGCAGTTCACTTGTTTTGTATCACCTCCATCATTCTTCGCAGTACTTTTGTTTGCAGGCAAAAAGATGCTAGTCGCAAAACATTTCTTGCTGTTGGTGTCTATGGCACCTTAAGTTGTTTTAGGGCCTGACCGCCAAATTTAATTAACACACTGAATTTTTTTTGTAATATTTTTGTAATAGTAAAAAATTGAAAATGTAATGCTGGTCCACCGTACGTACCGCCGAGTACTGTCACAAAAATAGTGCTTATCCTCAGCATTCATTCCTTACTATCCAGCACACAGTGACTGTTGTGTGTACAATCTACAAGATGCACTGCAGTTATTCACCCAAGCTATTCTGGCAGTACTTTCCAAATTTGTGACCTTTATTAACAAAATGTATATGGTAGTAGGCGCCATCACATGCATCCTATGACTTTCCCGCAAGTCATAAGTTTATACCACAGTTCATTCAACTTCACTAGAAGGATCGCAGCAGTTCAAGGTGACAGCTCACCACTGCCTTCCTAAAATGCACGGGATTAACACTGAATTCATAATTGGCTCCTCCTCTCCTTCCAGTTTTTCAGCTGGAGGAAAGAGACGAGCCTTCACATTGGTGAAGACCTGCAGCAAAGGGCGTCATGGTGGGGGTGCAGTATAGTTGCTGCCTTACAGCACAAGAGCCATGGGTTTGATTCTGATTAGGGGTGCTGACTGTGTAGAATTAGTACGTCCTCCCCGTGACCACGTGGGTTTTCACTGGGTGCTCCGATTTCCTCCCACATTCCAAAATACGTGTGGATTTGTACGTTAATTGGCTTCTGTAAATTGTCCATAGTGTCTAGGATAGTAGTGTAATGGTGATTATTGGGCATCGCGGATTTGGTATGCCAGAAGGCTTGTTGCCACACTGCATCTCTAAACTAAACTAAACTAAATTAAACAAATAGCACACCAGCAGGAATTGACACTCATTCTGTTGAGTGCTTCAGGACTGCCTCAGGGCAGTCAGTGAGATAAAAACATTGTTCCAAAAGGCCAATAGTTGGCCCTGAAACGCATCGTGTGATCGCACGACTTTCATTCCATTCGTGTAGCTCATGAGAATCATGGCACACAGTTGCCAGCCTTCATGTATTGGCTTCAGACCATCTGCCACAGTGTGCCTCAGTAGAATTAAGAGATTACAACTGGCAAATTATCAGGTGTTGGTCTACACGTTGTCTTGCCTGTGATCACACATCAGACACGCACTCAGAGAACAGAATCCCTTTCAGTTCCAGTATATGGCAGAGTTGACAAGAGCTGAACAACTCAATTTGTGCCACCAACAACACTGATTGCAAAGGGAAGTCAACAGACTTCATAAGACCGCAAGCATTTTATTCATGTTGCTCTCTGGTAAGAAAGAATGAATTGAGGCTAGTTTTGTGTAAAAGTGTTAGTGATCTACCATATGCAACAAGGATGGGAATCATCTCCACATCCATTGGCCTGGTCAAAGTCTCAGCCACTGGCTGTGTCTAACGTTGTCGCCTCACCTCACTCTTCTTTCCCCATCATCTCCTCCTTCTCTTTCTTCTCTCTGTGACGTCTCCTGCTCTTTGTTCATTTTCTCAGTCATATTGGACTCCAAAAGCAATGCCTTCTAAAATGTAAATCAGCTTGCGCCAGGTTTTGAGCAAGGCATTGCCGTGGAAACACTTGGTCCGTTGCTGATGTACAGGAAGGAAGTTTGCTCCCTCATCCCCTTGTGAAGATAAAACCTCTTGCTGAGAGCCCTCCTTCAAACCCTCCTCTCTTGTTTGTCTTCCGCTCTTCCTCTTTCCTTTCCCCCTCCCACAATTTAATTCTACTGCTACATCATTTACTTCTCCCTTTCACTCCTCCTCTGTCTACTCCTTCATCTATTCCTCTTCCCTCTTCATCTCCCTCTTCTTTCTCCACCACCTACTCTTTCCCCTCCCCATAGTGTCCCCTGGTCTTTGTTTTATTTTCTCAGCCATGTTGCACTCATGAAAGCAATGACTTCTGCAACTTCAACCAGAACAAAACACATGGTAATGCAGCAACAGCCTGAAGAAATAAAGCATCATCTCATCTAATTATTGTTCCCTTTAAAGTGTTGTTGTGGGGCTCTTTGCTGTTGCGATCAATGCATACAATATTTGTAACATTAAAACTGTTATGTTGTTAAGCGCGTGTCATGAGACTAGGCAACTCTTCCAGCTTTCTCCTCCCTCCCCCACTACAATCAGTCTGAAGAAGGGTCAGGGCCCAAAACATCGCCTATCTATGTTCTCCAGAGATGCCACCTGACCCGCTGAGTTACGCAAGCGCTAGATATCTTCTTTTGTAAACCAGCTACAGCTCCTTGTGTCATGTGACTAACTTATTCCAGAGCCAGAGCATTGTTTATAATAGGTTTCAGGAAGACTGGAGACACAAGACACTGCAGATGTTTGAATCTTGAGTAAAACAGAAGGTGCTGGAGTATCTCATGGGGTCAGGCAGTATCTCTGGCATCAAGGCTCTTTGATGAAATGCTTAAATTAGGTGGACATAGCCACCTTTGAGCTTTTTTTTGGTCTTATTTGCATTTATCTACACATCCTGCACTTGGACTTTGTTTGGCTGTTGGCACTGAAGTGCACACACTGTTGGGTATCATGGACATCACTTTGGAACTCGAAAAGACTCATTTACTGGCACCATAAAACACGTTCACAAAGCCCAATTTCTCCACATATACCAAAATCACCTCATTGTGGTTTGACGAAAATTGCCGTAGTTCTCTGTGACAAGCAACATTTCAAAGTTGTCAAGTTTTTGTTTTTGCAAAACATTGCCAAATGGCATCTTACGGAAGTATTATTTTGGGTTCCTTCCTCAATTTCCCGGGAAATTATTCTTCAGATTCAAGATCCACAAGTTAGTTGACAAATTGATTGACTGATATGTCCAAGCAGAAAGTGGCCACACTTTTTGCATTTCCACAGAATGAGTCGCCTTTCACAATGTATTTACTGACACTCCTTAAAATAGTGAATTATATTGTATGAATATAATTCTATTGTGTGAATCCCCAATCCTCTATATAACCCCACACACACACACACACACCTATATTCTATCTTTTTTTTTTCCTGCCCAGAGGTATATTTCTCAGCTCGAATCCTGTTTCCCCCTTCTTTGTACATTGTGCTATTTGCTCACTGTGAATTGTCTGTTAAATGTATCATCAATAACTCAGCAATTTGACTGCAGTGCAATAACTCAGGTAGCTCGATGAAGTGGTAAATTCGTGACAGTTCAGAGAATGTTTGGTTTCTGATGTTTCCCTCATCAGGTTAATGATTATTTGCAGCAGTTAGATCCTTAAATTCTCTCTTAAACTCAGCGCACTGGCTAAATTCAGGCAGTTTGGGATTATTTATTCAGCCTTCTAAAATAACATGGTTTACGATATGAATTGGAAGGAAATAATAATAAGCCATCTCATGAGAGCAAAATGTCAACCCTTCCAATTATTCCAACAGCACCAAATATACCCCATGGCCTGCATACTATCCAAAATACAGTAAGATAACTGTTGGATTACAACTGTTGGATTATATGACAGAAGAAAGTGCTTTACTTCATCTTAGAATTCTTGGTCCCTTAGAATTGAGGATGACTGATGCTGAGGTGCTGATTATGCCAATGTGGGAACTGCAGACTCTTCCACAGAGGAGGTGGCAGCGAGTAACATCTATTACAAGGTTAATTCCCAGGATGGCGGGACTATCATATGCTGAGAGAATGGAGCAGCTGGGCTTGTACACTGGAGTTTAGAAGGATGTAAGGGCATCTCATTGAAACATATAAGATTGTTAAGGGCTTGGACATACTAGAGGCAGGAGTAAGCTATTTATAACGGAGACGAGGAAACACTTTTTCTCGGAGAGAGTGGTGAGTCTGTGAAATTCTCTGCCTCAGAGGGCAGTGGAGGCAGGTTATCTGGATGCTTTAAAGAGAGAGCGAGATAGGGCTCTTTAAAACGGTGGAGTCAGGGGATATGGGGAGAAGGCAGGAACGGGGTACTGATTGGGGATGATCAGCCATGATCGCATTCAATGCTGGTGCTGGCTCGAAGGGCCGAATGGCCTACTCCTGCACCTATTGCCTATTGTCTATTGAGTGTTTAAATATCTTCTCCTCTGCCAGTTCCCCATAGCCTCAACAAATTGGACATTTTGAGAGCTGGTGCACTCCTTACTCCAGGTTAAGTGGGGTTTCTCTGTGCTCCCACAGGTTCTCAATGCCACCTCCGCTTTGTGGTTGCCCAGGAGTCGGTGGAGATGTTGCATTTCTTCATTGAAACTTTGAACACATCCTTCAATCTTTCCCTCAGTCCATGAGCAAACAACTTGACCATGATCCAGGGTCTATGAACTTTCACTGTGGAAGCACTGTGCTATGCAATGAAGGCAACTGTAGAGGACCTTGGTCTTGCAGATGTTGAATGGAAGAATGTTCCCCTCTGTTCTTACAGGAATCATTGTCAATTACATCTTGCAGATCACCGATGAGCATTTGCAAAGTAACAGCAATTAGGTGATATGAATTACTGGAGACAAATTTGGTGTGGCTGTTGTTCCATTAAGTTTCCAAACGTTGAGTAGAGTTAATTTATGAAGAAATGTTAATTGCCCTTTGAGTTGGAAATCAGATCCTGTGCCATTATTTTGATGAAAATGTAAGGCGTGATCCTTCATGTCATGCCCAACTAATCCCAGTGTTCAAAGATAACATTCAATAGTTGATTTAATTGAGTTATTGAAGATAAATGAATGCAATGCAGAAGCTAAAGGGCCTGTCCCACCAGCATGCGACTCCATGCAGCAAGCGCGACCTAATGTGGTCGTTTAAGCCGTCCGGCCTCGTGGGGTCGGTCCCAGTTCGATCGCTGGAGGCGTATGGAGTTGTGTGGAACTGGTCCCGACTTCGCGCGGGGCTCCGTAAAACTGACCATGTTCAAAATTCCGCATGGCAACAGCCTGTCGGCCCGCAGCCGCATCGAGGACATGCGCACCACCACGACGTCGTGCCATCGTGACCCTCTCTGTGTGACCGTCTCTATGTGCCTCCGTGACCCTCTCTCTATGTGCCTCCGTATCCCTCTCTGTGTGCCTTCGTGTCCCTCTCTGTGTGCCTCCATGTCTCTCTCTGTGTGCCTTTGTGTCCATCTCTGTGTGCCTCCGTGTCCCTCTCTGTGTGCCTCCGTGTCCCTCTCTGTGTGCCTCCGTGTCCCTCTCTGTGTGCCTCCGTGTCCCTCTCTGTGTGCCTCCGTGTCCCTCTCTGTGTGCCTCTGTGTCCCTCTCTATGTGCCTCCGTGTCCCTCTCTGTGTGCCTCCGTGTCCCTCTCTGTGTGCCTCCGTATCCCTCTCTGTGTGCCTTCGTGTCCCTCTCTGTGTGCCTCCGTGTCCCTCTCTATGTGCCTCCGTGTCCCTCTCTATGTGCCTCCGTGTCCCTCTCTGTGTGCCTCCGTGTCCCTCGCTGTGTGCCTCCGTGTCCCTCGCTGTGTGCCTCCGTGTCCCTCTCTATGTGCCTCCGTGTCCCTCTCTATGTGCCTCCGTGTCCCTCTCTGTGTGCCTCCGTGTCCCTCTCTGTGTGCCTCCGTGTCCCTCTCTGTGTGCCTCCGTGTCCCTCTCTGTGTGCCTCCGTGTCCCTCTCTGTGTGCCTCCGTGTCCCTCTCTGTGTGCCTCCGTGTCCCTCTCTGTGTGCCTCCGTGTTCCTCTCTGTGCCTCCGTGTTCCTCTCTGTGCCTCCGTGTTCCTCTCTGTGCCTCCGTATCCCTCTCTGTGTGCCTCCGTGTCCCTCGCTGTGTGCCTCCGTGTCCCTCTCTGTGTGCCTTCGTGTCCCTCTCTATGTGCCTCCGTGTTCCTCTCTGTGCCTCCGTGTCCCTCTCTGTGTGCCTCCGTGTCCCTCTCTGTGTGCCTCCGTGTCCCTCTCTGTGTGCCTCCGTGTCCCTCTCTGTGTGCCTCCGTGTCCCTCTCTGTGTGCCTCCGTGTCCCTCTCTGTGTGCCTCCGTGTCCCTCTCTGTGTGCCTCCGTGTTCCTCTCTGTGCCTCCGTGTTCCTCCCTGTGCCTCCGTGTTCCTCTCTGTGCCTCCGTGTCCCTCTCTGTGCCTCCGTGTCCCTCTCTGTGTGCCTCCGTGTCCCTCTCTGTGTGCCTCCGTGTTCCTCTCTGTGCCTCCGTGACCCTCTCTCTGTGTGCCTCCGTGTCCCTCTCTGTGTGCCTCCGTGTCCCTCTCTGTGTGCCTCCGTGTCCCTCTCTGTGTGCCTCCGTGTCCCTCTCTGTGTGCCTCCGTGTCCCTCTCTGTGTGCCTCCGTGTCCCTCTCTGTGTGCCTCCGTGTTCCTCTCTGTGCCTCCGTGTTCCTCTCTGTGCCTCCGTGTCCCTCTCTGTGTGACCGTCTCTATGTGCCTCCGTGACCCTCTCTCTGCGTGCCTCCGTGTCCCTCTCTGTGTGCCTCCCTCTCTGTGTGCCTCCGTGTCCCTCTCTGTGTGCCTCCGTGTCCCTCTCTATGTGCCTCCGTGTCCCTCTCTGTGTGCCTCCGTGTCCCTCTCTGTGTGCCTCCGTGTCCCTCTCTATGTGCCTCCGTGTCCCTCTCTATGTGCCTCCGTGTCCCTCTCTGTGTGCCTCCGTGTCCCTCTCTGTGTGCCTCCGTGTCCCTCGCTGTGTGCCTCCGTGTCCCTCTCTGTGTGCCTTCGTGTCCCTCTCTATGTGCCTCCGTGTCCCTCTCTATGTGCCTCCGTGTCCCTCTCTGTGTGCCTCCGTGTCCCTCTCTGTGTGCCTCCGTGTCCCTCTCTGTGTGCCTCCGTGTCCCTCTCTGTGTGCCTCCGTGTCCCTCTCTGTGTGCCTCCGTGTTCCTCTCTGTGCCTCCGTGTTCCTCTCTGTGCCTCCGTGTTCCTCTCTGTGCCTCCGTGTCCCTCTCTGTGTGCCTCCGTGTCCCTCGCTGTGTGCCTCCGTGTCCCTCTCTGTGTGCCTTCGTGTCCCTCTCTATGTGCCTCCGTGTTCCTCTCTGTGCCTCCGTGTCCCTCTCTGTGTGCCTCCGTGTCCCTCTCTGTGTGCCTCCGTGTCCCTCTCTGTGTGCCTCCGTGTCCCTCTCTGTGTGCCTCCGTGTCCCTCTCTGTGTGCCTCCGTGTCCCTCTCTGTGTGCCTCCGTGTTCCTCTCTGTGCCTCCGTGTTCCTCCCTGTGCCTCCGTGTTCCTCTCTGTGCCTCCGTGTCCCTCTCTGTGCCTCCGTGTCCCTCTCTGTGTGCCTCCGTGTCCCTCTCTGTGTGCCTCCGTGTTCCTCTCTGTGCCTCCGTGACCCTCTCTCTGTGTGCCTCCGTGTCCCTCTCTGTGTGCCTCCGTGTCCCTCTCTGTGTGCCTCCGTGTCCCTCTCTGTGTGCCTCCGTGTCCCTCTCTGTGTGCCTCCGTGTCCCTCTCTGTGTGCCTCCGTGTCCCTCTCTGTGTGCCTCCGTGTTCCTCTCTGTGCCTCCGTGTTCCTCTCTGTGCCTCCGTGTCCCTCTCTGTGTGACCGTCTCTATGTGCCTCCGTGACCCTCGCTCTGTGTGCCTCCGTGTCCCTCTCTATGTGCCTCCGTGTCCCTCTCTATGTGCCTCCGTATCCCTCTCTGTGTGCCTTCGTGTCCCTCTCTGTGTGTAGGCGCATGCAGGCGCATGCTGGTGGGACCGGCCCTGTACGGGGATCACTCGACCTCTGCGCGACCCCCGCTTCTGGTTTGGTTGCACTTGCCGCATGCAGGCGCATGCTCGTGGGACAGGCCCTTAAGTGCAGGAACATTATTTCAGATTAGTAGTCAACAGTAAGACGATCAATTGCTGATGATGGTATGAAATTAAAATAGCATGTTGTATGGATGTCCAGGAAAAGAAAAGTAGGAGAAAAAGCACAAGACTCCAATTCCTAAAGATTGTGTTAGCTAATTTTCTATTTCACTGTTCTACAGTCATCCACATTGTTAGGCCTGCACCAAAGATTTTACCATTGGGTGCAAAGACTTTAGATGTTAAATGTCTTTTGGAGGTCTAAGTACAGAATATTCACATATTTTCTGCTGCCTTGTTGGGAAGTCACCACTCCGAAAATCTACACTACAGTCTGAAGAAATGTCCCAACCCAAAATATCGCCTCCCATGCTCTCTAACCCGCTGAGTTCCGCCAGCACTTTGTGTTCTACATTATATTCCAGAATCTGCAAGTATTTGTGTCTGCTCGGATAAGTCAATTGTATCTTTCGGATGGGATCCCCCCTTCCCTAACATTTTTATTTTTCCATGTTGAACTATCATGGCAAAGACAATCATCAGGTTGTGCTTGCTGACCTCTGGTTTTGTCATGTCTCAACCTTAAAATTCTGATACTTGACCTCCTTCATCTGCATTCTCCCTAACATAGAACACTGAGAAGTACAGCACAGGAACAGGCCCCTCGGCCCACGATGGCTGTGTTGAACATAATACCAAATTAAACCAATCACATATGCCTGTAAATAATTCATTCCTTTCCATTTCTGGCCATTCATCCATCTATTTAAAAGCCTCTCCAATGGGATGACTGTATCTGTCTGCACCATCATTCCAGGCACCCCATTCTATGTGTAAATAAGTTGCACCGCACATCTCCTTTAAATTTTCCCCCTCTCACCTTGAAACTATGCCCTCTAGCTTTGACATTTCCACCCTGGAAAAAGGTTCTCTGAATTTTATAAACCTATCAGTCTCATCTGAACCTCCGACACTCCAGAGAAGCCTTTTCCATCATATAAATCTTTGTATTTTCGGGACTCCTTCAGTTCTCTCTTTTTCTACAATCCCAATCACTTAAAAAAAAATGATGAGCTCTGCTATCAGGTTCCATGCCACTGTGCTCACAACCTTTCCCCCAAACTTCTTCACCTCTCCTTCACCTTCCAAAAAACCCATCGCTTTGATCAGGCTTTACCTGCGCATCCTAAAATCTCCTCACATTGTTTGCATTAATATAGTCTTGCGGAGCAACTTGGAAATATTTTATATTATGAAAATAGACGTTTTTTATTGTTGCTGATGATTATTTCCATCATAATATAATTAGACTATCTGACTACAACCCACAATTCCATACAAGGAGCAAAAGGGTTATCAAAATAATATTTTTCTTCTTGATGTTTTTACAAGAAGACACAGCATAATTGCAAAGCAAACTTAATTTGTTCATCATGTCCTTGGAAATTAACTGCTATGGCAGATTAATGTACCACCTCAGCCTATTGTTTTTGCAGTTAATTAGATCAGAAGCCATTCATTGTGCTGTGTGCTGAGGGATACAAAAAGCATCACTGCATGAAGCTGCATTGGAATAATGCACATTGATTGTATGCTAGGTATCTGTCAACTTGCTTAAATTAAAGACAAAATATAGAGTGAAATTTTCAGCCAGGAACCACAAAGTGTAATCGAGCACAGGGATAAAGAACTTACAAGATTTTAACCAATTATCTATTTCATTTTCTGTACCTGAAATAAATTTTAAAAAGTAAAATAATTTGTGTTATCAGGAATGTCCAAAAAAGCTCTGCTGTCAGAAGTCTAGATGTTTACCAGAGTAATGTCACTTTCTCTGAAGCACTTCAATTAATTTACTCACTCCTTGGGTGCCTTGGAGAGGGAATGATGGTGTTCCTCTCTGCTATTTGTAGTGAAATTATGAGGATGTCAATATAAAGTGAATGCAAAGAAAGGAAATATATTTAAATATTCCAAAATGGTGTAGTCAAATTTCACCAGCCCAGCATGCATAGTTGGTCAGCATGGACAAGATGGGCTGAAGGGCCTGTTTCCTTGCTGTGCAGCTCAATTTTGCAAGGAAGCCAGTGTGCAGGGATTGGCTTTGTGTGGAGACACACAAGGGTGAGAGTAAGCATGCCCACAGAGATGTGTTTTGACTGACGTGCCAAAAAACAGTCAGATGTTTGATGGAAAATTGCATGCAATGTGTTTCAATAACTCTTCTTTCTGGGCAGAAACGTTGCACGGTGGCACAGCGGTAGAATTACTGCCTTACAGCACCAGAGAACTGGGTTTGATCCTGACCATGAGTGCTGTCCGTGCAAAGTCTGTACGTTTTCCCCGTGACCTGCGTGGGATTTCTTCGGATGCTCCGGTTTCCTCCCACATAAGATGTGGTTTGAGGGTTAATTGACTTTGGTATAAAAACTGTACAATTGATTATCTTCTTGAACAGAAAAGTAAGCTTCACATTTCCAATAATGCCTTTCACAAGCTCAAAATGCACTGAAGTGCCTTACCTCGAGTATATACAATATCTATATATTTTAAAGTCTCATTGTGACCACTTCCTGTCTGCGCTGTATATTGTTTTTAGAAATAACGCTACCCTGTGAATAACGCTATCACTGTGCATTTTGGCCATCTTACTCACAGTCCTCCTCTGCTGAGCCAGCCCCGAGGATTTTTCCCATCGATGAAAAAAGTTATGAATGTTTAAAAAACCTTGAGATCAGCTGATTGGTCCTCTCACCTGGGAATTTTGGCCATCTTACTCACAGTCTTCCTCCGCTGAGCCAGTCCCGAGGATTTTTCCCATCGATGAAAAAAAAGTTATGAATGTTTAAAAAACCTTGAGATCAGCTGATTGGTCCTCTCGCCTATCAATCACTGCGATGAAGATAACGCCCCTTCTGGTGGGGGGTGGGGGGGTGGTGGGGGCAGGACTATAAAATCCCAGATGCCTGGATGTGAGTCAGTCACTCTGCAAGATCACGAGGGAGAGGCTACGACTGTCATTCTAAGCTGTGAATCAACTGAACTGTGAGTCTGCAATGTACTTGCAATAAATGATTTGTTAGCCCTTAATGAAAATAAAATGAGTTGTTTGGCCTGCCCTGTGCTTGAAAATGAAATGGCAATGGAAATGAAATGACAATGAGATTAGTTGTTTAGCCTGCCCTGTGCTTGAAACTGAAATGGCAATGGAAATGAAATGAGTTGTTTGGCCTGCCTGAAACCACTCTTCGGCCCACAAGGCCACTATTAGTTGAGAAACCAGTCCCTTTTGCCCAAAATTCCCGTATTAGCCCAGGAAGCATTTTGGCCCAAAAGACCCGTGCCAGGCCAGGAAAAATCCAGAAAAATTGCCTTTCACTGAGAGTTAATTCTCTTTTTTTTTTTTTTAAAGAGTCCCTTCAGCCCATCAGGCCTGCACTATCCCAGGAGGAGTCCCTTTGGCCCATCAGTAAGTATTCCCCCTGCTAGTATTAAACCTCACCCCAGTATTTTCCTCCCTCCCTTCAATGGCTCCCTGTGAGATTCAGGCCAGGATAGACGTTCCTCTTTCATTGCTGTGATCCGCAGAAATAGATGAAAAATGTCTAAAATTCATTCTTCACCCTCTCCCCCTTCTCTCTCAGTCTCTCACCTGTTTTGGGTAGAATTTCTGGCAGTTTCTGAGCTGCCAGCCCACCAGCCCTGAGTGACTGAGCTGCTAGCCCACCATGCCTGAGTGACTGAGCTGCCAGCCAACCAGGCCTGAGTGACTGAGCTGCCAACCCACCAGGCATGAGTGACTGAGCTACCAGCCCACCAGGCCTGAGTGACTGAGCTGCCAGCCCAAGAATCCATTCGGCCCACAATATCCATACTAACCCTCTGGAAACCAGTCCTTGAAGCCCACAACACCCATACTAGCGCTACAGAAAGCCCCCCCCCCCCCCCCCCCCCCCCACTGACCAATAATTTCGGAATTGGTGGAGAGGTGGAATATTGCATTGAGGGACCAACCCTCCCATGTGAACATGAGACCCTACGGGTCCCACTTAGCCTAGTACTATATGTAAACATATAAATTAAGTGCAGATGTAATCCACTCGTCTATTTTGTCACACATTGAGATAATATTTTAATGTCAGCACCACATTCCCAGACACCCTACATAGAGTAATCTTTCATCCCAATTTCCCAGACATTCTTCCTTTTCTTTTTAAACCATGGTATTTGATCTATCCAAGTGAAGGGTTGCAGTACTGTTGTAACATCTAGTTAAAAAAATGGCATCCGAGGCAATGCAGTACTCTGGCAGTCCTGCACTGGAATCCCAGCCTATATTTGGGGACAGATCTTCCCCTGACTAAGATTTGCACTGTTGTTTTTGCACTGGACCATGCTGGTTTCTCCATTGTAGTCCTGGACCTGGACTTCTGTTGGGAGACTGGTTTCCATCACATCAGTCAGTTAAAGGGCCTCTAACAACAACAGACCAGCTGCAGTGACAAGAACGCCACTCACAGCGTTGTGGCCCAGCCATCCTGGATCTTTGGCCTGTTGTTTAGATCAAGTGTTTGTCAAAATATCACTGGATTTTTCAAAAATGAAAAATATTAAATAAAGAAAATAATTGCTTTTGTATTCTAACCGCTTCCTGTGTAAATAACTTTCTCCAGCATTCTCCACTGAGGATGTATTAATTAATTTAATTTGAAGGTAATAAAAACAATTACATATGCTGGAAATCTGAACTAAAAACAGAAGAAACACATAACAGGTCAGGTATCATCTGTGGAGACAGAATCAGTGATAACATTTCAGATCAAACATTGTGTTAGAACAGTCCTGATAAAGCTGGACCTGAAAAGTTAACTCTATTTAGTTTAGTTTAGTTTTAGAGATATATATATATTTTTTTTTGAATATATTTTTATTAGAGGCCATACAGATAACAAATAATATAGCATTTTTTTCCAAATATAGTTGATACATCTTTCCAAAATTATATAAATGTTAACAAAATATATATATTGGCCTCACTTTTTTCTATAGAGTGAAAAAAGTATAAAGAAAGAATAGTGAATAATTATAAGAGTATGATTATAGTTGATTAATATAAAGAAGAGAGAGAAGAAAAAAAATAAAATAAAATAAAATAAAATAAACAAAAACAAAAAACAAAAAAATAAAAAATAAAAATATTTGTGGAAAAGAAAACGGTTTACAACTTGTCAATGAGTGGAACAATTTCTAATTATAATATATGGAGACAAGTATATAAATCTGATCTTAAACATTTTTGTTTGATCTTTCCACCGGGTACTCATTGAGTTTCAATGCTGAGCCCAGCTACCCCTTCATATAATCAGTGAATGGAGACCATATTTGTTCAAAAATCTCAGGTTTATCCATTAGGGTAAATCTAATTCTCTCCAATTGTAATGTCTCCAACATTTCCACTGTCCACATTTTAATTGTCGGGGATAGTTTTAGAGATATTTAGTGTGCAAACTGGCCCTTCCGCCAACCGAGTCCACACCGACCATTGATAACCTGTATAATACTTCCATGCTAGACCATTCTACAAACACTTGAGCCAATTTACAGAATCCAATTAAGCTACAAACCTGCATGTCTTTGGAGTGTGGGAGGAAACCAGAGCATCCATGTGGAGAAAACCCACGCAATCACAGGGAGAATGTACAAACTCCGTACAGACAGCACCCGCAGTCAGGATCAAACCCAGGTTAGGTGTCTGGCCCTGTGAGGCAACTCTCTAACACTGCGTCAAGGAGCCACACAATGTGTTTCACTTTCCACAGGTGCTGCTTGGTCGGCTGAGTATTTTCAGCATTTTGTTTTTATATTTAAAGTGTCTACATTTGCACATTGCACATTGCACGGAAACATTCTTCTGTATTTGTCTCTAACTATAAATATTGCAATGTATTTACTTTACAGTTTTTTCTTTTCTAGCAGCAAGAAGCTCTAGCCTTTAGTTTCACCTGTTAGTTATGACCTTTCACTTCTGGGTATCGTCTTTGTAAAACATAAAAAAGGTTGCTCCTTTCAAGTCCGTTCAAATAATCTGAACAAAATATGGGTGCAACAGCTTAATGTTACCATAATGTCAGCTGATTAATGGACAATACTTGCAGTGACCTTCATTTTTATTAATATGTACTCACACCAGATAAACTATGTAAAAGTCACGGAATTGGCAAGTGGCTTTTGTGTGGAGAATAATGACCTTTCAGTTGCATTAATTGATTTTTATTAGTCACTGACTATAATAACTTACTTTACATGAATGAACTTGCACCATATTTAGACTGCTAAATGGAGCTTTATGCAATAGGCCTTCTCTTCTCCTTCATGCATTATTCTCCTTCATGCATTTCCACACTTCTCTCTTCAGAACATAGAACATGGAACAGTGCAGCACAGGAACAAGCCATTTAGCCAACAGTGTCTAACCCAAGCATGATGCCAAATTAAACTAATCTCCCCTTCATGCAAGCTAACCATGTCACTCCAGTGGCTGCATATTCATATGCTTAGCTAAAAGCCTTGTAAACGCCACTATCATATTAGAGTAAATAACTTCTCAATTAGTATATCATACTCTGTTCCTCCATGTTAAAGGGACAAGTTTACAACCTCTCCCTGAAATTTAACTCTGAAAAGGACACATGTACGTTCTTCCAATTGGAACGACCAGTTTAACAAATCCTGAATTTCCATCTTGGGGTCTCCAACACTCCTCCAATTCTCAACAATTGGAACTGGTCCATCAATTCTGATACAGGCACAATGGTTCGAATGACTTTGTTTTGTAAGTTCAGCACAGACCATAGAAAATACATAGAAACATAGAAAATAGGTGCAGGTGGAGGCCATTCGGCCCTTCGAGCCAGCACTGCCTTTCATTGTGATCATGGCTGATCGTCCCCAATCAATAATCCGTGCCTGCCTTCTCCCCATATCCCTTGATTCCACTAGCCTCGAGAGCTCTATATAACTCTCTCTTAAATCCATCCAGTGATTTGGCCTCCACTGCCCTCTGAGGCAGGGAATTCCACAAATTCACAACTCTCCGGGTGAAAAAGTTTTTTCTCACTTCAGTTAAATGGCCTCCCCTTTATTCTAATACTGTGCCCCCTGGTTCTGGACTCGCCCAACAATGGGAGCATTTTTCCTGCATCTAGCTTGTCCAGTCCTTTTATGATTTTATATGTTTCTATAAGATCCCCCCCCCTCATCCTTCTAAACTCCAGTGAATACAAACCAGATCCAGCCAGGACCTGCATTCTCTTTATAGCTGAAAACAGTCTTTGATACCTGACAACAACTTGAGAATCTCTGTTTTTAAACAGAGAGGTTGCATAACAAAAAAATAAAAATCATTAGATTTAGTATAGATTTTAATACAACCCGGGTCTCTCGCTGTGCCACTAATAATTTGAGTTATGATAAAAGAATAATGTTCCATTATATCCAGTGCAATAAAACTTACATTTACATTGCACTTGCTATAATTTCAGAATTACCGAAAAAACACTTTACAACCAAACTCTGGTCATATATAGAACTCAGCGGCAATTTGTACACAGCAATTTCCCACAAGGCTCAATGAGACAAGGACCAGATAGGTTATTTGAAGGACAGGAACAGCCAGGAAATTGGGTAAGAATCCCCTGACCTTTGTCAGTATAGTACAATGGGATCTTCTAACTGCATTCATTAGGACAGATAGGATCTGGATTTAGCATCTCATTTGAAAGACAGCAACTCTGACTGTGCAGTGTCTATTTCGTAATGTACTGGGAGTGTTAACCCAGCATTTCTGTTCAAATTTGCAGCAGGGAACACAAACTGACAGCTTCCTCCACAGTGCAAGAGTGGTGCCAATTATCTACAACAGCTGAGCCTCAACAGGAGATTGCAGCCCGCTACAGTACCCACAGAGCTGGTCAAACAGAAAGTTTTCAAAGGTGCAGTATTCTCTTCAACAGTTTATTTCCAATGCACAGTAAATCTGTGCAAGAATTTATTATGAAAAAAAGGTACCATGACTATGGTGTGGAATAGCAAGACATTATTTTGACACAAGCTGCTCTAGCACCCAGCCTACCCTCACTTCTTGAGGGCCTAAGAAGTGGCCTGCACCTGAAAACAATGGTGCAGAAGGTAGGCTGGGTGCTAGAGCAGCCAACTCAGTGCGTCACCACAAGGGACCCATTGAGGATGTGGCTTGTGTTGAGTGGACCTTGCTGTGGATGGCATGTGACTGGGGGAAAGTTTGTTGTGGGTTCTAACCGTTCCTGTTGGATCACTTCAAGAGAGATTTCAAATAACTCAAATGCCAGCAGGAAGCTGGCAACGTGGCCATTCACCATAGAATATGAATTCTCAGGTGACTCAGGGATCAGAAGTCGTTCAGCTCAGGACCAAGGCCATGACTTATACCTTGTTTGCTGGGTGTCTGTCTCAGGAGAATTAAAAATAAAATGGGTATGGAGTGCTAACAATGTGGGGCAAAAGGTTTCAATTTAGGAAATACAGCAACACAGTGTTGTTAGTAATCCTACCTCTCCTTTTTCGTTTAATTTAGTTCAGTTGTTTAGTATAGAGAAAAAGGCTCTTTGGACCACCGAGTCCGCACCAACCAGCGACCCCACACACTAAAGTTATCCTGTACACTAGGGACAATTTACATTTTTATACCAAGCCAATTAACCTACAAACCTGTACTTCTTTGGAATGTCGGAGGAAATCGGAAATCCTGGAGAAAACTCAAGCCGGTCATGGGGAGAACATACAAATTCAATGCAGACATGTGGCCGTGGTCAGAACCCCGGTCTCTGGCGCTGCAAGGCAGCAACTCTACCGCTGCACTTTTCATGTTACCTACCTCCCACCATCTCCCCTCCCTGCACCTGCCTTTCTCGCACTCTTCCCCCCTCTCTCTGTCCCCTTATTTTTTCCCTGCCCACTCTCCCTCCCATTTTTCTCCCATTTTTCCTTCTTATTGCAATTCAATGGAGCTTCTGATTACCTGCTTAATTAAAATTATTGTGGCTTCTACAAATAATTCTCTTGAGGCTCCCTCCGATCCTTCCACTGGCCCAGAGTGGCCCTGACATGAAATGCCATTTATTTTTTGAGCTCAGCCTAAAGCCAGTTATATTCCTTCTGCAGTCCCTCCATCCTATTCTTATCTCTTCCACTCTCATGATCTACATACAACAGATTCTCAGGTAGTTTTGCGCACCTACTAAGAAGTTCTAGTTCACTGCAGTCCACCATTGATGACTGTGGTGGACTGCAGTAGGCACAATTCTTTGGCATTCTTCCATGAAACATGCTGCTTTGCTCTTCTGGTGCTTCCAAAACAAAGATCAACCAAAATACCACAGTAGAGAAATTCAAATCTATATACCAACATTCATGGCTGACTGAAATGCTGTTATGTTATGCGCTGATGATTTAATGCTGGCAATTTCATCTAGGTTCCCTGTACATGTGATGTGCCAAAGTTCAGAACTTCCAGAGCACATGCAGTGACTTCAAATGGTGGATAGCAAATGACTGCACAGAATTATAGGCCTTAACCATGCATTTAGATCTTAACTGGAGGTGTGCATCAACAGTTAGTTGCTTGAAGAGCACGACCCTGTTCCACTGCAGAGAAGTCCCAAACCTCTATCTTACTTCAGAAATGATCTTTCTTCAACTTCTTGCTCACTTGCCTGATTAGATTCCCAACATTGTCTACTTGGCTCTTCTTCAACAGCATGCCCAATTCTTGGTTTCACCTGCATTACAATTTCTAGCTAAGATGGACTCAAAAAGCTGGAGTAATCAGACAGCCTCTCTGGAGAAAAGGAATAGGTGACATTTCATTTTGAGACCCTTCTTCAGACAGTCAGGTGAAAGGAAAATGAGTGATATAGACTTGATATAGAGAGATATAGAGGAAATGAATGAAAGATACACAAAAAAAAATGATGATAAAGGAGGCTATTGGTAGCTGTGAGCTAGGTGAACACGAATTACAGACAATAAGACTCAACAAGACGAAGCCAGTACGAATTGGGTGGGGGATGGATGAAGAGAGGGGGGATGCAAGGGGTACTTGAAGTTAGAGAAATCAATATTCATACTGCTGGGTTGTAAACTGCCCATGCAAAATATGAGATGCTGTTCCTCCAATTAGCATTTGGCCTCACTCTGATAATGGAAGAGGCCCAGGACAGAAAGGTCTGTGTGGGAATGGGAAGGTGAATTAAAGTGTTTGGCAACTGGGAGATCAGGTAGGTCCAGGAGGGCTGAGCAAAGGTGTTAAATGATCGGCCAGCCTACGTTTGGCCTCGCTGAAGTATTAGATTCCACACCTGTACTGCCCCTGCCTGCTTCAAAGTCTCCACTATTGTCCCTATACCCAAACATACAGGGATTACTGGTCTTAATGACTAGAGGCCTGTCGCACTGACCTCTGTGGTCATAAAAACCCTTGAAAGACTTGTGCTGGCCCAGCTGAAAAAATATCATAAACCCCCTGCTGCACCCTCTGCAGTTTGCATACCAGGCCAATAGATCAGTGGATGGCCAGGTCAACCTGGGCCTGCACTTCATCCTCCAGCACCTAGACCACCAGGGGACCTATGCAAGGATTTTGTTTGTGGATTTTAGCTCTGCATTCAACACCATTGTGCCAGAGCTACTACAATCCAAACTCTCCCAGTTCACTGTGCCTGAACCCCTCTGTCAGTGGATCACCAACTTCCTGACACACAGGAAGCAGCATGTGAGGCTGGGAAAGCACATCTCGAACCTGCAGATCCTCAGCATCAGAACACCGCAAGGCTGCGTACTCTACTCTCTCCACACCAACAACTGCACCTCCATTGACTCCTCTGTCAAGCTTCTCAAGTTTGCGGATGTCACAACCCTGATTGGACTAATCCAGGATGGGGAGGAATCCACCTACAGACAGAAGTGACACAGTTGGCGTCCTGGTGCCTTCATAAGAGCTCAATGCTCTTAAAGTAGTGGAATTGATAATAGACTTTAGGAGAGCACTGCCTCCCTTCCCCCCATTCACCATCAACAACACCACACTCACATCTGTGAAGTCCTTTAAGTTGCTCTGAACCATCATCTTCAAGGACCTTAAATGGGGAACCACCATCGACTCCACGGTAAAAAAAGGCACAACAGAGGATGTACTTCCTGCAGCAACTGAGGAAACACAATCTGCCACAGGCAATGATGGTCCAATTCTAGACAACCATCGTAGAGTCTGTTCTCACATTCTCCATCATGGTCTGGTTTGGCTCAGTCACCAAGCACAACATCCGGAGGCTGCAGCGAATCGCTTGATCAGCCGAGATGGTTATTGGCTGAAACCTTCCCCCCATTGACGAACTGTACACTGCAAGGGCCAGGAAGCGAGCGGGTAAGATCATCTCTGACCCCTCTCAACCCGGCCACAAACTCTTTGAAGCACTTCCCTCTGGGAGGCCACTCCGAATTGTCAAAGCTGTCACAGCCAGACATAAAAACAGCTTTTTTCCACGAGCAGTAGCTCTACTCAATAACCAAAAGTCTATAGCCTCCTTTTGCTCTGATATTTTATTTCATTCACATATTTAAACTATAATGTTTCATGCTTAATGTTTTATGTTTTATTCTTAATGGTTTACTGTATGTCGTGTTGTTACTTGTGAGTGGAGCACCAAGGCAAATTCCTTGTATGTGCAAGCATGCAGGTACAGCAGGCAGTTAAGAAAGCGAAAGGCATGCTGGCCTTCAAGAGGAGTTGAGTATAGGAGTAAAGAGGTCCTTCTGCAGGTGTATAGGGCCCTAGTGAGACCACACCTGGAGTATTGTGCGCAGTTTTGGTCTCCAAATTTGAGGTCATTCTTGCTATTGAGGGAGTCCAGCGTAGGTTCATTCCCGGGATGGCAGAACTGTCATATGTTGATAGAATGGAGTGGCTGGGCTTGTATACTCTGGAGTTTAGATGGATGAGAGGGAATCTTTTTGAAACATATAAGATTATTAAGGATTTAGACACGCTAGAGGCAGGAAACATGTTTCTGATGTTGGGGGAGTCCAGAACTAGGGGCCACAGTTTAAGAATAAGGGGTAAGCCATTTAGAACGGAGACGAGGAAAAACCTTTTCACACAGAGAGTTGTGAGTCTGTGGAATTCTTTGCCTCAGAAGGCGGTGGAGGCAGGTTCTCTGGATACTTTCAGGAGAGAGTTAAGGTGCTGTCCCACTTCGGCGACTTAATTCGCGAATTAAGAAGAGTGCCTTCGATCTTCAAGCTCGAGGGAACTCGCTAGGAAAACCTTGAGCTGGATTGTCCGTCCACATTGAAACCGTGAGCTAGATCGACCGACCACGCACACACACACGTCGCAAAGGCGGGGGCCAAGAAAAGCGGGAGAGCGCTGTCTGAAATTCACACCCGCGATGAAGAGGAAGGTAAACCCCTGCCGCAGAGTACGATAAGTCCTTTAGAGAACGCGGGGGCGGGGGAAGAGAAGTGGAGCGAAGGGGAGCGAATGGGGGGGGGGGGAAGAGAGGGAAGGGGGGGAGATGGAGTGGAGACACTTTTAAGAAGTCAGGCAGTGTTTAATAAAGTTTAGCGGGCATTTTATCTACTGGTTGGTTTTCCCTGGTCCTAAAAACTCCAATAAGCCAATCAAAATGCCCGGTCAGTGAAGGAGATTGTCTACGGCTGCCCTCGACTGCCTGTAACTAAACGCGACCCCACTCCACTGCACTACGAGTCAAAAAGTACCATGCCGACCAAATTTTACTCGCAGAAAATTTTTCAACAAGCTGAAATTTTTTCCGCAGCCTAGCTGAGGCCATAAGAATTCGGGAACTCCACTCAAGCACGAAGGAGAGTTCAAGTGACCTCATAGTGTTGTGTCGACCTCGTGTCGACCATGCTGCGAGTTTGAGTCAAGGGCAAACTCGTCTAAACTCGCAGATTAGGTCGCTGCAGTGGGACAACCCCTTTAGATAGAGCTCTTAAAGATATCGGAATCAAGGGATATGGGGAGAAGGTAGGAACGGTGTACTGATTGGGGATGATCAGCCATGATCACATTGAATGATGGTGCTGGCTCAAAGGGCCAAATGGCCTACTGCACCTATTGTCTTTTGTCTACATACTGCGCCAATAAACTTATTGATTGATTGATTCATTCATTCTTTCATTCACCTTGAACAACAAATACAGTAGATGAGCTTGGAGGAGGTGCAAGTAAACCTCTGCCTAACCTGAAAGAACTGTCAGGGTCTCTAGACAGAGTTGAGGGAGGAGGTATAGGGACAGGTGTTGCATCTCCAGTGTTTGCAGGAGAAGGTTTGTGGGGATGTGGTGGTTTTGGTGGGAAGGGATGAGTTAACCAGGGAGTTGCGGTGGGAACCGCCTCTGTGGGAGACGGGGGGTTGAGAAAGTTGAGAAAGGAGTGGAGATAGGAAGATGTGACTCGTGTTGGGATCTCGTTGAAGGTGGCGAAAATGTTGGAGGATTATGTGTTGTATGCAACGGCTGATGGGGTGAAAAGGACAAGGGGGACTCTGTCCTTGTTGCAAATAGAGGGAGGGGAAGCAAGAGCAGAACTGCGGGGCACAGAGGAGACACATGATAGGGCCTCATCTATGATGGAAGAAAGGAGCCCCCATCCCCGAAAGAATGAAAACATCTCAGATGTCCTTGTATGAAACACCTTATATTGGACACAGATGCGGTGTAGACAGAGGAATTGGAAGCAGCGGATAGAGTCTATGGAGGAAGCAGGGTGGGAAGAAGTGTAGTCTAGATAGTTGTGGTAGTCAGTTTATAATAGACATCAGTCAATAGTCTATCTCCTGCGATGGAGACGGTGAGATCATAAAAGGAGAGGGAGGTGTCTGAGATGGTCCAAATGAATTTGAGTGCAGGATGGAAATTGATGGTGGTTCATGTCCGTGCGTTCTGCATGGGTGCGGGAGGTAGCGCCGATGCAGTCATCAATGTAACGGAGTTAGAGACCGGATAGGACCAATGTACGCCTGGTACAAGAATCGTTCAACGTGTCCTACAAAGAGGTAGATATAGCTGGGGCCCAGGCAAGTGCTCATAGCTATGCCTTTGATTTGGAGGAAGTGAGACGAGTCGAAGGAGAAGTTGTTCAGTGAGGATCAGCTCTGCAAGGGGAGAAGAAAGTTAGTAGAGGGAAATCGGATGGGTCTGCGGTCGAGGAAGAAACGGAGGGCTTTAAGGCCTTTCTGTTGGGGGATGGAGGTGTAGAGTGACTGAACATCCATAGTAGAGACGAGGGAGTGGAGACCCAGAAAGCAGAAGTCATTAAAGAGATGAAGAGCATGTGAGGCATGTTGGACATTGGTTGGGAGGGACTGGACCATGGGGGATAAGATGGAGTTGAGGGATGTGGAAATGATTTCAGTGGGCCAGGAACAGACAGAAACAATGGGTCAGCCACAGCAGTTGTGTTTTTAGATTTTCGGGAGAAGATAAAACCATGGCTGTGCGGGCTTGGGGAACAATAAGGTTGGAGGCTGTGGATGGCTAGGATTTCTAGCGCTATCTGATCAGCAGCCTTAGTGATGGTTCAATGCCGGGCACATGTTCTAATTCAGGAAAGCTAACATGATGAATGCGGGTCCAGCGGTCAGGTTAAAAGCATTGCTGTTGAGATGGTGGTCAGAAACCTTACTCTGATCATAGAGGAGCAGGGTGACAATAGTCGGTTGGACATTCATGCCAATGTGCCATTGAATGGCAGACCCCATCGTATCTCAAGAAAAGGAAAACTGGCAATTGTGAGGAGTTCAACAAAGCGGGAATAGAATTGCACAAATATGGGTTGATTACAAAGTGAAGCGAAGCAGTTAAAAAAGTTCTCTAGGTGTCAGCCTTTTCTGAGCTGGGTTTGCCAAGGGTATAGATCACAGAATGTAAGTGAGTTGACCATGAAAAACAGATTGGTTAGACCCCATTTGACATGTTGGATAAATAAAATAACGTGCTGTTCGCTGCCTTCTATCCCAAGGGATTAATTCATGTGCTAATTACAATGATTTTCCTGCAGTTATAATGTTTGTTAAATATACCTATTCCTGAATTATTTAAATTCCTTCTAGTAATTTAAGGATACCTTAAGGACCAGGTTTTATCTGACTTTCTCCTTCGAAATTCACTCGTGTGATTTCTGAGCAATTTTATTCTGCTGGTAATTATACCAGTTTAAAACATTGATTTTTCTGTGATTATTCTAATCTGGTTCATTACATTCAAGCAAAAAAAAAGTACTATACTTTTCACTTACACCCAATTAGTTGCATTGCTAATAAATATATTTTAAAATAATTTGTAGGCTGGAAATGTTGGAAGCCGGGCATCTTGCAGAGTGAACTATTCAATCTCCTCCCACATTTTTTACTTGGGGATTCTTTACCCCTGCAGTCTGCTGGGCATGTGTTCTGTTAATACCACGACGAGGCACTACTGGGGCATCTTGGCTGGTATTGACCAGTTGGGCCAGAGATCCTGTTGCTGTGTTGCATGACCATATAACATGGAACAGCGGGCACCTTGGTAGACAACTGGACTGCCGGATAACCATTTCAGGCCAAAGAGTTTAAGCCTCAGGAAAACTTTGAGGAACAGCAGAAGAAGAAATAGGGTCATTCAGAGTTAATTTCAATGCAGAAAAAAAAGAGAAAATAGAAGGCTGAAGCACAAAATATATAATCATTTTTTATTTTAATTCATGAGAATAATTTACTTGCTACAGGAGATTCCACATGACCATTTTTCTCAGTCTTGGATGGAAAGATTGCTATAAGAAAAATCCATTCAATAAAGTACGTTTGCTCATACTTACTGAAGTGTCTGAGGCATAATGAATTGGTAAATAATGAGGTATCCATGGAAATGAACAAGGTGGTAATACAAGGCAAAATGGCAAAAATCATCTGACAACTGGTGGCTTTTGAAGAGAGTATATCTCAAGTCCGGAGAATGTCTGTAGGAACTCCTCAGGACAGTTTTCCTGGCACGGACATCTTTAGTAGATTCATCATTGATCCGATCTCACATGCTCTTTGTCTACTGCAGGACTTTTCCGTTTCCTTCGCCGCATTCCCTCATCTTCACAATGGATATCCAGTCACTCTGCACCTCCATCCCCCACCAGGAGGGTCTTAAAGCCCTCCGTTTCTTCCTCGACTGCAGAACCAACCAATCCCCGTCTACTGATACTTTCCTCTGCTTAACAGAGCTGGTCCTTACCCTTAACAACTTTTCGTTTGACTCCTCCCGTTTCCTCCAAATACAAGGCGTAGCTATGGGCACACGCATGGGCCCTAGCTATGCCTGCCTCTTTGTAGGGTACGTCGAACAATCTTTGTTCGAGGCGTACCGTGGCCCTATCCCCGAACTCTACCTCCGCTACATCGACGATTGCATTGGTGCTACCTCCTGCACCCACACACAACGCACTGACTTCATCAATTTCACCACTAACTTCCATCTGTCACTCAAATACACCTGGACACTCAAATACACATTTCCCTACCATTTCTAGACCTCACTATCTCCATCGCAGGTGATAGACTACTGACCGACATCCACTACAAAACCCACTCCCATGGCTATCTGCATTATACTTCTTCCCACCCTGCTTCCTGTAAGGACTCCATCCCCTACTCCCAATTCCTCTGTCTACGCTGCATCTGCACCCAGGATGAGGTGTTCCACACCAGGGCATCGGAGATGTCCTCATTCTTTAGGGAACGGGGGTTCCCCTCTACGACTATAGATGAAGTTCTCACCTGGGTCTCTTCTATACCCCGTAACTCTGCTCTCACTCCCCATCCCCCCATTCATAACAAGGGCAGAGTCCCCCTTGTCCTCACCATTCACCCTACCAGCCGTCACATACAATAAATAATCCTCCAACATTTTCGCCACCTCCAACAGGATCCCACCACTGGCCACATCTTCCCATCACCTCCCCTGTCTGCTTTCCGTAGAGACCACTCCCTCCATAACTCCCTGGTCCATTCATCCCTCCCACCCAAACCACCCCCTCTCCTGGCACTTCCCCTTGCAACCGCAGGCACGGCAGAGGTTCACCTGCACCTCCTCCAACATCATCTATTGCATCCGTTGCTCTAGGTGTCAGCTGCTCTACATTGGTGAGACCAAGCACAGGCTTGGCGATCGCTTCGCCCCAACACCTCCGCTCGGTTCACACTAACCTACCTGATCTTCCGGTGGCTCAGCACTTCAACTCCCCCTCCCATTCCGAATCCGGCCTTCTGTCCTGGGCCTCCTCCATGGCCAGAGTGAGGACCACCGTAAATTGGAGGAGCAGCACCTCATATTTCCCTTGTGCAGTTTACACCCCAGCGGTATGAACATTGACTTCACTAATTTCAGATAGTCCCTGCTTTCTCCTCCCCTTCTCAGCTCTCCCTCAGCCCACTGCCTCCGCCTCTTCCTTTCTTCGTCCCGCCCCCCCCCCCCCCCAACACTCTCACATCAGTCTGAAGAAGGGTCTCGACTCGAAACGTTGCGTATTTCCTTCACTCCATAGATGCTGCCTCACCCGCTGAGTTTCTCCAGCACTTTTTTGTCTACCATCTCTGCCTAAGATCAGGAGTGGGTACATCACCAATAACTTTATCATGCTCAGTTGCATTTGCAATTGCTTAGGCATCAAAGCTGTCAGTGCCTGCTTGTGGCAAACCAGTCAAGTGACAAGTGAAACTATCTGCAAGAAGCACTTCCCACACAGCTATATTAATGAAGGATTAAATACACAAGAAGATCTGCATGCTATAAATTGGTATCCCAATCACTTCATTAAATATACCTTCTCTTCGTCACCAACATGCTATGACTGGTCTACATTCTCCATAATATATATGCAAATAGTCACCAATACTATTTCAATTGCACATCCCAACCCAGCGACTTCCTGCTTTGCAATTTGCAATGTGGCCACCATTAGAATGTAGACAACATGATAGTCAATTTGCAGATGGAAACTGACATACAATAATGTAATAATGACATATCACATTTATTATTGTAGTTGATGAGAGATAAATTATACATAAAAATATCGAACATAAAATAGTACAACACAAGAAGAGGCCCTGGGGCCCACAATGTCTGTGCTGAAAGCCAAGACCAATTCTTATCTGTCTGGATACAATCCATATTATGCCATTCCCTGCAATATCCGATTTTGGCAAATGAAACTCAAGCAACTTTTTTTTTAATATAAATTTACTGAGAGCGTCCTAATCATTTGGTGGAAAGGTCACTTATCCAATGTTCTGGCAACTCCCCTGATCCCAGGAGAGAATAACTATAGTAAAATAGAGATTGACATAAAATGATGCCTTGACATTTAATGGAATGCAGAACCAAGGAGGAAATTCCCTGCCCTTAAAGGGAATTGATTTTTCCTCTCTGCAAGCGGTAATAGAACATGATTGTGTTGATGTCAAGAGTGGCCTTGGAGGTAGCTATAGATACCAGGCAGAGAGACAAAAAGAAACAATCTGTAATGTTTAAAGGAAAATTACCTCAATTAAGAGAGAATGGAAGCCAAGACTACCTTGCAAAGGCAAAGTATTCTCTTGTGAGACAAGGCTTTTTGTCTTGATTTAGGAAAAGATCACAGTGTATTGAGATGTCATCATCTAATGCAGTGTAATGGAGAGCTTAATATGTTGTGACGTGCCAGCTGGAAGCGTTGAAGGACCAAATTTCCTCAGAACATGACAACCAATGAATCACTAACAAAGAAAAGGCTTTTAAAACAGCAAATTGTAGTTCATGAAAAATTTATAGTTTAAAGAATGTCAGGGCATGGACGTGAGAGGGAAAGTCGAGAAAAAAAATGATATTATTAATCACCCAATATTGCATGTTAAGGAACAATGGCCATATCATACATGGTGGGAATTATTTAGAAATAATGGATGTGCATTTTGACCGGCACTAGTTCAGGACAAAATTGCTGAAATAGTTCCAGAGAAGAAGAAATCATTTTTTTGACAAAGCCTAATGAAAACATGCATAATGCAATTATAGAAGTAATTATGAATTGGTTCAAATTCCCAGAAATGTCTGGTACTCAGCTCATGATTCGTTACAATAAAACACTGTGCAGTAATTGTTTTATTTTGTTGGCACCTTTCGACATAATAAACTAAGTAAATGATCTGAAGAAGGGTCTCGACCCGAAACGTCGTCTATCTCCTTCGCTCCTTAGATGCTGCTGCACCCGCTGAGTTTCTCCAGCTTTTTGTTTAACCCTTAGTAAATGATCAATTTGTCCCAATTCTGCTATACTTAAAGTGTGGACCTAGAAAGTTGCCTGTACAATGCCTAAAGTAATTCCAGCTGGAAACCATGCTAATGAATTTTGCACACATCTCCATTTGAGTTTAGACCACCCATGTATCCATGAATACTCTCCAAATTATGTCATCAGCATCTATGTTCACAATTTGTCTCAGGAAATATTTTTTGTCACAGTGGTCTCACCAATGACCCTGCTCTCAACAAAGCACCGGCTTTTAATATGATTATTGCTGAGACTGCTTGAATTCATGGAAAGCCAGTAATGCTGGCAAATCCCAGTGCCTCCTGACTCACACTGAAATCAATGCAGATGAGCACCTTTATCAATTGTTGTAACCAGGTTCAGGCACACCCCTTCTGCAGTCAAAGACAGAGTGCTGCCAACTCAATCTCAAAAAGACTGACCCTAACTGCATCATGGTATCACGGCCCCAGGTGATTTCAGCAGGTTCTGCCTCAAAGATGGTCAGATATGGTAGAAGAAATCCCGGAACAAGAGAAGCGAATCCATGTGAAAAGTCATCTGACCAAAGAGATGATGCATAGAGCAGGAAGTTGCCAGGGAAGAAATTAGTACCCTATGTGATTCCTCACATTTTTTAAAATTGCAGTTAAATGTTCTGCCCAGGTGCGAAAGCATAAGTTGGAATTAGAAGGGGAAACCGGAACGGAAACCTCTGGAGGCTTTGCGCCCACCCAAGGTTTCCGTGCGGTTCCCGGTGGTTTTTGTCCTCCGGCAACCACCTTCAACTAGCATCGCAACCGGCTTCGACTAAAAAATTACCGATTTTTAAAACGGACACCACTTTCGACCATTAGGGAGACTGACAAAAACCTCCGGGAACCGCACGGAAACACTGGGTGGGGCGCAAAGTCTCCAGAGGTTTCCGTTCCGGTTTCCTAAGTGGGACAGGGGCATAACATGGGAAGCTTGCCCACTTTGCCAAAATGGCCATTCGTGACTTTTGCAATACAAGAAAGATTGCCCGGATATTGGTTGGTTCACAGTCGACCTTGGTGGGGTGTATGTGTGTGGCAGGTGTCCCCTTATGTAAAGGGTATGGCATGTACTGTACTAGGATGCAATAAAGATTGTACAATAAGACCAATAGTGCTAGGAGTTATCATCCATGCCAGGATATAGAAATAAATGTTAACATAACTGAACAATTAACGATTTCAACAGAACTGCAAAAAAACTGGCATCAGTGATGATAAGATCTACTGAGAGATCCTGAGATAGTTCATTTTAACATGTGTGTATATATACAATACCTCCTGTCAATTGTTTAACTGTCCACCAGCACCAGACATCCCCGGAGCTACAAAGCTTTTTATCTGATCTATTTGTGAGATTGCTTGGGTGTGTATCTTACATGCAGTTGTGTGTTGTTATTTAATACGGATGGAACTTGGATATAAAGGGCTGAGACATAGCTGAAGAGGTTGCTGGATCACAGTTATTAACTAATACTAGACCAAGTGGGATCCGCTGGGTCTGTCCCCTCAACGAGCGGTTGCGGGGGGGGGGGGGTGATGGCCTGTGGCGTCACACACACTAACCATCCCCTGCACATACACACACTAACCACCCCTCACACTAACACACTAACTACCCCGCTTGATATTATGTTAATATTGTACATTAGCTCCTTTTACCCCATCCACGCCCTATCCACTCACGCATAGCCCCCAACTCACAGGTGTGCCTCGAGAGGGACGGGGAGGTAGAGAGAGTGGGCAGGGAGAGAGGGGGCAGAGACTGACAGAGAGGGGGGAGAAGGGGGAGAGAGGGGGTAAAAGAGGGGGGAGAGAGGGGGAAGAGAGGAGGAGGAGATAAGGGGGAGAGGAGGGAGGGGGAGAGGAGGGGGCATGGGGAGGAGGAGAGAGGCTGGGGAGAAAGAGGCTGGGGGGAGAGAGAGAGGGGGGGGAGAGAGGGGGGGAGAGGGGGGGGGAGAGAGGGGGGGGAGAGAGGGTGGGAGAGAGGGGCTAGATGGGGGAGAGGAGACAGGCAGGGGAGGTGAGAGGGGGGTGGAGGAGAGGCGGGGGGGTGAGAGGAGCAGGGGAGAGGAGGGTAGGGGAGGGAGGAGAGGGGAGGGGGAGAGAGAGGCAGAGAGAGGAGGGGGGAGAGAGGGGGGAGAGAGGAGGAAGAGGAGGAGGAGGGGGGAGAGGGACCTGACCCGAGACGGACCCGACCCGAGAGCTCGTTCTGCACTCGCAACGCGTGGAACACTGTGCGCAGATGTCATCAGCGAAAGATGCCGGGTTTTTTCAAAGTTTTTAAAGATTTATGAACATTTTCATTAATAACTTGAGAAATATATAATTAATTTTTCATATAAGGTGATTTCAGACTCCACGGTATAAATCTCTATCGGAATATGTAAAAATGTTACTGTTAGCTCGTCGTTTTTTCGAGAAGATGTGATTATACACAAACAAATAAACACGCACACACATCCAAGATCAGAAATTTATAATTATAGAGATATGCGAAGATGAGAATTGCCAGCCAGGTGGTATTTAGCAGGCTCAAGGAATGTTCTGACAAAACTCTAGGAATTAAAGGCAGATGGAGCAAATGTAAGTTCCAAACCATCCCACCACCTCGCTCAGCCCTCCCCAGCAACAGTATTTCATAATTGTTAGCATTCCAACAACAGAGAAACAAAGTCCTTGAAGCATCTGACAATAAATTATTTGAATTAGCACTCCTGATCAAATTGTTAAAAGTAAAATGTATTTTAATTGGTCTTTTTCAGTTTAATATTTTACTCTCCTTTGCTCAAGCTGGGGTGGAAGTAAGTTATCTTCCACTGTGTAATTGCCACCAGGATCCGTATAAAAGTGTTTCTGGATCTTTCCGTTGATGGTGAGAGAAAGGAAGCTGTCTGTCTGTCTGATTGGATTTACAGTTTGACTTCAATGAATATCCTGTCATTCAGTTCAAAGGTGTAAAGGTGGGTAATGAATGCTAACATTTCCAGCGATATCCAGATCCTGTAAAATACATCTAAACTTGGTATTTGTCATCGCCTGACTTTATAAAAATTGAGCATCTCAACTTACCCACTTGAATTTAACTCAGCTCACACCATTGCCTTTCTCTTGATTCATTAATGATTACAAAATTGTACAAGCTCCACTGAAATATGCATCCCACCTCTCAATATGCAGTCATCACATGAAGGTCCATGCTTAACATGTGGAGGCATGTTATATCAAGAGGTTTGTGATGGGGTGAGGTGGATGAAGGTTGGATGCATTTAAGGGAATGCTTGTGAGTAAAAGGAAGAGGGATGGATGATAATTGGATTGTAATGTAAGTGTGGCATGAACTTGTTGGAGTAATGGCTAATTCCCGTGTTGTATATTCAATTATATCACAAAGGGAACTCATTATTTTTTAATTTCCCTTATCACCACTGAGAAGGGACAACAGATTAGAGCTAAATTGTGATGGTAATTTGAAAAATGATGGGCATTTCTTGTATGTATATTAATTTATTGCTGTGCATCATTAGACACTTAATTCCTTTAATAAAACACAAGAGGCACTTCAATAATTTGAAGAGCTCTCTTGGAAGAATTGGACTTTAGCTTCCATGCCATAACATAGTTGTATTTAAATAGTCCTGACAACAAAGCAAATGAATTGGCATTAGCTCGGCAGCATGCAACTATGGAAAATTAAACATAATTAAAATTCAGAAAGCAAGGGATTGCAAAATGAATAAGAACACTCGAGGCCATAACGTAATACATCTATTGACTTTGAATACTTTACTATTTCCCCTTTTTTAGGTCTTTGACAAATATAGAAGCAGTTCATGGCAGCAAGGACCCTAATCAAGCTTCATTAATTTGTCTGAACAACTACTGAAGGATTCATGCTTGACATGGCCGGACATGTCAGTGTATCACTGAATATGGTGTCCTATTTAAGACACTTCCTCGAGTTTTCCTTGCAACCTGCAAAACATTTCCCTTTTCAAATATTTATCCAATTTATTTTTGAAAGCTACCAGTAAGTCGGATTTCACCATACCCTCAGATAATGCATTCCAGATCATAACAACGCACTCTCCCAATCTGGCCAAGACGTCATAATCTAATATTGTAAGTAAAACCCTTGGTTCTTTATTGACCTATAGGGAATCTGGCATTGTCGCTCAAATCACCTTTATGGGGAGGTAAAGTAAGCAGGTACAGAGCACCAGTAAAAAAAGTCACCAGTAAAATTAATATAAAGTGGTTATGTCAGCAATGTCAGCAATAGGACTGTCTGGTATGAAGCTAAAGTGAATATCACCTTGACTACAGGCACATGCCAACATGCCTGACTCACCCAGCATTTAAACCATTTGAGGTATTAGTGGAATCAAATTAACAGTTAAATACGATGGTTCACAAGAACATTCACAGGACATGAGAGATGAATAATAAATATCAGTATTGCTACCATCATCCACAAAACAAATATGGAAAGAAGAGCAAGCTAAAGAGCCTTTCCAGTTGTTTGTTCAATTAGATTGTGACAGAAATGTTTTTTTAACCTTTTATCACTTCTTTTTGTATTTCATTAATACATGAGGATTTTGTCCACAAGTGAATGACCAGAGGAGACAATTGTTTAAAATGTCTTATCTCCAGATTATTGAATGAATGAATAGGTTTATTGGCCAAGTATGTACACATACAAGGAATTTGCCTTGGTGCTCTGCTCACAAGTAACAACACGACATACAGTAAACAATTAAGAATAAAACATAAAACATTAAAGCATTAAGAATAAAACATTATAGTTTAAACATGTGAATGAAATACCAGAGCAAAAGAAGGCTACAGACTTTTGGCTATTGAGTACAGCTACTGCTTGTGGAATAAAGCTGTTTTTATGTCTGGCTGTGGTGGCTTTGACAGTTCAGAGTGGTCTTCCAGAGGGAAGTGCTTCAAAGAGTTTGTGGCCAGGGTGAGAGGGGTCAGACATGATCTTACCCGCTCGCTTCCTGGCCCTTGCAGTGTACAGTTCGTCAATGGGGGTAGGTTGCAGCCAACAATAACAAGGCACCAGGATGCCAGCTGTGTCACTTCCTGTCTGTGGGCAGATTCCTCCCCATCCTGGATCAGTCCAATCAGGGTTGTGTCGTCCGCAAACTTGAGTAGCTTGACAGAGGAATCTGTGGAGGTGCAGTCGAATGGTGTAGAGAGTGTAATGGGGAGAGTACGCAGCCTTGCGGTGCTCCTATGCTGAGGGTTTGCGGGTCCGAGATGTGCTTTCCCAGCCTCACATGCTGCTTCCTGTCTGTCAGGAAGTTTGTGATCCACTGATAGAGGGGTTCGGGCACAGTCAACAGGGAGAGTTTGGAATGTAGTAGCTCTGGCACAATGGTGTTGAATGCAAAGCTAAAATCCACAAACAAAATCCTTGCATAGGTCCCCTGGCAGTCTAGGTGCTGGAGAATGAAGTGCAGGCCTAGATTGACTGCATTATCCAATGATCTATTGGCCTGGTATGCAAATTGCAGAGGGTGCAGCAGGAGGTTTGCGATATTTTTCAACTGTGTCAGCACATGTCTCTCAATTATCCTCATGACTACAGAGGTCAGTGCGACAGGTCTGTAGTCATTAAGACCAGTAATCCTTGTCTTTTTGGGTACAGGGACAATAGTGGAGACTTTGAAGCAGGCAGGGACAGTACAGGTTTGCAGGTCTGTGTAGACCGGTGCCAGTTGTTCGGCACAAAGCTTGAGGGTAGAGGGGGAAATCCTGGAGATTTCCAGCTTTTCTGTCTTCTGAATAGCCTCTCCACCTCCTCAATTTCTATTGTTGGTGATGGAGAAGGGGCTGCAAGGAGGTGGTGGTAGTGGATGAGGGCCCAGTCTTTGCAGACTTGTGTCAAGCTGTAAGTGGGTGTGAAGTGGTGATTGTAGAGGGGGGGTACCAGGGTTATGTTCCAGATATTTAAAGTGAGATGGAGTGGAAGAACATCTTCCACTGCGTAAGTACCATCAGGATTCTTCTATTATATTATGCATCATTATATTATGCATATATATCATCAGGATTCTTCTATTATATTATGCTTCATTATATTATGCATCATTATATTATCCTTATATTATGCATCGTTCAAAGTTTAAGGAATTGAGGACAATGGAGAATTGGCACGGAGGAGGAGATTAGACCAGGGGCAGATCAACCATGATCATGTTAAATGGTGGGGCAGGCTTGACGGACCAAGTGGCTTGATTATTCTCAGATTTTCTTGTTCTTATGACTCCATCATCATTGAAATATTAGTTGTGTATTCACCCTTTCAAAATGCTGAATGGGGTTTAATAGTTCTATTAAATCTTCTTTGAGCAATATTGTAGGTCAATATTACAAGACCAAAGATTGTTCTTCCTGCTAATGAAAACCGGTTCTCCCCACCCACTCTGCTTGCAGTGATTACAGTAAAATTTCCAAATGTTTGGGCTGCACAGTGGAGCAATAGTTGATGTGCTCCCTTCAAGTGCCAGAGAGCTGGTGCATCCTGTCTGTATGGTGTTTGTACGTTCTCCCTGTGACCACGTGGGCTCTCTCCGGGTGCTCCGGTTTCCTCCCACATACCAAAGACATACAGGTTTGCAGGTTAATTGGCTTCCGTAAAATTATAAATTGTCCTTAGTGTGCAGCATTGTGTTAGTGTACGGGGTGATTGCTGGTCGGCGCGGACTCGATAGGCTGTACCTCCACAGTCTAAACATGGGGGACTTGTATCCACACTGTATCCACACTGTATCCACACTGTATCCACAAACATGTATCCATGCTGTATCTCTACGGTCTATTCTCTGTGTCCATGTTGTGTTTGTCGGCTCGCCCGCTGAAGGAGAAGCAGTAAAGCAGATGATTTTGATCATGGTGTTGATGCCGAGGGACAAGCATCAGCTGGGCACCAGTGACCAGCCTGGGCCATGTTAGGTGTCTTATTGCCACTAACTGCAAGTCCAAAGAGCAGTAAGAAGCATGATGTATTACAATATTTATTTCGCCCAGCTTCCAGGAATCGCAACCCAGGGATAGCTGAAGCTGCAGTCCTTGGCATCCGAGGGTGAACAGGGAGGGAATTTGTACAACTCCTGAAATGTTACCCCTTTGAGATTAAAATGTAAAGTGGAATGTACAGAGACTCTTTATGTATATTTTCTGAAGGGCCTGATACGTTGTCTTTAGAATTTATTGATTTGAGTTCAGAAGCCCAGTGATTATCAGATCCTGTGTTAGATTTTGTTTTACTTCCTTCATTTAACACAATTGCATGCGATGCATGTGGTTACAGGAGGCATTTTGTTTCACTGTGCCTCTGCTTCTCCCAGGATCTTCTGTTATGCAGTGGGTCTTGTTGTTGTTCCTCTCACAAAAACCTTACCCACAAATCAATCTACACCAAGCCACTCCTGCATTAAGTCCCCCCCTCCCTCTCTCCCCACAAAATCACCTTCCATAACAAGTCCCACCCACAATTTGTCCCTCACCTTTGCAATACCATCTTGGGAACCTTAGAAGCCATCTTCTAGGGACAATAGGCAATAGGTGCAGGAGTAGGCCATTCGGCTCTTCGAGCCAGCACTGTCATTCAATGTGATCATTAAAAAAAATTGAATCTGATCATGGCTGATCATCCACAATCAGTACCCTGTTCCTGCCTTCTCACCATATCCCTTCACTCCTCTATCTTTAAGAGCTCTATCTAACTCCGCCTTGAAAGCCTCCAGAAAATTGGCCTCCACTGCCTTCTGAGGCAGAGAATTCCACAGATTCACAATACTCCAGTTGTCGTCTCACTGGGGCCTTGTACAACTGCAGAAGGACCTCTATGCTCCAATACTCAACTCCTCTTGATATGAAAAAGGTGAGTGCCAGAGGTTGGATCTGATACAGCTTGACCCGTGTCAGCCCTGTCAGTTCAACTACCCCAGATGGACCTTCCGAGACTTGAGGCAGACTTTCAGCCTCTTAACTTAAACAACCAGCTCCGGCAGAGGAAGGGGTGGGGGGAAATTCCAGTACTGAGAGTCAGCAACAGCAGTTGACCCAGCTGAGTGACCATTTTGCTGCTAAATGCAGACAATGATGACAATTAAATTTGGGATCACCCAACTGTTTCCACATCCTCCCCATATCTGCCTTCACCATGATGAGTAGACCACTGCGACTACACATGGAGATGTGCAGTCTCTTAGAAACATAGAAAATAGGTGCAGGAGTAGGCCATTCAGCCCTTCGAGCCTGCACCGCCGTTCAATATGATCATGGCTGATCATCCAACTCAGTATCCCGTACCTGCCTTCTCTCCATATCCCCTGATCCCCTTAGCCACAAGGGTCACATCTAACTCCCTCTTAAATATAGCCAATGAACTTGCCTCAACTACCTTCTGTGGCAGAGAATTCCAGAGATTCACCACTCTCTGTGAGAAAAATGTTTTTCTCATCTCGCTCCTAAAAGACTTCCCCCTTATTTCTTAAACTGTGACCCCTTCTTCTGGACTTCCCCAACATCGAGAACAATCTTCCTGCATCTAGCCTGTCCAACCTCTTAAGAATTGTGTAAGTTTCTATAAGATTCCCCCCTCAATCTTCTAAATTCTAGCGAGTACATGCCGAGTCTATCCAGTCTTACTTCATATGAAAGTCCTAACATCCCAGGAATCCGTCTGGTGAAACTTCTCTGTGCTCCCTCTATGGCAAGAATGTCTTTCCTCAGATTAGGAGACCAAAACTGTACGCAATACTGCAGGTGTGGTCTCTCCAAGACCCTGTACAACTGCAGTAGAACCTCCCTGCTCCTATACTCAAATCCTTTTACTATGAATGCTAACATATCATTCTCTTTCTTCACTGCCTGCTGCACCTGCATGCCTACTTTCAATGACTGGTGTACTATGACACCCAGGTCTCGTTGCATCTCCCCTAATTTCCCTAATTGGCCACCATTCAAATAATAGTCTACTTTCCTGTTTTTGCCACCAAAGTGGATAACCTCACATTTATCCACATCATACTGCATCTGCCATGCATTTGCCCACTCACCCAACCTATCCAAGTCACCTTGCAGCCTCCTAGCATCCTCCTCACAGCTAACACTGCCCCCCAGCTTCGTGTCATCCGCAGACTTGGAGATGTTGCATTCAATTCCCTCATCCAAATCATTAATATATATTGTGAATAGCTGGGGTCCCAGCACCGAGACTTGCGGTACCCCACTAGTCACGCCTGCCATTCTGAAAAGGACCCGTTTACTCCTACTCTTTGCTTCCTGTCTGCCAGCCAGTTCTCTATCCACATCAAAACTGAACTCCCAATTCCTGTGCTTTAAGTTTATATACTAATCTCTTATGTGGGACCTTGTCGAAAGCCTTCTGAAAGTCTAGATATAACACATCCACTGGTTCTCCCTTATCCATTCTACTAGTTACATCCTCGGAAAATTCCATAAGATTCGTCAGACATGATTTACCTTTCATAAATCCGTGCTGACTTTGTCCAATGATTTCACCACTTTCCAAATGTGCTGCTAGCCCATCTTTAATAACTGACTCTAGCAGTTTCCCCACTACCGATGTTAGACTAACTGGTCTGTAATTCCCCGTTTTCTCTCACCCTCGCTTTTTAAAAAGTGGGGTTACATTAGCTACCGTCCAATCCTCAGGAACTACTCCTGAATCTAAAGAGTTTTGAAAAATTATCACTAATGCATCCACTATTTCTGGGGCTACTTCCTTAAATACTCTGGGATGCAGCCTATCTGGCCCTAGGGATTTATCGGCCTTTAACCCATTCAATTTACCCAACACCACTTCCCGGCTAACCTGGATTTCACTCAGTTCCATCTCATTTGACCACCGATCCCCTGCTATTTCCGGCAGATTACTTATGTCTTCCTTCGTGAAGACAGAACCAATTGGTCTACCATGTCCTTGTTCCCCATGATAAATTCACCTGTTTCTAACTGCAAGGGACCTACGTTTGTTTTAACTAATCTTTTTCGCTTCACATATCTATCTTTGCAGTCAGTTTTTATGTTCCCTGCCAGTTTTCTTTCATAATCTATTTTCCCTTTCCTAATTAATCCCTCTGCTGGACTCTGAATTTCTCCCAGTCCTCTGGTAGGCTGCTTTTTCTGGCTAATTTGTATGCTACATCTTTTGTTTTGATACTGTCCCTGATTTCCCTTGTTATCCACGGATGTACTACCTTCCCTGCTTTATTCTTTTGCCAAACTGGGATGAACAATTTTTGTAGTTCATCCATACAGTCTTTAAATGCCTTCCATTGCCTATCCACCATCAACCCTTTAAGAATCAATTGCCAGTCTATCTTGGCCAATTCACATCTCATACCCTCGAAGTTACCTTTCTTTATGTTCAGAACCCTTGTTTCTGAATATAATTATGTCACTCTCCATCCTAATGAAGAACTCAACCATATTATGGTCACTCTTGCCCAAGGGGCCACGCACAACAAGACTATTAACTAACCCTTCCTCATTACTCAATACCCAGTCTAGAATAGCCTGCTCTCTCGTTGGTTCCTCTACATGTTGGTTTAGAAAACAATCCCGCATACATTCCAGGAAAACCTCTTCCTCGGCACCCTTGCTAATTTGATTCACCCAATCTATATGTAGATTTAAGTCACTCATTACAACTGTTTTACCTTTGTTGCACTCATTTCTAATTTCCTGTTTGATGCCATCCCCAACTCCACTACTACTGGTAGGTGGCCTGTACACAACTCCCACCAGCGTTTTCTGCCCCTTAGTGTTTCGCAGCTCCACCCATATCGATTCCACATCCTCCAAGCTAATGTCTTTCCTTTCTATTGCATTAATCTCCTCTCTAACCAGCAACATTACTCCACCTCCTTTTCCTTTCTGTCTATCTCTCCTGAACATTGAATTTTCCTGGATGTTCAGCTCCCAACCTTGGTCACCCTGGAGCCATGTCTCTGTGATCCCAACTATATCATATTCATTAATAACTATCTGCACATTCAACTCATCCACCTTATTATGAATACTCCTCGCATTGAGACACAAAGCCTTCAGGCTTGATTTTACAACACTCTTACCCCTTATACAATTATGTTGAAAAGTGGCTCTTTTTGATTTTTGCCCTGGATTTGTCTGCCTGCCACTTTTCACCTTGCTACCTATTGCTTCTACCCTCATTTTACACCCCTCTGTGTCTCTACTCACACATTTAAGAAACCCACCACCTCTTATTCTCGGTTTATTATATTTGTCTACTTTCTCCCCTGCATATTGGGTCTGAGTGCTTCCCTTCTCTGCCTCCTGCCTCACACACTGTCTACTAGCTTTCTCTATTTGAGTCCCTCCCCCCAACCGTTCTAGTTTAAAGTCTCCCCAGTAGCCTTTGCAAACTCCCCGCCAGGATATTGGTTCCCTTCGGGTTCAAGTGCAACCCGTCCTTTTTGTACAGGTCACACCTTCCCGAAAAGAGGTCCCAATGATCCAGAAACTTGAATCCCTGCCCTCTGCACCAGTCCTTTAGCCACGCATTTATCCTCCACCTTGCTCCATTCCTACTCTCACTGTCGCGTGGCGCAGGCAGTAATCCTGAGATTGTTACATTCGCGGTCCTTCTCCTTAACTCTCCTCCTAACTCCCTAAATTCTCCTTTCAGGACCTCTTCTCTTTTTCTACCTATGTCATTGGTACCAATATGCACCACAACCTCAGGCTCCTCTCCCTCCCATTTCAGGATATCTTGGACACATTCAGACACATCCCAGACCCTGGCACCAGGGAGGCAAACTACCATCCAGGTCTCCTGACTGCGTCCACAGAATCGCCTATCTGACCCCCTAACTATAGAGTCCCCTATTACTAATGCCCTCCTCTTCTTTTCCCTACCCTTCTGAGCAACAGTGCCGGTGTCTGAACCAGAGGCCCGGCCACTGTTGCTACCCCCAGGTAGGCTGTGAACCACTTGTCTGCCTCCCGTGGTCTTGGAGTGACCACCTCTCTGTAACTCCTCTCTATGACCTTCTCGCTCTCCCTGACCAGACAGAGGTCATCGAGCTGCTGCTCCAGGTTCCAAATACGGTGCCTTAGGAGCCCCATCTCGACACACCTGCCGCAGATGTGGATGTCTGGAAGGCTATCAGACCTGCCATGACCTCCCACATCTGACATCCAGAACAGTAAACTGCCCTGGCACTCATACTCCCCCCTTACCCAGGATACAATACAAAGTGCTGGAAGAAATCAGCAGGGATCTGACTCCCAATCAGCTGCTTCCTCTAGTCCGCTTCCAACAATCAGCGGCTTCCTCAAGCCCACTTGTTTTGAAATGCGAATGCAATGTTACAGATTTGGAACGTTACAGATTTGGGTTCCTCCCACACCAACGGCTCCTGGGCTTCTGTAAAAACAAAGCCCCGCGCTCGGGTTTTTACACTGACCGCTCGGACGTCACTCCTCCCACACCAACGGCTCCTGGGCCTCTGTCCTGTGTATACTTTTGTCCTTGTATACTTTGAGTCACAGACAATGACAATGCAGAACTATCCCCCATGTTGTTAAATACCTGAGGAAGTGGAATAACTCGGACTTTGAAGAAGCGAATGGATTTTTTTCCCAGCATTCCTTTTTTTTTTAACTAAATGTTCTGATCAGCTTCCTGTGCTCCGCTTGACTACATGCAGCCTGTGCAAATGCAACCAACCTGCCAATTTTCACAATCAGGTTTTGCTCTGATACGAGTGGATGGGTTTGCAAGACAAGGACTAGATTTAATTACACTTTAGCACCACACTAAGCTGCCTATTGTCATTGCATTATTAAGAAAGATTCATTGCAACACTGGATGAATACTGTTGGATAACTAGTTTGCCACAGAAAATAATCTGATGCTTGGGTCAGGATATGGTGGATCGGGATTTCTATTGAGTATCGAAGAAAATGTCACCAATTTGTAACATTTATACTTCATTCAATCATTTGTACATTATAATAGAATTGAAATTAGAACACTTTACTATTGAAAATATGTTTTACAAGCAGCTGTTAAGGTGCAAAAGATGTTTGACGGGCCATCTTGATTACATTAAATACATTGTGCAGTGAGTGACTGGAAACATTTATTCCAGGGCTGGTGTCACAGATGAGTTGTCTGCCAGAATGACAATTCTTTATAACGTGAGTGAATGGATAGTGATTATGGAACAATTGAATTTAATGTTGGGATCACGCACGTGTTCATCTATAGATTGCCACTATTCTACGTTAACTTAAAAGTGTTTTCTTGAATCATGGAAATTTGGCTGTCGTTACAGGGTGTCCACATTTCTGATGCTGACATCAAAACGAAGGTATCAATCAACCGATCAATACCGCAAGAAAAGTATGATTTTCTTCAGCTTCACATGTTAGGAGTATAAGGGAATGATTTATGTTTACTTAAGCTATTTGATTATATCCAGCCGCAGTCTCCATGGATATCACTAACTACAATTTTAGCGGCAAGTTAACCCGTGTACTTTAGGCAGAGACTGTTTGTGCAATCTATTTTCTGAGTTATCAGTGTAATGATTTTGTCTCGATCAAACTGTTACTTATCTGATTTCCCCTTCACGTGACTGGATGTCAGACGACAATGCTATTATTTGACAACATTCCTGGGAGCTGCCCTGTTGTGCATATTTATTTATTGCAACACAGAAGCCCATTTGGTCCAGTAGGCGCAATGGCTGCAGCAGAGAACATAAAAGATGGTGTGTAGAATAGTGCAGCACAGGAACATCGATGTCCATTCTGACCATGATGCCAATTCAAACTAACCCCATCAACCTGCACATGGTCTATATCCCTCCATCCCCTTTCTAGCTGCAACCTCCAGTGCAGAGAACAGAGTAGCAATGTTACAAAATTTTGAGATTTTAAAAATCAAGTCTGCAATTTATCCCATCAGATAAAGCATAAAAAGAAGTTTAATTTGACACCTAATTCACTTTCATATCTTCAGTATTAAGAAAGTTATGACCATTTTCATACTCGGAAATTAGCATCTTGTTCCCCATTGCCTTTCAATTGACTTAACTCAAAAGCTGTGATCCAGAACTGTTAAAAGCCCATAACTTTCTTAAAAATTAAGAGAACTCAATGAAATTTCCAGTTATTATTGATTGAAGCATTCTGAAACAAATATGAAACAATCTTACTTGGATGACCTGAAATTAAAGCATATAATTAGTTAGTTATCTAATTGTAGCTAATTACAAAATTCAATGAGTAGATCTAAACATCTATCCATTTCTTAAGAAAAGATAAACTTTTTTAAAATTGCCTAAGTGTCCAAATAACATTCACACAATATAACATAATTTTTAAATTTCATTTTCATAAATTTCTGGGCCAAATGGAAGGAATTTAGTGTTTAATGCCTGTAAATTAATGGCCATTTAAATCAACTAGCGAGTGGGTTTTAGTGGAATGTGGTGGATTGGAACGTTGCGGTTTGCGGTGAAGTCGGGAGGAAAAATACAGCCGGTTCATACATTTTTTTTGGACCCCATTTCGCAACATGAAAATATGATTAAAGCCTCCATGAAAACCAAATTTAATATAAAAATAAACTGTATACCTTTTTTTCTCCCCTGCGCAAAATCCTTCCCGTTATTGGCACTCACGGCTTTTGAAGGTGATTTTTAAATTTCTCTAGATAATAAATAATCTAGCGTAATAAGTTAGGTCTTTATTCTCTGGAGCGCAGAAGGTTAAGGGGGGACTTGATGGAGGTCTTTAAAATTATGAGAGGGATAGACAGAGTTGATGTGGACAAGCTTTTCCCTTTGAGAATAGGGAAGATTCAAACTAGAGGACATGACTTTAGAATTAAGGGACAGAGGTTTAGGGGTAACATGAGGGGGAACTTCTTTACTCCGAGAGTGGTAGCGGTGTGGAATGAGCTTCCAGTGGAAGTGGTGGCGGCAGGTTCGTTGGTATCATTTAAAAATAAATTGGATAGGCATATGGATGAGAAGGGTATGGAGGGTTATGGCATGAGTGCAGGCAGGTGGGACTAAGGGAAAAAAGTTGTTCGGCACGGACTTGAAGGGCCGAGATGGCCTGTTTCCGTGCTGTAATTGTTATATGGTTATATGGTAATTTAAAAATACCTTTATTAATGAAATGTCGGAGTGATTTTTCTTCCGCAACAAAATCGCCCGACATTGATCAATTTGCCCAGTCTGAAGAAAAACGGCACTTTAAGCCCGCCCCCCTCTGAAAGGCGCCAAAGTCACGCACACGGGGAGCGGCAGAACTGCAGCGCTGCTCAAGGTAAGTTTTGTAACATACCTAAACATAGGAGATAGAACAGTCGAGCACAGTAGAACAGGCCATTTGACAACAATGTTCAGGCTGAACATGATGCCAAGTTAAACTAACCTTTGCCTGCACAATCCATATCCCTCCATATCACACATTTCCATGTGCTTATCTAAAAGCGTTTTAAATGCCACTATTGTATCTGCATCCACCACCATCCCCGATAGCGTACCCTCATATCTGCATCCACCACCATCCCCGATAGAGTACCCTCATATCTGCATCCACCACTCTGTGTTAAAAAAATGTCCCACACATTTCCTTTAAATGTTGCCCCTCTTATCTTAAAGTTTAAGGCGGCATGGTGGCGCAGTGGTGGAGTTGCTGCCTTACAGTGCCAGGGACACGGGTTCAATCCTGACTACCGATGCTGTCTGTATGGAGTTTGTACGTTCTCCCCATGACCTGCGTGGGTTTTCTCTGGGAGCTCCAGTGTCATCCTCCAAAGAGGTAGAGGTGTGTAGGTTAATTGCCTTGGTAAAATTGTAAATTGTCCCTAGTGTGTGAAGGATAGTGTTGGTGTGCAGGGATTGCTGGTCGGCATGGTCACAGTGGGCCGAAGGGCCTGTTTCTGTGCTCTATCCCTAAATTAAACCCTGCCCTCTAGTCTTTACCATTTCCACTCTGGGAAGAAGGGTATAACAGTCTACCCATTCTATGCTTCTCATAATTTTATATCCTTCTATCAGGTCTTCTGTCAGCCTCTGACACTCCAGAGAAAACAATCCAAGTTTGTCCAATCTCTCCTTAGAGCTAGTACCCTCCAACCCAGACAACTTTCTTCTGAACCTCTTCTGCAATCTCATTCTTGCTTCCTGTTACTTCCCTGTACATCTGTAATTTATTCTCTCATGCACTTGCATCAACTCTCCCTTGATACTTTTGTAATTTGGTGAGGTAGCCAATTAAAGTTTCAACTATGTCTTTGGAATGTGGGCGGAAATCGAAACATCCAGTGCAAACTCTGTCCTACCAGCATGCGACTGCATGCGGCGAGCGCGACCAATGGCGGTATCGACAATACCACCAGCGGGCTGGCTAACGATGCTGATGGGAATGAGCACACATTCTCACTGTCTGAGCACGATGTGAGGAGGGCTCTGACATGGGTGAACACGAGGAAAGCTGCAGGCCCCGATGGCATCTCGGGGCGAGTACTTAATTCCTGTGCTACGCAGCTAGCTCCGGTGCTCACTACAATATTCAACCTCTCCCTGGACAAGTCTGTAGTCCCTGCCTGCTTCAAAAGATCCACCATTGTACCTGTACCAAAGAATGCCTCCCCATCCTGTCTGAATGATTACCGTCTGGTGGCCCTCACCTCGGTAGTCATGAAATGCTTTGAGAGGCTGGTGAAGAAACACATCTGCGCCTTCCTCCCTTGCAACATGGACCCGTTACAATTTGCATACTGTCCGAACAGATCCACGGACGATGCTGTTTCCCAGGTTTTGAACACTGCTCTCTCCCATCTTGACAGCCAGAAGGGGGGCTACTTGAGGATGCTGTTCATAGACTTCAGTTCAGCCTTCAACACGATAGTCCCCACCAGACTGGCCGCGGCTGGATTTAGGGCACAACACCCCACTGTGTGCCTGGGTCCTGGATCTTCTCACCGCCAGGCCCCAGGTAGTCAAGATGGGAGGGAATACATTGAAGTCCCTCACCCTGAGCACAGGATCCCCCCAGGGTTGTGTCCTCAGCCCTCTATTGTACTCCCTGTACACACATGACTGTGGCTAGGTTCAGCTCCAACTCGATAATCAAGTTTGCTGATGACACCGTGGTGGTGGGCCTGATCTCAGACAACGATGAGAAGGCCTACCGGGAGGAGGTAGCTGATCTGGCACTCTGGTGTCAGGACAACAGCCTCCTCTTGAACATCAAAAAAACTAAGGAGCTGATCGTGGACTTTAGGAGGGCACATCATCCGAGGACGTACACACAATTGAGGATAAATGGGGATACTGTGGATAGGGTGAGCTGTTTTAAATACCTGGGAGTCCACATCTCTGAGGATATGACATGGACATCGCACGCTGTAGCACTCGTGAGTAAGGCAAGGAAGCACCTTTACCACCTCAGGCAATTAAGGAAATTCAGAGTGTCTCCGAGGATCCTCCAGTGCTTCTACTCAGCGGCTGTGGAAAGCATCTTGTCCGGGAACATTACAATCTGGTTTGGGAATTGCTCTGCCCAGGACAAGAAGGCTCTGCAGAGAGTAGTGCGTTCGGCCAAACGCACTATGGGGACTTCTCTCGCCCCTCTGCAGGAACTATACATCAGAAGGTGCAACTCCAGAGCCAATAAGATAATGGGAGACCCCTTCCACCCCTGCAACGGACTGTTCCAGCTGCTACGGTCAGGCAAACGCCTCCGTTGCCGTGCTGTGAGAACGGAGAGGATGAGAAGGAGTTTCTTCACAGAGGCCATTCGGCCCGTAAACTCCTATCTCACCAGGGACTAACTCTACTACAGTTACTGTACCACAATACCACCCACAATATTTAATATGGAAAAGAACATGTGATTCTGTTTGTAGTTTGTTGTTTGTTTGTTTGTTTGTTTTTTGCACAAAGTCCGCAGGCACTGCCACTTTTCATTTCACTGCACATTCCGTCTGTGTATGTGATGAATAAACTTGACTTGACTTGACAAACGTGGTTGCTTGAGCCGTACGGCCTCGCGGGGCCAGTTCCACTTCGAATCGCAGAGCCATCTGGAGTTATGTGGGGCTGGTCCCGACATCATACTCACCAATCAGCTGGGCAGGAGGCGGGCAGAGTGAATTTGGACGTTGCACGGCGTCTGGCGGTGACGCCATCACGCAATGGCACGCCGGACGGTGACATCATCGCGCAACGCCACACGCTTCCTGCGGCATCATGACGCTGCGTACGACGTTGAGACGTTGCGTACGGCTTCGATGCAGCTGCGGGTCCGTTGGCCGTTGCCACGTGGGATTTTGAACACTGTCAGTTTTGCAGAGTCCCGTGCGATGTCGGGACCAGCTCCGCACAACTCCATACACCTCCGCCGATCGAAGTGGGACCGGCCACGCGCGTCCGTACAGCTCAAGCGACCACGTTAGGTCGGGATCACCGCATGCAGTCGCATGCTGGTGGGACAGGCCCTTTAGGGCAGTTGTGGGGAGAATATGAAACTTCACACAGGTCATTGTAATGGTGAAACAGCAGCACTAACTGCTGTGTCACCCTGCCATTACATGTTCTACATACTACCACCATACGCAGTGCTACCGCACCGTACTATGTTGTAAATGTGCTCTACAATTGCTTTCAGCCGACAAAGTGCTGAAGTGCTGGTGTAATTACAGGAAGCTGCACATGTCCAATATCTTCTTGTGCCCTATCATGTTTTAACACTTGGCCAAGAGAACTGTCACAAAGCATTTAATGGAACCAAAAATAGAAGTCCATTATGTAGCTGGCCTTCACTACCATTAAGCTTCAGTGTGGAGCAGCATGTCAGATGCTATACATGATGTGAGATGCAAAACCCTGGCTGGGCATTTCACGTGGGATATCATCACATCACATGGGTGGCACAGTAGTAGAGTTGCTGCCTTTTGGCACCAGAGATCCGGGTTCGATCCTGACTATGGACGCTGTCTGTACATTCTCCCTGTGACCGTGTGGGTTTTCTCTGGGTTTTGTCTGGGTGATCCGGTGTCCACCGACACTAGTGTGTAGGATCGTGCTCGTGTATGGGATGATCACTGGTTAGCGCAGACTCAGTGGGCCGAAGGGTCTGTTTCCATGCCGTATCGATAAAGCCTTACGTAAATTAATCCTTATGCCTGCAACCATTGTGACCCCACACTCCCACTGATCACCCAGACACATGACACATTGCCATTCCACAGCCAAATTGTAACTTGGAAGAATAATTCTTAACAAATCTAATTCAAAGTATTTCCAACTCATTTTCAAAGAAAGTTTTAAAAGAACATCTTGGTTTTTTTTTTATTGCCCTTAAGTGTTGCTCGCAATCATATCCTGAAGGCTCCAGAATCAGGATAATGTGGAAAGACTTATTTGTGATGGGATCAATAATGGATTCAAATCAAACATCTTAAGCCTGGACCAGAGACAAAATGCCAAAGTACAAGTTGGAGCCTAAGCCAAATAATACAACATTTCTCAGGAGGGAACAAACCGTCTTTGTCCTGTCGACTTTCTTCATGCTCAAATTGAAGAGTGCAGCGTTCCGAGGCATGATGGGATCGGAAGTCCAGATTAAATGGTCCAGTGATACACCCTGAAGGGAAGGTGTTGATAGCCCAACACAGCACACTGCTGATGGAAGAAGACAAACTAGAAGCATCTACTCCCTGAAGTTAATGTATAACAATGGAGACCAAACTTGGAAATCATCTAAACCAAACCACAGGCAAGAACGAACCCCAGAGAAAGATTTGCTGCATTAGAGAGGTGGTAAAAGGATATCATTGTTGTGGCTAATAATATCAGATGATTTCCAAAACTGGTTCGAAGCTTAGAGAAGCAGTTGTCAAGGAAACAGTTCAAAAAATAATTTGTCCTGTTAAATTAACCATCTTAATGTTACAAATTGCTTATCAATCCACTGCTTATTAATGACGACAACCGAGAGAAGTTCAGGAGCAGTTGGAACAGTTACATCACCTGCATCCAGAAATATGATGATCAAGGCTAGTCAATTCTTGCAAGTAAAATCATGGAAATCATTTAGTTTTGTTTTCTTTAGAGATACAGCGAGGAAACAGGCCCCACGGTCCACCGAATCTGCGCAGACCAGCGATCATCTGTATACTAGTTCTATCCTACACACTAGCGACAATTTACAGAAACCAAGAAACCTATAATCCGGCATGTCTTTGGAATGTGGGAGGAAACTGGAGCACATGGAGAAATCCCACGAGGTCACAGGGAGAATGTACAAATTCTGTACAGACAGCACCCGTAGCCAGGATAGGACCCTGGTGCCTGCCGCTGTAAGGCAGCAGCTCTGTCCCTGTGCCACTGTATCGCCCGGAGACATGGTTTGGGCAACAGTGTGCATTATAGACAATAGGCAATAGACAATAGGTGCAGGAGCAGGCCATTTGGCCCTTCGAGCCAACACCGCCATTAGCCTTTACTGCCCCCTAATCCTCCATGTAGGTGGCTTTCATAAGGAAAATCTAAGCCTAATAATGAAACTTTTTTTCTGATGCCTGTTGGTTGGTGGAAAAGTTTAAACTTACATTAGCAGTAAGAATCAGCAGGGTTGAATCAGAATGCTTTCCCCTCCTTCTTTTAGTACATTACATAGTACGTTGCTTAGTTGGGGTGGAAGATTGCAACCTTACGTGGTCCGCCCTGTTTTTGACGAATGCAATCAACCCGGCGTGCACAATCAAAATTAGATCAAATAGAACAAGTTGTCCTCACAACTTTAGGCTGTGCATGCCATACGCAAGAAGAAGTAGCTTAGTGATTAACTACTGGACCATGGCGACTGATCAACCATGACATCTGGGAATTTAGTTTCAAGCAAATGAACACATTTGGAATAAAGTCATCTATGAAGGAGTTCATAACATTACCTGTGTTGTTAAAAAATATAATAAATCTGGTTCTCTAATGTCCTTGGAGGAGGAAATCTGCTGTCCAATGCGACCATTAATCCGGTAGATCTTTAACTGTTTTCTCAATTGAGGGATAATTGGGGAATACACAATAGATGTTGGCACTGCCAGCAATATCCAAATTCAGTTAGAGTCGTCGGGTTATACCCAGAAACACAAGAGCAAGCCCTTCAGCCCAACTTGCCCATGCCGACCAAGGTAGCCAATCTACACTCGTCCCATCTGCCTGCATTTGACCCATATTCCTCTAAACCTTTCCTGTCATTGCACATGTCCAAATGTCTTTTAACTGTTGTTATATTCTCTGCCTCAACTACATAGTCTGGCAGTTAATAAACAAAGACTTTAAACTACCTATAAACATCTCACTGAACTCATCATTACGCCTGATGATGTACAAACGCTACTGGAAGAAAACAAACTATAGTCAGTAAATAAATAAATAAATAAATAAATAAATAAATAAATAGTTGCCTTCCTATGTGACCATGGCAAGCTTTCATTCCCAAATAGATACAAAATGCTGGAGTAACTTAACAGGACAGGCAGCATCTCTGGGTAGAAGGAATGGGTGATGTTTCGGTTTGAGATACTTGAATCACAGAAATTGATCTCATAGAATTATTTTCTCTCATAGAATAGATCTGGGAGCTCTAAAAACATTCATCCAGTGCATCATTTTAGCAGAATGTTGAATCAGGAACACTGTAATTGCAATGCCTTGTCACACCACATCTGGAGTATTGTATCCAGTTTTGGTCTCCGAATTTGAGGAAAGACATCCTTGTGATTGAGGAAGTGCAGCGTAGGTTCACGAGATTGATCCCTGGGATGGTGGGACTGTCATATGAGGAAAGATTGGAAAGACTAGGCTTGTATTAATTGTTTAGAAAGATGAGGGGGGATCTTATAGAAACATATACAATTATAAAAGGACTGGACATGCTAGATGCATGGAAAAACTTTCACAATGTTGGGTGAGTCCAGAACCAGGGGCCACAGTCTTAGAATAAAGGGGAAGCCATTTAAGACTGAGGTGAGAAAAAACTTTTTCATCCAGAGACTTGTGAATTTGTGGAATTCCCTGCCACAGAGGGCAGTGGAGGCTAAGTCACTGGATGGATTTAAGAGAGAGTTAGATAGAGCTCTAGGGGCTTGTGGAATCAAGGGATATGGGGAGAAGGCAGGCACGGGTTATTGATTGGGGACGATCAGCCACGATCAAAATGAATGGCGGTGCTGGCTCGAAGGGCCGAATGGCCTCCTCCTGCACCTATTTTCTATGTTTCTATTTTCCTATTGTTGACAGGAGACCTAGACTTTCCTCCATCAGGCCCCTGAAAATCTGATGCAAAACGATTGAGGAACTTGATAGATCAGAGGTTCTTTGGACATCTGTGAATTACCTATCCCTATGCCCAAACAAGCCTTTACCTGCAAAATAAGGCAAACACCCACTCACAAGTGGGATTATCCTCAATTGCACTCATCTCCAACTGTTCTACAATCTCGTGGGTCTTTTAACATTCTGAACACATTTTCAGTCCCAGCGGGAAAGGAAACCATTTTTCAAGTCCTACAATTGCAATCTTTTGAGTGTTTTCATTTAATTTATTCTTTCTAATACCTGCTGTGTACATTCGGTTCATTTCAATGAATTTTTTTTGTGGTAGAAGTGTGTGTCACATAAATAATTGAAAAGTTTTCCTGATTTGAAGGTTCTTCAGCATGCTGCACCTGAATGATGCTCAAATGATCTGAAACTGAAACATTCAAACTTAAAGAAGAAATATACCGGCTGCATTCTTTGGGCCTCAATTGTGTCCATTTTAAGTTCAGTCTCGTTCTAATGAGATTAGTCAGATGCTTGGCTGAATCTTTACAATGGCCGCATCTTGCGGTCAAGTTAGAGCCACAAAGGGAACAAAGGATACTCTTTGCAGGCATTCTCCCTACTTAAACTACCCTGGTGGCATGATGTTCCATCACAGTCAGATTGCACCAAGTCTTTGTGGAATAAGAAAATAATTTCCGAATGCATTTTAAATCAAGAAGTGAATAGAGATTATTGTTTGAGGTGTGTTCAACTAAATCTAAAAAATGTAAACAAAACAGTACAGATACCTCCATGACAATCTGTATTAAGTGTTGGTTCAAGGATGAAATTGGTGACAGTAGAGTACGGCCTGACTTAGTAAAACAGCATGTAGAAACATAAATTGCTGTTTTTAGATTTAGATAGAAAGTGAAAGGCTGGATAAAATTGACTATGGACTGAAGCAGAAAATATAAAGTCTTCAAAAAAGGACTCAAATTGATTCAGATTATACAGTTAACAAGTTGCCAACATAGCTGTCAAAATGAAGTCTGTGGAAATGTTATTGTAAAGTTAGTTTCATGAGCTTTTGCTTCTAACACCCCCTAAGAATTGTTAATCAATTTGCCAAAGAGAGAAATATCATCTATCCATCTGATCTTGTTATCTTCCGGATTGGCGGTCATTCTATTTGCGCACTAAATGATATGCGATATTGCTAAGATTTTTCACCAGCTTACTCACCATTCTCCTGTGCTGCGATTGCATCAAGTTTCGTTCCCATCGGTGGAAGCCGATAAGAGTTATCGAGGTTTAAAAATCTTTAAAACCGCGCATGCGCAGATCGATTGCCTCTCCTGCCATACAGCGCCGCGCGGATTGGTCCATCCACTGTCGCTCCGTGGGACGGTCTGCCCCTTCCTGTGCCATCGTGTCTTTACTGCAGCTGCGGGAGACTCTAGATGGCTGGCGGAGGTCTCCATCTGGACACAATTTACGGAGGGAGGGATCGAAAACGGAGCGGCCCAATTAGCCGGCCCAAAACGTTTGCGCCGGATATGAAGCCATGTTATATTAATATCCTCCACTTATGATCCATATTCCTTCATTCTCTGCATATCCATATGCCTATCTGAAAGCAATTTTTAATCATCATTTCGTATCGACTCCATTGGCAGCATGTTTCAGACATCCACCACTCTTTGTATAAAAAACTTGTCATGCATATCCCATTAAACATTCACTCTCTGAACTTAAAGCTAAGCTAATTGTTTGACAATTCCCCCCTTGGAAAAATATTCTGACTGTTCACCCAGTCTATATCTCTCATAATGTTATATACTTCTATTAGGTCTCCCCTCAACCCACTATACTCCAGAGAAAATAATCCAAGTTTGTCCAAACTCTCCTTTGACCGAATCCCCTCCAATCCAGGCAGAAATCTGATAAACCTCTTCTGCACCCTCTCCAAAGCCTCCATATCTTACAGTCAAAAGCAAAGAAAAATAAAGGAACATATTTGAAATACCTTAAGAACAAAAGTACCAGAGCGCTCGTAATGGTTCAGAAATTAGCGACAAATGGTTTTAAGGTGGAAGATGGTAGTGAATAAGAGTTCAATGATTTTGCTGCCAGGTTTTAGTATGAGCTAATTAACTGAAAATGTAAATCGATTAATTTAATCTGCACGTTATATTTGCACGCGATCAATTTTTAAGAGTACAAACTGGTTTGGAAGGATTGGTTCCTGGGTAGACAGTGCTTCAGAGTTAGAGTTCTCACTCTTGTTTTCGAACCCCTTCTTGCCTCTCCCCGTATACTCATGTGGTCTGCTAATTATAGCCTTTTTTGTGCTGTCCTAATTCACCCCAGAGTTTCATCACTCAGTCACTGGCACTGGAATGCACGGGGACAAGGAAAAGTGTGGATAAGGGTCCAGGAGCGGCAAAGAACGCAGAAGGTTGTGACCCCTGCCCAGTCCATCATCGGCTCTGACCTCCCCACCAACTAAAGGATCTATTGCAGTCACTGCCTTAAAAAGGCTGCCAGCATCATCAAGAACCCACACCATCCTGGCCATGCACTCATCTCTCCGCCGCCATCAGGTAGAAGGTACAGGAGCCTGAAATCTGGTATATCCAGTTTCAGGAACAGGCACTTCCCCACAGCCATCAGGCTATTAAACTCGCCATCAAACAAACTCTGAACTATAACAGCCTATTGCACTTTATCTGGGTATTTATGTGTATATATATGGTCTATGCTGTATAGACACACTAAACTGTTCTCTATTTATGCTTACAATACTCTGTTATGCTGCAGCAAGCAAGAATTTCATTGTCCTATCTGGGACACATGACAATAAACTCTCTCTTGACTCTTGACTCTCTTGAAGCAATAAGAGAGGAGTGGAGGAAACAATTTGGAGTTGATAAATTGTCAAGCAATTAATCCCTTCGAGACACACTCAATATTTCAAAGATCCAATTCCAAAGATGGGGCACTTTATTCAGCATGGCAAGTTGGGGAGAAATGCTCTATGACTATATCTGATCCTAAATACCAGCTCTGTTTCTTTCTGCACAGTAGCTATCAGATCTGTTAAGTACTTTGATCATTATTTGATGTTTAATATTCTGTACATTGTGTTACCGAGTTACAATGGATTCTGATCTTATAGTCAGAGTCATAGTCATACAGCATTGAAACAGCATGGAAACCTGCCTGCATTTGGCCCAAATTCCTCTCCACCTATCCTATTCATGTACCTGTCCAAATATTTTTTAAGCGTTGTGATAGTACTTGCCTCAACTACATCCTCTGGCAACTCATTACGTATACCTACCACCTTTTGTGTAAAGACGTTGCCCCTCAGGTTCCTATTAAACCTTTCTCCCTTTACCTTAAACTGATGCCCTCTGGTTCAACCATATCATTTTGGGACAGAAACTTCCACATTTTGTTACTGAGCACAAACACACTCTCTTGAGCCGACATTCAACTTGCAGAAATGTTCATAGAGCTTTGCTGGACAAGTCACAGTAAAACATTAAACACATTCATCATCCTTGACATCAATGTACTATCTTCGGTTAATGAGTAGTGCTAAACCGATTGCTTTTTTTCAAAACTATATTACTCTCACTCATCTGTCACACACCAGTGCCTGGGAAGGGAAGCAGATAATAAACTAGTGATAGCCTTTTGCTTATGGTGGTATCCAGGATCAATTTGCACTGGCCCTTCAGCCCTGTATCCTTTCCAGAATTCAGTGAAGTTACTGCTGATATATATCTTCACCCTATTTGCATATTGCCTTGGAGTAGACCCTTTTAATTTTTATGGGTGACTAGACGACCCGTGGACCCGTTGGTTCCACGTTATGACGCCAGTCAAGTACACACGGAAGTATTAGATCAAAATGATGATCTAAAAATGGCGCCAGGCCCGGCAACCCTCACCCAACAGCTCATGCACAGATAACCGGAAAGTGGGGGTGCACTGCGCAGGCGCGACTGCCACATTGAAACATGTCCCATTCACAGTATAAAGTTTATTAAAGTTTGTAAAGTGAATTACTTTTTAAAATACAAAATAACTTGATACTGCACACCGCAGGCGAATGGTGAGTAAGGCGCCCCTAAAATTGTTGTGCTATCGTGTACCGTTCCGGCTATATTTCGGGAACAGACATACATACATACAATATGAGACTTTTAGTTATATAGACTAGACCAAGTGGGACCTGTTGGTCACACAGGAGGGCTGGTCCCCGAATGCAATATTCCACCAGTCACCTACAGCCCCCAACTGCGCAGGCTTGGCTGACGGATTCCTGTTGTGACGCCAGAGATTCCCATTGTGATGCGAGTCACTGCAACGCTCCCCAAGTACGCCATCCCTCTTCCTACCCCTATCCTCCTCCATTCCCCCTCATCCCCAGCACTTCCTCTCCCTGCTCTTCACACCCTCTCTTTTTTCCCCTCTCCTCCTGCCCTCCCCACTCCCTCTCTCACATCTCACTCCCTTTCAATTGCACTACCCTCCCTCCCTCCATAACCCCTCTCCCCTCTCCTCCCCGTCATTGTGAGGTGGAAGCTGCTGTCTTTTTTAAAACTGAGTTTTTGTTTTATGTAAATGAGATCTCATTGTAATGTAATGGTGAAACGTTGCTGTGTTTTTGAAAGTTTTTTTTTTAAAGTAAATGAGATCCCATTGTGATGTCATTGTGGGGTGGAACACTGGTGACGGGCAGTTTATATAAATGAGATCACATTGTGACATCATACGCTCCTAACTGCCAGTGCAGATGGAAGAGGTTTTTGTCAAAGTGGTGTTTTGTAAAGTTTAAAATGTCAATAACTTGTAAAATATACCATCAATCAGAACAAAACATGACACAACACACCACAGGACAATGGTGAGTAAGGTGGGCCAAAAATTGTAGTGCTATCATGTACCGTTTTGGTGTAATTTCAGGATCACAGACATAATAACAAACAAACAAACAAGATGAGAGTTTTAGTAATATATACGAGACCAAGTGGGACCCGTTGGTTCCCTGTCACACAGGAGGGTTGGTCCCCGAACGCAATATTCCACCACTGACCCATAGCCCCCAACTGCACAAGCATGGCTGACGGATTCCCGTTATGATGCCAGAGATCCCCGTTGTGATGCGAGTCTTGGCAACCCTCCCCAAGTGCGCCTCACCATCCCTCGGGAACCATTGTAGCTCTATCGTGTACCGTTTTGGCGTAATTTCAGGATCAGACAGACAGAATAACAAACAAGATGAGAGTTTTAGTAATATGTAGATAGATATAGATAATCATCTGTATCTTTTGGTTTTGAAAATTACAGTTAAAATGTGTGTGGAATTTCCAGATTTTCAGTTGCTCCTAATGTGAGATAAAGCTTCCTGAGCACTGTAATTTTAAAGTTACTTCCTCTTTGTTCTAAACATTGTAAGCAAAGGAAATAATTCCACCCTATCCATGCCATCAAAACCTTATTCAGTTCGATATCATAATTAGTTTGCAACCTTAATAATTCATAGCTGAATTTTACTTGATCTACCTTCTGCATATTCACATCTCACCTTTATCTGGCTCTGGTTGCCTAGAAAATTGGGCCTCGGAATGAAGATGAGGAGGAATTTATTTTGCCAGAGGGGAGTGAATCTGTGGAATTCATTGACACACACAGCTGTGGAAACCAAGTCATCGTTTATTTTTAAAGCAGAGATTGTTGGATTTTTGATTAGTAAGGGTGTCAAAGGTTTTGGGGAGCAGGCAGGAGAATGGGATTGAGAAGGAAAAATAGATCCACTCTGATTGAAAGGTATGGTACACTCGATGGGCTGAATGGTCTAATTCTGCTCCTATGTCTGCTGGTTTTATGGTCTTATGGACTTTAGCATATTTATTGAAAAGCAACTTCACATATCCTTAATCTGCACTGGATGCTCGATATCTTTGTTTAAAAAAAAAATCTATGTATAAACAATTTGGGAGCTTCAAAGTGAATGAATGCAGTTCCAGCTATCCTCACAGGGAAATTATGTTGACGAACACTACACTGCAACATCTGCCAAAGGAGGTTTTGTTTTTTCTTGTCAAGTTAGTGGTTGCAGACAAAAAAAAAATTGAAAGTTGCAAAATCTGCAGAAAATCAATGAAATAACAAATGACAAAAAGGCTGTGGTTGACAGAACAATCTGGGGATTGAGGCCAAAGTAAAGGTCCATGGTAGAAAAGACAAATAATCTGATTTACTGCAAGGTTAGGGAGGTCAATTTATAAATGAAAGAAAAAAAGGAAATGTTACCATCAATACGAATACATTCTGACTGTCACTGGATGTGCCAGTTAATAGACCTCTTGTTAATGGGAGCTCTCAGGAGGCTTTGTGGCAGGTTAGTTTCTCCAAATCCTTTTTCACTTCTGTGACCAAGCTTTGAATGCAGTGAAGATTGCGAGCCATAGAGTCATACAGCACGGAATCAGTCCCCAGATGATTGACCCTCTCCCTATAGGGACAAGCGGTGGGAAGGTAGGAGCTTGGGCCATCAAACTTGACCTGTTCATTACCCAAGGACCAGAGAGGAGGGTGAAGTTGAGCCGGCGACGGCGGACAGGGGTCTGACCTTCCGTGCCCTCAAAGTTGGCAGTGGGGGGCTTCCTGGGGCATAAAGGCTGAAGATGGCCGTGCGAGGAGAGCAACGACAGTTCGCTGGATGATCCAGACGGGGGTGATGGCTGGGGGCCCTGCAGCAGCCTGGGGAGGTTGTCTGGATTGGGCGCCGCTCCAGGAGACCAAGAGCCAAACCGGACTGGACTTTGAAAATGGTAGCAAAACCTGGCGACTCTTGCATATGGTCTCAGTGGACTATTTTACTTCGGAGTCACGTGAGTGACTACTTGAAGACCCCGCCAGCACGCATGCGCGACATATCGTCGAAAGCATTGCGGAAGCGACAGTCGGGAGGAGCGTCGCTTCTCCAGCATAAGTTTAAAAACTTACGGAAGGTAAGTCTCACCTGTAGTGGTGAGCGTGGCGACTCGGTGTTCTTTGCTTTACAGGAAAACCATTATGGAGTCGCAAAAATCGAAGAGAGCAGCGGCAAAATCCGCTGCTGTGGAAAGCAGCCAGCAGCGTGCCGCTACTCCAGAGCTGCAGGTGTTACCAGCAGCTCCCGACTTCTCGCCGATAAGGACCGCAGGTGCGCCGCGGTCGGGCGGCAAAACCACCCGGAAGTCGGCGGGGCCGTTGACTCAGTTGGGTCCGGACCCGAAGACACCCCGTTCGCTGATAGCGATGGCGGGCGTCTCTCCCGCATGGAGCAGATGGTGGAGCAGTTGCTCCAGCATGACCTGCTTTTGCAGGGGCAGAGTCACAGTGGGTCTCTTCGCAGACCCACGGCAGAATCCTATCATGGACTGCCAAATGTCTCACCCTCTTCGCAGGGGAGCATTAGGGGTCAGAGCTGGGGTGACCTTGAAGAGGGGGAAATGGCTGAACAACCAGCAGTGTTGGGGGTGCAAGAAGAGTTACTGGACATGGTGAACAAACATGCCGTTCCTACACAGAAAGGACAGCCTATTCACCAGAAGCTGGCAGCCAGCATAAACTATATGGCTACTAACCAGCTACAGGAGCAAGCCATTAATGCCACGGCTGAGAAGTATCTCACTCCTGAAAATTGTAACTCGCTCAATGTTCCAGCAGTGAATAACCCTATATGGGGGAACATTAGCCCTACAATAAGAGGCCAGGAGATAAAGCTTCAGAGGATTCTGAAACTATTGGCCGCCGGGATCACAGCAGTGGCCAGGACTGCTGTTGGGGTGGAGTTACCGGAAGAATTGCAAGATGCTCTGGGTTTGCTGTGCAATACACAGTTTGAAATCAACAGCTATTGGAAGAGCATCATAAAACCTGCACTCAATCCCAAATTTGCGGGATTATGCAGGTCAGGTAACACGCAACCAGCAAATCTACTGTTTGGGGATAACCTTCCAAAACAGGTGAAAGACCTGGATGAGGAGGCCAAGGCTATAGGCCTGATTAAGGTACCCAGTACCTCAAAATCCCATTACCAGCAGCGGCAGCACCACTACACACCCACCGGACAACGATACTATAACAGACCGTCCGGTGGTGAAAGCTCGAATGCCGTCCCACCTGCACAACGGTCTTTTTTAGGCCATGGCCCAGGCCGGCCTTCTTGGAAAATGCTCCATCCCCACAACACAGCAACAAAACAACAAAAGAAGCAAGGGCAGAGACCACAACACCGGCGATAACCATGGAGGTAGGTGGGTCTGGTTCCCTCAAAAACATTGCATGTTTAAATTCATCGAATGTTGGGGGACGGTTGCACTTGTTTCATCATGTGTGGTGCACTTTTACCTCTGATCCTTACATACTCGGAAGTATTCAGGGTTACAAAATTGAATTTATACACGAACTCCCTACCCCAGTTCAGCATTCGCCTAGCCGGAAGTTCATACTTTCACAAAAAGAAAGAACGGCAGGCCATGCTGAACTATTAAGACTAAACAATAAAGGGGTAATTGAGAAGACTATCAGAGAATCTCAAGAGTTCGTATCAAATATATTTACTAAAAATAAAAAAGATGGCGGGTGCCGCATCATTATAGATCTGACCGAACTAAATACTTCCGTTCAGTATGCCCAAGATGGACACATTTGTCACGGCTAAACAGCTAATATCTGAAAGGTACTACATGGCTTGCATTGACCTTAAAGATGCATACTTTTCAGTACCTATACACAAGGATCATAGGAAATACCTGAAATTTATCTGGATGGGACAATTGTGGCAGTACAAAGCCTTACCCAATGTGTTGTCATCAGCACCCAGACTGTTTACAAAAATATTAAAACCAGCTTTAGCTTATTTAAGGAAACAAAACCATATTGTCATGGCCTACCTTGATGATATCCTCATTGTCGGGGAGAATTTGGAGATGGCTACATTGGCAGTTTTAGCCACAAAAACATCTTTTTCAAAAGCTGGGATTTATCATACATCCAGATAAATCGAAATTGGAACCCTCCACTACCATGGATTATTTAGGGTTCACTATTAATTCTGAGCTAATGTCTATCACCTTGCCACCTAACAAAGTGGTGGACTTGATAGAAGCATGCAGAAGCCTCACTGGCATCAGGGAACCATCCATCCGGCAAGTAGCCAGAGTGATTGGGAAAATAGTGGCTGCGTTTCCCGCAGCACTATTTGGGCCACTCCATTATCAAAACCTTCAAAGAGCAAAAATTTTAGCTCTCAAAAATCAAGCAGGCCATTTTGACAGGCCTATGAAACTACCAGGGAAGGCAAAATCCAAGTTAAATTGGTGGATAGAAAATGCTCAGCTTTGTTCTAACCCCATCACTATCATAAATCCCTCGGTTATGTTACAAACTGATGCCAGTGCTAAAGGTTGGGGAGCAACTAATACCACCACAAGTTGTGGAGGTAGATGGAGTGCACAAGAGCTAACCCTATTCAAATCATTAGGGATTAATTATTTAGAATTGCTGGGAGCATTTCATGGACTCGGGGCATACTGTTCGGATATGCACCAGTTGCATGTCAGGTTACAAATTGACAACACCACAGTGGTGGCCTATATTAATCATATGGGTGGAATAAAGTCGATATCATGTGATGAATTGGCTAATAATATCTGGCACTGGTGTCTGCAAAGGGAGATTTGGATCTCAGCCACTTACCTTCCAGGTAAGCTGAATACAGTGGCAGATACCAGATCACGTAAATTCAACGACAACATAGAATGGATGTTGGATCAGAAAGTGTTTACAGATATTATAGAATGTTATGGGACACCAGATATCGACCTTTTTGCATCCAGACTTAATCACCAACTTCCAACATATGGTGCTTGGGAACCAGACCCAGGGGCAGTAGCGATGGATGCTTTCTCGCTACATTGCGGGGATTTGTTCTGCTATGCATTTCCCCCCTTCTGCCTCATCAGTCGGGTCTTGCAAAAAATAAGACAAGACTCCGCATCGGGTATTTTGGTTGTGCCCGACTGGCCTACCCAACCATGGTTCCCAACAGTACAGAAGATAGCCACAGAACCCTGCATCCGGGTTAACAAACGACCTAGTTTGTTGGTACATCCCGTTACAGGGGATAGTCATCCATGTCATGACCGCATGGATCTATTAATTTGCAGATTCTGAAAAGGCCATTTCTGGCATACGGACTCTCCGACAGAACAATAAATGCCATCTCAGCGTCGTGCAGGGAGTCCACCAGAAGACAGTACCTGACGTATGTCAGGAAATGGGAAGTGTTCTGTACCACAATGAACACTACCTATGAAACAGCCACCATCACGTAAGTACTGGAGTTCCTGGCTACCCTTCACTTCGATGAAGGATTAAGTTACAGTGCCATCAACTGTGCAAGGAGTGCTCTATCGAATTATCTGGGCAAAGGGAGTGATCATCTAGCAATAGGATCACACCCATTAGTGTCTAAACTAATGAGGGGAATATTTAATTCCAATCCCCCTAGGCCCAGATACAGCCATACGTGGGACATTAGCATAGTCTTGACTATGTTACGAGGATGGACACCCATTATGGGGCTCACCTTGGACAAGCTCACCTACAAGATGGTAATGATTATGGCACTTGTAACAGCACAACGGGTCCAGTCCCTACACAAGTTAAATATGGACGCCATGACTATCACCAATGGCAAAATAACTTTTCTTATACAGGGATTATTAAAACAAGACCGACCCGGTTCATCTGGCCAAACATTAGAATTTCAAGCCTATCCTGCAGATACTTGACTTTGCATCGTTACACTTATATTGCAATATATAAAAGTCACTAAGACTCTAAGGGGCACGGAGAGAGCTTTGCTTATAAGCCATAAACGGCCTTATCACAAAGTCATGGTGCAAACCATATCAAGATGGTTAAGGGTGGTGTTAGATGCAGCGGGGGTGGATACTAATGTTTTCAAATCTCACTCCACCAGGGCTGCATCTACATCGGCGGCTGGGATGATGGAAGTTCCCATGGACCACATCCTGGCCACAGCGGGTTGGAGCAATGAAAAGACTTTCCAACGCTTCTATAATAAACCCGTGGCCTCTCCTGACACATTTGCAGGAAAAATTTTGAGTTCTGCAAAATAGTTACCCAATGTGGGATATATTATTTTTTGTTTTTGGTATGAATAAATACCTATTTTGTTTTTCAGCACAGTGTCATGTCTGAAATACGTTCATCCTCTTATCCCAGCATGGCAGTGTGTGAGCATGGACTCGTTCCAGGGCATGAAATCACAGAGCTTTGAAATCTTCACGTAGTCACTCACGTGACTCCGAAGTAAAATAGTAAGATTAAATGAGAACTTACCAGTTTGAAGTTTGATCTTTATTTTATGAGGAGTTACGATGAGGGATTACGTGCCCTCCGCTCCCAAAACCCTCTATTATAAAGATCACCTGGTATGAAAGTTCTCTCTTATCTTACTATATTAGTCTACATTGCTATCTGTGATTTCACACCACTGCTTTGAAGAATGTCGCGCATGCGTGCTGGCGGGGTCTTCACGTAATCCCTCATCGTAACTCCTCATAAAATAAAGATCAAACTTCAAACTGGTAAGTTCTCATTTAATCTTACTATTTCTATGCACTTTGTTTTAATTGGGGTTTGTGCTAATATGAGGCAATATTTTACTGAACAATATGCAAAAAAAGAATATCACTGCACATAATTACAAGCCTTTGAACCATAGAACCATTGAACTTTCCCTATCCATGCATCTGTCCAAATGTCTTTTAATAATATGGACGTTTCCTGGTGCTTCTTGTTTGCCTACTTGAAATTAATTTGGATTAACTTCGATTTAATTTGTAAAGAAAAAGTTTGCACAGCGTTCCACATGGTTTCAATAAGTCCTAAATCATTTTTGAACAAAAAAGACTGAGGCTCAGTTGTTGTTGTGATGTAGGAAAAGGGGAAATCAAACTGTGCACAGCAAGCTTCGAGAGACAGACGCGACTTTAGCTGCACAACGTCTCAAAAGAAACACAAGCATTGCTAATTTTGAAGTAAAACAGATGGCACAACTATTGTGCAAAGGGTGGGGCACCTTTTTGGTTCAAGTTATCCAATTTAATTTCAAAGCCCCTTGCCAATTGTATATTAAAGCTTTGCCTATCCTCCCCACCAAGACCCCTGTGCTGCAGTTTCTGTACGGCTTCTGCTCCTATCCAAAAGTGAGAGTCTTTCTTTGTTATTTCTCACGTGCAAGCTTCGAGATACAGTGAGGAATCATGGCCCACCAAGACCATGCCTGCCACATTCCCCTACACTAACACCGTCCGACACACTAACACTATCCTACACGCTAGAGATGATTTTTTACAATTTTTGCCAGGCATATCAGCCTACAAACCTGTACATTTTTGGAGTATGAGTGGTAACTGGAGCATCTGGAGGAAACCCACGCAAGTCACGGGTAGAAAATACAAACTCCGCAGTGAGTGCACCAGTTGTCAGGATCGAACCCGGGTCTCTGATGCTGTAATGCTGCCTTATGCGGCAAGGATGCAGCCCTTCCTAAACAGATCCAAGTCAGACCTAGGAATCCAACCCTGATGCATAGTAGCTTCACTGAATCTTCTCATTAGTGAAAATTTAGAGGCAGTTTTGTGTGAGGGAATCTCCCAACAAAGAAATAGTATAATCCACTCAATATAAGCTGTGTTTGAAATCAGTCCCAAAGGCACAATTCTCTCCAGCTATCTATACCATCTTGCTCTACTCCATGGTAGCTTGGAAAAGTGGTTGAACATACAACAAAGCAACTATAACAGACAGCAACTTGGGCATAGAGATTTCTCTTTCTGGCATTGTCATTATGTGATATTCTTTGCTCTAATAACATTGCATATGACCTGGAATCTCCTCATGATCGCAGAATTGGATGATATTAAAAATCCACCTGTGAATATTCAATGTAGCAGAATCAAAAATCAGTTAACTCGGAACATGTTTGTAATATTGGTATATGCCCTACATAAGGGAAGCCTACCATCCATTACTACAGCAGGACTTAAAATACCAATCTGAAGGTCATGAAGAGTAAGCACAGGGCTGATTTTTCATGATATGCTGGGACTGGCGATGCATGTTGCTTTGCGCATATAATTCTAAACTGACCCTGGCACTGAGTTTACATGTACAATTATAAGTACAATATCGCTTGGGCAATCTCCATCCTAGCAGTATGAGACTTGATTTCTCTAATTTCAAATAACCATTGCATTCCCTCTCTCTCCATCCCTTCCTCACCATAGTCATCCTGCTAGTTTCACTGTTTGTATCCCTTCGTTATCACCTCTTCCACAGGCAAGCTAGTCTTCCAAGAGGGTCAAACAAGATTATAGTTATCACTACATCCCAGTGTATAACTAGTACAATAAAACATATAATACTTAATTTAATAATATGACAAAATATTGCACGGTTGCACTCACTAATCATCATGCAATATAATTATCAAGCAAGTAAAGAAAAATACAAAAATCATGTATTTTTACAGAGGTGCCGGCCCAGCACCAACTCGCCCCGACTCTCCTGCAGCTCTGGGCCTTCACACACACACACACTTACACACACTCATTCACCCACCCTCCCACCCACACATACCTGCAATGGACCACAACTCTACTTCATTCAACACCAGATCTACACCCTCAACAAACGCTTCCTCGCCTACCTGGACACAAGTTTGCCCGCCTCCTGACCGGTTCCTCCACCGACACTCCTTGACTCGGCCGCCCACTCACAGGCCCGGAGTTCCACCACTGGACCGCAGCGCCACCTGCCCGACCACCAGGAGGCCGAGATGGCCACCACGAATAGCAGCAACAACATCCACCGCCTCTCCGACCTTCACTGCCTTCCTGGACCATCGAAACTATCATGGCTGCTGACTCTCACCGCCTCCCTGGGGCCACCGCTGCTGTCGCCGACCTTCACTGTCTCCTCGGGGCCACCGATGCCGATCCGTATCGCTACTCCAGTCCCCCCCCACGGGCCTCCACCAGCGACTCCGCTGACCCTCGCCTCTCCACCCGCAGACCGGAGGTATCACCTCACCAGAGTTCCATGCTCAGCACCAGGCCCACAATCTCCACGATGCAGACTGCACGTGGTCTGACTCTACTGGGTCCAACTGATCTCCCCCCCCCCCCTCTACAGGGAACATTAGTCGTGATGGGTCTTCCCCTTCCCCCTCTTTTAACCAGGTTACCCCGACCACACATCCGCTAGTTAAAATTCCCTGCTGTTTATTTTGGATTTTTATCTTTACACAATTATCTTTACTCCGGTGAGCTCCAGCAGCACTGCACCTCTGGTCATCAGTGCTGGTTCTGATTTGTTCTGTATCCTTTCATATCTCTATTTTCCCCGCTCCCCCAACTCTCAGTCTGAAGAAGGGTCTGGATTTAAAAGATCACCTATTACTTTTCTCCAGAGATGCTGCCTGACCCGCTGAGTTACTCCAGGATTTTGTGTCTATCTTACGTGTACAATAGTTTATACTATTTCAGTTCTGAAAACATTTTGAAGATTATAATTCAGGAATGCCCACTCTTTTGCCCGTTCAACCTTAATTTCACATTTACAAGTACAGAACTTTAGTTAGTAGCCCATATTCAAGTATGGAGTTTTGACTTGATTCAGGTATTTGGCCTGAGCCTGCATCATAGATACAATAGATAATAGGTACAAGAGTAGGCCATTCGGCCCTTCGAGCCAGCATCACCATTCAATGTGATCATGGCTGATTATCACCCCGTTCCTGCCTTCTCCCCATACCGCTTGATTCCGCTAACCCTAAGAGCTCTAACTCTCTTGTGAATGCTTATGTCTCAGGATTTATTCTTCTGTGTTGTACTTGATTTATCCCCATACTTTCTTCTCCAGTGTTTGTTGCAGTCCCAGTCTCACATTTTTGACCTGATTCTTCCACTCTGTTGTCAGGCTTCCGAACAGTCCTTCTTATAAGCCAGGCTGTACTGGTGACCAGGATAAGTTGGTGACCTGTTTTTCCGGAGCTCCCGCGGCAACAGCTTCGTCCGCTAGTCTGGAGGGCGGCAGCTTCAACCACCCCGGGCCGCGGAGTTTGAACCGGCCCGTTCACGGAGCACGGTTGAGCCACGGGACTTACTTACCATCACCCGGTGGGGTCACAACATCGGAGGCCTGGATCACCTCAGCGCAGATGGAGAGCAAGGAGAGAAGAGACAAAGACTTAAGACTTTTGCCTTCCATCACAGTGAGGAGGTGCCTGGTGAACTCACTGTGGTGGATGTTAATTTGTGTTTATTGTGCGTTTTGTTATTTTATTAAATGTATGACTGCAAGGCAACGAAATTTCGTTCAGACCGAAAGGTCTGAATGACACTAAAGGATACTTTACTTTACTTTACTTACTTACATGGGTACTAGCCAATTCACTTGCATCCCAATGTGGACATTGGACTGTGTCAATGGGATTGATATTCTACAATGCCGAGAACTATGTTCTGCACTCTATTTCTCCACCTTTGCTCTATCTATTGTTCAACGTGCTTACATGCAAGTATCTGATCTGTTTGGATAACATGAAAAAACAGCTTTACACTGCACCTCAACACTGGTGTCAATAAACCTAAAGTTATGATCTGTTTGGGTAGCAAGCAAAATAAAACTTTTCTCTGTACATATAACAATAATAAAACTAAACCTCAATTTATTATCTGTTTGGATAGTAAGCAAAACAAAGCTTTTCTCTGTACCTCAGTTTATATGACAATAATAAGTCTGATAAACCTAAACAAGGGACTTGACCCAAAACATCACCCATTCCTTCTATTCAGAGATACTGCCTGTTCCATCCGCTGAGTTACTCCAGCATTTTGTGCCTACCTAAATTTATGATCTGTTTGGATTGCATGCACACCAAAGCTTTTCACTGTACTCAGTACATGTGACAATAATAAGCAGCATTATGAAGACAATGGTATGAAACGGGCAGGTGCATCAAATTTGCAATAGGAACTGAACTAAAGAGGTGCGGTGAGAGTGATCTCTTCAGAAAGCTGAGAAAGGTAGGGGCGGGAAGATGTAACCAGTAATGAAGTCACATTAGACATGATGGAGCCTGGCCACATTACAGAAGTCAGTTTCCCAAACAAAGTCAATAATATGATGCTGGACAAAAAGTGGACATTTTCATCTTTCTGAGCTCCAGCTCTCAGCAAAAGCAGACTGTAGGAGCAAAATGGAAAGGCCACGCGGAGTTGGTGTTTGAAGTAATGGGTGATTTATTAAACTGATGCACACCAGGAGGTCAGCCAAAGCTAACCTACCAAGTGTGACTTTGGTATGGTTTTTATACTCTCAAGATTACTCAGAAACATGGCAGTAAAATGAGGTGTTAATTACAGAAACTTGACTAACAAGTAACTGAAGTCTTCTACAGAAACTTGACAAACAGTAAAACGAGGTCCTACACACGAATACTTAATTAGGTGACAAAAACAGAATGAGATGATTATCCACAAGTCTAACTTCATAAACAATAGACCCAATTTTCTGTTACAATGATAGCTGTACTCTATAATCCATAATCCATAATCAATTAAGTTCCTGAAACTTGGGTGTCTTCACGGCTGCATTCCATGTTGTTACGTTTAGGCTTTGTCGGTGGTTTCCTGACCCCCACGTTAGCACAATTCACATACCTATTTACCAATTATTAGCCCTCACTATTCTTTACTTTACAACATTGACATTGAAGATGAAATTCACAACCACCTTCAGTGCGGCAATATTGTCTGTGGATTTGAGAGAGAAAACGCGTTTGAAGATCTAATCTGAGGAGTTTAAAAGAAATGTGGGAAAAGGAGTCCCATCCAGTAATAGGAATGAGAAAAGCAGGGGCTCGGTTAGTAAAAGGAGTGACGGGAACCAAACTTTAAGAGTAATATAAGAAATGTTTGCAGAAATAATGGTGATGTGATGAAGTCCACTTCTGAATAAAACTGTGGTGGTGTGATGAAGTCCACTTCTGAAATTCACCTCTATTGAATCAACTGAATAGAAATGTACAAACAAAGTTGACAACGTTTTTTTGCAATTGACATATTTATTATTGTATTTATTATATTTATTTTTTACTCAGTGAGCTTCATGCAAACTTTGAATTTTATTGCACCTTGAATACATGACAATGATATAATCTAGGTCAGAATTTTAACTCGAGTTCTTGGTTGGTAAAAGGAGAGTGAGAAACAAACCCTTGGGGTTTAAAAGGGCTGCAGGAAAGCAAAAACAGAACCCTGGTAAGTACAAGAAACGCAGGAAACAGGGCCCGGTTGAATGATGATCGCAGGGGAATCAGGATAACATAAATAATCGCTAAAAAGAAAAAGTAAACAGATAAGCATAAGAAAAAATATATAATTATTTCCAGTTTACTCAACAGGGGAGGTTAGAGTAGTAGGGCTATGTTCCCTAGAGTTAAGAATGCTTAAAGGGAGATTCAAATGATGAAAGGTTTTCAAAGAGTAAACAAGGAGAAACCACTAGTGGATTGATTTGTCATAGTTTAGGAAGAATGAGAGGGAAGGGGGAGATAATATTTTTTGTGTGGTTTGCGATATGACACCTGACAGGATGTGGGCAGCAGTTGCAAAGCTCTATAACAATGTTCAAAAGGGAATTCCACATAACCTGCAGAGATATGTGGAGGTAGCAGGGGATGGGATAAGCTGAATAGCTCCCCCAAAGAGTTAGCATGGGCAAAATAGACTGAATGGTCTTCTTCAGAGTTTACAAAGCTTTGATTTTATGACTATGAGATTCATACAGCATACATTTTGCACTCTGGACCGCCATGTCCATATCTTTTATGCCTTTGTAATTCAATTGCTTGTAAAAAATATTTCTTAAATATTATGAAAATATCTCCCTCTGTCACCTCAGGCAGTATTTTCCAAATTTCACTTAGTCTCTTCCTCAGATCTTCTCGAAACCTTATTCATTATCCTACACCTCTACACTGGTTTTAGCACCAACTCGCTGCCATACTGATGTTCTTCAACAATGGAGTGTCCGCAGCCCTCTAATGTATTGCAAACCAAACATCTGCAACAACTGAGCAAAGGGATGTTAAATGGCTAATCCTTTATCTGAACTTTAGACTTTTAAGGCCGGGTTTTCCAGCTAGGGGAATCTATCCTGTATTGTCATAGAGTGATACAGTGTGGAAACAGGCCCTTTAGCCCGACTCGCCCACACCAGCCAACCATGTCCCAGTAGACCTAGTCCCACTAGCCTGCGATGTTCCATATCCCTTAAACCTGTCATATCCATGTACCTGCCTAATTGTTTCTTAAACGATGGGATAGTCCCAGCCTCAACTACCTCCTCTGGCAGTTTGGTCCATACACCCGCCACCCTTTGTGGGAAAAAAATCCTCCTCTGATTCCTCTGGTTCATGATTCCCCTACTTTGGGAAAAAGACTGTGCATCTCCCCGATTTATTCATCTCATGATTTTGTATACCTCTATAAGATTTCCCCTCATCCTCCTGTGCTCCATGGAATAGAGACCCAGCCTACTCAACCTCTCCCTATAGCTCACACCCTCTAGTCTGAGCAACATCCTCGTAAATCTTTTCTGAACCCTTTAAAGCTTGACAATATCTTTCCTATAACATGGTGCCCAGAACAGAGCACAATACTCTGAATGTTGTCTCACTAACGTCTTATACAACTGCAACACAATCTCATAACTTCTATGTTGTTAAAGAAGGAACTGCAGATGCTGGAGAATTGTGTAACCCTCATAACTTCTATACTCAATACTCTGACTGATGAAGGCTTTGTGTTTCATTAAATCATCTTTCATTCTTCTGAACTAGTGGGCCAATCAGATTCTCCATGCAACTTTTAGAGAGCAATGATTTTGTTTAAAGATTTAATCTCCACACTATTTCAGATGTGGTCTCATCAAAGTCTTCGTCAAAGACAAAACAGAGTATACAGCATGAGCCCACTGAATCCATGCTAACCTTCAAGCACATAATTACACTAATCCCATTTTATGCTCTCCATGATATGCTGCTCACCTAAATACCAGGAACAATATTACAGTGGCCAACCCACGTGTCTATGCAATGTGTGAAGAAACCTGAGCACCAAGACACACAGTTACAGAGAGAACATGTAAACTCATAAGACAGCATTGAAGGGTAGGATCAAACCAGAGCGGTGAGGTAGTGGTTCCAATAGCTCAATTTCGGAAATTTGCCATTTCACCCCAGCCTACTAACCCTACCTCCCCCAAATTGATTTAAAATAAATAATTGATTGAGAAAGCTTGAAAGAAAGTGACAAAATTGCAGTTTCACTCACCAGCAACTGAAATTTGTGCCTGGTCCATCAATGCATATTCCTCCGTTGAGACAGTGGGTGAAGTTCAGCACATTTTCTTTACAGACGTCAAGGTCTGTTTGGCAGTTCTTGCCACTGTATCCATCCAAGCATGTGCAGGTATAGGTACCAACTAAATCCTGGCATGCTCCTCCATTTAAACAAGGGTCGGAACTGCACTCCTGGAAGAAAATACAACATCAATGAGAGAACAATAGAAGTTTATTTCTTTAGGGCAGTGTTTTAGATCTGAACGTCACTTTTCAATGAAAGGCTGAACTTTCTGCTGAAGCAAAAGAGTCTGAAATCTGATCAATCCCAATGATCTACAACTTAAAATGAGATGAGAATGGAGATGGGTTTTGCCCCAGTTACTATCTTCTAAAGATTCTGGAATGGTTCCTGCAGCCCGAGCGCTAAAATATATTACCCATTATTTAAAAAAAATAGGAGAGACAGATTAGTGAAGTACAGAGATGTTAACCTTTCATTGGCAGCTGGAACATTTCTGGAATCTATAACACCTTAAGACACATAAAAAATACAGTCATTATACGAGTGAAAAGAAGCAACATAGAAAATAGAGAAAGGTATTCATATTGGACTAATGTATTGAGATTATTGAAAGATGTACCCACAAGAGTAAACGAGTTGATGTGGCACCCTTAGTTTTTCAAAAGTGTTTTAAACAGGTGTTTGGGGAACAAAATGGTAGCAAATTTAATGGGTGTAATAGTTTGGTGTGGATTGAGAATGTGCTAACAGATCGTAGCACAGATAACAAAGAGTAGGAATAAATGACCGCCACTCTGGTTGGAGAGAATCAGTGGTGGGAATCAGTGCATGGGCTCAGGCCGTGTGTGGAGTTTGCATGTTCTCTTTGTAATCGCATAGATTTTTTCCGGATGCTCCAGTTTCCTCCCACTTCCCAAAGACGTGTGGTTTTGTCAGTTATTTGGCCTCGGCAAAACTGACCCAGTTTGCTTCTAAGCTGTATCTCTCAACTAAGAACTACACAAACTGGGGCCACGTAAAACAAACAGTGTACCCTAATTCTTCATCTGCGTTATATCCAATTTACATTAGGGAAACATTAGTAATGACAAAACTACATGCATATGAATACAAATGTTTTCCTTTGTTTCTTTTGCAATATAGATGAACTGCCTAATAATGAACACCTACTTTTCTTTCAATGTCAGATGTAGCTCAAGTTTCTGAAGTGCTTGTGGAGCCTTTTGATGGGGCAGTATATAAATGACCTCTGCATGTATGGGACTTAAACAGCTTGTACGGGACTTGCCAGTCACCATTATTTGATGACAAAGGCCTGCCAGTGGGCGCAAACTATCCTTGAACCCAGCAACCAGTCCTTGATCAAGGACAGGTTCCTGAGCACAACAACAAACCTGAAAGCCCCCCGACAGAAAGCAAAGGCCTGCCCCAGCTTTGCCAGACATGTATTTAAATGTCATAAAGTCATGGAGTTGCATGGTCTCTTTCTGCCTCATCACACCCATGTCAACCTTTTTGCCCATGTGCACTAACTTTTTATTAAATTTGGAAACAATTAAAAAGGAAAATTTAAAAAATCTTGGTATATCCTAAATGTAAAAAGATACAATCAACTGAAAACTCTATTTAAAATAAATTGAAACCATGAAACAAACCACAACTAGCTGCTTAGATTTTGAATTTAGTGTCATTTTTAATATTTTCATCACCTGCAAATTTCAATCTGTAACTTCTTATGGATGCTGATAAGAAAACAAGATTTCTCATTTACAAATTTAGCAATGATCATTCAAATTCAATTTCTGCTTATTTGCATTATGATGTTTTGGTATATTACATTTCAGATCTCTCTGTCTCTCTCTCTCTGCAGATACTTATTGCCTTGCACTTATCTGGCATGCACACTATTTGCAACATTAACCCTTGCCTGAATTCCATCCAAATCTTGTTGCTTCTGGGCTCAACTTGTTCATTAGCTAAGCAACTGTGAAATAAAGTCACTACTGCACAGTCATCCCCGAACATCCCACTTTTCAGAAATTCTGACAGAGGAAAGGTGGTTAATGAAGCCTAGAACATTGAAGAAACACATGCAGAGCAAAGCAGTGGTTTTAGTCTTGACCAGCCACAGTCAATTTCTTTTGCGCTGGATATGATTCTAACAGGTGTAATTTTTCTCCCTGCATAGAAACAGAAATGCTGGGAACTCCTCAGATTGGGCAGCATCTGTGGAAATAGAGAGTTAATAAGTCTGGTCGAAGAACCTTTTTGTGCTTGACTTCACACTTCTGTTTTTTTTTCACATTTGTGTAAAATAATTGTGTGGGGTGTCAAAACAAATCAAGTGTAAAGTTGCTTTTGCAAGAGATCGATCTGAAATGTTAGATCTGAAATGTTAGATCTGCTTCTCTCTCCAGAGATGCTGCCTAACTTGATGCATATTTCCAGCATTTTCTGTTTTTATTTCAGATCTCCAGCCTTGGGACTCCATTTTTATTCAGAATCTTTCCAATTCAAATTGATTTTAATTTTACTGAGTTTCTTGATGCAAGTCGCTCTTCCTTCCTTCATTCCACAGCACAAGGCTGGAAAGTTGTTGCAGAAGCAGTTAGGCAGAGCAAACCTTTTTTTTTAAGTGGGGAAAGCAAAAATAGATTTTCTACTGGGAATTCCTTCAGAAGGTTCTGTGATTTTCTTTCATGTGTTATGACACCGTCTGTAGAATTATTACAATGTGCGGTACAATCTAATTGAATTATGTAGCTTATGAAAATATAAAATCAGCTGATTTTGGTGGCTTCCAAATGTTTTATCCCAAAAGATATATAATAATTCCTTCTGAAAGGTCAATATTTAAAGAAAAACTCATCATTTTTAATTGGCCCTAAATTCTACATTCCCAGGAGTTTTATATATTTATAATGAAGCACAGTACTGTGGGAAAAAAGGCATCTTTATTCAAAAGAGATAGTCAATATTTCAGCTGGAGAATGAGTGGAAAGGAATGGAAGAGAAAGAAAAATAAAAGAATGGACAGAGAAAAAGAGTTATTGATATATAGTGATGGAGAGGGAAGAGTCAACAATAGAAATGGAAAAGAGACAGAGAGAGACAGAGAGAGACAGAGAGAGACAGAGAGAGACAGAGAGAGACAGAGAGAGACAGAGAGAGACAGAGAGAGACAGAGAGAGACAGAGAGAGACAGAGAGTGTCAAAGAACAGGAGGGGATACAGAAAAAACAATGATGGACAGAGATAGACTGAAGCAGAGATTATGAAAGATATTGAAGGAGTCAAGCAAAGGTAGCGGGATGCGGGACGAAAGAGAGAAAAAAAGAGATTTAGATGAGGCAGGGACTATCACAACGTTTAAGAAACATTTAGACAGATACATGGATAGGGTATGCTTAGAGGAATATGGGTCACGCACAGGCAGGTGGGACTAGTGTTGATGGGATATGTTGGTCGGTATGTTCGTAGGTTGGGCCGAAGGACCTGTTCCCATGCTGTATGACTCTGAGGGAGACAGAAGGAAAGACATTTGATAAGCACCGATTTGCACATGATTTGACCTGGTGAAGATAGCACATAAGATCTATACTCTCACATTATGATTGCAGTGCCTTGACAGCTCCAACTGCATGAGTGCTTTTTGTGGGGTGTAATTTCATGAGTGGGTAGCTTCTATCAATGCGAGCGAAGTTGAAGTGCTGGTTGAAGTTGCCTTTGCAACATTTCGAAGGGAAGTGCTCAATGCCTCTGTCTCCAGGAACTATAGATAGAGAAGAAGTCATGAACCACCTTAAACCCATGTATGAACATTTGGTCCATATCCCTCTGAACATTTCCTATCCACTTTTAAATATTGTTATAGTACCTGCCTCCTCTAGCATCTCCTTTCATATACACACCATCATCTGTGTGAAATAGAGTCCCTCAGGTTTCTCCTAAATCTTTCCACTTTCATGATAAACCTATGTCCTCAGGTTCTTCATTCTTCTTTTTTGGGTAAAAGACTCCGTGCATTCATACTATCTATTTCCCTCGTGATTTTAAGTTCCTCTTTGAGAGCACCCCTCAGCCTCCTGTGCTCCAAGGAATAAAGTCCTTGTCCAACCTCTTCCAAATGCTCAGGCTCTCAAGTCCTGGCAACATACTCCTAAATCTTCTCTGCACTCTTTCCAGCTTCATGTTATCCTTCCTATATCAGGGTGACCAAAACTGAACACAATACTCCAAGTGCGACCTGACCAACGTCTGGTACAACGGTAACATAACATTCGAATCTCGATGCCGGGAAACCTGACTGATGAAGGCCAATATACCAAAAGGAGCAGCACAGTGGCACAGCGGTAGAGTTGCTGTCTTACAGTGCCAGGGACCTGGGTTTGATCCTGACTACGGGTGCTATTTGTACGGAGTTTGTATGTTCTCCCTGTCACCTGCGTGGGTTTTCTCCAGGATCTACGGTTTGTAGATTAATTGGCTTGGTATAATTGTAAATTGTCACTAGTGTTTGTAGATAGCATTAATGTGCAGAGATCGCTGGACTCGGTGGGCCAAAGAGCCTGTCACTGGGCTGTATATCTAAACTAAACTATTTAATCACCCTATTTACCTGTGATGCCACTTTCATGGAACTATGATCCTGTACTGCAAGATTCCTCTGCTCTGCATCACCACCCACAGCCAAGCCATTCACTGTGCAGTCCTGGTTTGACTCCCCAAGATGCAACACCTCACACTTATCTGCATTAAACTCCATTCCTCAGCCCAAGATCCTGCTGTAATTTTTAATAACCATCTTCACTATCTACATTACCACCCACTTTTGTGTCATCTGCAAACTTACTGATCATGCCTTGTACATCTTCATTTGAGTCGTTGATGTATATCACAAACAACAATGGGCTCAGGACTGATCCCCGAGGCACACCACTAGTCACAGGTTTCCAATCTGAAAAATATCCTTCCATTACCATTACCATTACATTTGTCATCGCAAATGTCCTCGTTCTTCAGAGAACAGGGTTTCCCCTCCCCCACTATAGATGAGGCTCGCACCAGGGTCTCCTCCATACCCCGCAACACTGCCCTCTCTCCCCATTCCCCCACTCACAACAAGGGCCGAGTCCCCCTGGTCCTCACCTTTCACCCCACCAGCCAGCGCATACAACAGATAGTCCTCCGCCAGTTTCGTCACCTCCAACGTGACCCCTCCACTCGCCACATCTTCCCATCTCCCCCCCCTGTCTGCCTTCCGCAAAGACCGCTCCCTCCGCAACTCCCTCGTCAATTCTTCCCTTCCCTCCCGCTCCACTCCTTCCCCGGGCACTTTCCCTTGCAACCGCAAGAGATGCTACACTTGTTCCTTCACCTCCCCCATCCACTCCTTTCAGGGACCCAAGCAGTCATTCCAAGTCCGACAGAGGTTCACCTGCACCTCCTCCAACCTCATCTACATTCCTTCTCCATCTCCATCTCCCTCCCCCCCCCCCCCAGTCGCACTAGCTTCTCATTTTCACACCACAAACAGCTTACAATGGCCTGCTTCCTTTATCACCAATACTTTTTTGCATATCTTTCACTCATTGTTTCTTATCTCTCCACATCACTGTTTATATCTCTCGTTTCCCTGATCCCTGACCAGTCTGAAGAAGGGTCTCGACCCGAAACGTCGCCTATCTCCTTCGCTCCTTAAATGCTGCTGCACCCGCTGAGTTTCTCCAGCTTTTTGTGTAACCCTCGATTCTCCAGCATCTGCAGTTCCTTCTTTAACACCATTACCATTTGCTTCCTTCCATGAAGCCATTTCTCGATCCTGGATTCCATGCAATTTCGAGTGAAAAATTGAAAATGTTTCAGGTTGATGATTCTTTATCAAGAGAACTGAAATGTTAATTCTGCTTATCTCCCTAGAGTTGATGCCTCTTTTGCTGAGTATTTCCAGCATTTTCTGTTTTTATTTCAAATTTCCAGCTCCTGCAAGCTTTTGTTTTTGGATCAATTTTGTCATGACTAAGTAACATACAGAATTAGCTGCATCATCATGATCCAATTTGGCAAGGTTCGTTTGGAATCAGCATTTCATAGAGATTGACTTTGCTAACTGCCTGCTGTGCAAACCTCCAGAGTGTGCTTGTAATGAACACAATGCACAATTTACTGAATAAATTGTACTTATAATGTGCATTCCGTATTCATGACCAGGACTGGAACCAAATCTGCACTTACAACACCGATAAAAATGATTTTGCAGCCAAAATGTCTGGTGGACAGACCAAGTGAAGGACAAACATAGAAACATAGAAAATAGGTGCAGGAGTAGGCCATTTGGCCCGTCGAGCCTGCACCGCCATTCAATATGATCATGGCTGATCATCGAACTCAGTATCCTGTACCTGCCTTCTCTCCATACCCCCTGATCCCATTAGCCACAAGGGCCACATCTAACTCCCTCTTAAATATAGCCAACGAACTGGCCTCAACTACCTTCTGTGGCAGAGAATTCCAAAAGATTCACCACTCTTTGTGTGAAAAATGATTTTCTCATCTCGGTCCTAAAAGACTTCCCCCTTATCCTTAAACAGTGACCCTTTGTCCTGGACTTCCCCCTTAAGAATTTTGTAAGTCTCCATGAGATTCCCCCCTCAATCTTCTAAATTCCAACAAGTACAAGCCGAGTCTATCCAGTCTTTCTTCATAAGGAAGTCCTGTCATCCCAGGAATCAGTCTGGTGAACCTTCTCTGTACACCCTCTATGGCAAGAATATCTTTCCTCAGATTAGGAGACCAAAACAGTACGCCATACTCCAGGTGTGGCCTCACCAAGACCCTGTACAACTGCAGTAGAACCTCCCTGCTCTTGTACTCAAATACTTTTTATATGAATGCCAACATACCATTCGGTTTCTTCACAGCCTGCTGCACCTGCATGCCTACTTTCAATGACTGGTGTACCATGACACCCAGGTCTCGTTGTATCTCCCCTTTTCCTAATCGGTCACCATTCAAATAATAGTCTACTTTTCTGTTTTGCCACCAAAGACCAGCCATAACCTCACATTTATCCACATTATACTGCATCGGCCATGCATTTGCCCACTCACCCAGCCTATCCAAGTCACCTTACAGCCTCCTAGCACCCTCGTCACAGCTAACACTGTCCCCCAGCTTCATGTCATCCGCAAACTTCGAGATGTTGCATTTAATTCCCTCGTTCAAATCATTAATATATTTTGGAAAAAGCTGGGGTCCCAGCACTGAGTCTTGCGGCACCCCACTAGTCACTGCCTGCCATCCTGAAAAGGACACATTCACTCCTACTCTTTGCTTCCTGCCTGCTAGCTAGTTCTCTATCCTGATTACATCAATACTGAAGCGCCAATACCATGTGCTTTAAGTTTGTATACTAATCTCTTGTGTGGGACCTTGTTGAAAGCCTTCTGAAAGTCCAGATATAACACATCCACTGCTTCTCCCTTATTCACTCTACTAGTTACATCCTCAAAAGATTCAACAAGATTCATCAGACATGATTTACCTTTCGTAAATCCATGCTGACCGTCCAATGATTTCACCACTTTCCAAATGCGCTGCTATCCCAACTTTAATAACTGACTCTAGCGGTTTCCCCACTTCCGATGTTAGACTAACTGGTCTGTAATTCCCCGTTTTCTCCCTCCCTCCTTTTTTAAACAGTGGGGTTACATTAGCTACCCTCCAATCCTCAAGAACTACTCCAGAATCGAAAGAGTTTTGAAAAATTATCACCAAGGCATCCACTATTTCTGGGGCTACTTCCTTAAGTACCCTGGGATGCAGCCTATCTGGCCCTGGGGATTTATCAGCCTTTAATCCATTCAATTTACCTAACACCACTTCCCGGCTAACCCGGATTTCACTCAGTTCCTCCATCTCATTTGACCCGCGATCCCCTGCTATTTCCTGCCAATTATTTATGTATTCCTCAGTGAAGACAGAACCAAAGTAGTTATTCAATTTGTCTGCCATGTCCTTGTTTCCCATGATCAATTTACCTGCTTCTGACTGCAAGGGACCTACATTTGTTTGAACTAATCTTTCTCGCTTCACATAGTGATAAAAACCTTTGCAGTCAGTTTTTATTTTTCCTGCCAGTTTTCTTTCATAATCCATTTTCCCTTTCCTAATTAAGCCCTTTGTCCTCCTCTGTTGGACTCTAAATTTCTCCCAGTCCTCTGGTAGGCAGTTTTCTCTGGCTAATTTGTACATTTCATCTTTGCTTTGATACTATCCCTGATTTCCCTTGTTATTCACGGATGCACTACCTTCCCTGATTTATTCTTTTGCCATACTGGGATGAAGAATTGTTGTAGTTCATCCATGCAGTCTTTAAATGCCTTCCATTGCATATCCACCGTCAACCCTTCAAGAATCAATTGCCAGTCTATCTTGGCCAATTCAAGTCTCATACCCTCAAAGTTACCTTTCTTTAAGTTCAGTACCTGTGTTTCTGAATTAACAATGTCACTCTCCATCCTAATGAAGAACTCAACCATACTATGATCACTCTTGCCCAAGGGGGCACGCACAACAAGGCTGCTAACTAACCCTTCCTCATTACTCAATACCCAGTCTAGAATAGCCTGCTCTCTCGTTGGTTCCTCTACATGTTGGTTTAGAAAACAATCCCGCATACATTCCAAGAAATTCTTTTCCTCAGCACCCCTGCCAATTTGATTCACTCAATCTATATGTTGATTAAAGTCACCCTTTATAATGGTTTTACCTTTGTTGCACGCATTTCTAATTTCCTGTTTGATGCCATCCGCAACTACACTTCTACTGTTAGGTGGCCTGTACACAACACCCACTAGCGTTTTCGGTCCCTTAGTGTTTCGCCGCTCCACCCATATCGATTTGACATCCTCCAAGCTAATGTCCTTCTTTTCTATTGCGTTAATCTCTTCTCTAACCAGCAACATTACCCCACCTCCTTTTCCTTTCTGTCTATCCCTCCTGAATATTGAATATCCCTGGATGTTCAGCTCCCAGCCTTGGTCACCCTGGAGCCATGTCTCCGTGATCCCAACTATATCATAATCATTAATAGCTATCTGCACATTCAACTCATCCACCTTACTACGAATAAGGAGGAGGGATGAAGAAAAAGATGAAAAAGATGAAGAGGGAAAGGGAGACACATACTGAGAGATAGAACACAAACTTAGATAGAGATATAGACAGACACTGGGAGAGGGTGTAAGGGACAAAGATGGATGTGTATTGGCAAGACAAAGAGCAGATGATTGATACAGGAACAACAATGATGGAAAGCATTATTTCATTTAGTTATATTAAATAGCATCTATATATAAATAATGCATAATTTATGTACATTTGTCAGATTTGTATTTGTGATAACAGATAAGAGCAATGTTTTCACTTTTAACATTCAGTTTTATAGTTAAGCATTTGATGGCTGCCTTTCCTTGGCAAATTTATTTTCTGCTAAAATTTGAAGAACTTATTGTTTTATCTCATTGCGGGCAGTAGCAGACACCGATAAGAATTGTTGAGTTAAATGTATCAAATGCAGTATGTGGCTTCACTATTAAAGCCACCTCTAATTATTTAATTTTATAAGAACAGCAATGGGTACAGGTGTATTATAAAATAAATGAGTCACATATATTGTAAGGGGGTCACTTCTGTTCATATTCTACCGTACTGAAAGGCCCAGAATTGGCTCTCCTCAAGGCATTAGAAGCCAGCAGCAGGACAAACTCCATCAAGCAAAGCTTATTTCAGCCAAATTCATCAACAATTATAGAGTTGTTCTCATAACATTTTAATCCATTATTTAGTGAAATTCACATGCTGTTTATTTTTATTTGATAACAATCATAAACTTTTAGCTGGTCGACTGCACTCCTGTAAAGATTAAATCAAAACTGTGACTACAATTTTACTCTTTATAGGTCCATATACATATCAGAAAACAGCTTCCCACCCATTTCCCCAAGTGCTTAGGTTTCCAGTCATAAATCTCTGCTTTTTGCAAAGCAAAGAAAATCAACTTTAATGTACATATGAACAAAGAGCAAGCACATTTCTACTTGGCTGGCACCAATTGTCATGGCACCTCTCAGAGAACTTCACTACAAAATGTCATACTTTACCCAAAGATTCCCCTACCCTTAGCCACTTCCGCCGGGTAATCTCTGAAAATGCTGATATTATCTCCTTCGTATTTCAAGTTCCTCTTTCTTATTATTATCTTCATCATTTCTTCAAAATCATGATCGTGGGCCACCTTTACAATTATTTGTCTTGGCGGTGCACCTCTCCCAGGGACCCGTCTTAAAGCCCTGTGAGCACGGCCCAACAGGGGTTCTTGATCCAAATCCAGAATGTCCTTTAGGAGTTTTGCAGCAAATTTTCGCGGGTCTTGATTTCCTTCCCGCCCCTCGGTCACTCCTACGATACGTAAATTCTTACGTCTTTGTCGTCCCTCCAGATCAATACATTTCTCATTTATTTTATGTAGTAACTCTGAGAGACGTTTATTCTCCTTTTGTAGCATCTCATTTTCCTTGGCACTTGTTACAGCAAAGTTAGTCAATTCTTTAATTGCATCATTGTGCTGGTCAAGTAAAATTGAGATAGGATCAATCTTCGCATCCAGCATTTGTTCCGTCTCAGCAATCTTGTCATTTACCTCAGCCATCCGGTTTTGAAACTCAGCATCCGCCTTTATTTTCCACTCATTCATCATAATCTTTACCGTTTCTGTAGCTTCTTTTTTTAGTTCTTCTTTAATTCTCTCCTGAGTCTCCGGGATATCCGTCTTAGCAGTTTTATTTCATCTTTATATTCCTTCTTCCTTCTTCAAATCTTTCATTTCTTTCATCAGTTTCTTCATTTCACCAAGCAGAGAATTTTTAAGTTCTTCCATTTCACTTTTTCTTTGTGAAATCTCTTCCTGGGAGGCAGCCAAACTCAAGCCCGAGGCTTTGAGGCCTGCTTCCCTTCTTGGACCTTTTTTTGTCACGGGGGGGGGGGGGAGGAGGGATGCATTTTGAATTTCTTACCGAAGTCGCGCGCCTGATGACGTCACGATGCTTGCAATCGCACCGGAGCCGTTTGGAATCGCTCTCCTGCGGTAAGTACCGTTAGTAGCCTCCTTTAACCCCCGATTTTTTTCAGATTTTCTGCGGAGCTGATCTGGCGCTGTTCTCTCTCAGAACATGGCGCCACCGGAAGTCCCAGCTTAATGACATCATCCTTATAGTGGGGCGTCCAAACGTGAATATAGTGCAGCAAGGAAAAAGTCTCTAGCCGAAGACGTCCATGCCAATAAAACTGCCCCATCCAGGCCAATCCCACTTGCCCACGCTAGGCCTAAAATCACTCTAAACCTTTCCTGTTCATCTACATGTTCAGATGTCTTTTAAATGTTGTTATTGTACATGCCTCAACTATTTCCTCTGGAAACCCATTCCATATACCAACCACCCTCTGTGAGCAAACGTTGTTGCTCATGTTCCAATTAAATCTTTCCCCTTTCAACTTAAGCGTATGCCCTCTTGATCTTGATTCCCCTACCCAAAAAGAAATACCATGCATCCATAGTATTTATTCCCCTCTTGATTTTATTCACATCTATAAGAACATCCCTCAGCCTTCTGCGCTCCAGGGAATAAATTGCTCTCTTCCCAGTTTAATGGCATAGTTCTTATGGTAGGGTGCCCAAAACTGAATACAATACTCCAAGTGTGGCTTCACCAATGTGGTGTGCAACTGTAATGTAACATCTAATCTTCTGTACTCAATGTCCAGACTGATAAAGGCCACCATGCAAAAGTCTTCTTTAAAACCTTATCCACCTGCAAGACCACTTTCATAGAACTATGTATTTGCATTCCTAGATTCCCCTGCTGTGCAACTCACTTCAGGGCCCACATTCATTGCGAAGGTCCTGTCATATATATACACCTCGTACCTCCCTGAATTTAACTCCATGATCTATTCCTCAGCCCACTTGCCCAGCTGATCAATTCCACTCCAAATCTTGATAACCATCTTCATTGTGTATGATACCACGTATTTTGGTGTCATCTGCAAACTTATTAATCACGCCTTGTACATTCTTATCCAAATTGTTGAGTTAGATGACAAACAGCAACGAGCCCAGCACTGATCCCCGAGGTGCATCGCAGTCACAGACCTCCAGTCTGAAAACACATTTCCACCACTTTCTGTTTCCGACCATTAAGACAATTCTGTATCCATTTAGCTAGCTCTCTATGGGTCCCATGATATCTAGCATTCCAGAACAGTCTACCATGCAGAACCTTTAACATATTCCAGATTCAACAGATTCCAGTAACATACTTACCACAGATATTGGTATAACTGGTCTACAGTGGTCAGGTTTTTCGTTTCAGTCCTTCTTAAATAGAGGCCCAACGTTAGCCAGTCTTCCAGCAGCTCATCCTTGACTATCAATGATTAATAAATCTCAGCCAGGGCTCCTGCAGTTTTTCGCTTGTCAGTATTCTTGGATATACCCGATCAGGTATTAAACTTCACAAGTTTTAGAACATCCACTCTCCTCGGCAATAAAACGGACTGTCCTCTCGACGTCACCATTAACTTTCCCAAGTTCCTCAGTCTTCATGTCTTTCTCCATGATAAAACAAAGGAGAAATCGCCATTGCGGACTGGTCCATCACCTACGCCTCCACACAAAGATGACCACTTTGGTTTCTGAGGGGCCTTATTCTCTTTCTGATTATCCTTTTTCCCCCTTAATATAATTACCATATCTCTTTGGATTCTCCAAAATCTTATCTGCCAGAGCCCCATGTTTGCACTCCTGATGTGTAGTAGTTACTTGCCTAGACTCCCCGTGTCCACAGCACTTTCCAGAAGGACCCAAGCAGTTTGGTAGCAGCACCACCTACAGATTGCCTTCAAATTTACACACCATTCAAATTTGGCAATACTTCATTGGCCCTTCAATATCACAGGTCTAAATCCTGAGACTGTCACTTCTGCACCAGAAGGAATAAAGTGGCTCATTAAGGCAGTTCACCGCAATCGTCTCAATGGCCTCAGAGGATGTAGAATAGATGCTTGCATTTGTCTTGCAATTTTGTGACCTGGAACAATAGGGGGTGTCGTGCACAACACAAATTGACGCCCCAGTAATGTTAGCTGACCAGTTGTTACGCCAGTTTCTTGAAGCCATTTGCCACTCACACACATTTTATCATTGTCACTTGTTGCAGGATGTGAAGGTTGAAGCACTCTAGTTTTGCACACATTTGGCCCTTCCTCAAGGCATAAAATCAGGAAAAGATCATTTCTGAAATTTCACATCCGTGTTAAAACAATAATGATCGTAAATTCATTGAAATATGGCCAAGCTCATAATCACTTCACCTAGATCATTAAAAATGGCACTTGATTTTTTTTTAATATAAAAATAAATCGCTGTTCCATTTTCCCATACTGCCATTTGATTTTACAGCAAACACCATCACAAGTCAAGTCAACTATATTTGTCACATTCACATACAAGATGTGCAGTGAAATGAAAGTGGCAATGCCTGCGGATTGCGCAAATACTACAGAATAGAATCAGTATTTACATGTTAGAAAAGATTTTTTTACAAAAGACACAACACAACAGTAAATTAGTACAGTACATTAGTCCTTGGTGAGAAAAGAGTTTACAGTCCTGATGGCCTGTGGGAAGAAACTCCATCTCATCCTCTCTGTTTACACAGCGTGACAGCGGAGGCGCTTGCCTGAACGTAGCAGCTGGAACAGTCCGTTGCTGGGGTGGTAGGGGTCCCCCACAAGTTTGAATCATCTACTGAGTCTGGCAGTCATTTACAGTATCAATGCATATCTATCTATCATCTGCCTATCAAAACTCTCCTTCACCTGTATCTACTCACTCTATTACCTGCCAGGCATAATCCTGCCCCTCCTCTCTTCTGGCCTTCCCCCCTCCCGTCACCACTACAATTAGTCTGAAGAAGGGTCCCAACCCGAAATTCACCTATTAATGTTCTCCAGGAATGTTTCCAACCTGCTGAGGTACTCTAGCATTTTCTGTCTTTTTTTTGTAAACCAGCATTTTATGTTGCTACATATCTTTCAAAATGGAATTATAAATAATAAAGGTTCAGATTGATCTTGGTGTCCACCATTCAGAAATACTTCTATCATTACACTCATTCATTCTACCAAACAACTGAAATCAACATCAAAATGCCATCTGAAGCTAATTTGATTGTTAGTCATTTTGCACATTATCTGGGCCTCCAGTGGTGCAGAATGTACAGTTTAGTTCATTTATTAAGAAGAACTTTGAACACAATGATAGAGCTTGTAAATTGGAGGGGAACCCACTGAACTCTGAATTGAACACTAGAAATGTCTTCTCCTAGCACTGATGCAGCATCAGTTTACCCTTGTCCAAGGACCTCAGTTTCTGCTCTAAATTATATGGAGGCAGCTGGAGCGATTAAGGTGCAGATCAGTTCCAATCACTGCAAATGGCAGATCCGCATTGCCTTAACGGAACGTACCAAAGCTGAGCCCATAGTTGCAAGAAATTGCAGAGAGTTATGGATGTAGCCCAGACCACCACACTAGCCAACCTCCCTTCCATTGACTCCATCTATACTTCACGCTGCCTCGGCAAGGCCACCAAGCTAATCATGGACCAGTCTGAGTCCCGGTCACTCCCTCTTCTCCCCTTGCCCATCTTGCAAGAGGTGCAGAAGTGTGAAAATGCACACCTCCAGATTCAGAGACAGTTTCTTCCCAGCAGTTATCAGGCAACTGAACCATCCCACCAACAATTAAAGAGCAGACCCGAGTTATTATTGCATTGAAGACCCTTGGACTAACTTTAATCAGACTTTTATGGACTTTATCTTGCACAAAACATTATTACCTTAACATGTATCTGTACACCGTAAGCATAGTTTTTCAGCTGTCTGGATAGCAGGCAATAAAAAGCTTTTCACTGTTCCTTGGTACATGTGACAATAAACTAACCTAAACTGAACTAAACTTGTTGACACTTTATAATACTTCAGCAAAACCCATGTTTATGGCAATATAACTGATCTAAACTGGTGTTTATATCCAACTTCACCATTCCCTCATTTTGATTCATTTAATATTTTCACCATAAATTTCTGTTTCTATTAGGTATTTATTCAACCTCCGTTTGGCTGAACCATGTTTCCTGACAAAAAGTTCAAAACACAATGCCTTCAACTTTATTCCTTCAGTGTGAGCTGCTCTTCTTTTTGTTAGAAGTCCAATAGTGTGGTACTTGAGTACCTAATACATACATACATATTTCCATTCTTGTACAACTTCATACTTTTGATTTAATAATAAAAGAACAGTGGAAGAAAAAAGAAATAAAGAGTGTCGGAATAGATAGACAAGCGAGTAGAAACAGATAGCAAAAAAAATAAAGGACATAGAAGAGAAGCTGAAAAAATTGAAATAGAAGGAGAAAGTAAAGAAACGAGAGATTAGGAGAGATCTACCTATTTCGTATTTTTGCCCATCCGTCACCCAGTTCTAAACCATTTAATTTCTGAGGTTATGTTATGTTGCACCATGTGCTTGCAAAAAGTTGATAAAAGGAGACCAAGTCTTTGAGAATTGGTCTACTTTGCCTAGTAGGAGAAATCTAATTTCTTCAAGATGAAGCTTTTCAGACGCTGCTCTTAAACCTCCAGATTCACACTTAGCACTGTTCCTCACTGCAAAGGATGACTGGCATATTGAAATTTCAGCAGCAAACATCAACTACACATTAGAAACTGGAACTGGTAACTATTCACCCATTTGAATTACTATTAAAATACTAATTATGAGCTTTAAACACCTAAAGCCCGAGTTAAAAATTTGAGTGGTGTGTGTTTCATATGATTAAACAGAAATGAGTCAGTGATTAGGATGTTAATTTTCATATGGGATTGTTCGATGTACAAATGAGTAAAATTCTTCAATATAATCAGACCCCTGCTAGCTTCTCACAATGTGATTGAAGCATTCTTTTCATGCCAAATTTAGCACGTTGCTTATTGTGGTCTTTATTTCGTAATTGGGCAAGTGCTTTCCTGGCAAGTGGGAGCACGTGCTTTGAACACATCCTTACCAAGTCAAGACTATTATTCCGCACTCCCCCCCCAATACATTTATTCCTATATTAATTTTATAAATATACATCATTTATCATTCGGAAAGTAAGTCTTTACCTGCATGGCGTATGTGACCCTGGAGCATTTGGGCGACTTTGTTGAGTCATTAACTGGCAACCTGTTCTTTCATTGCTCTTTTACCTCATGTGTCAGCTGCTTAAGGGCCTGTCCCACCAGCATGCGACTCCATGCGGCAAACGCGACCTAATGTGGTCGCTTGAGCTGTCCAGCCTTGCGGGGCTGGTCCCACTTCGACCGCCGGAGCGTTATGAAGTTGTGCGGAGCTGGTCCCGACATCGCGCGGGGCTCCGAAAAACTGATGGTGTGCAAAAATTCCATGCGGAACGGCCTGTTGGCCTGAAGCCGCCTCGACGCCCCACGCATCGCCTCAACGTCGTGCCTCTGTGTCCCTCTCTGTGTGCCTCCGTGTCCCTCTCTGTGCCCCTCTCTGTGTGCTTCTGTGTCCCTCTCTGTGTGCCTCTGTGTCCCTCTCTGTGTGCCTCCGTGTCCCTCTCTGTGCGCCTCCGTGTCCCTCTCTGTGTGCCTCCGTGTCCCTATCTGTGTGCCTCCGTGTCCCTCTCTGTGTGCCTCCGTGTCCCTCTCTGTGTGCCTCCGTGACCCGCTCTGTCCTTGCGAACTTACCGCGGACTTTGCCCCAACTTCGCGCCACTCACCTGACCTCTGCGCGGCCCCCGCTTTTGGTTTGATCGTGCTCACCGCATACAGGCGCATGCTGGTGTGACCGGCCCTGTACGGGGATCACTCGACCTCCGTGCGACCTCCGCTTCCGGTTCGGTCGCGCTTGCCGCATGCAGGTTGCATGCTCGTGGGACAGGCCCTTCACTTTAGTTTAATTTAGAGATACAAGCCCTTTGGCGCACAGTGTCCATGCCGACCATCGATCACTCATTTACACTCGATCTATGTTATCTCACTTTCTCCTTCACTCCATACACATGGGAGTAATTTTTACAGCAACCAATTAGCCTACAATCCACTCTATCTTTGGGAATGTGAGAGGAATAGGGAGAAAACCCATGCAGCATAGAGAGAACATGCAAACTCCATATAGACAGCACCCGAGATCAGGATCAAATCTGGGCCTCTGGCTCTGTGAGGTAGCAGGTTTACCACCTGCACCACTGTGTCGCCCCCTCTTGTGCATCTGTTAATCTATCTCTTCACTTTTGAAAACATTGGACTTCATCAGTCACACAATCTCAAAGTCACACAGTGCTACCCTGACTATCCCTGCAATTCTCCACCCTCCTCTTTTCATAAACAATCCAAGCCAATCTTGGTGTTTTCCAGGCACAGTCATGTTGCCTCTGGGGCAACGACTGTTACCCGTGACATGTCAACAATGAACAAAAGAGGTTGACAGAAGTAGTCCCAAATTTCCATGGTGAGTATCATTCAGACATGGAGTTGTACAGTTGAGAGACAATCCCCTAGATCCCCAACACATCCATGCCAACCATTGTCCATCTGCACTAATTCTACTTGACCGCATTAAGGTTGTGTCCTTTTATACTTTACTCATTCAAGTATCTTTCTAAAGCACTTTTAAATGTCGCAGTTGTATCTGATTCCACCACCTCCTCTGGCAGCAAGTTCCAGATCTTGTAAATATTTTCTCTCATCAAAACACTTTTAAAAAAGTGCCTAACTTTCACTTTAAAACTATGCCCTCTTCTTTAGATACCTTCCCTAGACTATACCAACTTTTAATTTAGTATGGGCACCTCTTATCATTTGCTGCAACATCATACAAAATAAAAATGCAAGAGTATCTGTTCATGTTTCCAGTAGTGGAAGAGTCTAAGAAAAAAGACATACTTTGTCTTGATGAAAAGACATACTTTGTCTTGATGAAAAGGGATTTTTATAGATGGGCGGAATGGCCTAATTCTACACCTGTGCCTTATGATCTTATATCTGAGACCCCTGGGCCAACTTGAATTATACATTTTCTCCAAAGAGGTGACAAGAATTGAAGTGCATTTGTCATCTATGTTTGTTATACTTGCTTTCATTTCCAAGGGAAAAATAAAACACGATTCATGTATAAGGCTAGATTCATTTATCTTTTCTAAAATGAGTTCAATAGATATTTGTAAGGGAGCGGTATCAAGAGATATGCAGCATTCAATATCTCACTTGACAGCCTCAAGAGGCTGAATAGTGTCCTCCTGGTTCTATAGTCTCATGAACCAAATGAGACTCCAGTTCATATTTAGTAGAATAGCAACTGTGCTAACTATACTTTTGTTAACTCATGAAGGATTAATAAATGGAATTTATTTTGAGATATATCAGGGAATGAACCACTGGCACTGTTATTTTGATATCTGCTAGCCATTATTAGCATCTACGAGGCCAAAATGAAGGTGAAACTACCTTCTGGAGATGGACTTTCATTCCTGCTTCATTCTAATTTGTGTGACTTTACAATTCAATTACACCATGTGGTTTGTGAAGCCGCCAACATATCGCATCAAAATATATCGTACAGTTCAACTTTCATTGTAATTCACCTCGTTGCTTATTATGGAGCATCTTTATTGAAAATAACAGAATAGAGTGGATTTTCAAACTATAGCTGGGATTGTTTTACTTAGGCTGAATCTAACTTGAAATTGTTGTCGTTGTTGTTACTGAAGAAAGCCATCAGTATTCTTTACATTAAATAAGTTATGGAGCTTGATAGCCATTTGATGGATTTCATGAAAGGGTTTTTAGCAAGTGTGTGAATTTGTTTGTTCACACTAATCCCAGATGAATAATCATCCTCACGGCACGACTTGAAAGCATTCTCAATTTGGAAGCAATGAAAAAAACAATTCTGCCTGCCAAATGTAATCTTCCCCTGTTGTGTATAATATTGGCTGTTCTCACCCACCCGCCGCCTATCTTTTTTATCAATCTATTATTTTTCCTATCTTCTTTTTGGAATTGGGTATTTCCATCCACCTTTACAACTAGTTGACTGCCAAATCCATCTTCTTACCAATTTATGCATGTCCTGTTATCTATGTTTGCTAAAATGATTTAACTACCAACTTATCCATCTGTTTCTAATGTACTTTGCGTAGCTATCTGGCTCACGGCTATCGATGTTCTGCCCATTTTGCCTTCCCTCACTCTATATAGCCACTTAAGCAGAATTCAACAGATCTGTCAATCTACCAGCATTCATGTATTAGTTTGCCAATCCAATCATTAATTTCGTATTTACTCATTTTCTGCTCAATTCATCTTCCATCCAAATGCGCTGCTAACACAAACGCCAGCTGGACATTGTCTGCGAACACATTCACTTTCCTTATTATTTATTTTACAAACAGAGGAAACATCAATGTTTTGAATTAGAATGTCTGGAACAAAACAGTTTGAGCAAAGGAGTTAATTAAGTTGAGTGAAACTTTACACTCCAAAATACCTGCAACTGTGGAAAATGGAGCAGGAATGACAGGGACAAAACAGAAAATGCTGTTAAAACTTAGCAAGTCAGGCAGTATCTGTGGAATTATAGAGTTTCTGGTCGAGGCACTTTCATCAGAACTGACAAAGAAAGAAGCCATGTTGGTGTAGGAGAAGAGGGTGGGGGGGGGGGTGGGGGGGATGAGGGAGGGTGCAATGGGAGAAACAAAAGGAATTTCCCCTACATGTTCAAGTAATGTGGTTAAGATCATTTGTCATTACTGTGTTATTTATGATGCAAAGTCTGGTTTATCCTGGGATCATCCTCCACAATTTCTCCCACCGTCAGCAAGATTCCATGATCGGACATATATTCTACTCCCCTCCGCCTTCAGCTATGGAGAGGGTGCAGAAGAGGCTTACCAGAATGCTGCCCAGATTAGAATGTATTAACTATAAGGAGAGGTTCCTGATTCAAGATGGCAGTAGTGGTGGAGGCAAGAAAACTATGGTGCCTGTAAACAGGCTGGAGCTTTAGCTCCCACAACCTCCGAGGCACTCTGGTTGTTCATAGGTTGGCTGCAGGAGGACATGGATTCGGAATGGTGTCCGCATGAGGCAAGGGACGGCGTATTCATGGGCTGACGTGTCCGGATTGAGGCGCCAATGAAGTGTGCTGCAAGAAGCCCTGCAGCAGACTGTGGCTTGATTAAATCCAGCACTGCTCCAAGTGGCCGAGTGGTGGATCAGATGCAGCCTGCAGCGGCATCGAATAGCAGAGCAGCAGTGAAGGACATGGGCAACATCGCCTTTCCACGCTGACCTTACAGTATCCCTTTGGGATATGAGAGTACCCAGTGGAAAATCATACTGTAACAGGGAAACCGTGTAAACCCAACACGGTTAGCACCGGAGATCAGGATCAAAGGTGGGCCTATAATGCTGTGAAGGCAGTAGCACCATCTGCTGTGCCACCATACCATAAAATGATCTAGCTATTTGCTTTACAATCACAGCGATTTAGATACATTTGCCAATAGTACAGGGAGTCATGAGAAGTGCCTTAACTCTGCCCAAATAACAAAACTTTATTATGCTTATAAACAGCTGGCGTTCTCGTTTCCAGTGACAAAAGATCACTTCTTAATGTGCAACACAATTAATAGCTGTAGCTGAAAACCTATTTGTGCTTAATTGCACATTATGTAGTGCAGGCGATTTGCAGTGTTTAATAGGGTGTCGCAGAACAAAAAAGGCATTTAGCAATGTAACTTTTCGGACAGATATCCATAACTCCCAACCGAAACCAAGACGGTGGATGGATGATGCTGTGAGCCAGAGAGCACTTTGACTGATAACAGAAGGGATGTTTGGATCAATGATTTTAACAAGAAATTCAGGCCAATTTCAAGTTTCACTAAGCTTTCATTTTTGCTTCTTCACGCAATATGTTGCCCTCAAAACTGCAATTTAGATCATTGCAGCTATGCAGTTGATTTGCACCGTTTAGCAGTTTGAGAATGCAAAGTGACAGAGTGGCAATTGCGGAGAACAAACCCACATTGATGGTTGTCACAAGAAGCAGAGCTTTAAGAAGAGACATGAAGCACAAAGAAGGAAAAAGGAAGAGGAACGCAAAATGCTGGATTAACTCAGCAGGTCAGTCAACATCTCTGGAGAACGCGAATGGGTGACATTGTGGGTCAGGATCCTTCTACAAACTCAAAGAATAGAGGGATATAGAAGAAAGAGAAACGAAAAACTGCAGATGCTGGATTACAAAATATAAAGATAGAAACATAGAAACAAAGAAAAATAGGTGCAGTGGGCCATTCGGCCCTTTGAGCCAGCACACCCATTCAATATGATCATGGCTGATCATCTAAAATCAGTTCCACGTTCCTGTTTTTTCCCCCTTATCCCTTGATTCCTTTAGCCCTAAGAGGTAAATCTTTCTCTTGAATACATCCAGTGAATTGGCCTCCACTACCTTCTGTGGCAGAGAATTCCACAGATTCACAACTATCCAGGTGAAAAGGTTTTTCCTCATCTCAGTCCTAAATGGCCTACCCCTTATTCTTACACTGTGACCCCTGGTTCTGGATTCCCCCAACATGAGGAACATTTTTTCCTGCATCTAGCCTGTCCAATCCCTTAAGAATTTAATATATTTCTTTAAGATATCCTCTCATCCTACTAAATTCCAGTGAATACAAGCACAATCGACCCATTCTTTCCTCATATGGCAGTCACACCAATTAACCTGGTGAACCTACGATGCACTCCCTCAATAGCAAGAATGTCATTCCTCAAATTAGGAGACCAAAACTGCACACAATACTCCAGGTGTGGTCTCACCAGGGCCCTGTACAACTGCAGTAGGACCTCCTTGTTCCTAAACTCAAATCCTTTTGCAATGAAGGCCAACATGCCATTATCTTTCTTCACTGCCTGCTGTACCTGCATGCTGACTTTCAGTGACTGAAGTACAAGCACACCCGGGTCTCTTTGCCATTCCCCTTTTCCTAATCTGACACCATTCAGTTAATAATCTGCCTACCTTGTCACCAAAGTGGATGACCTCACATTTATCCACATTATAATCGACCATGCATTTAAAAAAATGCAAAGATATATAAAGACAGGTGGGAAATATATAGAAGGTGCTTGTGCAATGGGAACACATGTGAACATAGAGCAGTTGGTTTGAATAATTTGTTTCTGTGCTGAAGATTCTACGTAGCTGATAATTACAACTTAATTTAGTTCAATTTAAATTCAATTTAAAAGAATCAAATTAGGATAAGGAAAGTCTGTGGGGGGTGAAATTCATCCTGAGCAATAAGAATAGTGCAACCTATTTCACTCTCTGTTCAGTTTCTCTTCCATTTTCAGTCAATTGAATTCTGCATCCCTAACATATAGCTATACAAGGAACTGCAGATGCAGATTTACAAATAAAGACACAAAGTGATTTAGCAGGTCAGGCAACAAAGTGATTCAGCAGGTCAGGCAACATCCTTGGAGAACATGGAGAAGTTTGAAGAAAGGTCCCGATCCTATCAGTCAGGATGTTGGATGGTCCCATGATCTTTGGTGTATCAGTTCCCTCAGCTATGTCTTGATACGGAATTAATTGAATTGGCTGGAGATAAGCACATTGAATGGCATGGAATCTCAGGAGGAAGCCAAGATGAATCATCTATTGCACACGACAGGCTGGAAGTGATCTCAATTGTTTCAGCCCTGTCTTTTTGCCTTGTGCTCCCATTACTATTTAAATGGCCAAGCACCACCATGACTGGATGAGGCAGGACTACATTGGTACTGATCCAATGGTAGTGAGATCTGTTTTGCTTATTCCTCCAGTCCCAACTTCTGATGGTAAATCATTGATGTGAACCATTGGGTGGGGTCAGGCTGTTTGTCCTGGTTTCAAGACAACAACCTTTCCATCAATGTCAGCAGGCCAAAGGAGATGATGATCTACTTCAGGAAGCAAAGCAATATACATACCCCAGTATACATTGATAATGCCGAAGTAAAGGTGGTTAAAAGCTTCAAATTCTTATGAGTACATATCACCAGTAGCTTGTCTTGGACCAACCATATCAAAGCAATGGCCAAGAAAGCACACCAATACCTCTACTTTCTTAGAAGGCTCAGGAAGTTCTGCATGTTCCCAACAACTCTCATCAACTTCTACAGATGCATCCAGAGCATTGTTGAAATATCTAATGAGCAGCTTGCATCAGGTTTATTTTTCAAGGAAGCGAGTGCTGCCAAAATCTCAGGAGAGAGGAAGGTGGTACAGATAATATACAAGGTATAGATTGACATGGTGCAAACACTGAAAATGCTGGGAATAGTTGGTCAACAAGTCAGCTGATCTGGATGCAATGCATTCTAGGTTGCCAAAGGAGGCTCCAAAGAGTCTGGGATACAGGAGTTTTAAAGCGCATACCTCCAGGTTCAGTGACAGTGAAGGCCCAGCTGTTATCAGGCAACTGCATCATCCTATCACCAACTAGAGAGCAGTCATGATCGACCATGGAAAGTTACACTACCAGGGATGACAGTGGAACAAAAATGGCAGGTGTTTCTAGGAATAATACAGAAGGTGCAGTATCAGTTCATTCCTAGGCGGGAGAAAGATTCAAAGGGGAGAAAGCGACGACCATGGCTGACATGGAACATCAGGGACAGTATAAAAATTAAAGCGAAGAAGTACAATGCAGCAAAGATGAGTGGGGAGCAAGAGGATTGGGTAATGTTTAAAGAACTACAGAAGATAACCAAAAAGACAATACGGGGGGAAAAGATGAGGTATGAAGGTAAGCTAGCCAAGAATATAAAGCAGGATAGTAAAAGCTTCTTGAGGTATGTGAAGAGGAAAAAATTTGTTAAGACCAAAGTTGGACCCTTGAAGACCGAAAAAGGTGAATTTATAATGGGGAACAAGGAAATGGCAGATGAGTTGAACAGGTGCCTTGGATCCATCTTCACTAAGGAGGACACAAACAATCTTCTTGATTTGAGGAAGGACATTCTTGCCATTGAGGGAGTGCAGCGCAGGTTTACAAGGTTAATTCACGGAATGGCGGGACTGTCATATGCTGAGAGAATGGAGCAGCCACAGCTTGTACACTCTGGAGTTTAGAAGGATGAGAGGGGATCTCATTGAAACATATAAGATTGTTAAGGGCTTGGACACACTAGAGGCAGGAAACATGTTCCCGATGTTGGGGGAGTCCAGAACCATGGGGTCACAGTTTAAGAATAAGGAGTATGCCATTTAGAACGGAGACGAGGAGACACTTTTTCTCACAGAGAGTGGCGAGTCTGCGGAATTCTCCGCCTCAGAGGGCGGTGGAGGCAGGTTCTCTGGATGCTTTCAAGAGAGAGCTAGATAGGGCTCTTAAAAATAGCGGAGTCAGGGGATATGGGGAGAAGGCAGGAACGGGGTACTGATTGGGGATGATCAGCCATGATCACATTGAATGGCAGTGCTGGCTCGAAGGGCCAAATGGCCTACCTCTGCACCTATTGTCTATTGTATATTGATCGGCTACCTCATTGGAGACCCTCAGTCTGTCTTTAATCAGACTTTACTTTGCACTACACGATATTCGCTTTATCCTGTATCTGTACACTGTGGACGGCTTGATTATAAGCATGTATAGTCTTTCTGCTGACTGGATAGCACACAATAAAAAAAGCTTTTCACTGTACCTTGCTACTGGTGACAATAATAAAATAATAAAATAAAACAAACAGACAATTTGTTTTTAAAATAATTTAAATCCTTTTCAACCGTTTTAAGTATCACCAGAGGTTCTTCAAAGCAATTCAAGGGCCTTTGACAGCAGTGAGCTACCAGTAAGATTGGAGGGCATGACCTTCAGGTCCACCATCTTGTTGAAAGTTGCACCCAATCCCCCTTGTAGGATTGCTGCAATAGCCAGGCCTCTAAGCCAAATGTGTTGTCCTGGAGTTATGGACAGCGAGCTGAACTGAGCAAAATCTGCCCCGGTCGATTAATTTATCTCAGTGCAATCGATGCTCGGTCCAAAGAATGTACAAGACTAATGAACAAGCATAATTTTGAATGCAATTCTCTCTGCCCACTCTTTCCCCCTCCCCCTCCTTCCCACCCTTACCCTGCTCCACCCCTCTGATATCCCTCTTTAGATACAGATTAAAAATTCTACAACAAACCTTAACTACTATCAAAGCTGAAAGAAGCCTACGGTAAAATACTGAATGAAACATACGTCAATATTGCTGTCACATCGTGAACCCATCCATCCTGGCTTACAGTGGCATTCAAATCCATCCACCAAGTCCACGCAACTGAAAAATATAATTAAAAGGGTTATTTAATTACCAGATTGATTTGTCAACAAAAATATTGTGAAAATAAGACCTTAATTTTAATTTTAGGAAGAGGAAACATGATTTAGAGGCAACGGATTGAGTGGAAAGGGAACGCCACAGAGGCTGTGGTGCAAGCGCCAGGGCTTTTTTTTTAAAACACAAAATTGTCAAATAATTAACACAGAGGAGTCTCCCTCATAAACCTACCAAGAGTTAAGTTGGGTAGGAGGGCAATGAGGAAATTGGGCATGGAACCTTGAGATCCTCAGTGTTCAGGTGGCATCACCGGCCAGGCTACCTTGGATAGAGGTGAGTCTGAACCAACCTCAACCAACCTGTCCTGCAAAATAACATCAAGGCCATGACAGCATCACCTAGCCTCCACTGTTGGGACTGTAGCAGTACTAGGTATGTCTGCAGCAGGAGTCTAGGCTTGCTGCAAGTCCTTAATTTATACCACCTGATTCTGGGTGTGAACAGCGTGTTGCCTTCCTTCCAATTCTCATTGGCAGGCCATAATAATGAGGAGCAACATACTGGTTGAACATTGCTGTCAGTATTTAGTGAGGAGGTATTGAATAGTGTAAATATTTAGCCAGCTGATTGATACCAAGGGCATGGTATCATAAGCAATTGTTTTTCTTTGCCAGTTGGACAGTGCTCCCTTTGGGCAAATGGTTCCTGATTAATGTAACATATCGTAGCACAATAACACTCAGTAATAACTAGGTGAAAAATATTAAGAGGTTGAATGCAGATAATGCAGATAATGCAGAATGCAGATAATCAGTAAATAAATTAGATTCAGAAATAAACAGGGAGATGAATGTGCGACATGTCACCTACCAGTGCAGAATGCTAACAATATTAACTGATCTATTGTATGTTTATGCCATTGTCATTTTTTACATTCAGGTGAAAAGTACTATCTTCAGTATGAATAGAAATAGAAAAACATAATCTCCAGTTTACATGTATGTTAATGACACAATACTTCCGACTTCACCAATTCAAACGTTAATCTATTTTTCTTTGACAGTCTCTCAGGATTAAGAATGACTTGCTTCACTGCAATTGTAGATTAGAAACTGCGTATTATTGAATTGTTTTAATGTGGGATAGCCGTTTCACATCAGCTACCAGGCAGGTCTCTACAGAGCAAGACTTGGGGCCAGTGGCAAGGAGAACCAGGATAAATGGAAACCAAGCTGCACTGATTAACTCAATACACTGAGGTGGAGCGACCTGGTGACCAGAATGGATGTAGGTGGCTTCATGTCCAAGAGGAAACATGGAATGGTCTCACAAGGGATGAGCCACTGGATCAGGAATCAGAAATGAGGTTGTCACTATTTGAGGGAGGGCTTGCCAATCAAGAAGGGGGGGAGGGGCTGCAATCAAAAATGGATCAGTGATCAAATTCTGGGATGAGATTTGTGGTCAAGAATATGATCGGCTGTTGGAAGAAGAGGTGATCGGGATACCATCAGATGTTATGAGGGACAGACTGGTTTGATCAGGCTGCAGATCAGTGGTGCTGAAAGTGGTGATTTGCGTGAGGGATGGGAGCTTGCTGGGGAGGGGGGAGGGGGGGGATGTGGTGGCTAGTGCAGATTAGCAATTACATTGAAATTAAACTGTGTGTTGCATAAAAATGCAAACTCAACAACACTTGGATTTCCATCTCAGAAGGATGGTAAAGATCCCACCACACCATTCAAGATGTTGTGCTGCAAAATGCAGGCCAAGGGACTTCTTCAGAGGCACCCTCATGCATAACCAGGAAGCATGTCTTGTGGTTATTATCACACTGCTGTTTACTTTTCATATATTTATTGGCACCTGTTTTTACATTACAACAGAGTAGGACACAAAATGCTGGAGTAACTCAGAGGGTGGGGCAGCATCCCTGGAGAACATGGATAGGTGAGGTTTCGGGTCGGGACTTATCTTTAGACTAATCAATGTGCTCCAGGGATGCAGCCTGACCCGCTGAGTTACTCCAGCATTTTGTGTCTTTCCTTGATAAACCAGCATCTGCAGTTCCTCTTTTTAACATTACAACACGTTTAAAAAGCCTTTTCATTTTTGGGCTGCTTTAGAATGTCCTGAGGAGGTGAAGGATCCTCAAAAAATACAAGTCATTCTATTTAAACAGGATTGCAACATCAGCCTTGGCAACATTGCTGCACTGTGAAAAACATAAAGATTTTTCTCAGGCAAAACAAAATTGCTGAGAATCTGGTTTCAAATATTAATTGACACTGGAAGTGACAACCGCTTGAATCTGCCTGCTCATTTTGACCTGTCAATTATAGTATCTGCTTTCAGCTGCATTAAAATCTAATTATTCCTCATTTATTAAAAGTGTCTTTTTGCTAATGAACACGAAAGAAGGAACAGCTTGTATCAATACAGTACACAGCATCTGCCAATCTTTAACATTTTTTTTTCTAAATGAACTGTAAGAGAAACTATCTTTACAATGACGAGGGAATTATCTCAAGATTTTTGTATATTTATAACCATATAACAATTACAGCACGGAAACAGGCCTTCTCGGCCCTTCCAGTCCATGCCAACCATTTATTTTCCCCTAGTCCCATCTACCTGCACTCAGACCATACCCCTCCATTCCCTTCCCGTCCATATACCTATCTACTTTACTTTTAAATGTTAAAATCAATCCTGCCTCCACCACTTCTGCTGGAAGATCATTCCACACAGCTACCACTCTCTGAGTAAAGAAGTTCCCCCTCATGTTACCCCTAAACTTCTGTCCCTTAATTCTCATGTCATGCCCTCTTGTTTGAATCTTCCCTACCCTCAATGGGAAAAGCTTATCCACGTCAACTCTGTCTATCCCTTTCATCATTTTAAAGACCTCAATCAAGTCCCCCCTTAACCTTCTGCGCTCCAAAGAATAAAGACCTAACTTGTTCAACATTTCCCTGTAACTTAGTTGCTGGAACCCAGGCAACATTCTAGTAAATCTCCTCTGTACTCTCTCTATTTTGTTGTCATCCTTCCTATAATTAGGTGACCAAAATTGTACACCATACTCCAGAATTGGTCTCACCAATGCCTTGTACAATTTTAACATTACTTCCCTACTCCTATATTCAATGCTCTGATTTATAAAGGCCAGCACACCAAAAGCTTTCTTTACCACCCTATCTACACGTGATTCCACCTTCAGGGAACTATGCACAGTTATTCCTAGATCACTCTGTTCCACAGCATTCCTCAATTCCCTACCTTGGAAAAAAAAAGAAAACCACTGGGCTATCTAGTATTATCTCAGTTAGTAGAGAAGAGATGTTTTTAGATACAAATCTGGTGTTTATGGACTGGTTCTTTAGCCAACACAATTTTCCCCAGTTAACTGAACTAGAGTGAAAGAACTTTAAGTACTAATTATATTCAGTACAACTCAAATTTCAGCAATTTTAAAATAACATGCTCTAACAAGGAAATATCTACACGTATCACAAACTGAATTAATTGGCATGGCAAATTAATTCTAATAGTTCCCAATTGACATCCTACAAGGACATTTTTAATTTACAAAGGAATACACCTCAATATTTTAGTAAACGCTGCGATATAAGTTTTCAGTTATCCCCAATTACTTAAAATAATTTACTCACCGTGAAGAACTGAGCGCCACAGATTTAAAATGCTTTAAAGGCCAGATATAAAACAGATTTAAAAGGCCAATCAAACCGCATTCCCATCTCACCAATATCACCTCACTCATACCAACAAGGAGCTGTACCTCAGTACACGTCAGTACACAAATTAATTAAAATTAACCTATCACTCGCCTGTATTTGTTCCGCCCCCACCTCTCAATCAGCTTCCCCCCCCACTAAAATCAGTCTGAAAAGTGTCCCGCCCCAAAATATTGCTTATCCCGGTTCTCCAGAATTGTTACTTGACCAGCTGAGTTACTCCAGCACTGTGATTTTTTTTTAATTTGTCTGTTTATTTCATTGTAATTATTCCATTTTAACTTAATTGATAATGTTTCACCGAGCAAAGTAATAAAGTAAATCTTGATACTCTCAAGAGAAATAGTATTTAATACAAAAACATTCTTATAAACTGCATGAGTTCATGGCCAATTTTGTTTTTACCAGTGCTCTTTTGAGTGAAAATTGGAGAAATTAAAAAAAAACCTTGTGCAAAACTCATTAAGTAAGGCAGCCACAGTGAAAACTCAGGCTCAGAATATTACTCGATGAGATGACATGGATCTCACCAATCATGCATCAATGGTCTTTGGCAACTTTTGCCATAAGCTCTGGAATTCCTTCCTACACCTCTCCATCTCTCTTTCCACGGTCAAGATGCTGTTATCATGCCACTTTGCCAAAGTTTTGGTTACCAGCCCTAATATGCCGTTATGTAGTTCTGTTGCAGGGTCTTTGATGTGCATTGGGCATGGAGATTTAGTTTTCGGTAAGTAAGTTTATTGGCCAAGTATTCACATACAAGGAATTTGCCTTGGTGCTCTGCCCACAAGTAACAACATTTTTAAATTGACGATGTTTAGCAGTGTTCAGTTCTGAATGAATGAATAAGTTTATTGGCCAAGTATTCGTATACAAGGAATTTGCTTTGCTGCTCCACCCGCAAGTGACAACATAACATACAGTGACAGTTAGAAATGACACATAAAACATTCTGATGTAAGGTATCAACCTCAAAAGGTTTCTCTCTGAATAGATGATGCTAAATGCTCCCAGCGTTTTCTGTTTTTATTTATGACATCTGCAATATTTTATTTTAGAAATGTAGGTGTTAACTTTGTTATAGGACATGAGAGACGGAAGCAGTGTAGTGATGCAGCTTGTAGAGCTGCTTCATCACAGCTACAGTGACCTAGGTTCGGTCCTGAGCTCCGGTGGAGTTTGCCCGTTCTTCCAGTGATCCCATTGGTTTTCTCTGGGTGCTCCAGTTTTCTCCCACATCCTAGAGATGTGTGGGTTGCTAAATGAATTGGTGACGAAAATTACCCCTTAGGTTGGTTGCAGAAGAATCAAATGAGAGTTAATGGGAATGTGAGAGAGAATAAGTGACAGGGAAGTAAGTAGGGGAATGGAATCAATGGGATTTCTCTGGGAGATGGCAGAGACTCTTTGGGGGGAAATGGCCATTTTACGTGTCATTATGAGATTTGTAGTGCATAAGTTTGACTCCAATCGTTCAGTTAAAATTGAATTGAATCGTTACAGTGGGACAATGCCACAATGGTTGAGCTGCTGCCGTACAGAGCCAGAGACCTGGGTACGATCCTGACTGTGTGTTGTCTATACGCCGTTTGTACATTCTCCCTGAGACCATGTCGTTTTTCTCTGGTGTTCCGGTTTCCACCCACGGTCATGCAGGTGTGTAAGTTAATTGGCTTCTGTAAATTATCCCTCGTGTGCAGGACAGAATTAGTGTGGTCACTGGTTGGTGTGAACTCGGTGGGCCGAAGGGTCTGTTTCCACATTGTTTTTCTAAACTAAACTAAAATCTCAATCTCACCGCATCTCATCTCCTCAATCAAACTGAACCAAACCCAACTGACCGGAATACCAATTGGACAAAAGCAAAGGCAGCTTCATGCTCATTTACATCTCTCTCTCCACATATGACAGGAAAACCAGAAACAGGATAAGCATTCCATCCTCTCAAGCATGTTTTTGGTGTCACTCAGATTGTGGCTGATCTGTACATTAATTCTAAATGCCCAAAAATAGCTGTTGGAGGAATTCAGCTAGCCAAGTAACATCTGTGGAGGCAGAGGGGTTGAGACCCTGCATGAGGACAGAGCAAGATTCTATCCACCTCAGATTTATATTTTTGTTTATTGGTCCACAGCCTCAACAGTTCTGGTGAAAAAAAACTTCCACGTGGTTTAAATCAAATGTTAGGTTGCTTACCCTTATGCTGGATTATCTTCATCCACCTTATTGTTTTACTCAGATGCCCGAGTTACCTACCTCTCAAATGAAGAAGACTAACTGCTATATGGAGAAGGTAAGATTGGGAGATGAGTTAGCATGTTCCATTCCAACCATCCGTGAAGTTGGCAAGACCACAGTCTGTGATTGCGACCAATTGGGACATAGAACCAATTTAAGCCATATTCTGATGTGGCTTGTTACAGAGTAACTGGTATCACAGAGGTACTTGCTGCAATCTGCTGCTTAAGAGAAGATGTAACCTGTCCAGCAGGGTCTTTGCAAGTCCATGCTTGGCAGTTCTTCAGTGGCAGAAGAGTGCTTTAGAAGAGCTGGTGATTTGAAAGGGCACTGCTTCGGACAAGGACAAACCACCTGAGCTTTTGCTACCACCGTCTATACTTCTCATGGAAATTCATGCTGCATTTTTGGATGGCTATGCCTGGGGAATATTGGGGACGGGGAAGATGGTCTTTGAGCAGAGTTCACCTACCTGGGAGCCTGATTTGGTGCAACCTTGGTTGCATTTCTGGATCCAAGGGAAATATTCTTGCTGCCAATGTTGCCACAGGCAGAGAACCCCAGAGATTCATTAAGGGGAATGCAAATGTGCTTGTCATGTCTCCACGATGTACCAGCCACCACATCAAGAAGCAGTTTCCGAGCATAGTTGCTGCGGTAATGTTCGCTGCATATGTATAAAAATAAAATTCCCTTCCTGGAATAACAGCTACAAGAATAGCTGAGCTTGTGGTTCAGTATGGTGCTTCAAGCAGTACGGTGTAGCTTTCCTTTCAAAACCATCCTACTAGAAATGTTGAAAAGCTTATCATTCTGAACTTACATGCCCTGAAGACAAGGGTTTGAGGCACATTCATTTACATTGTGTTCACAATTTGTTCCAGCAAAGCCTTTCAAACAGATGCAGCTGTACAGACTGATACCATCGATGCATGTCCCCTCATTGTTGCACGGAACAGATGCACAGTCATTGATATTAACTTCACATCTTCTACCTGGAAAAGAGAATACGAGAGCATGTTAGCTGCATTGCAAATTGGCCCACCAACATATTCAGTGATTGCAGCTTTGACTAAAGCAGCTGTGGAATTATTCTTCCAGGGATTGAGAAATGACAGCTATTAACCCATTAAAAATTGCCCTTTATAAAGTCAACACAAAAAACCTTAAACATGGCTGTCTTTTCGTTGATTACCGCTCAGAGACTTAGTTACAGAGTCACTACGTCATACAGCACCAAAACAGGCCCTTTGACCCAATGTGTCTGCGCATCCAAATACTGCACTAATTCAATTTTATTCTTCCCAAAGCTCCCTTCAGACTTTATCACTCATCCAAACGCTAGCAGCATTTGGGAGCAAACCGGTGTTTCACACGGCCTCAGGGAGAACAGAACAGCACCAGAAGTCAGGATTGAACCCAGGTCTCTGAAGCTGTTAGGTGGCAGCACTACCGGCTGCTCCACGGCCTCTACGAGCTGTGCCACTGTGTTCTCTGAACTGACCACTGCATTCCGAGCCCATAATCCTGTCTGACTCTTCCAATACAGACTTAAAGAGTTGCAGACTATATATCAGTCAGACATATCAGGCTACAAATGCTAGTTAAACCAGGGTCCCATCTGCCCTTGTAGGTGAATAGAAGTACCTGATTATATTATTCTGAAGAGGAGCAGGCAAACCTCTCCACCAATATATCTGCATCAACCAACATTATCCAAAAGGTAGTCAAATAAAATACAATTTTGCACAAAATTGTACAACAACAGGAGAGGCTATTTTGACGAACCACTTTGTGACTGTATTTATATCTACATAGATATCCCCTCATGTAGGAAGGAACTTCAGATGCTGGTTTGCACCGAAGATAGTCACAAAATGCTAGAGTAACTCAGCGGGACAGGAAGCATCTCCGGAGAGAAGGAATGGAAACATAGAAACATAGAAAAATATGTGCAAGAGTAGGCCATTCAGCCCTTCGAGCCTGCGCCGCCATTCAATGTGATCATGGCTGATCATCCTACTCAGTATCCCGTACCTGCCTTCTCTCCATACCCCCTGATCCCTTTAGCCACAAGTGTCACATCTAACGCCCTCTTAAATATAGCCAATGAACTGGCCTCAACTACCTTCTGTGGTAGTGAATTCCAGAGACCCACCACTCTCTGTGTAAAGAATGTTTTCCTTATCTCGTTCCTAAAGGAATTCCCCCTTATCCTTAGACTGTGATCCCTTGTTCTGGACTCCCCCAACATCGGGAACAATCTTCCAGCATCTAGCTTGTCCAACCCCTTAAGAATTTTGTAAGTTTCTATAAGATCCCCCTCAATCTTCTAAATTCCAGCGAGTACAAGACGAGTCTATCCAGTCTTTCCTCATATGAAAGTCCTGACATCCCAGGAATCAGTCTGGGTGACTTTTCGGGTCTGAAGAAGGGTCTTGACCCAAATGTCATCCATTCCTTCTATCGAAAGATGCTGCCTGTCCCGCTGAGTTTCTCCAGCATTGTGTGCCCATCTTCGATTAAGACCAGCATCTGCAGTTCTTTCCTACACAGCATGCCTTCAAAAACTGGTGAAAACATCAACTTTCATTTATATAGTACATTAAGTATGGCAAAATTAAACGAGGTACTTCAAAACAAATACTGAGGACCATAAGAAGTTGGCACAGCATGTGATCACGAAAAAGAATGAGGGTTTGAAGGAGGGTGTTAAGGAGACTGAGAAACTTAGCTGAAAACACATTGGCTGAAAGCATAGCTTGAGGATGTTCAATAAGCAGGAATTAGAAGAATTCGTCAGGAGACTATGAGTAATGACGATGGAGAAAGCAAGAAGCATAAAATATTTTACCTCAGTTATGAAAATGGTTCGAGGAGGAAAGCTTAAAAATAATAAATATTTAATTAATCAACAAAGTACATGTTATCAATTTTAGCTTTTATAGTTGCTGCTGTGGAATTCTCCTGCATTAGCCACCATTCCATTATTTTATAATATTAATAACACAATGATACAGCATTTTGGTAAAAAGTTAAATATTTTTCCCTACACATTTAGCACTGATATTACCAGATAAGTGAAAAATATTGCATCCATTTTTAGCTGCCCAATAGATCATCGTTAAAAATAAAAACATTGGACAGGATCAATACCACATGCAGTTGAGAAAAATCACATAACAAGAAATACTAAAAGGCTCTATTCCATCAGACAAAGAAAAATTATCCAATAAAGGACAGATATAAATGTCAATAAATTTTGTTTTAGTATTTAAAAGCTGTCTGTACACCGTTGAAGTACCGGGGGCTTGTAGAATGGCAATTCCACAGCCTTGAGTACACATGTCCATAAGTTCATAAGTGATAGGAGCAGAATTAGGCCATTAACCATATAACCATATAACAATTACAGCACGGAAACAGGCCATCTTGGCCCTTCAAGTCCATGCCGAACAACTTTTTTCCCTTAGTCCCACCTGCCTGCACTCATACCATAACCCTCCATTCCCTTCTCATCCATATGCCTATCCAATTTATTTTTAAATGATACCAACGAACCTGCCGCCACCACTTCCACTGGAAGCTCATTCCACACCGCTACCACTCTCTGAGTAAAGAAGTTTCCCCTCATGTTACCCCTAAGTACCCCTAAGTTACCCCCCTCATTCGGCCCATCAAGTCTACTCCGCAATTCTATCATGGGTGATCTAGCTTTCTCTCTCAACCCCATTCTCATGCCTTCGCCCCATAACCCTGACACCCCTACTTATCAAGAATATGTCAATCTCCACCTTACCAATGTCCAAAGTGTCAGAAAGAACAGCCAACGATGGTGGTCAGGAGTATCCAAGAGACGAGGTTGTGAAAGGTCCGCAGCATACATTAGGACTGGTAGAGATTACAGAAATAGGTAGGGATAGGAGACATAAAAGTTTGCATTTGAGGAATAGAATGTACCCAGGAATTAAAGGACACCATCTATTTTGGGGATAAATGTTATCATTAACAGATGCTGTCCCTGATGTTGAAAAGTTAATAACAATTACTGCAACAAACATGAGTGCCAGTTATAAAACACCACTGCACACATTGTGCATTGCTAATTGTTTTCTCCTGGTTGATGCTCATAAAACACGGGAAGCTCACTTGTGGTATGTTGGATAATATGATGTTCTACAACAGCAACAAAAAGGTGTCACAAGAGTTGGCTGGAAGCGGATTAGAGGCAGATTTACCAGCATATTGCTGGAGAATCTCAGCACGACAGGACAGCACCATTGGAAGCCTGTAGCCCAGGGACAGAGCAAAGTGATAGATGTGCTGGCATCTGTCACCCAGTAAATCCCTGACTTCAACTGTGTTCACTTAAATCCAGGACTAACTTACCCGAGAAGGGGAACCAGCACAATTTAACCATTAAAATTTAGACTTTTTAAATCCCTGCAAATGTTTTCTTAAGTTAAAAATATATGTTGGTGTGTGTGGCAAGCTAATGAAGGCCTTGTACAAGGGATTGTTGCTCAAGGTATCATTAGTTACAGAACTGGACTCAAATATGTTCTGTCCTTTAAATCCTCTCCACTGTGTTATTAAAATAGTTAAACGCTAAAGGGGAAGTACAACGGGATCTGGGGGTCCTTGTTCATCAGTCAATGAAAGCAAGCATGCAGGTACAGCAGGTAGTGAAGAAAGCAAATGGCATGGTGGCCTTCATAACACGAGGAGTTGAGTATAGGAGCAAAAAGGTCCTTCTGCAGTTGTATAGGGCCCTAGTGAGACCACACCTGGAGTATTTTGTGCAGTTCTGGTCCCCTAATTTGAGGACGGACATTCTTGCTATTGAGGGAGTGCAGCGAGGGTTTACTAGGTTAATTCCTTGTAAATCAAGGATGGCAGGATTATCATATGCTGAGAGAATGGAGGGGCTGGGCTTGTATACTCTGGAATTTAGAAGAATGAGAGGGGATCTTATTGAAATATAAGATTATTAAGGGTTTGGACACGCTAGAGGCAGGAAACATGTTCCTGATGTTGGGAGAGTCCAGAACCAGGGGCCACTGTTCAAGAATAAGGGGTAAACCATTTAGAACGGAGATGAGGAAACACTTTCTCACACAGAGAATTGAGAGTCTGTGGAACTCTTTGCCTCAGAGGGCGGTGGCGTCCGGTTCTTTGGATACTTTTAAGAGAGAGCAAGATAGGGCTCTTCAAGTTAGTGGAGTCAAGGAATATGGAGAAAAGGCAGGAACGGGATACTGATTGGGAATGATCAGCCATGATCACATTGAATGGTGGTGCTGGCTCGAAGGGCCGAATGGACTACACCTGCACCTATCGTCTAACCAAAACAATTGAAACATTTAAATACTTATTCAATCCCAAAAAAGGCCAACCATTCTAGAATTTGCACTCTGGTAGACACAAAATGCTGGAGTAACTTAACGGGTCAGGCAGCATCTCTGAAGAGAAGGAATGGGTGACGAGACCCTTGATCAGTCAGTAGGGTCTCGACCCGAAATGTCACCCATTCCTGCTCTTCAGAGATGCCGCATGACCCACTGAGTTAAACCAGCATTTTGCATCTACCTTCGATTTAAACCAGCATCTGCAGTTCTTTCCTACACACTATAGAATTTGCACTATTGTGGTCTTGTTTACTGAGATAACTGGAAATGTATGTAGTGTTGCAGTTGCATATAATGTGCCTGTAAAGCTGCAGCAAGTGAGAAAATCATTTTACTGGTTCATATCCAATGAATATGACAAATATGTATCCTTGCATCTGGTCTCTTGCCTTGTCAGAGTCATCCACCACATTGAATTAAGAACTCTTCTGCTTTTGATATCTTCTTCAAATGAAATTCCTACAATGTTGTGCTCTGTTGGCTTGAAGCCTCTGGATCCCCTTCTCCTGAACAAACAGCATCCAGGCTGGAAGCACCATGACACTCAAGCCATCTATCATGGTGTATCTCCAGCCTGCACAGCCCCCACCCCACAACTTGTTCTTCCTCTCAGCAATCTCCAACCTAACCGGCCCATGAACCCATCTCCAGGCCCACCCCCCCCCCCCCCCCCCCCCTCATCGCCAGTCTTCACCGGCTGATCACAATCCACACCACCAAAGATAAATGGTCTCAATCCCCGGGGTTCCAATGCCACCCAGACTGATGTTCCAAACTTCCTTGACCCCTCCTACATTGCCTGAAAACATAGTCGGAAGGATTTCGACTGCACAAATCCGATTCTATTGCTTGGATACTTTCCGCCACATTCACCACAGAATATTATAAAGCGGTTCCTCGAACTAACCACCTGTTGGTTTGTGACACATTGCCGCGTTAGTGAGCCTTTCCAGGCAACATACAATAATTAGGCCAAGATTTGCAGATTGGGGCTATCAATCCCTTACATCTCTGTTCAAAGGAAAACAAGCAGACTTCTCCAGTCCCTCTAAGATAGTTGTTCCTGAGACCACTCCAGTAAATCCCCACTACACTCTCTACAAGCTTGACGTCTGACATAAAACCTGGTCCTGGTAATTCGAGCTTCACTGTACCTTATTTGGTACATGTGACAATAAACTGACATTTGAACCTTTGAAGTGACCACAGTGACTCAGCTGAGCCCTAGCCTGTGTGATAATGCTTCAGGTTAAATTCTTGAACTTGGTATTGTTGTCCAGACTTGCTGGTTGCTTCTCTCTTTCTTTTTGCTTGAACAGTGTCCATTCCAAGATGTCCTAGCACCCTGACCATGCTCGGCGACAACTGCATCGAACCTTTAACACTGGAGCAGTAGAGGGCACTCTAAGGCTAATTTTATGGAGCACCATACGAATCCAGCCAAATATTTTATTACCTGTCTCTCAGCAGTCCCTGCCTGGAACTAGTTAATGATGAATGACCTGAATACGCTCAGCCTCATAATTAACTCAAGATGCACTTTATTATCTGCGTTTAAACATTTGAGTGGTGCAGGATATTTCAGTTACTGTGTACATTTCAAGTGTGAGAGAACTCATTAAAAATTGAGATAACAATTAGAAAGGGGCAGTGCATTCATTTCTTGGATTCTATGCATCCATCACAAAAGGCTGAGAGACTCAGCGGCACTGCATCTGTTGTTAAAAGACAAAGCAGAAACCAAAGCACTCAACCTACCAACAGAATACACCTGCTCAACATATCCTGCAAGGATGACACTGACACTACGTTAAGTAGAGAGAAGGGGCATCCAAGTCCAGACAATGGCATAGCTAGTAGAGCCAGAGACCCAGGTTCAATCCTGACCTTGGGTATCATCTGTGTGGAATTTGTATATTCTTTCTGTGACCACATGGGTTTCCTCTGTGATGTGGGAAAAAACTGGAAAACCCAGAGATGTTTGTGTTGGTAGGTTAATTGCCCACTGTATTGCACCTAATGTGTGGGTGAGTGGTAGATTTTTAAAGGTGCTGACAAGAAAGTGGAGATAATAATAAAAGAGTTATTGCAGGATCAGTATAAATGAGGTGTTTGATGGTTGGTGGGGATACAATGGGCCAAAACGCCCGTTTCCATGCTATATATCTCCCTATTATCCTATGTCTTCATGGTGTCCTTCAGCCAGAAGAAGTGTTAGTCCCTTTGCATATGCATGTAGAGAGCTTAATCCAACCATTTCTCCTGAGCAGAGCTAGGACAAAATTGTTCCCAGAACTGGTTAAGTATGTTCAGGAAACAAAGTCTATATGCAGCCAAACCAACTAATCTTAAACCACCACAAGGGAGCTATGCTTTTTAAAACATACCCACCTGCCTGACAATCACTGAAACAGTACAATTTAGAACAATCTGCTCTTCCCATCAGTGCAACCTCACTGCTTTCCCCTCCTCCTTTACCTGACCCCTGCAGCTTTCCTAATTACTGCTCCTATCTCGTCCAATTGTTGTAATTGGAGAAAGGCAAAAAGCAATCAAAACTGTTCACATATTACATTCAACTGTTGTGAAATAGCCACATTTTGCATCATTATCTAGCACAGAAGTCAAACAACTGTTTTCAACATAAGATAGGAACATAATTGAGAGCCAGGAAGGCAAATGAAACAGTGTTAAAATTGATTCTTAAGTGCCTGAAAAGAATACAAAATTTAAGAGGATTTTGCAGAAAGATTCCTGGCAGTAAAACAGTAAAATGAAGTTTGTTTTGTCCATTAGACCTCCATTGATGATATTTTTTTAAACAAAGGGATAGTTTACACTTTTTCAGTCAATGCAGCTTGGAGCTTATTAAATTGTCAGGACATTTTTAATGTGGTTAACCACAAAATATCACAAGTTGCGGAAAATGAATTGGTCAAACATCAAGATACTGCACGTACTTTCTCTGACCTGTTAGATTGCTTGTAATACAATCACTCTTGGATGAGCTACAATATCCTACAGCTGAATTTTGGGCAAGGTTGAGCCATTGTCATTGTCCCATACTCTATCCTTGGTCAATCCCTATCCTAAACTATTTGTAATTTCTATAGTCTTCTTCACCCATGATGATTTTTCCTCCTCTTGTGCTCATTCAAAAGTTATAGTCATAGAGACTTACAGCATGGAAACAGGCCCTTCAGCCTAACATGCCTACGCTGGCCAACATGTTCCATCTACACTAGTCCCACCTGCCTGTGTTGGCCGGACTCCACAAAACCTTTGCTCTCTTCACTCTCACCTCAGAAACCAGTGTTTTTTCTCTTTTTCTTTTGCATTTGTACAAAACACTTTTGAACATTGAACATGACATCTCCATCAATGTGTTGATCTCTACATAAACATCACGGTAGAGGTAGATACATTTACATTTTAAGCAAACAACTTAAAAGATGACTTAATTACACGTGACTGGCATGCTCTATTATGATAGACCATAATAGCGAGTCAATTGAAGAGAGTACAAAAGGGGTTGCTCTACCTATTATGTAACTACCCCAAAGTTAAGATTTTACCTGAAACTTGTTCAGTGTGCTGCAGATTCTGCTCCGTGCTTGATGCTGGTGAGTTCAACTTCATCTATAAAAACCTGGGTACAATATCTATACTGACCGTTGAACGTGGTACTGAGAGTGTGCAGTATTCTGGAAAGGTGCTACCTTTCAGAGGAGATGTTGGATAAAGACACCCATCTCTTTCAGCTGAATGTAAATAGTCTCAGTGATTTCTTACAAGATATTAGACACTATTTATTCATAGGCCAATGAACATTTCCTGTCACACTGTGGTTTGCATAACTTGCCTTCCATAAATTGCCTGCCATGTTCCTGTTTCCTATATTACCACAATGCCTTGACTTCAGAAGGACTTTGTTGGCTATAACGTGTTTTGGGGTACTTTAGAGTGATGAAAGGTGAGGTACAGAATCAGAGAACTGTAACAGCACAAATTATCTTTGACTCGTAGAATCAACACCAAGTTCTTGAAGAGCAATGGGAATAATCGTGGTTTTCATAAGGATAGGCAATTGAAAGAAAATAATTTGCTAGACTGTTGGCAAAGAGTGGAGACAGAGTTTGGCATTGGTATAAAATCATGCTATGGTAAAGGAAAGACCAAATCTCACTGAATAGTGGAAGATGCATTAAGTAGTGCATGTTCTGCTCCTGCTCCAATTTCTTACTTTCTTGAACAACAGGACAGGGAAAAACATAATCAAAGAATAGCTAAAAGCTGTCAATTGGAGCAAAATTGGCAAAGATCCTTCAGGCAGAAGAAACCTACTAGACACTATGTAGGTTATCAGACCCACAAAGGTACATAGTTCAGGAAAGTTAGGAACAGAGCAATCTCCTGGATCAAGTTCAATTATAAAGTTACTTTTGAATGGGCTTTCCCAGTTTGTACCAATCTCGTTCCAATTTACCTAAACCTAGTCTGAGTTTTAATCCTAAGAGATCAGATACTCTGAGCTGGGGTGGGGAATATGCAATATACGTAGTTCATTACCTGGTTGTTTAATTACATATAAAAGAGTTGGTAGACACAAAATGCTGGAGTAACTCAGCGGGACAGGCAGCATCTGTGGAGAGAAGGAATGGGTGATGTGTCGGGTTGAGACCCTTCTCCAGACATCAAAGAGTTGGTTGATATTTGCCATCTGAATTGATTTTGCTTATCATTAAGCTTTGACGTGGGACCTGACTAAGTTTGCTTTCAGCAAATCCTCAAACACACTGTGGAATCTGCAAAAAAACATACTCCGTCCTGATGAGAAGAGCGATGGTGCATTTACGGACAATAAGATAATGTCGTTATGTCAAGGAGGACTCTCTCTAACTTCTTCAGTATAGAGCATGCTGACCGGTTGCATCGTGGCTTGGTTCGGCAACTTGAGCGCCCAGGAGCGGAAAAGACTACAAAAAAGTAGTAAACACTGCCCAGTCCATCATCGGCGCTGACCTCCCTACCATCGAGGGGATCTATCGTAGTCGCTGCCTCAAAAAGGCTGGCAGCAAGGACCCACACCATCCTGGCCACACACTCATCTCCCCACTACCTTCAGGTAGAAGGTACAGGAGCCTGAAGACAGCAATGTCCAGGTTCAGAAGTAGCTAATTCCCCACAGCCATCAGGCTATTAAACTCAACTGAAACAAATCTCTGAACATTAATAGACCATTATCTGTTAATTTGCAATTTATTTATTTGCTTATTTATTGATGTGTGTATATATATTTATATAATGGTATATGGACACATTGATATGTTCTGTATTCATGCCTACTATATTCTGTTGTGCTGAAGCAAAGCAAAAATTTCATTGTCCTATCTGGGACACATGACAATAAACTCTCTTGACTTGACTTGAACATTTTGTATTTCTAAAGGGTTGTTGGTGCTTTTCTATGAGGTCCACATAGCTTGTGCTTCAACTGAGCCATACTGAATTAATGACTCAATTTCTATTTTAATAGCTCTGTACAGAACCTTGTTACATTGTATGACTTCACTGGACAAAGGCAAATTAGTTACAAAAATGGAATACTATTAATTTATTGCCTGGGATAATTTTTGATGTTGTATTCACCACCCCATGCTGAAACTGTTTTACGAGCTTTATTTAAAACATAATTTATTGCCTTCTGGGGATTTCCAGGCAGAAGCAGCTAGATTTTAGTCAGGTGACAGCCTTATCTTCACAAGCTTGCAGTGCATTGATTGTCAGAACCAGCTTTCAGTTTGCCAGCACTCCTATATGTGACAGATACCCTACAGTAATGGCTGCACTGTGTATCAACTACAAGAAGGGAACTTTTCTTATGGATGGTACACAGTGCCATCTAAAGTAAAAAACTTCCAAACCTCTCGCCGAAATGGGCAATGGAGCAGACACATGGGAGTACCATCACCTCTTCTTCTGAGACACGCTGGCCTGACTTGGAAATAATCTACATTCCTTCATCATTGCTGGTTCATGAGTCCTGAAATGGCTTGTAGTAAAGCTCCAAGAATCCTCTATCAGACTATTCAGAGATCTTGATGACTCAGAATATGGACTGTCAGGTAACATTTTCTGCATTTCCGTCTGGCTCAATAGGGCTCCAGTTCCAATTCTCCCTTCTAACTCATCCCAGCTCCAGTTCCCAAGCTCCCTTCCGAGTCACCGGGCTCTGGCCCCGTGCTTCCTTTCACTCACTAGATCAAGTTTGCATGACCATTCCAAGGAGATGGGCTCTCCTTAAACTAACCAGTGTCCCTTTTACCACGCTCCCTTTAAACTTAGCGGGTTCACTGCTAAATTTATTGTAATATAATGCAAATCTAAACACAAAAGTAATTTTAAAATGTGATGGATAACATCTAATAGTCTGGAAAACTAATTCATTAAAGTCCCAAACATGGCAGATTATTGGAATTTTACGGTAATGGGAGTGTCTTCACCACACAGAATACAGCATGATTCAGGAAGGCAACTCAACCCGACATCGATAATGGGAATTTGCAATGGATAATGATCATCAGTAACTTCTACATCTGAAGGATGAGTACACGCAAAGAACAAATCAACACAGAAACAGCCATGTCGGCCAAACCAAACATGATGCTAGTGTCTTCTCTGCCTGCATGTGATCCATATCCATCACTCCCTGCATTTACATATGCCTATGCTAACACCTCTTGAATAGAAAACATAATTTCCAACTTTACTTCAATCCATAAGTCAAGGCATGAGTGAAACAGGAAGAGATTTCATTCTTCTGTTTTGAACTCAATGAGTTCAAATCCAATTCAAAGTGAAGGGGTTGAAAACATTACATTTCTGATGACTGCAAAATGGAACAAATTGAGGTCTGGAAATCTCACTATGCTTGCTTAAGGATGCAACTTATCAACACGGAAAATGTGTATAATTTAACAACAAGTGACAATAAATTAGCCACATGTTCAGAAGCCTGCAGGGGAGGAGCTGGAGGGAGAAATGAAAATGTCATATCAGTGCCCTGCATGAAGTGCTGATGTCGGTAATCTGAAACATGTCACCTCCAACAGTGCACTGGGGTGCCAGCACCAGCCCTGTGCTGAAGCCTCTGGGGTGGCTCTCGACTCACAACCTATGGAGCTGCGGAGGGGGATGTGAAGTGGGGGTTTTACTTGAGCAGCAGCCCCATTGGGAACACCAACTTTCCCTCCTGGCTCATCCAACCAGAACAAGCTGCTTTCCTGTTGCGTTATGGCAAGTGTCACGGAAGAAGAGCTGTTGTTCACTCAGAAGGTAAACACAAAATGTTGGAGTAACTCAGCGGGTCGGGCTGCTTCTCTGGAGAAAAGAAATAGGTGATGTTTCAGGTGGAAACCATTCATCAGACAGCGTCAGGAGAGAGGGAACCTAGAGGTATGAAAAGGTACAGAACAAATCACGACACAAGAAATATGGAACCTACAATGGTCCATTATTGGCTAATGAAGAGATGTAAAAAGTGCAACTAGCAAAACAACTATGGTGGGGGAGGGACATAGAGCGAGGGAATGCAACGGTTAATTTAAGTTAGAGAAATCAATGTTCTTAACGCTGGTTTGTAAGCTGCCCAAGCAAAAAATGAGGCGCTGTTCCTCCAATGTGCGTGTGGTCTCACTCACCATCTCTGCACTGAGGATAATGAATAAGTCCCTGACAACAGGGTGATGGAAAGAGGGTCCAGTTTTTACATTCAAATCTAAGCCGTAAATATAGTCATTCTCACTGATGCTGGAATGATCCCTTGTATAGATGATGGGTACTGCACAGAATTAACAGGACTCAAGTCATCCTGTTAATGGCAGGTCTTGCTGCATTTGGGTGTTGACTGTTTTATTATCTGAAGAGTCGTGGATGGCGCTGAACATTGTGGAATCTTCAGCAAACTTCCCTACTTCTGACCTTGTGACTGACAGAAGGCCACTGATGAATTGTCCCCTGTGGGCAGGGTGGAAGAGGGTTGGAGATGCATTTCTCCGGTCTGGGCTTCTTAAAATCTGGTTTGTTCCCTTTCCCAAGAGATCAAATGGATGTGGACAGGAGTGATGTGGAGAAATTGTGTGGGGCGCAAGAGGATCAAACATTGTTTCTATATTTGCATGACCTGGCACCAGGAGATCAAATACATTTGGAAAGGAATGGAGTAGAGAGCGGAGTGCATTCCATATAACCATATGACCATATAACAATTACAGCATGGAAACAGGCCTTCTCGGCCCTTCCAGTCCGTGCCGACCATTTATTTTCCCCTAGTCCCATCTACCTGCACTCAGACCATACCCCTCAATTCCCTTCCCTTCCATATACCTACCCACTTTACTTTTAAATGTTACAATCAATCCTGCCTCCACCACTTCTGTTGGAAGATCATTCCACACAGCCACCACTCTCTGAGTAAAGTAGTTCCCCCTCATGTTACCCCTAAACTTCTGTCCCTTAATTCTCATGTCATGCCCTCTTGTTTGAATCTTCCCAACCCTCAATGGGAAAAGCTTATCCACGTCAACTCTGTCTATCCCTTTCATCATTTTAAAGACCTCAATCAAGTCCCCCCTTAACCTTCTGCATTCCAAAGAATAAAGACCTAACTTGTTCAACCTTTCTCTGTAACTTAGTTGCCGGAACCCAGGCAACATTCTAGTAAACCTCCTCTGTACTCTCTCTATTTTGTTGACATCCTTCCTATAATTAGGCGACCAAAATTGTACACCATACTCCAGAATTGGTCTCACCAATGCCTTGTACAATTTTAACATTACTTCCCTACTCCTATATTCAATGCTCTGATTTATAAAGGCCAGCACACCAAAAGCTTTCTTTACCACCCTATCTACATGCGATTCCACCTTCAGGGAACTATGCACAGTTATTCCTAGATCCCTCTGTTCCACAGCATTCCTTAATTCCCTACCATTTACCATTTCCCAAAGTATCATTTTATGTGGGGACCACTGGATGGAGCAGGGAGACCGAATATTGTTACTATGTTGATGTGATCAAGTAACAAACACAAGCCCAGTTGAAACCGGTAGATCAGGACCAATATCAGGCTAATATGCTGGTCCGTACACCAGTGTGGCTGCTTCAACATGGTGAGTGTGGCACCACCAGGTTTGGGGACAGTTTCTTCTGAGCTGTTGTCAGACAACTGAATCATCCCACCACAACCAGAGAGCAGTGCTGAACCACTATCTACCTCTTTGATGACCCTCGGACTATCCTTGATTGAACTTTGCAGGCTTTACCTTGCACTAAAGGTTATTCCCTTATCACGTATATGGTAAATGGCTCGATTGTAATCATGTATTGACTTTCTGCTCACTGGATAGCATGCAACATAAGCTTATCATTGTACCTTGGTACACATGACAATAAACTAAACTAATCTGAACAATGGACTACCTGTATTGCCGTATCTTCAGGAAGTGTTTGCAAGTTGTGAAACGTGGCTAAAGAGAGGATCAATGTAGCACAACATGGTCATGGTCAAACAGCCTTGTCGATCAGCTACCTCACACCAAGCAAGGTGAAGTACCAGGTGTAGGAAAAAGGGACTGCAGATGCGGGTTTACAAAAAAAAAACACACAAAGTGTTGGAGTACCTCAGCAGGTCAGGCAGCATCCTTGGAGAACATGGATAGGTGACATGTCAGGTGGGGACCCGAAATAGTCTGAAGAAGGATGCCGATCCGAAACGTCACCTATCCATGTTCTTCAGGGATGCTGCCTGCCCCACTGTGTTACACCAGCACTGTGTTTTAAAAAATATATCAGGTGTCCATTTGTGGACTGTCACCAAGGAGAAGAAACAGAAATAAAATAATGTATTGGAATGATTAGAGCAGATAATAATTTCTCAAAACCGTTAAGCCCATTCTCCAGCAGTAAGTGATATATGGTAAAATCTACTTGGTGCATGTACTAATGTAACCTCAGCAGGTCACCACTGCTACCATGATTCCATGAAGCAGCTACATTTTGTCTCTCCCCAGTAAAATAAAGATAATATGTATATCTGTAGCAAGGTCATCTTTATACCTTATGGACAATTCAATATCACGAATGAAATATGTGAGCCAGTGTATATGTGAGTGTAGTATATTTGTCCATAGTTATGTAAATGATCACACATGTAAGTGATTAAATGATGTCTACATATACATGATGTGTGAACATATGTTGATTATTGATTACCTGAAGTCTATACGTCCTGAATCTCCTGGTGCCTTCTAGAGATTATTATAGAAAGTATGTCCTGGCTCTAGCCTGGCTCACAGACCAGCTGTAAATGCATGATGCCAGGTGATGATAGACACAATAGTGAATATGTTTCACCACTAGAAAACATAACAGGGTTTCAACAGAATACAAATACTTGTGTACTGAATGTCTGAGCTTGCAGGTCCTCTCAAAAATATTGTGATCATGAAGAGCTCTGTATAAATGCTAGCCTTTTCTTTTACATAAAGCTGGGTTTACTTTTAAAGAACTTATGATGAACAGATTTCCTTGCCCAGTATCAAGCACAATTCATAGGCTTAAGTGGAATTATGAATGTCAATTTACCAATACAGAAGTAAGCAGAATCAAAGATAATCACGTGTAAAAGTAAAAGACTTGTTGGAACTAATTTGTTATTGATTCAGTAGGAGACGGTGGTATGCAGCACATGCCGAGGTGCATGTAAACTATGTTGGTTCAGCATTTATTTACAACCTGTAATTATAGAATAACTACATTACACACTGAGGTTGGAAGCGCTTTGAGGAGTTTGCACTTGTCTAAGTGAGCATACAACCAAAATTTAATATCTTCTCCCTTTCATGCATGCCAACCTATTGTCAAGCACAAGATGGTCTCTGCTTATCCACTAAGGAAATAAAAGAGCATCCTTTCAAACATTGGGCTGCACACATATACATGATTGCACTCAAAAGAAAAATGCACATATACAGGCACAACACACTGCAATATATTCATTTGTAAATAAGTGAATGAGGCACATAAGCATGTGATCATTATCAAATGGTACTAAAGTAAGCACAAATTAGTTGATAGAAACATAGAAACATAGAAAATAGGTGCAGGAGTTGGCCATTCAGCCCTTCGAGCCTGCACCGCCATTCAATATGATCATGGCTGATCATCCAACTCAGTATCCTGTACCTGCTTCTCTCCATACCCCCTGACCCCTTTAGCCACAAGGGCCACATCTAACTCCCTCTTAAATATAGCCAATGAACTGGTCCCAACTACCTTCTGTGGCAGAGAATTCCACAGACTCACCACTCTCTGTGTGAAAAATGTTTTCCTCATCTCGGTCCTAAAAACATTCCCCCTTATTCTTATACTGTGTCCCCTAGTTCTGGACCTCCCCAACAATCTTCCTGCATCTAGCCTATCCAACCCCTTAAGAATTTTGTAAGTTTCTATAAGATCCCCCCTCAGTCTTCTAAATTCTAGCGAGTACAAGTCAAGTCTATCCAGTCTTTCCTCATATGAAAGTCCTGACATACCAGGAATCAGTCTGGTGAACCTTCTCTGTACCCCCTCTATGGCAAGAATGTCTTTTCTCAGATTTGGAGACCAAAACTGTACTCAATACTTCAGGTGTGGTCTCACCAAACCCCTGTACAACTGCAGTAGAACCTCCCTGCTCCTATACTCAAATACTTTATCCATGAATGCTAACATACCATTTGCTTTCTTCACTGCCTGCTGCACCTGCATGCCTACTTTCAATGATTGGTGTACCATAACACCCAGGTCTCGTTGCATCTCCCCTTTCCCTAATTTGCCACCATTCAGATAATAGTCTACCGTCCTGTTTTTGTCACCAAAGTGGATAACCTCACATTTATCCACATTATACTGCATCTGCCATGCATTTGCCCACTCACCCAGCCTCCTAGCATCCTCCTCACAGCTAACACTGCCCCCCAGCTTTGTGTCATCAGCAAACTTGGAGGTGTTGCATTCAATTCCCTCGTCCAAATCATTAATATATACTGTAAATAGCTGGGGTCCCAGCACTGAGCCTTGCGGTACCCCACTAGTCACTGCCTGCCATTCTGAAAAGGACCCGTTTACTCCTGCCTTTTGCTTCCTGTTTGCCAGCCAGTTCTCTATCCACATCAATACTGAATGCCCAATATCATGTGCTTTAAGTTTGTATACTAATCTCTAATGTGGGACCTTGTTGAAAGCCTTCTGAAAGTCCAGATACAACATATCCACAGGTTCTCCCTTATCCACTCTACTAGTTACATCCTCGAAAAATTCTATAAGATTCGTCAGACATGATTTACCTTTTATAAATCCATGCTGACTTTGTCCAATAATTTCACCACTTTCCAAATGCACTGCTATCCCATCTTTAATAACTGACTCTAGCAGTTTCCCCACTACCGATGTTAGACTAACTGGTCTGTAATTCCCCGTTTTCTCTCTCCCTCCTTTTTAAAAAATGGGGTTACATTAGCTACCCTCCAATCCTCAGGAACTACTCCAGAATCTAAGGAGTTTTGAAAAATGATCACTAATGCATCCACTATTTCTGTGGCTACTTTCTTGAGTACTCTGGGATGCAGACTATCTGGCCCTGTGGATTTATCGGCCTTTAATCCATTCAATTTACCCAACACCACTTCTCGGCTAACCTGGATTTCACTCAGTTCTTCCACCTTATTTGACTGCCGGTCCCCTGCTATTTCCGGCAGATTATTTATGTTTTCCTTAGTGAAGACATAATTGATGATCATCTTCATGTTCTCAGCCTTATGGTGTTATCACAACACCTTCAAGCAGACGTTCTCTGAAAATTAGATGAGAGAAAATCTCATTGATACTTGCCAAATTCTTACAGGACCCCAGGATTCCTGCAAGAAAGGGGTTGTTCTGGTTGAGGAGACTCCAATTAATGAGTCACAATTTCTGAGTAAGGGGTAGGCCGTCTAGAACAGAGATGAGGAGAAAAATCCATGCAGAGGGTGGTGAATCTTCTGGATAGCTGTGGAGGCTTAGTCCTCGAGTTAATTCAAAATAAATGTTAATGGATTTCTGGATATTGAGGGAATCAAGCGCTATGCGGAGTGTGCAGACAAAATGGTACTAAGGTCGAGGTTACTGAATGGTGGCTTTATCTTATCTCTTGTGTAGATCGTGTTTGACGTGGATAAGCTTTTCCCCATTGAGGGGAGGAAAGATTCAAACAAGAGGGCATGACATGAGAATTAAGGGACAGAAGTTTAGGGGTAACGTGAGGGGGAACTTCTTTACTCAGAGAGTGGTGGCTGTGTGGAATGATCTTCCTGCAGAAGTGGTGGAGACAGGATCGATTTTAACATTTAAAACTAAAGTGGATAGGTATATGGACGGGAAGGGAATGGAGGGGTATGGTCTGAGTGCAGGTAGATGGGACTAGGGGAAAATAAATGGTCGGCACAGACTGGAAGGGCCGAGAAGGCCTGTTTCCGTGCTGTAATTGTTATATGGTTATAGATCACTTACAAATATACAACAACTCGTGGTGTAGGCAGTAAAAGTAACCAGAACGCTTAAATGGTGCTTGGAAAAAAATAAGCACCAACTGAACATTATCGACAGCTGGATCCTTGTAATTCAGCAGCGAGGGAGGTAAAGCCAGCCCGACATTGAAGTCGTCCATAGGTGCAGAGTGAGCAGAGGGTGGAGACACATTGATGGGAAAATGGCTGCTCAATCACTTTTGTAGTCAGGGTGCAGAGAAAGGATGGAGATGTTATTTATTGCCAATAGTATTCTCCAAGCAAAGATCACGCTGAAGCAAGCAGCAACTGAGTACTGCTGTGAGAGTGCCAGGAGGAGTGACAGAGTCTCGAGACCTATCGCATGTTTACTAATCTGGTGGCCTCTCAGAGGGCCAGAGATGTAAAGAAATTGGAGGATTATTTCAATTGGTCTATTTGAAATTGCAGAGAATTAGAAGCTCAGCACAAGGAATCAAAGTGTAGGAGAAATGGCCAGCAAAGATATTGTTGCATTATCAGATTTATCCTCATGTCGCAAGCCTTATGAATTATTAAACTGCTTTCTGTGCGACTGAGTCAAGCGTGGCTAACGTGACCAATTCATTCAGCTCGGAGTATGTGGTACATTTCACCTGACCTGCAAAAGTGTAGCCTCGATAGAAATCGCATCGGAGAATCCCAGAGAATTTTATCATCACCAGGTACTACCAACAATGGCAGTTTAGAAAATTGAGGAGATTCAGTATGTAGACAAATACTTTTAAACTTCTACAGGTGTACAGTAGAGAGCATAATGACTGGTTGTATCACGGCCTGGTTCAGCAACTTGAATGGCCGATATCGACGAAGATTGCTAAATGTGGCCACCACTACCATTACAATTACTGACCTCCCCACCATCGAAGGGATCAACAGGAGTCGCTGCCTAAAAAAGTTGCATTGCACACCTGCCATTTGGAAGAAGGTGTCAGAGCCTGAAAATTGTCCAGGTTCAGGAGCAGCTTCTTCCCAACAATCATCAGGTTTTTATTGAACACTTCAACTTGTAATTAAGCTCCGAATTACATCGACTTGGGGGGCATTATTTTTGTCTTAACATTATTATTGTTTGTTTGTTTTTTATATACTGAACTTTTTTATTCTTTATTATGGTGTATACAGAGTACAATGTTTACATATCTGTTGCGCTGCTGCAAGTAAGAATTTCATTGTTCCGTTTGGGACATATGACAATAAAACACTCTTGACTTTTGTCTCTTGACTAAAAATGTCACCAAAGAAACCATTTGTAATTTAAATGTTTTTTGCAATATTATTTCAGAAGTACCTAAGGATTGTACCGTGACTAATTGTTCTCTACATGTTGCAACAACATGCGATGTTAAAGGCTACAGATGTTGGTCTGCCTCTGTGGAGAAAGCACACAGTACCATTGCTGCCTTGGCCCTCTAATGGAGCTGTCCCACTTGGGCGACCTAATCCGCGAGTTCTGGCAAATTTGCCCTCGATTCAAACTTGCAGCATGGTCGACACGAGGTCATAGGAGGTCTTTGTAACTCTCCTTCATGCTCAAGGGTAGTCCCCGTGTACTTGAGGCCTCAGCTAGGTCGCAGTGTATTTTTCAACGTTGAAAAATGCCTACGAGTAAAAAAAGGTCGCCATGGAAAAAAATCGATAGGTTTTTTTTTAAATCATAGGTTTAGTCGTAGTAGGCCAGCATGTTAGAAACATAGAAAAATAGGTGCAGTAGGCCATTCGGCCCTTCGAGCCTGCACTGCCATTCAATATGATCATGGTTGATCATCCAACTCAGTATCCCGTACCTGCCTTCTCTCCATACCCCCGATCGTTAGTCGTAGGTACTCGAGGGTAGTCGAAGATAATCAAAAGTAGTCAAAGGTAGTCGTAGACAGTCTTCATCATAGTCAAAGAAAGGTCGAAGGGAGGTCGAAGGAGATCGAAGGAGGTCGTCTTCACTCTCCAGTATTCGGTGTCCAATTTTCCCAAAGTTAGCTAGTCGTAGCTAGTCGAAGATAGTCTTCAGCATAGTCAAAGGAGGTCTTCTACATAGTCGAAGGAGGTCTTCAACATGACATTTTTTCAAACTCTCCTAAGCGCTCCTAAACACGCCAATTAGGTCGCCCAAGTGGGACAACCCCTTTAGTTTATCATCAACAATGGACAGTGTTAGTTTACCAGCTATCCTCAAGTACCTTAAAGAGTAATTTTGAAAGACAGAGTTCTAACAGATTTATCACAAGGAAATTGTGCTTTATGCTGTGATCTTTTAAAAGGAGAAATTCCTCCGACACAGCATGGGAAAACATTACACACGTACCGTGATCACAAGTCATTTGGGATCTCTGCTGTTAACCATCTCCAGCTCCAAAGAGGTTACAGAAAATTCTTGTTGGGATGCAGGCATACAATGTAAAGATTCAGTAATATAAATGATAAAGACATCCTATCACCAACACTTAGTTTTCTCCAGGATGTAAATTGAGACAATCAGCATGGTAAGATGTTTTCAGATCTCTCACCATTGTAGAAGGTTACCACAGACGATATTGCTTGAAATAGGTGATGTAGACAGGATGGAAAAAGTGCGAGGTCGAGCAAGTTCTGAGGACATACCTACACCAGAGAGATGAACTGGATACCTAAATAGGTCTGACTCTTGAGGCAAAATAATAATTGCCCCTTTGCTACAAAGGAACAGCAGGATCAAACACATTTATTACTTACATTTTGGAAGAAATCGTTGCCTCCGCAGAGGAAGAGAAAATATCGACTGACCAAGGTTGAATGGCAGGCAGTGACTAGTGGGGTGCCGCAAGGCTCAGTGCTGGGACCCCAGCTATTTACAATATATATTAATGATTTGGACGAGGGAATTCAATGCAACATCTCCACATTTGCAGATGATACCAAGCTGGGGGGTATAGTTAGGTGTGAGGAGGATGCTTGGAGGCTGCAGGGTGATTTGGATAGGCTGAGTGAATGGGCAGATGCATGGCAGATGCAGTACAATGTGGATAAATGTGAGGTTATCCACTTTGGTGGCAAAAACATGAGGGTAGACTATTATCTGAATGGTGGCAGATTAGGTAAGGGGGAGATGCAACGAGACCTGGGTGTCATGGTACACCAGTCATTGAAAGTAGGCATGCAGGTGCAGCAGGCAGTGAAGAAAGCAAATGGTATGTTAGCATTCATAGCGAAAGGATTTGAGTATAGGAGCAGGGAGGTTCTACTGCAGTTGTACAGGGTTTTGGTGAGGCCACACCTGGAGTACTGCGTACAGTTTTGGTCTCCAAATCTGAGGAAAGACATCCTTGCCATAGAGGGGGTACAGAGAAGATTCACCAGACTGATTCCTGGGATGTCAGGACTTTCATATGAGGAAAGATTGGATAGACTCGGTTTGTACTCGATGGAATTTAGAAGATTGAGGGGGGATCTTATAGAAACCTACAAAATTCTTAAGGGGTTGGACAAGCTAGATGCTGGAAGATTGTTCCCGATGTTGGGGGAGTCCAGAACAAGGGGTCACAGTCTAAGGATAAGGGGGAATTCCTTTAGGACCGAAATGAGGAAAACATTCTTTACACAGAGAGTGGTGAGTCTCTGGAATTCTCTGCCACAGAAGGTAGTTGAGGCCAGTTCATTGGCTATATTTAAGAGGGCGTTAGATGTGGCACTTGTGGCTAAAGGGATCAGGGGGTATGGAGAGAAGGCAGGTACGGGATACTGAGTTGGATGATCAGCCATGATCACATTGAATGGCGGTGCAGGCTCGAAGGGCCGAATGGCCTACTCCTGCACCTATTTTCTATGTTTCTATGTTTCTATGAATAGGGATGGTCAGTATCATTGAGCAGAATTGCAAAACCTGTAGATCTCCAGCAAGAAACTGAGCAAAGGGTGGAACAGTAGTGCAACAGATACCCAGGTTCAATCCTGACTATGGGCACAGTTTGTGTGGAATTTTACTTTCTCCCTGTGACCTTGTGGGCTTTCTCCAGGTGCTCCAGTTTCCTCCCACATTATAAAAACGTGCAGGTTTGTAGGTTAATTGGCTTCTGTGAATTGTCCCTAGTGTGTAGGATAAAACCAGTGAATGGATGATCGTTAGTCAGTGTGCACTCAGTGGGTCGAAGGGCCTGTTTACATGCTTTGTCTCTAAACTAAACAAAGAAAATAATGACCGAGTCCCAGAGAGGCCCAGGGTAAAAATCAGGTATGCGCTGATTCACCTGGACAGAGCGAAGCGTGTCTGGTGACAGTTGATTATGACTCTTAATTTGGGGAGCTGCATTTCTTCCAGAAAACCCATTTGTTGCCATACTCCACATTCTATTTGACGTGAAGTTATGGAAAAGGAACAAGTGCCATCTCGGGTAGACCATGATGGAGGCTTGTTTGTCTGGTTACGGCTCTGAAGATGCCAAAGGACGCAGCCTTTAAATTGCAGAGCAAGAAGCCCAGCACACAACCTGAAGCCCCAGGAGACCTGCAACCATTCAGAGCTAGGTTTGGAAGATTGCTGACTCCAGTATCTCAGTGACCTTGTGCCAACATAAATCACTTAAAGATTTGTAGATTTATACATTTGTATTTCTTTGTAGATGCACACCAAATGCTTGAGTAAAAGGAGGTTCCAACCAAAATGTCACCTATTCCTATTCGCCAGAGACGCTGCTTGAACCACTGAGTAACTCCAGCATTTGGTACTTTTTGTTTTTGTTTTAGAAATACAGCATGGAAACAGGCCCTTCAGCCCACCAGGCTCGCACTGACCAGTGATCTCTGCACATTACATTATCCTGCACACACTTAACATTTATACCACGACAATTCACCTACAAACCTGTATGTCTTTGGAATGTGGGAGGAAACCGAAGATCTCGGAGAAAACCCACGTGGTCACGGGGAGAACGTACAAACTCCGTACAGACAGATCTCTGGTGCAGCAAGCGCTGTAAGGCAGAGGCTCTACTGCTGTGCCACCCATGCCGCCCTATCTATCTTTAGTATAAACTAGCATTTATGGTTGCAGTTCCTTCCTACGTAGTTTCTTTGGATATTATTTTCTCCTTTTTGCTTTTCATTAGTAAAGGAAGAATGTAACCTACATGTCACATGTAATATTGGTAGTGTACCACTAATGCATTGTACCCATGAATAATTGGGCTCTGTTGAAATAATGGTTTGTATAGGAAGCTTCTGTGAATCTGTTTGCCTCTTGTGCGGCAAGGACATAGTTAAAAACATGTCCTTTCAGTAAGGTCATTATCAACAAAATATTTGGTTTGTTAGTTTAATTTGCCTTATATAATCCGGTAGCCGGAGAAAGATACTGAGACAACATTAATTCACACAGCATGCATGCACTCACCTTGCGCCACCTTCCCAGCCCCTTTAGTGGGAGATTGCTTATTGAAGTATTGAAAGTGATAATGAGTGGAACCTTTGCAACTTTCTCCCTTCTTACAGCAGATGATTAATGATGTGTGCCCAAAGTAGGTGGCTGCTTGTGTCAGCGCAGGTTGGCTCTGGGATGAACATTGGGTGCGTTTTAACCTTACATTTTCCGTAAAGCCTTTTTTTCTAATTAGGCAATGTCTAGCATAGAATTAGAAAGATAAGGCACCCTTCTTCCTCATATCTTCTGATAAGTAACACAAGCGACTTAGGAATTTCTTCTGCGCCCTGACCGACTATTCTCTGATTGTGTGCGAGCTGACAGAACATTCATCATTGGTGTCATTGATGATGCTCAAGCATGGGACTGGCAGTCGTAAACAAACTTCATACTTTAAAAAAATAGCAGTTCAACATTTGCTTATTTAAGATCGGGATATTAAAGCTCTCTCCTCCTGTTTTAGGCCTTGGTTTTTCCTAGGCTAACTATGAGGCTAAATATGACCTGTAAAAGTGAACTAAAACAGAGGACAGGTGATGCAATGTGTTTCTGGAGAGAGAATGGAGAATATAATAAAAAAGACGACTCTCCTGCCCACATCATAACTTGTACAAGTTTCTGGTTCCCAGAGCCTTAGTTTCAAAATTAAAAACCCTCAATAATCATAGAGCCATACAGCATGGAAACAAGCCCTTCAGCCCAACTTGCCCATACTAACCAACATGTCCCATCGACACATGTCCCCCTGCCTTCTTTTGGCCCATATCCCTCTAAACCTTTCCTATCCATGCACCTGTCCAAATGTTTCTTAAACCTGCGGGTAGTACCAAGTCAAAATCCATTCAGCTGCCCAGATCGCAAGGTCTGAATTTCTTTCCTGGTTTTCTTAATCTCTTTCGTCCTTTGAGGTGTTCCTCAAAACCTACACTTTGATCAGGCTTTTAGCTGTAACATATTGCACAATTCTGTGAATGCTCCCGAGAAATGTCATCCAATATTATAGTTTAGCTGCAAACTCTTATAGATGCAATATCTTGTCGAGCCAATCATGTCATATTTCTAAATGTTCTCACTGCCTTAAGGATATTTTAAGGGATCTTGTGGTGAGGTAAGCCAGGTTTTATTTACCCACGAGAGCCTTTTTTCCCCTCTAGATTGGTCAGCTATGTTTTAATTTGCAAAATGTATGTTTCATTCACTTTAATTTCCAGCATGGGAAGGAATAGCTGGATAACATGTTCTTTGTACACAGAAGGAAAATATGACAGATGTTGGGAATTAAAAATATATGTTGGAATGAATCATCAAAGGTAGGCAGCATCTATAGAAAGAAAACTCGTGACAATATTTCAGGTCAATGATCAGGTCAGGTGTCAGGGGTTACGGGGGGGAAGGCAGGGGAATGTGGTTAGGAGGGAGGGATAGATCAGCCATAATTGAATGGCAGAGTTGACTTTATTGGCCAAATAGCCTAATTCTGCTGCTATCATCTATGACCTTGCATCAGAAATTGTGTAAGGGTAAGGTGGGCACAGATTCCAAAATATAATTTCTGGCATCAAACTGGTGCTGCACTCCCTGTTTTCATGTTCTCCCTATTTGTCTGGTGGATGAGAGATGCAACCAAGCTGTCCTGCTGACTAATGTGATAGTTAGCACAGTTTATGTCACAAATGGATGCATGAATTCTGCACATCATATTGGGACAAATTTAATGTCTCCAATGCCTATAAAATCCTGGGATAACAAGCCAAATCTTGCAGCTTCTGGACACAGTTGGGAAGAAGATTCAAGCCATTCCGTGCAGTTTCAATGTCAATTACATTCTGTCTATGGGGAAAGAAAGGGAAGGATTGGAGAACTGAAAAATATGCTTTGATTAAAGTGTATATTTATGCACCTGCTTTTGATTTAAAGTGTTCCCTCAGGACAAACTACAAGCGGCAACAACAATAATAAAATAACACAGCTCTTATTAACTGCTACATATATTACAGTAATAACTGACATTTTGATTTGAATGTCTGTCTCTTCTTCATTATTCAAATGTGTGATTGCTAAATTCACAGTGAATCAGTGCATTTTTCTTTCCTATAAAATACTGACACAAACCCAATATAAATGACTGCATTGCGCATGTATCATTCCACGCACCTTTTAATCGTCTCATCAAGACGTTTTTGCAAAAGGACTTTGAGTTGTCTGGCCAATAAATTGCTTTTAACCGGCAGAACTATTAGCATGGGGACACTGCCATATTTCAGAATACTGAAAATGGATGACTTCCCCATCATCGACTTCCCTGCAGCTTAAGAAAAACGAGTGTGTTCTGTATCTAATTGCTTTGACACTCTCCACTGCAAAGCACACTTGTATTGGAAAGACCACCAAATAACACGTTATACTATCTTTTTCAGAAGAGAACACTGGGTGCCCAGCAATGAAAGCTTCCAAGTAAAAGCAGACATAACATGGCCCCTTTCAAATCTGCTGGTTTCAGTATACCTTGAATCAATGCACCTGAACACTCCCAAAGTGTATGCAAAATCAAAGACCTGAAGCAAATTAAAGTACCGATACACATTTTTGCCTTTGGACTGAAACCAAAAAAGATAAAATCTAAGATTTCAGTCCAGAATTGATTATTCCCTGCAGGCTTTTGTCTAATATTTCAGAAAGCTGTTGATAGAACATGATAGCTGTACATTCCCTGGGTAGGTGTTCGGTGGAGGAGTTACTATTCTCAGCAGAGCTTAGGGAAATGGAAAGTAATAATATGAGATGTACTGAGCAAGTGCCTAAAATGAAATTTTCCGTGTTGGGAATTAGGATGGCCATATCAGACTCGAATCTCAAAAGGCCCATGTTCTTTGGAGCTCTGTGCTCTTTCAATATTATTAAGGCTGAATTTGAAATGCAGAATGTAAGAGGAAAGAAAACTATTTAAATTAAGTTGTGAGAAAAATGCAGCAATGGACCATTGTTAGTTATATTAATCTTTAAACTTTTTAAATATTTTAATCAACAACAACATAAAGTGTCTTTAACAGAGTGAAGGTGCTTTTCAGGAGCTTCTGCAATAGAAATGTCAAATCGCATTGGGACTTCTGCACAATGTGGTAGGTTATAAGGGATTTAAAGATGGAGATAAGGAAGCTTCAAGCCCTAGCACTCAAGGGTTTCACCACCAATACTGAGTGATGAAAATCAAGATGCATAAGTGAGAACAACAAGAGTCACAGAGTGATACAGTGTGGAAACAGGCCATTCGGCCCAACTCACCCACACCAGCCAACAATATCGCAGCTACACTAGTCACACTTGCCTGTGCTTGGTCCATATCCCTCCAAACCTGTCCTATCCATGTACCTGTCTAACTATTTCTTAAACAATGGGATAGTCCCAGCCTCAATTACTTCCTCTGACAGCTTGCTCCATATACCCACCACCCTCAATAGGGGGCGCAGTCCTGTATGGTATGGCTGCCCAGCCTGCAGCTGTTTTTCACCCTTTTTTTAATTTTAGTGTGTTTAAAGTGTTTTGTTTTGGAGTCTATTCTTTTTTATGTGGGGGGTGAGGGGGGGGGGGGAAGGGGGAAACTACTTTTCCTGGTCCCTACCTGGTTGGAGAGGCAGCTTTTCTCCGGGCTGCACTTTCGACCCGTCCTCGCGGCCTACCAGCGGGCCTGGAGCGGCGTTTCCTGAGGGGGCCGCCCAGAACCTCGGCTTCGGCAGCGGCGGAGCGCTGGAGCGCCATCGCGGGGTGGAGCGGGCGATGCCTTGCTGGGTCGCCACGCTGGAACTCCGGTGAGCTGAGACCGCCGAGACAAACATCGCGGAGCCGCGGGTCTGTGGAGCGGCCGGCTGCGGGCGGCGGCGCTGAACTTTAACATCGGGAGCCAGTGGGGGAGCTCCATTCAGCGCGGCCTTGTCGGCTTCGGAAGCCGCGGACTCCAGTAGGAAGCGGCCGTTCCAGGTGTCCCAAGCCGCTGAGAGGATTCTCCCGACGCCGGGGCATCATCACCCGGCGAGAACGGCCTGGAACATTGGGCCTCCGTGAAGGCGACTATGGAGGCCTCAATAGGCCTGACTATGGGTGGATATGGGTTGGGGACTGGACTTTGTGCCTTCCCTCATAATGGGAACCATTGTGGGGGGATGTTTTTTTATGTTTAAATCTCTTTATTAGTGTTATGTTTGTATTCTTTATTTTATGTGCTGCATGGCAAGTAACATTTCACTACACCAATTGGTGTATGTGACAAATAAACTAACCTTGAACCTTGAACCCTGAACCCTTTGAGTGAAAAAGTTACCCCTCGGATTCCTACTAAATCTTTCCCCTTCACCTTGAACCTACGTCCTCAGGTCCTCGATTCCCTTATGGGCCTGTCCCACTTCGGCAATTTTTGGGTGACTCCAGGCGACTGCCGCAAAATTTTCAACGGTGGCGACAATTGTTGTGGTCGTAGGTTGACGTAGGTGTTGTCGTAGTTTGTCGCCAGATGTCGTAGTTGAATTCCATTAAAAATTAGTTGCTGGCAGTCGCCTAAAGAGTTGCCTAAGTGGGACAAGCCCATTACTCTAGGCAAACGACTTTGCATGTGCCCGATCTATTCCTTTTATGATTTTGTATACCTCTATAAGATCTCCCCTCATCCTCCTGCACGGCATGGAACAGAGACCCGGCCTACTCGACCTCTCCCTATAGCTCACACCCTCTAGTCCTGGCAACATCCTCGTAAATCTTTTCTGAACCATTTCAAGCTTGACAATATCGTTCCTATAACATGGTGCCCAGAACTGAACATAATATTCTAAATGGGGTCTCACCAATGTCTTATACAACTGTTACATGACCTCACAACTTCCATACTCATTACTCTGACTGATGAAGGCCAAAGTGCCAAAAGGTTTTTTGACCACCTTATCTACCTGTGACTCGACCTTCATGGAAACATGCCCCTGTACTCCTAGATCCCTCTGCTCCACAACACTACCCAGAGGCCTACCATTTGCTGTGTAGATCCTGCCCTTGTTCGACATCCCAAATTGCAACACCTCACACTGCCCTGTATTAAATTCCATCAACCTATCCTCCGCCCACCTAGCCAATGGATTCAGATTCTGCTGCAATCATTCGCAACCATCTTCACTGTCTTCAAAATCACTAACTTTTGTATCATCAGCAAACTTGCTGTTAGAGTTCTCAGATATTTTTAAAGTACAGAGATGAGAGATCTTGTGGTTGTGGAGGGATTTTAAGTAATGAAACCAGCTGGGCCTGGCTGTCCTACATTGTGTGCCGATGCATCCCTAAGCATGGCGTTTCACGACTTGCATGTTTCTGTGAAAGAAGAGACTGCAAAGTGCCACTATTGCATTGACATTCAGACAGTGTTTTTCTACCTGTAAATCCATGGGGACAGAGACACTGGAAGCCTCCAGGCATATTATAGCAGCTGCCATTGTTCAGACAAGGTAGAAGCTCGCATTCATTCACATCCAGCTCACATAAAATCCCGTGGTATCCCACTGTACAATTGCACTGGAACCTGAGGGGATAAATGCACAGACAAGCACAAATTACATCAATAATATCAATTAACCAAGTGTGCGCGTGATAAAAATACCTTTCATGTTATCCAAATGCACGTTGATTTAGGTCTTGGTTCTATTCACATACAGAGGTGGTATAATTAGCTGAAACTTAATTTTTATTTGGACTACGACCAGCGCAAAGTTAATTTGTTCCAGACATTCCCTGTCTTTGAACAGAGGTTGTATCCAATAGCAAATTAAAATTACAGTAATTTCAAATCACAAAGGGTATAGCCACAGACTAAGATTGGATGGAAAGCCTTTGTGAGTATTAATGGTTCTGTCTTAATTCAACTTACTCCAAATCGGTCGACTCCCTTTATGCCAAGCCCCGTTTCATGCGTAGTCTGCTAGCCGGCATTACATATATCACACACACGCACACTATTCTTGTTTTTAATACCAAAAGTAATTTATTTAATTACGATCACGATACAAAAACCAAAAAAAAACTAAAACCGTGGTAACATATCCACCACCATAGTACAAAATCACTAAACAGGGAGGGTCTCCAGCCCCTTAATGATACTTTTGTAATCTCTAGAACAGCCCCACTCCTGTTACTGGGATGACAGGCTCTGAGCAAGCTGGGGCTGGTCTGACACTGTACTGCGGATGGCATGTTCATGGAACACTCTCAAATGCAGGCACATCAATTGCTCAATTTAATTAAGGAGGAAGAACAAGGGCAAAATATGCCCATCCTATATTGTTGGCAATTGAGTAGCAATCCGTAACAGTCAATTGGCTAATCAAATCCATTGTGCTCTGCAAAGATTTCAGGATTCAAAAGGCCAGTATTTACAGTATCTTGTTGAAACCAGCCAAAAACATAAGCAAACGCATTGCACTGCATTATAGACACTTCTCCCTAATCCAGGGAACTAAGAAAAAGTCTCCCCCGGTTGAATAAACTCAAACAATTAACAGTGACCCCTTATTTATACTTTAGAGTCCCAGGATAAAGAATAATAGTGCACCTCTCTCTCAATCAAGGGGATCGATTTGAGATGGAAGACACCTCTGAGTCACACCTGGCCATGGCTACTAGACCTTCAGCAACAGTGAAGGAAATAGGAGAAATTATTTTTAAAAAGCTGAAGGACAAGCAGTCAATTCATGTTTTAAAGTTGCCAATGGCAAAAGGAGAGATCCAGATTGATTTAATTAATGACATAGAAGGAAAGATCACATGGGTCAAAAGGAATGAGACAGTATTTTTGTAAAGCAACCAGCCGCCTACTGAGGATCCGCCAAGGTTACCAATGGCTCTGGTTCAAGTACCCTCTGAGCTATGGGCAAAGCATAAGAATTACGTGGGGCGAGTGCAATCAGCCCCTGAACATAGAGTTACTTTAAAAAAGGGTGCTGCTTTATATGGGCTGCAGAACGGAGCCAGGCGTTTACAAATCTAAAGAATGCTAAGAAATCTAAAGAAATCTAAAGAATGCTATAGTTACTATTCCAGCACTGGGATTGCCAAACTTTAAAAAGCCTTTTCAACTTTATATGAATGAATTAAAGAGGTTTGCGACTGGGGTCCTGGTTCAGGAGCTAAGAGGGGGAAAAAGACCGGTAGCTTATTATTCTGTGGCTTTACCAGCTGTCGTAAATGGCATGCCAACTGCTTGCGAACTATAGTGGCAACGGCTACGATGACAGAAAAATCAATCCCCATCGTTCTTCATAACCCGTGTGTAGTGACTGTTCCTCATGCCCTGATGTTATTATTGAACTCAGCAGCTACACAACATTTCACAGCCGCTGGAAGAACAGGACATAGTTATCCTTTTATCACATCCAAACTATACTTATCAGCGATCGTCTGCTATGAACCTGACTACCTTTGTACCACTGCCAGAAGAAGGATGTGACCATGATTGTCTATTGCCACTGCCACTCCCCGGTTGGACTTCCAGAGTCATCCAATTGATAATCCTGACCTGGTCCTATTTACTGATGGCTCTTCACACTGTCTTAAAGATGACAGATTATTAGCAGGATATGCGGTGGTCACGCCACACCAAGTGCTGGAGGCAGATGCTTTACCATCCGTAACGTCCGCTCATGCAGCTGAGCTGTACGCCCTGACTAGTGCATATTGGCAAAAGATAAAAGTGATAATATCTACACCGATTCTCACTATGTGCTTGGGGTTGTACATGGCTTTGGGAAGTTATAGAAAAATAGAGGATCCATCACATCAACAGGAAACACTATAAAGCATGATAAACTGTTCTTACATTTATTGGAGGCTATCCAATAACAGCAAATTGCAGTTATTAAATGTGAGGCTCATACATCATCAGATGATGATGTATCAAAGGGAAACAGATCAGCTGATTATGTAGCCAAACAGATTGCCCTCAGGCAAACCCCAGAAGTACAAGCAGTTAAAATTAAGTCTGCAACACAAAGAAAGCTCCCGGTTAGCATTGATATAGCCCAGTTACAGGATTCCCAAAGCCTAGAATCACTCCAGGAAAATAATTCCTGGAGCAAAGCAGGGTGTTATCAAGACCCTATTGTCTGGGTCCACCCTGATGCTCAGGTAGTTTGGCCAAGGAGCCCATTTTTGTCCCAGTCTCGCCTAGTCCATGGGCAGGCTCACATGGGAAAAGAGGGCATGGCACACGCATTGTCCCAGCAATGGTATGCACCAGGTATATCAATTATAATTGATAAAGTTGCAAGAACATGTCTGGTGTGTCAACAAAACAATAGAGGGAAGACGCCTGCAAAATTTGATCACCTACCACAACCTGATATGCCTTTTGAGAATTTGCAAATTGATTTTGTACATATGCTCTCACCAAAGGGTTTTAAGTACATTCTGGTCATAGTTGATATGTTCTCCAGATGGGTGGAAGCACACCCCACAAGGAGGGATGATGCAAGGACAGTAGTTAATATTTTAATGAAATAAATCTATATTACTAAAACTAAGATCTTGACCGCTTTCGACTTTCTGTTTCATGATTTCCGAGAGAACGCCACCACTTACGGCCGTCATTTTTGGCCACCTCGCTCAGAGTCCTCCTCCACCAGACTAGGCTGGAGGATTGTTCCCATCAATGAAAAATCAGAGAGTTATTAATGTTTTTTAAAAATGTCGCCATTCTCTCTGCTGCCCCCGCTGGCAGCAGGGGGAGGGACTATAAAACCCGGAAGTGTCGTGCCTCACTCAGTCTCTGCGAGATGCAGGAAGCAAGAGGGTCATGGCTCTCTGAGCTGCGAATAACACTGTACACGCATCTACTCGACGGTGAGTCCACTCGATGTGGTTGTAAAGTGTGCGAAATAATTTGTCTTGGCTTTTAAAAAGTGTTCAGAAAATGGATTGGTTGTAAAGTGGCTGCTGCCAAATTGTTTGCCTTGCCTTTTAAAAAGTGTTCAGAAAATGGATTGGTTGTAAAGTGGCTGCGGCCAAATGGCCTTGGCTTGGTTTCTAAAATTGTTGCAACAGTTTTCGGATGGATAAAACGTGAATAAACAGTTTCTTAGATCAGGACTGTGTTTAATTGCAAAATTGGTGCTCATTCCTTGACTTCCGCTTAGTGGCAAAATGGCGCCAATGATGTAATTTCCGGTTAGCAGCAAGATGAGGCTGACTACGTAATTTCCGGTTTGTGGCAAGATGGCACCGACTGCAGAAGGCATAGTGAAGACGTCGTTGAATAATTCAAGAGGGCTGACTGCTCTGTCTATGGTGAGTATGTTTGTTGGACGTTATTTAAAGCGTGTTTTTGCTTCAGCAGCCTCTACAGGAGGCTTTAAACATTTGAACCATTCGGTTTACACACTGTATATTTATCACATTCTGAAGTTACTTGCCATTTTTGTATTGTTAGTATGTGAGTGTGTGTGAGAGCCTCTGTGTGTGTGAGAGTCTGTGTGTGAGAGTGTGTCTGTATGTGTGTGTTTAAGAGTCTATGTATGTGTGTGTGAGTGTGTGTGAGGTGGAGGGTGTGTGTGATCAACAAATAACAAATAGCACAAATAATAGTCTTTCGTAGTTCAAAGCTTATTCGTTATGTTTAATAGCCTGATGGCTGTCAGGAAGAAGCTGTTCCTCAATGAGGATGTTACAGTTTTCAGTTTACAAAAGTCGAACATGACTCCAGAAGTTGGGCATAAGTCAGTCAGTCCACAAGCCGTGATTCAGTCTGTCAATCCAGAGGCCATGAGTGAGTCAGTCAGTCCAGAGACCACGAGTTAGTCCCAAGGCCGCGGGTCCAGAGGCTATGAGTGGGTCACTCACCGCTCACCCCCCCTCCACTGGCATCCCCACCTCAAGACGCTGCACTCTGCCTGGCTATAGGATGCATCCCCTCCTGAAGCCGCCCCCATCACCCGCTGCAGGACACCCACTCCCTCATCAGCCCACGAGAGCCCCCACCTGAAGCCATCCCCCTCCCTTGGCTGCAGGACGTTTGCCACCCCACACCCCGCCTTAAAAAAATGTTTTGCACAAATTCTTCCGTGAGTCCAGAGGATTGAGAATTACAACAAATTACAACCGCTCAATCTATCTATATTAAAATAGAATTAAAATGAACAGCAAATAGTCATCAAAGGGAGTGAGCAGCAGAACACAACAAGACACAACCAGAAAGAACTTAATAATTGCTCTTATATTTTAAGAATCATTCACATTTTTAACTTTAATAAATCATTTTTCCACTTTTCATGCTTGCATGTTCTTCATCACAATGGGAACCTAATAGGAAGGAATGGCTGCTCTGTGGGAGAGTCGCTAAGAGTGCATGGGCGGAGGTTGTGGGGAGATGGACTGAATGCATGGGGGGGGGGGGGGGGGGATGGGGAATGGCAAGGAGCAGTGGGAGGGATGAAGGGAGGAGGGGTGACTGAATGAACTGCCATCATACCAGCCGTGAGTGACTGCACTGCCAGCCCACCAGCCCCGAGTAAGTGAACTGCCAGCCCACCAGCTGTAAGTGACTGAACTGCCAGCCCAGCAGCCGTGAGTGACTGCACTTCCAGCCCACCAGCCATGAGTAAGTGAACTGCCAGATCACCAGCTGTAAGTGACTGACTTGCCAGCCCACCAGTCGTGAGCGACTGCACTGCCAGCCCAACAGCCATGAGGAAGTCAACTACCAGCCCACCAGCTGTAAGTGACTGAACTGCCAGCCCATCAGCCGTGAGTGACTGCACTGCCAGCCCACCAGCCCCGAGTAAGTGAACTGCCAGCCATTCAGCCATGACTCACTGAACTGTCAGCCCAATAATCCATTCAGTCCACCCTCTCCCCCTTATCTTTCACAGAGTCTGTCACGCTATATTTAAGAGGGAGTTAGATGTGGCCCTTGTGGCTAAGGGGATCAGAGGGTATGGAGAGAAGGCAGGTATGGGATACTGAGTTGGATGATCAGCCATGATCATATTGAATGGCGGTGCAGGCTCGAAGGGCCGAATGGCCTACTCCTGCACCTAATTTCTATGTTTCTATGTTTGGGCACAATTTCTGGCAGTTTCTCAGCTGCTAGCCTGCCAGGTCTGAGTGACTACTGCCAGGCCTCAGTGACTGAGCTGCCTGGCCTCAGTGATTGAGCTTCCAGCCCAAGAATCCATTTGGCCCACAATGTCCATACTAGCCCTCTGGAAACCAGTCCCCTTTGGCCCACAGCACCCATACTAGCGCAACAGAAAGCCCCCCCCCCCCCCCCCCATATATCCCCACTGGACAGCAATATTGAAATTGGTGGAGAGGAGGAATATTGCATTGGGTGACCAGCCCTCCTGTGTGATGCTGGGACCCAATGGGACCCAGTTAGTCTAGTAATACCTAGATTCAGGATACTCATGGGAATAAACAGTGACAGAGGAAATCATTTCACCAGTAAATTAGTTCAGAACCTGTCGAAGGCTCTTGGGTTCCAGTGGGATTTACATGTACCATATCAATCACAATCCTCAAGGATGTGGAAAGAGTAAATGGGGAAATAAAAGCTACTTTGACCAAAGTATGCCAGCAAAATAGGTTGTTGTGGCCAGACACCTCACGAGATATCGATAGGGTGACCTATGACAACAGGACCCCGATCCCCCATGACTCCTGAGAAGGTAGCCTTGATATGGAATGATGAAATAATCCTTAAGATATGCTCAAGCCATTTGTGTAACAGTTGGTAAAATCTATGAGAAAGTTAAGCAGGCACAGATCCCTCCGACAAAAGGAAATATGCACCCGTTTACACCAGGAGATCAGGTTCATGTGTGAGCAATGAACAAAGATTCTTTCTCTTCCAGGTGGAAAGGACCATATTTGGTGCTGCTGACAACAGGAACAGCAGTAAAACTAAAAGAAAAATCCGATTGTATACATGCCACCAGATGCAAAATGCATCACTCAGACGGAACCCTCAAGGAGAAGGAAAAGCAAGAGCCGTAAATTTTTGTAGTGTTAAGACGATGATAAGTGTCAAAATGTAGACATTTTCTTTATTAACTATCGTTGTAGTATTAAATTCTTATGAATACATTAACATTATGTGGGATCATAGTGGACATGAGAGCGAAGAGAAACATCTAGATAGTTACAAGAAACTGGATGAAGGTAGAAGTTGGAGTATGAAATTCAACTAACAACTTTCACACTGAACATGGCGAACTTACAGCTAAAAGATAAAACAGGCTTCCTTATCTGAATAGAATAGTGGGTTTGTGCCCATATCCCTGTGCATGCTGATCAGCCATGATCATATTGAATGGCGGTGCAGGCTCGAAGGGCCGAATGGCCTACTCCTGCACCTAATTTCTATGTTTCTAGAAGGTATCCCTTTGCGAGCTCAAGCAGGGTTCAAACCAAATTATAATCATTCAAGTATGCCTCCATTTTTGCAACTGATTAATGAGAAAATATTAAAATCCTTTCTTACTATGTGTTGAACACAAAGACCAAGGAGGAGGGAACTGTGGAAGAAAATATTAATATCCTTCCTTACTTAATTTTGATTGGATTTGAAAAAGGTAACAAAAGGGTGTCTGGATGTGACAATTGGCATCTCTCGTTGACCAGGTGTAGAAGAGGTTTGTGGGAATCGGCAAAGTAAGATTAGACGTATTACCTCTTATTTAGGAATATGTTGAAGGATGGGCTGTAAATGTTAACATGAAATAGTAGACAGAGATAACGAAGCTCATTTTGCTCAGCAGTGTGTTACAGGAGACCACCCACTCCCCCTACCGCTAGTAACGTAGATAAGTTGCAGTAAATTGGGGGTTTATGTTTGGCCAGAGAGGGGGATGGTGGCACGGGCCGCCTAAAAGGTGAGATAGAATAATGTCAAGATGTCCTTGTATTATGTTTGACTTGCATTAACCATCTGTCGTTGAATCAGATTGACATCATCCAAAAAGTATGTTATGACTAATGAAATAAGTGGTACCCATGTGGTAGATTGTATATTTTTGTATAGCTGTATCTACCAAAAAAAATGTTGTTCACTGCACAGTATAACTGTCGGCTAATTCTGCGGTGAAGTCAGAGAACTGGTGAGCAGTTAACCGCTGCCATCTCTCCATGATATCATGCAATAAATTCTCTTGAAGCAAACCTGTGAAGTCTCCGCTTTTCATTTTCCTTTAATTTCCATCTAAATTAATTTATTCCACAAATATCGATTTGACATATAGGTGATCGTGGGTTATAATGGACTCAGTGGGCCAAAGGCATGTTTGCATGCTATATCTAAAATATTCTAATATCTAAAGTTATTCTCAATGCTTTTAACCATATAACAATTACAGCATTGAAACAGGCCTTCTCGGCCCTTCCAGTCCGTGCCGACCATTTATTTTCCCCTAGTCCCATCTACCTGCGCTCAGACCATACCCCTCCATTCCCTTCCCGTCCATATACCTATCCACTTTACTTTTAAATGTTAAAATCGATCCTACCTCCACCACTTCTGCTGGAAGATCATTCCACACAGCCACCACTCTCCGAGTAAAGAAGTTCCCCCTCATGTTACCCCTAAACTTCTGTCCCTTAATTCTCATGTCAATTCTTTTGCCATCATTTACCTCTCAAAAGATTTTCCTGGGTTAGCACAATCCAATTTTTTGAAGATTGCAGTGTACAAATTGACCTCTGCGTCCCCAACAATGCAGCAGTACCTACACTTCTAAACAATAATTAGCCCTATGTGGTATCCTGAAGTTATCAAAGGTGCAGTATAAAAGCAAGTGTTTTCCTTTATCTATATTAACTTTGCCTTTTTCTAATCTTCTGTTTAGATCGTCGGAGGGCAGGTATCGTCTGTGACGTCATTAATAGTGATGTTAGCAGCTTACGATATATCCCATGAATGTCTATAGATTCACTGTGATATGATAGGAATTACACTATAAGCATTAAAGTTAAAACTTCAAGCACATTTTGCTTATTTTCCACTCTTGGGGCTATTTCTATTTGAACAGCGAGTACTGGAGAATTCAAGCAGGAGGTGCAATTGAGCTTAATAAAGTAGATATTCCCACAGCTGGTTATGCAGGTGTGAGTCTGCTTATTCCTCACTGTCAGAAGGGCAGTAACACATAGGGGAAAGTGTGGATTGGAGTCAGGGCTATGTTGTGAGGTTAAGTCTCTGAATAGTACTGCACCAGAACACAATTCTCCATCCTGAGAGTGTCGAGGGCACAGGATTGTTCCCTTCAGGCCTGCTGCTGTAAAACAGATTAATGTGTCTGGCTTGGATATTCCCACTGATTTTTAAAGAGTTGTGCAAATTTCATGGAAATTCCATTTCAAGCTGCAGCCTCATTTTTTGTATTTGTAAGTGTTCGACCACGAGGTGGCTCATCATTACATCCCTGTTATTCAGTTAGATCATTATTATAGTTTAACTCGATCTCCCAATTTTGGCTCCTTAACCATCAGTAACTCCAGATAACAAAATCCATCCAAGCCACTTGTTAATATTTTCAACAGACCCCACCGTTTTTATTTAGGGGAGAGAGTTCGAGATGTTGACAATTGTTTGTGAGGAGTTGTGCATCTGATAGCATCCTCAAGCATCCTTATTCTCATTTTAAATGTAGAACATTTTGTTCTCTGGTCAGAGACGACCAAAAATAGCATAAAGAATGAAACATCAAAATGGCGTCCGGCACACTGCTCAACTTCCATCGGGGCATCGGTATTTTGCTTCAAAAATGATTGATGAAACGAAAAAACCATGGGACCAAAAATGAATCCCACAGTTGAGGAAGTCGACGACATAAAAATGTCGCTGACAGAGGAGGTTTCTGCTGTCAGACTACAGCAGAAAAGTATTTTGGATATAGTAGAAGAGGTCAAGGCTCTGAGTCTACAAAACGTCGAGAAGGAAAAAAGGATCGCCTTTCTGGAGAACTAGGTGGCTGATTTGGAGCAATGCACCCAGATGAACGCACCATAGTCACCGGGCTGGAGACTAAACCCCGTTCATACGCCCGGGCGGTGACGACGAGGAACGGTTGGGAACGCCGTAAGTTGGACTCAACTCTGTGGAGCAACAGGTAAAACAAGGGACTAAATGAGGATCATCCAACTCAGTAAAGGATACCGAGTTGGATGATCAGCCATGATCATATTGAATGGTGGTGCAGGCTCGAAAGGCTGAATGGCCTACTCCTGCACCTATTTTCAATGTTTCTAAATAAATACTACATACTACCATGACAAGTTCTGAAAGAAGTCACTTATATCCGTCGGGTGATAATGATGAACCACAAACAACAAGGATGACAGAATGTGATAAACTGGGTTTGAAAACTTTTGAATATACCTAGCATAAATCTCAAGATATGGAAAATGATCATCATCCAGAAAATAATTTGTTCAAGAATATCAATAACAATTGCTGCTACTGCAGAGATGAACAGTTTAACATGAAGGTTAAGTCGGGTCATAACATCAATTATTAACTTTAACAGCAGAAGCCCATGTGCCAACTTCCAAAACATCAAAGAATATATGTTAATTCAAGAAACCATTCAATATAATAGCTATATCATAGACATGGATCAGCCCCGAGAAGGATGTGGACTTTGAGTTGATTGGATATGAATTGAACAGGAAGAACAAGAATGGAGGGGTTGTGGCTTTGTACGTGGATAAACACTTCAAATATAAGGTGGTGGAAAGCATGACAGTAGCAATTCATAACGTGCTAGAATGTATCACAATAAATACCTGTACGGAAAAGAAAAATGTAATTGTGAGCTGTATATATAGAGCGCCAGGATCTAATATTGAAATATCCACCATCAGGGGCGCTGAACGATTGGCAGCCCTGCCAACAGTCTGTTTGTTTTTATGTCTATTTTTTTTTTATTTTTTTTTATTGCATTTTATAAGTTTGTGTAAATGTTCTCTGGTTTGTTTTATGTGGGGGGATTTTGTTTTTTTTTTTTAAAGTTTCTTTCCTTGCCGGAGATACGATGTTTCCGGATCGCTTCTCCGATCGCTTTGCGGCCTATCACCGATGGAGCCGGAGGCCTCCACGGACTGACCTTGGGCCCCACCACGGGGCACAGACTTAATATCGGAGCCGATTGCTTGACTGCGATTGCTCCAGCTGCGGCCTGCGGACTTACCATCAAGAGCTCGCAGTCTCGGGAGAGGCTAGTCGGGAGCTCCGACGCCCAGAGCTGGATCGCACCAACGGAGGACCCAAAACGCCGCCTGCTATGGGAGTGAAGATCGTCCAGTCAACGGAGGGGTCGAGGCCCCCGATCGCGTGAGAGCTAAGTGAAGAGATTGAACTTTTTCTTCGCCTTCCATCACAGACTCTGTGGTGGATGTTTATGTTAAGATGCGTTTTGTGTATTCTGTTTTGTATGACTGACTTGGCAAGCAAAATTTATTGTATGTTGCAAAACATACTTGGCTAATAAAGTATTATTGTGTTTGTGATTGTGATATTTAAGGATTGGATGAAAGAAATATTTGGTAAAACATTCCAAAGATTTATGTTCATCTGTGGGGATTTCTACAAAGATCTGGGAAATCTAAATAAGCATAGCATGACAGAAGAGATTATTATTGCAATGTATAGCATGAACTTATATCCAAAAATCACTAGAGCTAGCAGAATTACATCTCACGCTAGTAGGTAATATATTCACAAATGTTATGGTACCTAATACACTGAGCGGGTTAATAATAAATGACATCAGTGACCATTTGACAGTTTTTGCAATCTATATCAGTAACTATAAGAAGGATAAGAATGTCTATAACCTGAAATACAAACGAGCGAGGATGGAAGAATCTATGAATGCATTTAGAAATGTACTACCATCACGATTGGAGAATAATATACGAGGAAGAAGACATTGACCAAGCACATGAAACATTCTTAAATATATTCACACCATTGTATGACAAAAACTGTCCAATAAAACAATACAGTAGATTATATAGATATTCCATGGATTACAAAGGAATTGCAAAGGGCCTGCAAAAAGAAAAATACTTTATATAGTCCATAAAGGTGGAAATGAAATATAAAACATAAAAATAAGTTAACTTATATTATGAGAATATGTAAGAAAGAATACTATAATGAAATATTAATATTATATTAATGATAAAAATAACAATATTAAAGGTATACTAGACCAAGGGGGACCCGTTGGGTCCCGTCCGCTCAATGCACGGAGGAGGGAGAGAGGTGCAGCTTTCCACGTAACATACACACTAACCCCCCCCCCCCCCCCGATATTATATTAATATTATTAATTCGCTCCTTTAACTCCATCCCCCACCCTATCCACATGCATAACCCCCAACTGTGCAGGCACAGCTAGAGGGGGGCGTGCGGCATCACAGGGGAGGGCTGGTTCCTGAACGCAATACTGCACCACTCTCCCATAGGATCTAGAAAATCAAGTTACGCTTAGTATTTCATCGATAACGATAAGAACATAAATAATATGGATGATGTGGTTAGTGGTTTCAACAAATTTTTTGTAAGTGTAGGAACAACACAATTGCCAGAAAAAAAATCAATGATCCAGAGACACCCAAAGAGGGGACTGATGATGATTATGGAGAAAGAAATCCAACCTTGTTTTTTTTTTTTTTTTAAAGAGCAGTAGAAGGAAACAACATCATGAAACTTGTAAACAAATAAGGACAAAACTTCTACTGACTGGAATGAAATTGACATGACAATAGTTAATAAAGTAATTGATGGTATTGCAAAACCACTAATGCACATCTGTAACTTGTCATTTCTAACTGGTAAATTCCCAAGCAAAATGAAAATTGCAAAAGTTATACCTTTATATAAAACTGGGGTAGACACCACTTCACAAATTGTAGGCCTGTTTCCTTACTTTCCCAATTCTCCAAGATACTGGAAAAACTCTTCACTGAAAGACTAGACATTCATTGAGAAGCACAAATTGCTGCCTGATGGTCAGAATGGATTCAGATCAAACAGATCAACATGTATTGCGCTAATCAAATTAAAAGAAGAAATTATTAATTGTATAGACAAAAAAAAAGTGTAATGACTGTTTATATAGGTTCTCAAAGTCCAACTTCAATAGCCATTACTCCTTGTGGATGTGGTGGGGATATAGTTTATGCACTCACCGTACTCTTCAGATAGCAAAAATAAATCTTCCAAACGCTGTTTCTTGTTTAATTGGTCTTTTATGGAAGTGGTACAAAACAAAGAATTCATAACTTTTGTGTTCTTATTAACTGTTTTTTCTGCAGACAATACAGTTGTGACCGTGCAGTTGGTACTGTGTAGTAAAAAAATGTTTTCTCACCATCCTCCGAGACGAAACTAAATTCCCAATCTATGAGTCTACACTAGTCTCCCCCGAAATAGACACACCCCTCTATGTATCAAATCCCACCTTCCAAAGTACAGACAGATAAAAACTAGAAATATGGCTATAATATACTGACTTAAGCTTAATGGCTCCTACAAAAAGTATGCAGTGGGAGTATTTGTAGATCTAAAAAAAAACCTTTGATACCATTGATCAGAATATATTACTTGATAAATTGGAAAGGTATGGTATCAGGGGGGTTGTGTTGGATTGGTTGAGAAGCTATTTAAGTAACAGGCAACAGTTTGTGAAGATAGGCGAGCATAAATCAACATCTTTGCATATTACTTGTGGAGCACCTCAGCGGTCAGTATTAGGACCCAAATTGTTCATTCTGTATATCTATATTACTCAAAGTCTCATCTTGATCACTTCCTGTTGTTCTGTATATTGATTTTAGAAAAATTTCTGCCATTTACGGCTGTGATTTTTGGCCAGTCCCCTTCTGCTGCACAGTACAAGAGGATGTTTCCCATCGATGAAAAATAAAAGAGTTATTAGTGTTTAAAAAATGTTGAGATTCTCTCTCCTGAAGGCCACGCCCCTCCCAGAGGGACTATAAAACCCGGAAGTGTGGAGGTGCCTCAGCTCTTTGCAAGATGGGGGAGCGAGAGGTCACAATTCTCAGTCTAAGCTGTGAATAACACTGAACATATGTCTACTAAAAGGTGAATGGTTTTACTGACCTGTCAGTGCCCTTAATGTGGTTTTAAAATACAAAAGGATGTTTTGGTTTTGAAAGTGCTAAAGCGAGCTGCCTTGCCTTTGGTTTTGAAAGTGCTAAAATGAGCTGCCTTGCCTTTGCTTTTGAAAGTGCTAAAACAAGCTGCCTTGCCTAATTAGCTGCCTTCTATACCAAAGCACCCAGAGAAAACCCACGCAGTCATAGGGAGAACTTGCAAACTCTTCATGGACAGTACCTGATGTCAAGATCAAACCCAAGTCTGTACTGCTGCGAGACAGCAGCTCTACCAGATGGTGGTTCATTAGGCCTTTCCATAGCTTTATTGGGTGTCTTTCTCACGAAAGACACAGACTGGGGTGCAAACCCAGCCCGTCCCGGGTGCCTTCTTTCCGTGCCATCAACTGTCTCAAGTAGTCACCAAACTATTCTTGGTTGTCACCCAGTCTTTTCCTCAGTGCCACTGGCCAAGCCAGACTTCAGTGTGAAAAATATCTTCCTGACGATAACTATAAAAGTTACAATTATCTTACTTTTTTTTTAAATATGGGAGTTTTCTCTTTTCAATGGCTCTGAGCAGTGAGAATAATTTCATGAATTCCCATATTTTTAACCAGTGGATCTCACGAACATCATGTTGTTAATTTGTAGCAAATCACAGCCAACCTCGGTATACCTGTGATAAGAAGGCATAACACGTTTTAAAGCAGCTAAAGAACTAGTTAATTGGTACAAGTGGTGACATGCGTGTAGCTCAAGCAAAGGTACAACTTCAGCATCTTACCAGCATTTGCCTCCCAGGGGATTGACAAATGCACTAATCATATACTGATATGGTGATAATCATTTGAGATAATTGTGAGTGGATGCATTTTAGACTTGGAAAACAAGGTTGGTAGTGACTGTATCTGCCGAAATCCGATCGTTGCCAAAGCCGATTGGGTATATTCTGGTGTTGTGATATCCACCTTTTGGCCTTCAAATATCCCAGATGGAACATTCATTCTTACCCCACCCCGCTCTCCTGCCTTTGTCCGACTGACATACACACACAACCTCGCACCACTCTGCCTTGTCCTGTCAACTACAGGAGAAAAATCAGGAATTTAAGGCTGGGAAGAAGGCTATTTGACCCTCTGTGCCGATGCCAAAACAGCAGAATCATCACTGCCAGCTAACAATCAAACAATATTGATTGCAACTTCCAATACTGTTGTAATTAATATTCAAGAAAATGGAAAGAAAAGCATTTATTCTCCAATTCCAAAATGGAATGTTTTATGAATTATTTGCAGAAATTTCTTGTAGATCAGTCTGTAATTCCTCCCAAACCCCAAACTGACAGCTCAGTATTGTATTTAGATTGGGATGCACTGCAGTTAAACGAACTGCATAGATCAGATTATCTGGTTACCCACCTTATGTCTGCTGGTTTAGGGAATATGCTGCCCAATGATTAGATGCCAAGTATGGGCGAACATTTCTAAATTGGTCACAAGATGCAGCCAATTTTCATTCATCCTCTTCCCCCCCCCTCCCCATCTCATCTTTGCTAAAATGGAAACCACAGCCAAAGCACACTGTTCTCAATAACCTGCGGGATTGGCCTAACTTCTATGAATTGTGATGTTGATGAGGCTGCATTTGGAGTACTGTGTTCAGTTTTGGTCACCATACTATAAGAAGTTGGAAAGAGTGCAGAGGACCATTTGCCAGGATTCAAGCACCTGAAGGGTCCTGACCCAAAATGCCACCTATCCATGTTCTCTAAAGACTACGCCTGTGGCTCTTCTGCTAAAGTGAACAAGAGGGACAACTTCCATGGGACTGATGCTTGATTTGGTTTAATCATGAACATTGAGGCACACGAGCCCTCATTGCCCATTCTTCACTGAGTTTTAAAGAAAGGTGACAGCTGGATTCTTGAACCACTGCAAAGATTTTCCCACATTGACATTGGCAAAGACATTTCTGGATTTAGATTCAAAGTTAATTAAGCAAGAACAGTATATTTCCATATCATAATGCTGCAAGGTTTGGAGAGGAACCCTCAAATTGCTATGGTTCCCTGAACCTAATGCCCTTGCAATTCTTGACGGCAAGGATCACATTTAGGAATTGTTGCCAAATAACTCTTCACAGTCTAATTTATAGATAACATATAGCGACCATTAATATGTAAAATACAATTTTCTTGGAAAGAGTATTTCATCGCATTCTTGCTTGCACCTTTTGGATGGGGGGGGAGGAGTCAGGTGACAAGTTACACGTCATATTTAGGGTTCAAAAGCACACCACCATTTGCACTTTATCAGCAGGTGACAACTGCCAAAGCATCATGTGGGTTAAATTGAGAGCCCCACACTCTTCGTATCTACAAAGCACAGCCAGAAATATTTTACAGCTTTATTGACAAAACATCTGCTTGCGTTATTTTTACAGATCCTGCTACCAGCCATCTATCACATCAGTGAAAATAAACACATTACAAATGTACAAGAGAAAAATACTCTCTGTCCTTGCTATCCTTTGCACCATGTCCTACAGAAATGAAACACTGCAACTCTGACGCACCTCAGATCATGCAACATCTCTCACTTCAAACGTTTATATAGAACGTTACTTTGTACATGTTCACAGGAATCTCATATTCCCGAGCCGCAAAACCAAATAAACGTCACTTGTCCAAAGAAATTCTGACTCTAGCCAGTCTGGAATTTGAAGCCAGGCTTTAAGTTCATGCACAGGTTGCAAATCACTACTATTTGTGGGGATTCTTGGGAATTACAAAAGAGGTACCAGGTCAAGTCTTCCCCAAGAGTGCAGTCCAGCGCACAAGAGGTTTAGCAGCCGAAAGTCACACACCATCAGGTTCAATGATACAGGTTCAGGAACCGCTACTTTCCTACAATCATTAAGTTCTTGAATCTACCACAAAACCCCAATCCAACCTCACAGCAGAACATTACAACCTTCTGTTGCACTACCAAAGGATTTATTTTCTAATTGTGTATGTTTTACAAAATACCTTGGTTTCCTCCCCCCCCCCCCCCCCCCCCCACACATACACCATCTCATAGGAGTTATGTATAATGTATGTGTAATTAATGTTTTCGGGCATTGTCTGTGCTTATATGCCTGCGATGCTCTGGAAGCTAGATGTTCTTTGCATCTGCACCTCACCCTACATGTGCAAGTGACAATAAACTCGATGACTTGACCATGGTGCATTGGCACCCAAACCCATTCATACTGAAATTAATGTTTAAAGAGGGTCTCAACCTGAAATGCCACCTATCCATGTTCTCCAGTGATGCTGCATGACCTGCTGAGTTATCCAGCAAAGTGTGTAAACCAATATCTACAGTTTCTTGTTTCAATATTGAAAATGCCTGGTCTACAAAGTGGCTAGAAGTATGGACTTAGCAAGGTGGAAGGACTCAGTTATTCAAGGATGTGATTGAAGTATCCTTGAAGAGGTTCAACATACCCATTGTTTGGAACTTCTGTCCCACGGATCATTCAAAGTGGAGATGAAACGCATGCCAATCGGGCACGTGGCAGAAGGAGCACATCACCTCAAGAAAATCTGCCTGTCTTGTCGGTGAACTAGTAATTCCTGAACTAGTGCAGAAACCTCCTGAACCCCATCTGCAGGTTGACAGTAAGCTGCCATCTTAGCAAAAGTAAAGACAGAATGGCCCAAATTGTCCAACCACCCATTATATTCCTTAGCTGGCAGGCATCTCTTCAACAAGTCTTCAGCCAATTCTCCCAATACCTGTAATGGAATTAGCAACCCAACTATGGGTTGGTAGGTTAATTGGTACGCATGGGTACTAAACAAGCATTAGATTTGCACAAGTGCATTGCTTCACATGTGTGCACAGCTTGCTTCATGTGTTAATCTTCATTGTAGGAAGAGATCACTCTGCACACACGACCTGACATGTTGTGCTCAGGCTCACTCACTCTATTACAAGAGTACACCAATGGAAAACAAACCTGAGAATCAGAATCATACAGCCATTCAGCATGGGAACTGGCTTTTCAGCCCACCAAGTCTGTGCCGACCATTCATTTCTTATTCTACCCGCGTTCCGATCAAAATCTCCAGGTTCTACCACTCATGTAGACACACAATTTATAGAGGCCAATTAACCCACCAACCCGCACGTCTTTGGGATGTGGGAGGAAACTGAAGCACCAGGTGGACACCTATGTGGTTACAGAGAGAACATGCAAACTCCATGCAAACAGTTTCGTACATCAAGATTAAGCCAGAGTAACTGGAGCTGTGAGGCACACCAGTTGTGCCATGTGTCACTGAAAACAACATCCAAGTTACAAAAAAGACTTCCATTGCTTGTTTATATTATTTGCAGCCTCAATAAACACAGAAAGCTCCTCCCTTTTCTCTTCATAAAATATTTTTGTGATTATTTCACCCAGCTCACTGATCACCCTATTGGCTTTTTCCCCCTTATGTTCCTTTGTACTCTTGTGGTGTTTCTCCACTGTGTATGCAGCAAAGAATTTCACTGTGCCTAGTCACATGTGACAATAAAGTATTCCTATTCCATCAGACAAAAAGCTGTGGTTTTGGAGCCCAGTTTGCTCAAAGGCATTTATTACTGTTATTTTGCAACCATCAGCATCAGAGAAGGGTTCAGTCAAGCCAAAAGCTTTGGGAAGAATTCTGTGGTTTTTGCTGGATTGTTATCCCTTGCCTGGAGTCCAATTTTTGTCAAAACAGCTACCGTGAGTGCTCAAGGGAAAAAAATGCTCCTCACGTTTTTGATACTGGTTTACTCAGTGGCTTGCTGATCAAAGAGCATTGCCTGGTGAGAGAGTGGAGAAAAACCGGTTTCATTCCCTGATCACACAGAATGAAGAGGAATTTCCAGTGCAGGAACAGTTCATGTTGGCCGTTTGTTCTTTACATTTCCACTCCAGTCTCCTCCCATCCTGCATCATTTCATTCTATCCGCTGTGTTAAGTTGCTAGTTCAATGGCTGAACAGGGTTCAGGTGCCAGGGGATCTCTCGCTGGAAAGGTGCGAGTGTGTAAGTAAATAAAATAGCCACTGTGTAAGCAAATAGAATGGCTCTAGTCTCCCTCTATAGTTGAGTAGCTGGCTTTTCATCCAATCCCACCTTACAAGTGAAATTACTGTTGGAAAGCTCAGTGCCCATTCCTACACCACCCACACCTCATAATATCTCAAAAGAGGTATATCTTTGCAGAACAAAGGGACTTGCCAGGTTCAGTGGGAGTCTCTCTGGTGTTGCACCAGAGACCACAATGGCACGTTAATAGTGACAATCTGGTAGGATTGTGGTCACAACCCCTAACCCCTGAACATAACCCCACATACAACATACGTTGGTAGCCTCTGTCCAAAGGTACACCACCTCCATTACAATCAGTGATGCACAACTTGTAAAGAACTCAATGCTTACTGTAAAGAATCCTTGGCAGAGAAGTCATGCAGGTTGTGCAAGTTTCCAAATCAATTAAAAATGAAAACAAAGGATTTCAGATTTTTAAAAAAATTAAAAATTCACAAATACACAGCAAGGAGGTACATTCTGAGAAAGGTGTTCAACAAGAACTCTTGTTTCTCTTTCTACAGATGCTGTCAGACAAACTAAGTGTTTCCAGCATTTAGAATCAAGGAACTGCAGTTGCTGGTTAATACACAAAAGGACACAAGCTGCTAGAATGCTAGCAGGTTAGGGAAACATCCCTGGAGAACATTTCAAGTTAAGACTATCCTTTCAGATTCAGATAAGTGACATCTTGGGTTGAAATGAAGAAGGGTCAGAGGGAAGGAAAGTCACAACCAGAAATGTCACCAATCTATGTTCCCCAGGGATGGGGCCTGACCTATTTAGTTTCTCCAGCACCATGTGTCCTTTTGTGTTTCCAGTGTTTTCTGTTTTTACCCCAACCCTCCAATTGCCCTCAGCTTCCTGCTCCAGAAAAAAAGATTACCCTTCAGTGTGTATGCCTACATATAAAACAAACAAAATCGACCAACTGGCATCTGGAACCCAGCCCAGGAATGCCTCAAAGCTGCTGAGGGGACAGGAGTTAAATATTTGTGAAAATAATTGCTTCAAAGAAAAATAAATCACTCTTTTATATGTTTATTTTAAACAGTAATTTAGCAATAAGCAGAAGTTTAATTTTCTTCTTGATTAGATTTCTGTTACGGTTTGGGAAAACAAAATGATTAGTATTTATCCATCTAAATCTCCACAAAATGTGTATTAAAATCCAGCGGCATGCAGGAGTCGTGCAGTGGAGCATCGGGCATCAGGCACAGACTGCTGTGTTAATCTTACTATTTTCAACAACACACAAAAGAAATTTGAGCAGTTATGCCTGTGGGGCAGAGTTAATGTAGTAGAGACAACAGACTGGTAAAGAGCTACAGCTGGAAGCATAAGGCACAAAGCTAATGAAGAGATTTGGAAACAGTGCGAGAGGTGGAAGATCGCCCAGGATTTTGTAACTGGACTGATTAACTACCGCTAGTTATAATTTTATGTTATTATACCCGAGGTATACTCATGCCGACTGCTCTTCGAAAATTAATTCCATGACCCGATGCAAGTAATTTATTCCATGACCTGTCGATGCCCACAACTACCGGAAGTTAGAGGCAATCATTGGAGGTCATTTGATTAGAAGCACAGACATTGTGGGTACAGACATGGTGGACCAAAGGGCCTGTAGTAAGTAGCCTATTCAGCTACTCTGTCATTCTATTTAACCTTGGCTGGTCTGTACCACAAATCCATTCACATGCAGTCACACTGCACATATTCAGACCATTTGGCTGCTGAGACCATGCTGACCAGAGGGCACCCATTTACAGTGTCCCCACATTCATCCCATTTCATTCTCTCCATACTCCCATCAACTCTCTCCAGGTACGCGCAAACACACACACGGTAATTAACACTGGGCAATTAACCTACCAATTCCCGTATCTTTGGGGTGTGGGAGAAAACCAGAACACCGGGTCACAAAAAAAATCACAGGGACAACATGCATTGAACTATACTCACCGGAGGCGAGGCAGTGGTTCTACCAGCTGTGTCATTGCATGTGTAGGACAGAACTGCAGATGCTGGTTTAAATCAAAGGAAGACACAAAATGCTGGAGTAACTCAGCGGGACAGGCAGCATCTCTGGAGAGAAGGAATGGGTGACGCTTCGGGTCGAGACCCTTCTTCAGACTGACTGTCCTGCACTCCATGTTTTGTTGTAGCCTTAACCTACAAAATATATCAATCTGCATCTTGATCCAGTATCAAAGTGTTTGCAGAGGCAAAGAGTTCCAGATTTGAATAAATAACCCCCAATTCCTCTCATAAACAAGTCGTCTGGAATATCATTTCCACAGCAGTGAAGTAGCTTTTTTCGCAGTGAATTTGTTGATTCCTTTGATCATGATTGAATTGTTGTTTGCATCTGGGCAGCATCTTTGACGATCAGCAAACCAACAAAGCTACATCACCAGGCCTTTGGGAAAGATTAAACTCTAGGCCAATTTTATCTTTGTACAAAACCACCACTAATGGGATGGCTTTAAGAGCAGGTAGTGGATGAATGAAAGAAATGTTATCAATGTGCAGAGCAGAGTGGTATGGCATCAAAACAGGTCCTCTGCCCACACATCTCTGGCATTATTGCCTGTATTCATTCCATAACCTTCTCTGCCCTGCTCATTCAAATACCTACTCAGATGCCTCTTAAATGTGGTTTCTGCATCAATCACTTCTTCTGGCTACTCATTTTAGATACAAACTATTATCTGTGTGAAATGTTTGCCCCCGAGATACAGAGAGACAGCACAGAAACAGGCCCTTCAGCTCATGGAGTCCACATTGACCACCGATCACGCCTTGCACTAGCACTTCCTGCACACGGGGTCAATTTACAATTCTCTTACCGAACATTGGTGATCAGAGTTTGAGGATGTGTCATACATTTCTAAAATAAGAATTAAATTGCATTGATAAGGCGATTAAAATCCACAGTCCATTTGGTAGTAGTCTTGTTCTGAATCAGAAGCTAAGAGCCTCACTCTAAAGACTTGAGCACAAATCAAGGCTGATACTGCAAAACAGTAATGAGAAAGTGTAGCACTGTTGGTGCTGCTGATTATTGGATGAGCTATTAAACCAAATGCTAACCTACCCTCTCTAGCAGATGAGCTCGCAATTATCCTGACCAATATTTATGTATTACCAAACACTTACATCCAATAACATAGACACTTATTTCAAACCAGTTTGCGGAACCTAGCTTTTAACTATATCTGCTTTTATACTGCTGGCATTTTTTAAAGTAATTATGTTTCAGAAATATTTCAATGGCTATGGAGCCCTCTCTGCAGCCCTGGGGTTGTGAAGTTTGCTAACCTAACGATGATTGCTGATGTTCATAAGTGCTGAAGAAGGGTCTCAACCAGTAACGTCACCCATTCTTTCTCTCCAGAGATGCTGCCTGTCCTGCTGAGTCACTTCAGCATTTTGTCTCTATCTTCACAAGGGCAATGTTCAATTAACTGTTGCCAAGGCTTCGGGAATGCACGTATTTAAAGTCAATATATATAGGTGATAAATTGGAACAAGACAGGAAATAAAATATTGGGACAATATAAAACATGATTATTGTTTTGTTATCTTCTTCAAAATCTTTCAATAATAATTGGTCATACTGGAGGGGCAGCCATAGGAAGGAGTGTGAGCTTGAGGTGGGGATCCTGTGATAAGACCTTCGGGAATGTACTCAGCTGGAGCAGTGTTTTCTTTCATCTGGCATGGTCAGGCAAACCATCGGAAAGAAGGATGCAGAGACAGGTAATAGCAAAAGTCAAACAAATGAACAAGAAAACCCACACTCAAGCAAGTCAAAAGCAGTGTATTGCAATCAAAGTAAATCAATTCTGGGAGGTTTAATTGCACTATGCAATTTCATTATTGTCTAGTTTTATTAATGTCTCAATGATTTGAAATGCATCTGATTGAAAGTTAACTTGGAAACCATGTGATTTCATTTAACTTTCTTAGCCTATAATTTGATGTTTTAAATCCATGATACATTTTCTATCTGCGTCAACACATAATATAATAGGTTGCATTAATCTCGAGGAATAAGAAGCAAGGAGCAGATACCACCTGGACAGGAGTGGTTCTATTCAAATGGTATAAAATTTGGTGGAAATAGCAACACCGCCTTGCTTCTTTACTGGGAAGGCTCTACATAGAGCACACTTCAGAACCTTCACAAAGGTGTCCCAGTACATCAATCAGCCCCTCAAGCCCACTCCACAATTCATTGATCCCAATTATCTTCAAAATAAAAATCCATCACTACAAGTTTGCACGTTTCCTGCCGAAATAATGTTTTGACAGTTTAAATTTCCAACACTCTCAGTGCGAAGAAAATCGTCACTTAATATCCAGCTTCAACCAGTCAACCTAATCGAGCTGCTGCCTCACAGCGTCAGCGACTCGGGTTCGATGCCGAATGTGGGTGCTGTCTGTACGAAGTTTGTATGTTTTCCCCATAACCTCGTGGGTTTCCTCTGGGTACTCCGGCTTGATCTCACACTCCAAAGACGTACAGATTTGTAGGTTAATTGCTTCTGTAAAATTGTCCTTAGCGTGCAGGAAAGTGCTAATGCATGGGGCAATCATTGGTTGTGCGGACTCGCAAGTTTAAGAGTCTAAAGCCCTCCAATCAGGTTGCATACCCCAATTAGTTGTTTTATTAATCCAATTCTAAACTAATTTAGGTGACTTAAAAATATTATTGCCCTTCTCTTACACGCCTGAGTAAGCTGTCATCTTATGTTAATCCTCCTTGAATCATTTTGTTGAATCTGCATTATTCTCCCTCTCAGACATTTATACCTAACTGGACAATAGACAATAGGTGCAGGAGTAGGCCATTTGGCCCTTCAATCCAGCACCGCCATTCAATGTGATCATGGCTGATCATCCCCAATCAGTACCCCGTTCCTGCCTTCTCCCCATATCCCCTGACTCCGCTATTTTTAGGAGCCCTATCTAGCTCGCTCTTGAAAGCATCCAGAGAACCTGCCTCCACCGCCCTCTGAGGCAGATAATTCCACAGACTCACCACTCTCTGAGAGAAAAAGATTTTCCTTGTCTCCGTTCTAAATGGCTTACTCCTTATTCTTACATCCAACATCGGGAGGTTCCGCCTGCCTCTAGCGTGTCCAAACCCTTAACAATCTTATACGTTTCAATGAGATATCCTTTCATCCTTCTAAACTCCAGAGTGTACAGGCCCAGTTGCTCCATTCTCTCAGCATATGACAGTCCCGCCATCCCGGGAATGAACCTTGTAAACCTATGCTGTACTCCCTCAATAGCAAGAATGTCCTTCCTCAAATTAGAGGACCAAAACTGCACACAATGCTCCAGGTTTGGTCTCACTAGGGCTCTGTACAAATGCAGAAGGACCTCTTTGCTCCCATATTTGATTCCTCTTGTTATATAGGCCAACATGCCATTCGCTTTCGCCACAGTTGTAGCAGCCGGAGGCTCCATCCATGTCCCTGGGCTCCCACATTCTGCAAGGCTCACACCGTCTCATCTGCCCCAACACGTGTTTACCGCGTTCCGTCCTTTTGGGCTTTATGCGTAGCCTTCTCTCCTCAGCCTCGGGTACAGAGCGGAGCAGTTTGGAGCTCCAGATTTGATCCAAGCACGGTTTGAGCTGCTGGAACACGAGTTCTACCAATCCATGATCTAACCCTCTTGTGATTAAGGGAAACATCCCATTAGATGTTTTAATTGTTTGTTGTACCTGCACACTACTATGCAATGATTTCTGGATCTGGACCTCAAATCTGCTAGGACCCCAGCTGTATTACACCCATCTCTGCAATTGGTTCCAGTTAGAAAATAAGGCACCAGGGTGAACATAGCACAACCCTCATGAAATTCTGTAATAGGGTTACAGTAGCTTGTGGAAGTTCATACAATAACAAATGGTGCATGGTATAATAGCGTTGTGATTAACTTACTTAACTGACATCAAGAGGTCTGATCGAATAATGCAGTGCAATGTGCTCAAATTCACCAGAGCAGTGGGTGAACTGAAATGTAGGTAATTACATTATTTCTGTAATAAACTTGTCAGTAAAGATAACCATGATACTTTCAAATTGGTGTAAAATGCATATGGTTCACTAGTGCATTTCAAGGAAGGACATCCACTGACCTTACCTGGTTCAACTTACAGTATATGCAACTCCAAATTAAAAAGAAAAATCATAACTCTTAACTGCCCTCTAACCTCGTGACTGCTCCGAAAGTCACTCAGCACAAGGGCAATTGGACATGGACAATAAACACTGGCATTGTCAGGACACATAACTCTTATGAAATAAACAAGAAAACTAACCATCCGTTGGTCATTTGTGGAGAAACAAGAAACTGCAGATGCTTGGATCTTGGGCAAAACCTGTCGAATTCCACCAGCACTTTGTGTTTTGTTCTTAAGGGCCTGTCCCACCTGGGCGTCATTGCGTGTCATTTACTCGGCATAATTTAAATGTCACGATGCGCGCAAGGTGTGCATTACGTACACGCATGGCGAGGCGTGGTGGCGTAGGCAGGGACGAGCGGCGCCCCAGGATTTTGGGATACACCAAATTTGCGTGACGCGCAAATGACACCCAAGTGGGACAGACCCTTTAATCATTTGTATCCCCTTTGCTGGTGTAAATGTTTTTTTCCCCCAACACTATGCCTTAATCAGGTAACCTCAGTGTGATTCTAACTCTCAGGAGTGCAGCTCATCTGAGAGAAAGCAATTAAAGGATTATGGACTTTTCAATATCACTGTTAAGGGAAAATAAATAGTAGTGTGCACTAATACAAAAGACATCAATTTCTCAGACCAGAATTTAGTTTAATGTTCTAATAGCAAAGGAAGATAGTAAATTGTGACCTTAAAAGAAAAAACACTGCAGAAAGCTCAGGACAAAGGAATACATTATGTAAATGGTAGACAGTTCTTGCAAAAGAGCTTAGCAGGTCAAAAAAAGGTGTGGAGATTAAGTGGAATTCAGCAAGTTAATAAAAACAAAATGAACATTAAGAGATTGATAGGCAAGGTATACAACACGATGAATTTCTGAGTCGCAAAGGAGAATGCTTTTGCAAGGGCCTATATTTTCATTCTTTGCTTATAATAGATCAATACTAAACAGACCCCAGCTCTTAAAGCATTCAAGAAATGTAAACTTCAGACACAGCTCAGAAATAGGCCCTTTGGCCCACCTTTTCCGTGCTGACCAGCAACTACCCTGTACACTAGCACTATCCTACATGCCACAGCCAATTTACAATTAACATACAAACCCATACATCTTTGGAGTGTTGGAGGAAACTGTAGCACCTGGAGAAACCCACATGGTCACAGGGAGAATGTCCAAACTCCGTACAGACAGCAGCCAGAGTCAGGATCGAACGAGTCTCAGACGCTGCAAGACAGCAACTCTACCGACTAGGAAAAGGGGAGATGCAACGAGACCTGGGTGTCATGGCACACCAGTCATTGAAAGTAGGCATGGAGGTGCAGCAGGCAGTGAAGAAAGCAAATGGTATGTTAGCATTCATAGCAAAAGGATTTGAGTATAGGAGCAGGGAAGTTCTACTGCAGTTGTACAGGGTCTTGGTGAGATCACACCTGGAGTATTGCGTACAGTTTTGGTCTCCAAATCTGAGGAAATACATACTTGCCATAGGGGGAGTACAGAGAAGGTTCACCAGACTGATGTCAGGACTTTCATATGAAGAAAGACTGGATAGACTCGTCTTGTACTCTGTAGAACTTAGAAGATTGTGGGGGGGGGGGGATCTTATAGAAACTTACAAAATTCTTAAGGGGTTGGACAGGCTAGATGCAGGAAGATTGTTCCCAATGTTGGGGAAGTCCAGAACAAGGCATCACAGTTTAAGGATAAGGGGGAAATTTTTTAGGACCGGGATGAGAAAAACCTTTTTCACACAGAGAGTGGCGAGTCTCTGGAATTCTCTGCCACAGAAGGTAGTCGAGGCCAGTTCATTGGCCATATTTAAGATGTGGCCCTTGTGGCTAAAGGGATCAGGGGGCATGGAGAGAAGGCAGGTACGGGGGATACTGAGTTGGATGATCAGCCATGATCATATTGAATGGCGGTGCAGGCTCGAAGGGCCAAATGGCCTACTCCTGCACCTATTTTCTATGTTTCTACCGTTATGTCACTGTGCCACCCAGTTATCATCCCAAAATTAATGGAATAGGAACCGTGAGAATTTAAGTTAGTACATTGTCAGAACATCCCCCAAGCCTTCACACAGCTGTACACATCTGGTTTAATGGAGGTAAAGGTGCATGGTGGGTAAACAAGCCGAGTCAGGTAGTTGTTCAACTGATAAAAGCTTTTAAAGAAGCCATTGGCGGAAAGTAAAATAGTTTAAAAAATTGTTTATCCAATTTTGGCCAGATTTTCCAAGCATCAGGCAGCTTTAAAAAGATCAGAAGGGCTGAACTTGGAAGGCAAGCACTGTTGCAGTATTGCATACATGCCGGAAGATAAACAGTTTACTCAAATCCCAGCAACCAAACCTGCTCTCCTCACCATGATTGCTGGCACTAAAAATACATGTGATGATTCTTCATCCCATTTCATCCAACCAAACAGAATGTTATTCAGCTCATGAATAATTCTGTCATACATGTTCACTCTTTAAAACTTACCCATTTTCAAGATCCAGACAAGCAGCGTTATTTTGGCAGGGTCCAGATAAACATTCATTAATGTTTGTTTCACAATGCGTTCCAGAGAAACCTGGCAAGCAGAGGCATCTAGCAGAGGAGGAGAAGAGAATTAACAGCAAGAAAAATTGCTTACAACCATGTGGGCATTAGAGAGGTTGCCATCAATAGCTAAAAGAAAGGAATAACAATAAGCAATTAATCTGCATGTCTAACACTTCAAAGGATGGTTGTTAAAATCAAGTCAAACACGCAGTGACAAATGAACTCTGATTTAGTTACTAATTCTGTTGGTTTGTGAGTGTTGGTGCAATTCCCATTTCAGAGACTAAAATCTAAGCTGTCACTCCAGGCCGACTGTGAGCGAGGTCATATTTCATCAAAGATGCTCATCTGCAGTCCACCCACAAGTAGACATCCTGTGGTATTTTCTCAAAGAACAGGGGAGTTCTCCGAACAGTCCTGGCCTGTATACATCCTTCAACCAATACTGTTAAAACTGATTCTTTCATCATTACATTCAGACTGTGGTATCCTACTGTGTTGAAATTGATAGCTTTATATCACATATTATCACAGTAAATACGCTTACAACAGTATTTAAATTTGTTGCAAAGTGCTGCGGCTAGCAGATCGCTGCACTGTTATCAAAGTAAGGAGAGATGCGAGCGAGGATCGAGGGAGCTGGAGTGGGAGCAGGAGATGGATGTGGCAGGAGGGCAGGTCACATTGGCAAGTCTAATGCACTTCTTGCAGAGGTACAGATGGTTTGGGGCTTTGTAACCTTGCTTGCAGTCAGACTATCTGCTTATGTGATAGGTCGCTCTACTCATGCAACAGGAGGTTATGCAATCAATAACCTCCCCTCTTTTGCCATTTTCTAACTTTTCTGTCCAACTTGCTTTTCTTTCCTTCTTCCATTCTCCAGCCCAAATTCTTGTCTCTTTCATCCTTCCAACTTACTCTCCCCGCTCCTTCTTTATTTCCTCTTCCTCTGGAAATTGACCGACCGTCATAGTTCGTGACTAACACAGGTGTGGTTTCTAATCATCGCAGCGTGCTAGCCACGCCTTTCCTGTTCATTTGCAGGAGTAATTGGGCTGCTATTGGGCAGTGCTAGCTCGAAGGGCCGAATGGCCTACTCCTGCACCTATTGTCTATTACTTCAAGTTAAGCCATTCTGCTCAGATGAATAACCAACTGAAGACCTGGCCAATTCTTTCACAGGGAAAATAAATTAACCTAATCTGTGGCAGCTTAATGTTCCTAAAGCTGCAATGTGACATTACAGAAGATGAGGCAGTGTTCCTCAGATTTGCATCGGGCCTCATTGTCACAGTACAGGAGGACACAGATAGATCAGAGTCGGAATGGTATGGGGGAATTAACATTGCTGGCAACAGCAAGTTCATGGTTACTCCTGCAGACGAGCCATGTTGGCGAGCCATTCACTTTGGAGGAGAGCACATTGTGAACACTGAACGTAGATTAGAAGTAGTAAATCACTGTTTAATCTGGAAAGTCTGGATCTGTGGATGGTGGGAAGGGAAGAAGTGAATGGACAGTGTTACACTTCTTGTCATTTCATAGCACAGTTTTGTAAGAGGGGAATGTTTGATTTGTCGATGAGAAGCAGGCTGGAGAGGAGAAAAGAAGGGACAATATATCTGGCAAATGAATCATGTTGAGGTGATGGACATTGTAAGGGATGATGCATTGAACGCAGAGACTGGTGGAGTGGAAGGTAAGGGGCATGGGTAACCTTGTCCTCAATTGAGGAAGGAAGCCAAGTGGAGTGAAGCAAAGACTGTTCCATGCATCCCACAAGATGACCAGAATGGTGTGGGCCCATGCGAGTTTGCATGGCTACAGCTTCGATCTGAAAAAAAGAGAATGGAGTTGAAGAAAATGTTCAATGTGTGAACAACTTAAGCTAGTTGCAATAGTGTATTGATGGAGGGGAAAGTCATTGGGTTTCTGAACAAGGAAGATATGGAGGGTTCTCATCTCGTTATGTTGTAGGATGGAAGTGTGAAGAGACTATACATCAATGGTAAAAGATGAACATCGATTGTAAAGGAACAATGTATGAAGAAACCAGGTGAATCGGGCACTAGCCATGCACAGACAGTGAAGTAAAGAGTGTGAAACAGACTGGACTGAAAGAACATGCAAAAAGGAAAATAAAAACATACGTATTTAAAATACCAAGAACGATTGATTATGTAGAAGAATGGTATAAAAGAGTCCATATTGTTCCCTCTGGACATGAAGATTTCAATTACCACTACATTGAAAATTATCGCAATTAAAAAAATGCTCGTCCAATCCTAAATCATCATGCTGGCCTTAATGGGTAATTAATATTCAAATCAAGAAATTCTTAAAAGTAGCTAGACATTTGAGGGCACGACACTACTTTTGCAAAGTAGATGACAGAGCAGGGTAAATTGACCACCAAATTGCAATGATACACAAGTCATGGCACGTCTTTTTTATCCTGGAGTCTGATGTCTAATTTATGCATTAATAATGATGTATGTTAATAATACTTAGCTCCTTCTGCTGCAAACTTCAGTCTGTTTACCATTCAATCAGCAGTTAACTGAAACCTCATAGAAAACTTATTACTTTCCTTATATCATGATCACTGTGGGTAATGTGAGGACCAGATTAAATTGCTATTTAAATATATTGAGGTGGCATGGGTAATAATAAGCTATAATTTATTATGACAAATCCTATTGCTTTTCCTGCTAACTATGTTTGAGTCCGTTGGTCCACAATTCAAGAAATTTATTCTTGACCTCCTCCAACCTCATCTACTGCATCCGTTGCTCCAGATGCCAGCTGATCTACATCGGTGAGACCAAGCGGAGGCTGGGCGATCGTTTTGCCGAACACCTCCGCTCGGTCCGCAATAACCAACCCGACCTCCCGGTGGCTCAGCACTTCAACTCCCCCTCCCACTGCGTATCCGACCTCTCGGTCCTGGGCCTCCTCCACGGCCAGAGTGATCAACACCGCAAGTTGGAGGAACAGCACCTCATATTCCGCTTGGGGAGTCTGCATCCTCTGGGCTTAAACATTGAATTTTCTCAATTCTGTTAACCCAGACTGCCTCCCCCCCACCTCTCCCTCAGCCCTCTGGCCCTGACATTCCTTCTCCATCTCCCCCCCCCCCCCCTCCCCAGTCGCACTAGCTTCTCATTTTCACACCACAAACAGCTTACAATGGCCTGCTTCCTTTGTCACCAATACTTTTTTGCATATCTTTCACTCATTGTTCCTTATCTCTCCACATCACTGTTTATATCTCTCGTTTCCCTGATCCCTGACCAGTCTGAAGAAGGGTCTCGACCCGAAACGTCGCCTATCTCCTTCGCTCCTTAGATGCTGCTGCACCCGCTGAGTTTCTCCAGCTTTTTGTGTAACCCTCAAGAAATGTATTGTTTCCCCACACATGGCTACCCATAGATAAGCACTTTCTAAGTAGGCACAAAGATATACAACTCCAGTTCTTGAGTTTACCTATAGCCATTGACCTCATTCAAGCAGGGTCCCCGATTCTGGCAAGGATTGGAGAGACACTCATTTGTGTCAATTTCACAGCAAGCTCCTTCGAAACCTGAAATAGCAAATGAAGCTGTCAAGACTTAATAATCTCCAGTACACATTATAAATGTCTTTACCATTGATAACAAAAAGCCCCACTGGGCACACTTAATGAAACAAGTAACCCAGTATGCTTCAAACATCAGGCACCATCCCTCTTGGCTAATTTAAAAATGAGTCATACTGTTAAGAAAGGAGATGGATTGATTCAAAACAAGGAAATATCTGGTCACTGAGATTCATGAGAAATAGACCAAAAATACACAGCCCTTAAAAAAATATTTTACATGCTGTTACAAGTTAGAATTTAATTGTTCTATCTGGGACGTACAGTAATAAAACACTCTTGACTCAACATCACCTCCCTTCCCCAGCAGATAGGACAGAGGAAGCCTACGAGCACCAGCACAAACACTGCCTGGCTGCTTGAAAACACCGGCTGTCTGCAGTAAACTGAGGCCACAGGCAAACAAGCCTCAGCTGGGTTAAATTAGTGGTTATTGGATCAACTCACCTGCACCTCGTCAGCCCTACCAACAGAGCAGTCCTGAGCAACTATCTTCTTCACTGGATACCCTCGGGCTATCTTTGATTGGACTTTACTGGACTTCATCTTGAACTATACGTTACTCACCTTATCATGTGTCTGTACACTGTGGATAGCTCGATTGTGATCTTATATTGTCTTTTCGCTGACTGGTTAGCACGCAACAAAATATCTCTTCACTGTACCTCAGTACATGTGACAATAAATTAAACTAAGCTACTCCCTATAAACCCTGGAGGTCCAGTCAGGAGGGGACGGGGTGGTAAGGAGGGTGGGAAAAGGGAGAGGAAAGAGGATGGGAGAAAGGACATGGGGCAAAGGAGGAGAAAGGAGGGAAGGGCAAAGAGAGAGAGTGGAAGAACCTCTGCTAATTGCGCCTCCACACTGACGATGAGGGACTTGAGTCCACCTGGACCTTATAGACTCTATTATTTGACATTGGAAATAAAACCTATTGCATGAGTTCACCTTACCACGAGTGCTTGTATAGTCACGGCTGATCTGGTGGTGTCCCTGGTGCCACAATATGTAAATGAGTTCCAATCACATTTGTATATGCCAATGTACTGAAATCTTAAAAATGCTTATCTAGGTGTATAAATGGCTCTATGTTCTTGCCCTTTAGTTATGAGTTCCGCCAACCCTACACTCTTCAAGATCTCAAACTTGTCCGACTTGCACGCCAGATTTCCATTTCCTTGACACTGCAGGCTATATCTCCTGCTGAACCTATTAAGATCTGCATTATTGTCCATTGGGATTTCTGCCACATTACTTCAATTACAGTGATGCAGTGACACAGCGTATAGAGTTGCTGCCTCACAGTACCAGAGACCCAGGTTTGATCCTGACCTCAGGTACTGTCTCTGTGGAATTTGCACGTTCTCCCTGTGACTGTATAAGATTGCTCTGGTTTCCTCCCACATTCCAAAGACATGCATGTTTGTAGATTAATTGGCCTCTGTAAATTGGTCCTAGCAAGTAGGGAGTGGCTGAGAATATGGGATAACACACAACTAGTGATCAATGGTCAATGTGGACTCAGTGGGCCAAATAGCTAGTTTCCATACTGTATCTTCAAACTGAACAAAATGAAACCTCTATTTCCACCTTTAAAATGCTACCTTGTAAAGCAAAATCCTTTAGAAGCAGAAATCTGCAGAGCAGTGTCTGTGGGGAGCAGTGCCAAAGTTGAGTTTCAGATCGACTCTCCCTCTCTCCCTCTCTCCCTCTCTCCCTCTCTCCCTCTCTCCCTCTCTCCCTCTCTCTCCCTCTCTCCCTCTCTCCCTCTCTCCCCCTCCCCCTCCCCCTCCCTCCGCCTTTCTCTGCTGCCTGGCCTCTTAAGTATTTCCAGCACTTTCTATTTTTATCTTCTTTAAAATTAACTCTGATACTCTTTCCAGGTGAATCAAGATCAATAATTTTCTTGCTAAATATCTAACGAAGATAATGACCCAGAAATGTCATTAAAGGTGCTTCAGAAATGCAAGTTAATGTCAACTTTCAGATCTTAATTCAAATTCGATCCTGTTCAATCATTACGCAAGGATAATACTCTGCTCATGTGTGCATTTGTGGTATATTATTCTATGTGATTCCATTTTACTGGGTACTACATTCATTATTGAATCTTTAATTTTATTAAAGGGAATAACATGAATTAAAAAATGGCAAAATATCACAAAACCAACATTAACTGTGTCCCAGCATTTGGTAGGCAGATGTAAAAGTATAACGAGGAAATAGAAATCCTAAAATTGTAATATTGCTTTTAAAAGTTGTTTTCCTTGCAACTTATTGCAAACCAAGCCACAGAAATGCATAATTCCTTCCACTTTCTGACCCTCATTTGTGTATGGTTAGATTCTATAATTCATTTCAATATCCCGAGGTTGGAGAGGGAACAAGTAAATATTAATTCAGCGTGGATTTGCATTGTTTGCTGGTGTACTATGACAGCTACTAAACACTATGCTTTTGGTGAGGCGATGTTAGGCAGGAGCCTTCATCTGTGAATCTCAGTACCTTTGTTTAAACAGTGGGCTGGCATTTGCTATTTAGACTTAGGCATGAGGCAGGTTCTGACCAGGGACCACCACTTCTGCTTTGATGGGTGGAAGACAAAATTGTGGAAAAAGGCTGGGGTTGGTAGGGATGATGGGAGAAACTATTAAGCAGCTGAATCCATTTAATTGGACTTTACTGGACTTTATCCTGCACGAAACATTAGTCCCTTTATCCTGTTACTGTACACTGTAGACAGCTTGATTGTAATCATGTATTTCCCCTGATTGGATTGCATAAAACCCAAAAAGCTTTCACTGTACCTTCGTACAACGTGACAACAAACTAAACAAATTGTGAACTGTATTTTTAAAAGGGAGGGTGAGGAGAAGTATGGTGTCACATTATGATTGGTAAGGTTGGTGGTAGCAGATTCTCTGGTAACTTTTCAAAGATGATTGGATGAAGGTGAGAAAGATTTATAAATCGGTGGTGAAAGAATCAAGGAATGTAACCAGCTGAACAGCCCTCTCAAGAAGCCAGTACGGCCTTATTGGGCTGAGTGACCTCCATGGAGCAGCCAGAGGCAACAGTGCTTCTAAAATGTTTCCCCCAGCCAATGTTGGAACCATAATGACTCCTATGCAAACCCAATTCAAAAGCCTTAAATCCTCGTAAACTAACATTTAAACTTTTTTCAATACAAACACTTTACAATAAGGCAGCAATTATTAAATGTTTTTCAAAAAAATATGCAAAAGGTTTCTGCTGAAGTTCCACAATCTAATTTCTCAAGGAAATGACATGGTATTACAAGCCAGTATTCTTAACAGCATGTCACCAGCTCTATTATTCATAAAAGTTAATTATATTGTGTGCGTTTGAAAGGAATATGGATTGCCTGCGTCTGTTTCCAATCATCACTTTGATCCCAATCTACTCTATGAAACAAATGAATGACAGAATAAATTAGTAACAATGTCCTTATCGCACCAACCATTAATTCTCACCTACATATTTCTCGACTAGTCACACAGCAAGTGATGCTAATTGCTGTGCCTCGACACTAATCCAGCAAGGAAGAATATGAAATTTAGGAAGCAGATCATCGCATCCAGCTGAAGCTGGAGTACGAGTCTCAGCACTAAATCACAACAGCCATTGAATAACAAGCACACACTGACATAAATTTAACTTTGGAGTCACGTGAGTGACTTCGTGAAGACCCCGCCAACACGCATGCGCGACATATCGTCGCGCACATTTGCTACCGGCAAGCTGGGGGGGGGGGGGAGTGCCCTTCCCCACCAGCTCCTTCAAAAGACGGCTCCAGGTAAGTAGAAACTAACCTTGAGATGGTTTTCTCTTACAGAAGTGATGGAGGAGAAGAGGAAATTCTCTAAGAGCCGCGGGCTGTGGCAAACTTCCTCGGCGCTGACTGCAGGATCAACACCTGTTAGACCGGGGAAGCAGGTGCGGAAGTCGGACCCTATGGAGTCGGTAGGGGCCGACTCGCCTCCGTTATTACCGGGAGAAAAGTCCGCACGGGAGCAGGGGGAAGGAGACCTTGACTTCGTTCCACCGTCGCCCAAAGTCAGGGCTGGTGGGAAAAAGGCACCACGGGTGCCTCGCACGGCAAGTACCACTTCTGTTTTACAGGTCCCTAGAGAGCAGACCCGAGGGAAAGCCGTGCAGAAATCAAGCCCAGCTGCTGCAGTGGGCATTGATATATCGCAGGGGAAAACTGTGAGGTTCCAGGCTGGCGACCGTACTGCTGGAGCAGCATACCCTGCAGGTGCAGGAGGTACTAGCACTGCACCGGAACAGGCTGCCGGAGCGCAGACCGGTAGCAGGAAAATGCGGTTAGGCAATCCCGTTGCTACGGGTAAAGCCAGCCAAGCGCCGTCACAGACCCCTGGGGGTGAGGGTGACAGTGTGCCTGCACGGACCACGGAACTGGTGTTGGAGACCGGTTCCGACCCATTTCCTTTGCCTGCTCATCAGGTAGAGAGGCTGCTAAGGTCCGAGAGACACCGGGCTAGCGGGTTGTCCGTGCGGAGGTCGTTCAGCCCCGCAGGAGCGGGTGCTGACGAATACCTGTCAGCGCACCTCGTGCAGGTGCGACCAACTGGCAGAAGCCCCAGCGACTCAGCAGGGCCTGGGGAAATCGACCTGTCGTCCGCGTGTAGCAGCTGTGGTCGCATGGCACAAATGGAGCAAATGGTGGAGGTGCTCTATCAGCGGGACCTGGAATGACAAGAGCGGGAGTCCTTGCGGTCTGTAAGTAAGAGCAGGGTGCCTCTGTCGATTTCACCCTCGTCTATCGCTAGCAGGCGCAGTGAACGGATGGGTGATTTTGAGGAAACAGAGATGGAAGACCAACCCGCAGGTCCAGACACTGAAGAAATGCTGGAGGCTGTTGCAAAGTTTGGGAAACCAACTACCGTTGGAGAGCCACTACATCCGAAAATAGCGGCTACTATCAATTATTTAACATCTCACCAGCTCCAAGATAATGTCATTGGGGAGACATTGGAAAAATATAAGGCCCCAGCGAACTGTGTGTCCCTCAGTATGCCGAAGGTCAACCTGCCAATTTGGGGGAACATAAATAGCAACACCAGGGCACAGGAGGGCAAGCTCCAGAAAATTCTCAAATTACTGACGTCCGGAATCACGGCATTTGCGAGGACATTGGATGGAGCAGATGTGTCGGAAGAACAGCAGGACGCATTAGCTCTCCTGTGCAACGCACAGTTTGAGATCAACTGTTTCAGGAAAAGCTCCATTCGGCCCGACCTAAACCCAAATTTGCTGGGTTGTGCCGCACCTCCACCACACCACCAACAACACAGCTGTTTGGGGAGGACCTGTCTAAACAGGTAAAAGAATTGGATGAAGAGGCCAAAAACGGTGGGGCTTATGAAGCAACCTGTGTCGGGTAGAAGCCTGCCCTATCGAAGGCAGCACCCTTATCCTTCATCCAAACCCAGGTGGCAGTCGGATAGGAACCCAAGAACATACCCGACAAGAACTTACCAACCACCGGCTCCCCAACAGCAGTTCCAACATCAACAACAACAACAACCGTCTTTTTTAGGGCAGGGCCCTCCGAAGCCCGCTTGGAAAATGCGGCAACAACCAGCATCAGCCCAAAGGCCGCAAAAGCCCCCATTCTCCAGACCCCGGAGGTAACCATGGAGGTAAGGGGGTTTGATTCTCGTCAAAAAGTAGCAGAGGTACCCTCACAGGTTGGCGGACGGTTGCGGTACTTTGTGGGTGGTTGGGGAAAAGTCACTTCCGACGTCTTTATTCTCCAAAGTATTCAGGGTTATGTGATAGAGTTTATTAACGACAAACTTCCCCCTACGCAGCATGTGCCTCATCGCAAGTTTGCACTTTCTCAAAAAGAGATGGAGGTAGGACATGCAGAAATTTTACGATTAGAAACAAAAGGGGTGATAGAAAGAACGACACATGAGCCAGTTGAGTTTGTGTCCAACATCTTTACAAGACCTAAAAAAGATGGTGGTTGTCGTATTATCATTGACCTAACCTAGTTGAATACTTTTGTACAATACACCCATTTTAAAATGGAGACCTTTGAAACAGCTAAACAGTTAGTTAGCAAAGGGTGCTTTATGGACTGCATTGATTTGAAAGATGCATACTATACAGTTCCTATCCAACATATCACAGGAAGTTCTTGAAATTTGTCTGGAAGGATCAGCTATGGCAATATAAAGCGTTACCCAATGGGATTACGACAGCACCTCGGCTGTTTACGAAAATTGTTAAACCTATTTTGGCATATCTCAGGAGACAAAATCATATCGTCATGGCATATTTGGACGATATATTGATCATAGGAGAAACCTTAGAATTGGCGCAGCTAGCAGTTGCAGCTACTATAGCTATCTTTGAAGAATTGGGATTTGTCATCCATCCAGACAAATCAAAGTTTAATTCCTCACAGGTTATGGATTATTTGGGATTCACTATTAACACGAATCAGATGATGGTCACTGTCCCAGCTGGGAAAGTTGCTGATATTCAAGGAACTTGTAACAACTTTGCTTGTGCTGCGGTACTCACTATTCGACAAGCTGCTAAGGTAATTGGGAAGTTTGTAGCTACATTTCCTGCTACACAGTTTGGACCACTACATTATCAAAATTTACAAAGAGCAAAAATTTCAGCGTTAAAAGCAAATGCTGGACATTTTGACAGACCCATGCAGCTGCCGATAAAGGCAAAAATTGAGTTACAATGGTGGGCTAACAATATTGGTTATAAACCCATCATTGTCTCGAACCCATCAGTTGTGGTACAAACAGATGCAAGTGCCCAAGGATGGGGAGCGACTGATACTGCATCCAGCTGTGGGGGCAGATGGGACGCTCATGAATTCACGCTTTTACAGTCACAAGGGATAAACTATTGGAGATGCTAGGTGTTTTCCATGGGCTACGGGCATATAGCACAAAATTAAGTCATGTACATGTCCGTCTTCAAATAGATAATACCACGGTGGTAGCATACATAAATCATATGGGTGGTATCAGGTCAGTATCTTGTGATGAATTAGTCAACACAATTTGGCACTGGTGTATTGAAAGAAATATTTGGATCTCAGCAACCTGTCTTCCAGGGAAGCTCAATACAGTGGCAGACACCAGGTCACGAGTATTTAATGATAACATTGAGTGGATGTTGAATCTGAAGATATTTGCTGAAATAATAGCTAAATTTGGTACACCAGATATTGACCTTTTTGCGTCTAGGTTGAACCATCAGATACCAACATATGTGTCTTGGGAACCAGACCCTAGGGCAGTAGCAATGGATGCATTTTCTCTCCATTGGGGGAAATGGTTCTGCTACGCATATCCCCCATTCTGCCTCATCAGCCGGGTATTGCAGAAAATCAAATTAGATTCTGCTTCAGGTATACTGATTATACCCGACTGGCCTACGCAACCATGGTACCCGGTGGTCCTTCAGATGGTCCAAAGCTCATGGGTGCAAATTGCTAAACACACAAATTCGATTACGAACCCTGTTACTGGGGAAATTCACCCGTGCCATCGCCACTTAAACCTGTTGGCTTGCAGGTTCTAAGAAGACCGCTTCTGGAGGCTGGGATCTCCTCTAAGGCCATGGACCTCATCGTTGCTTCATGCAGAGTTTCAACAAGAAGGCAGTATCTCACACAAATTAGGAAATGGGAGGCATACTGCGCTAGAACTTCTACAACCTATAACTCTGCTACAATCCCTGACGTTCTGGAATTCCTGGCGGGCCTTCATTACGATGAGGGTCTCAGCTACAGTGCCATCAATAGCGCCAGGAGTGCGCTATCCTCATACCTCAACATAGGTGTGGGGTCTAATCAACTGGTGTCAAAATTCATGCGGGGAGTGTTCAATACCAATCCCCCACGACCCAGATATAACATCACATGGGATGTAGGGGTGGTGTTGACCCTATTAAGAAACTGGTCTCCCATGAAAGAGTTACCACTTAACAAGCTCACCCTCAAAGTGGTAATGCTGATGGCACTGACAATGGCGCAGCGGGTGCAGACCCTGCAGAAACTGCTACTTGATAGAATGGTCTCAACTCTGCATACAGTAACCTTCATCGTCGATGGGTTACTTAAGCAGCAGAGGCCAAGTGCGCTAGGGCTGCAATTGGAATTCCGGGCGTATCCAACAGACGCCACCCTCTGCGTAGTCACCCATCTTCACCACTATATTCAACATACCAGTATCATTAGGAAGATGGAACAAGGGCTCTTTATCAGCCATAAGAAGCCTCATCTCTGGGTGACTGGTTCAACAATCGCAAGGTGGCTCAGGGAAGTATTGGATGCAGCTGGGATAGATACTAATGTGTTTAAATCTCATTCTACCAGGGCTGCATCCACTTCAGCGGCGAGGACCATGGAGGTGCCCATGGATCATGTCCTCGCTACCGCGGGATGGGCCAGTGAATGAACATTCCACAGATTCTACAACAAACCGGTGGCCAAACCCGCGATGTTTACGGAAGCTGTGCTGGGAGCTGCTCCGTAAATTTGTTTGTCCCAGAGTCTGGGGTCTTATTATTAGTGTTGTTAAACATTCATTTATTTTTCAGCCTGTCCAGTCTGGAATGTATTAATAAACTTCCTCCATCAGAATTACGGCAGTGTGGCAACATGGACGTGGTCCAGGGCATGTAATCACAGAGCTTTGAAATCTTCACGAAGTCACTCACGTGACTCCGAAGTAAAATAGTAAGATTAAACAAGAACTTACCAGTTTGAAATTCGATCTTTATTTTATGAGGAGTTGCGATGAGGGATTTCGTGCCCTCCGCTCCCAACCCTCTATCATAAGTTCAACTGGTATGGTCAAGTTTTAATCTTACTATCTTCGTTTTGTGATTTGTGATTCCACACCGCTGCTTTGAAGAATGCCGCGCATGCGTGTTGGCGGGGTCTTCACGAAATCCCTCATCGCAACTCCTCATAAAATAAAGATCAAACTTCAAACTGGTAAGTTCTTGTTTAATCTTACTATTAACTAGCTTAACTCTTGGGAAGAATTTCCTGCTGCAGAGGTGCAACACAGTGGTGCAGCTGTGGAGCTGCTCCATTGCAGCACCAGAGACCCAGTTTCAGTCCTGAACACGGGTGCTGTCTATATGGAGTTTTACGTTCTCCCTGTGACTGCTTGGGTTTCCTCCCACATTCCAAAGACGTGCAAGTTTGAAGGTTAATTGGCTTCTGTAAATTGTCCCTAGTGTGTAGGATAGAACCTGTGTATGGGTGACCGTAGGTCGGCATAGACTCGGTGGGCCGAAGGGGCTGTTTTCATGCTGTATCTCTGCACTCAGGTCACCAGCCTTTGCACTAGAGTCATCGACTCATCCAGCTATTTGTTGGCTTGTTAAACGCTCTCAGAATGGAGGTCGACAATTTACTTAGTGGGAACTGATACAGTTAGGTGCACAAGGTGCATGAGGATGTTGCCAGTGTGGGAGAACTATAGATTTGGTAAGATACTCATTGGACTAACATTGATTCCTTGGAACAAGTGAGTGGGGGGAATTTTAACTGAGATACACAAAATCATAAGGCCTACGTTAGCTTTGTTCCTGTTCTCTTGGTTATTTGGGCAGAAAGGTTGATTGGAATGGGGCCATGAATCAAAATTAATTGGTGTTGGTATGAGAAAGACTTTAGGGATTTTATTTTCAGTCCAGAACAGTTTTGGTCTGGAACTCAATGCTGAGGGAATGTCAGAGGTAAGATCCTAATTCACAGCTCTCAATCCATACGAGCCCAATCAGTGGATTGTATGGAGTGAGAGTAGCAAATTAGGCACAGCCAACTAGTTAAATTTTTTTGCTGGCAGAGACATGATAAACCATGTATGATTAAACTACAGAAAATTATTGCTGGGAAGGTTATGTGGACCAATATGCCTCACCAATATTCCATCTTCTACCTTCATAATTTGTGCATCTATCCTTATCCCATTATCTCACATTTCTTGACTTTTCATCTCTGGCCATCAATTAATCAAAACTCCCCACCTGTATCGACCTATCACTTGCCAGACTTTTTCCTGCCTTCACCTCTCTTCCAGCTTTTCTCCCACCTAAACAAGTCCTAATCCGAAATATCACCTGTCCATGTTCTCCAGATATGTTGCCTGACCAGCTTAATTACTCCAGTACTTTATGAATTTTTTGTTCCCGTTTATTTGGTTTCATTCTGCAAGATCTTATCGGATCTGCTTGCACCGCTCTGCACCACCACACATTTCAGATTGCACTAACATGCTGCAAAATCACGTGGGGGAATATATCTTCTGTTTCATGCACTGAACGTACAATGTTGAATTCTGCTTCTGAAATATGTTTCCATTGACATCAATATGCAAAGGTCATTACATTGATGTCTTGTGCATAGAACATAAAATGCACTTCTACCCCAATATCATCCCTTCTTCCCTGTGTCTCCATCGCAGTTTGCTGATCACCTCAATTTCTTGACAAAGGTCTTTGCTTAACTGCGCAGCGCCATAAAGGCCTGCGGTGCTAGTGGTGCACAATCAGAGAATAATCTCCAAGCTTCCATTAACTCATTGGTGGAAGCATAGAAAAGGATGGGTCTTACACTCAACATGAAAGTACTCAACCAAGTTGCACTCCATTATCTAACACTGTCCTCCAACAATATAGCTTCATGTTGAGATCCTGGAAAACATGGATAACTGGGTTCAAAACTCATTCTATAAACCTTTGGAAGAACCACAGTTGTTTATATATACAGTATGTACTATTTTGTGTATATATATGACAAAAACGCGACGTGACTTGCTGAACGTCCAATGCCCCATTTGCATTGTCCCCATGATTGGAGGTGAAAAAAAACATTACTTTAAAATGATCTAAAATCTATCAGCATTCAGAACTCTCCCTGATCACAATAATCTGCTGAAATTGAAACACGAATGAAATTGAAACTTAAGTTAAAACATAAAACCCATGAAACATATCACGTCATAGATTTTATTTTGAAAACATTTTAGTATATTTTTTAAATTGGACATTATTTCTTCAGCACTTACTCAGCCACCTTGCTCTGATATTAAATTAAGCAGAAAATGAGAATGTTTTCAATCTGATATTATTTAGTGATACACGTGTCAGGATAAAAAACACATTTAAATGCAACCTATTGCTTCTTGGGTTGCACAAATCACTCAAGCTTAGACCTGAAATTGCAAATCGATGGCAGCCATAAATGATCTGTTCTAGGCAATTGTTTTTTTTTGAGGTATTGGGGTTGTGTATCTTATTGCATGCTCAAATGACTTAGTGTCAAATTTCATTCCTTGAGCTTGTCAATGATTAATTAGTTTCACATACTGGAATGTGGCAAATATTTCCGTTTATCTTTCTAAGACGCCCAGCACTATTGGATCAATGTGAAAGGATATTATGTTTATGAAAGTAACATCAGTGACCTCTATAAAGTTGGGATATAATGGGTGCTTCATCATTTGACAAATAAATACAAAAATAATAATTTCAAACTTTTGCAGCCAAGCCAGAACTATTACTGAATATGGCTTTGATCAAAACTATCATTCCCAAGAGTCGATTTCAGGGGAAATAATTTCAGTCAGAGACAATCTATAGCAAAATTCCCAAATAGCCAATGTGACATTCAGGTATCCTTCAGACTCCGGTTGGTCTCCTCCAGAAGTTTTAAATTAGTTACATTTAAGTTCCAAGGTAAATGCTATTATAATGGATTGCAAGGTGAGGGACAGCTTTTTATTCTTAGTCTCCAAAGCAATCAGTAGTACCACTGAATGGTTAGTGTGAAGCCCAAATTTGATTAACATAGAACATAGAACAGTACAGCGCAGGATAGGGCCCTTCGGCCCACAATGTTTGTGCCAAACATCATGGCTCGTTAAACTGATCTTATCTGCCTGTACATTATCCACATCAGTCTATTTCCTGCACTTCCTTATGCCTATCCAAAAGCCTCTTAAACGGCACTATCATATCTATCTCCACCACCACCCCTGGTAATGCATTCCAGGCCCCCATCACTATCAGTGTAAAAAAACCTGCCCCACACATCTCCATTAAACTTTCCCCGCTCTCACCATATAGCTATGCTCTCTAGTGTTGGACATTTCCAAACTGGGAAAAAAGGTTCTGACTGCCTACTCTATCTATGCCTCTCATAATTTTATATAATTCTATCTGCTCCCCTGAACCTCCGACACTCCAGGGAAAGCAACCCAAGTCTATCCAACCTCCTCCTTTAATGAAACCCTCCAATACAGAGAGCATTCTGGTAAACCTCCATTGCACCCTCTCTGTAATGAGGCAATCAGAATTGTATGCAATACTCCAAATGCCACCTAACAAAGTCCGATAGAGCTGCATCATGACTTCCTGACTCTTATATTCAATGCCCCTAGCAATTAAGGCAGACATAACCAGCCTATCTGCTTGTGCTGCCACCTTCAGTGAGCTATTAACTTGGACTGCAAGATCTCTCTGTGCATCAATGGTGTTATGGGTGTTACCTTTAACTGTGCACTCTCTCCTTACATGCAACCTCCCAAAGTGCATCACCTCAAAGCTGCTTAGGTTAAATTCCATCTGCCATCTCTTCACCCATTTCTTCAGCTGCCATATATTCCACTGAATCTTCTGGCAGCATTCCTCACCGTCTCCAACTCCTCCAATTTGGTTATCACAGCAATCCTACTCACTAACCCATCTTCATTTACATTGGCCCACCATGTCCATGACGACCAGCAATTCTAACACACACCAGGAACAATCTACAATGTTTCCGAGCCAATTAACCTACAATACACGTCTTTGGAGTGTGGGCTGGGAAAACCCATGGAGGCCACGGGGAGAATGAACCATCTACATACAGAAAAGGACCCATAGTCAAGATCTAACCCGGGTCTCGATCTATGTAAGGCAGCAACTCTACCACTGCGCTACTGTGCTTTGTTGCAACAGTGCAAGAACACACTGGAAACATGGGGGTCATTGGATACAGTTGCTCCGTAAAGTGAATGCACAATCCGCATTTGCTTTCTCTGTCACTGAAGTGAGAGCAGAGGTTTGGGAAACAAACACAATATGTTCAAGGGCCTTCAGTTACAGTAGAAGGGACACCACAGTTCAGGAAAGAGGAAGGTGTTTCAGCGACAGCTGTACATGTTGTCTCATTAAAAAATCGAATGCGGAGGAGATGAAGAAACTCACAAAATGGGAATAAATCCTAACAGGCATATAGTGAGGAAGTTGTGGGTGTCTGCATGCTTGCAATAGATGTTTGTGTCCAGCCTATGTATTAATGAAGGTTTAGGATGGTGGACAGGATGTCAATAAAAGTGATCTGCTTTGTCCTGGATAATGCAGCAGTATGACTCTTGGTAATTCTATCACTATCGTGCTGTTTCTCCCTTTTAAGAGCAACGTGTGTTTGAAGATAACTTATTGTTCTTCTAGAGTGAGAAAATAAAGAAAGCAACTATTGTTTATACTGTGCGTGGTAGGGAGGCAGGATAACTGAACACATATAATTGCCCGCTAGTCTTGTTGAAGCTGCGCTCATGCAGGCAAGTGGAAATTATTGCATTACATTCCTGATTTATGCCTAACAAAATGACAGAGGCAAGCTACTTGCTGCAGGACACATAGCCTCTGATCTGCTTCTTGTCATCACAATCGTGGCTGCAATTGGTATTCTGTGTAATGGTGGCAGCTAGGATGCTGAGTATAGGGGATGCTCATCCTCACTTAAGCTCTCTCAGAGAAAGGTTTGTCTCATCCTTTTTCTCCCTGCTCCAATCCAGCAGAAGGTACATAAACTTGAAAGCATACACCACCAAACTCAGGAACAGCTTATTTTCCTCTGTTATTAGGATTCCAACCAGTCCTACCATTAGCCAGGGTACTGTCTGATTCACCTCTACCCCATTGCGGACATTGGACTTTGTCTATGGAACTGCTGCATTACAGTGTTGAGAAATGTATTCTGCACTCTGCATTTTCTCCTTTGCTCTAATTAATGTACTGAGTTTGACTTTATGTATTTATGTATAGTATGATCTGATCTGATGGAATGCAAAACAAAACTTTTCACTACATTTCGGTACACGTTGCAATAATAAATCTAAATCTACATCTTGATCTGGTACTTCAGTAATGTGAATGTTACTTGTTACCTGTCAGTTGTGTAGGTTTTGCTGTATGCAAACATTGACTGCTTGATTTGCTGAAGAGTTGCAAATGGAATTGAATATCGGGCAATCATCATACAATACAATACTATTTATTGTCATTTGAACCTCAAATGAAGTTCAAACAAAATTTGGTTTCTGCAGTCATACAACAAGAAAAATAAACCAAGGCACACAATTAACACAATCATCCATCACAGTGAATCTCCTCCTCACTGTGATGGAAGGCTAAGTCATTGTGTCTCCCCTATTTTCCATTCTTCTCCCAATGTTAAAGCCCCCGGTGGGCGATGGCAAGTCCCGCGGCTGTTAAGGCCGCACCGGGCGATGTAAGGCCCTGCTCCAGGTCTTGACGTTGGAGCCCCCAGACGGGCGATGGCAAGTACCACGGCCGTTAAAGCCCTGCAATTCGGGTGGGAGAAGTTGCCGATGAGGGAGCTCTGAAAACCGATCCGCGAGCTCCCGATGTCACCGTCCACCGGGCCTGCGGCTGGAGCCTCCGAAGCTCCAAAGACGTGTCGCAGCCGCGCGCCACCACAGCTCTCCATGCTCCGAAGCCAGCCAGCTCCACAATGGTGTGTCCGCATGCTCCGTGATTGGAGCCTCCGGGTCGTTCCGGTTGGAGGCCGCTCCACGGTGCCAGGCCCCAACAACAACGGAGACCCAACAGGGAAAAGGTCGGGTCCCCCGTACCGGGAAGAGATTTAAAATACCCCCGCCCGCCCGCCCCCCACGTATACACAGTTAAAAACAATATATAAACTACAACCAAACTAAACACTCAACAGGACAAAAATTAAAAATTAAAAAGACATATGGACTGCAGAGGCCACTGTCGTGAGGCGCCGCCATCTTTAAACATCCCTACTTGAACACCATCTTTGAACATCCCATCATTGAAGATCCCTACTTCAAACTTGATGATGGTTAGAACAAATTGATGAAGTGGCTAAAGATGGTTAGGACTAGTATTCTGTGATGTTCTGGGCTGGATGATAGATCTTTAACAAAATTATCTTTTTTATGAATTTGTCCTTGAACCATTGGAGAATAGTTAGCACTATGTCCATTGACTTCTCAATGTCACACTCTTTGAAAAGCTGCCTTGTGGTCAAAGGCAGTCACTCTCACCACCTCTGGAATGCAAGCCATTGATCTATATTTGAACTACGGTTGTAATAAGGCCTGGAGTCATGGTTCTGACAGAATCCAAGCCAAGCCCCAGCCAGAATAGAGTGGATAAATGGCACTTGATAATCCAATGAATTTACATCATATTGGGTTCCGCTACCTCCTTTGGGAGAAAGAAAAACAATACTATTCTCAGGCATTACTATGTCTTGACATAGAACAGCGTAAGGACATTGATTTTTTTTTAATGTCTTAGCATTTAACTAGATCACAGCTAATCAGCACCAGAATTTCATCTTGCTACCCAGAAAGTTATGAGGCTCAGCCTTAAATTATTTTCCCTTGAGGGCTTAAAACTGGCTGTGTAGGAGAGTGGATTGAAATCAGTGGCTTCAATCTTCAATTGGGCCTGATTTGTTCTCTTTCTTATTAAAAAAAAAGAGTGCAGAATATTCTCAAATACCAGTGTCCAATTCAGCCCCAGAAACCAGCCAACTTTTCTTTGGGCACCTTATATGTTAGCATCAATGGAGGAGTCCCTGTAAAATTTGACATTAAGGCCTCTTGCACCATTGAGGTAGACATTGCGTGCGGGAGAATATGGCAAACTATGAGTTTTGAATTGCTCTGCTGAACAGTTGTCACAAATGTGATGATCTGAATGGTCAACAGCTACATCAGATTCGAGGGAAGAAGAGAGAATCTATTGCATCATTGACCTCAGTTCGTGATGTTCAAGTAGGAGTCTGATACATTCTGCTTTGTTTTGTTTTACTGTAGATGCTTTTAAGATCTGACAACAATAGTCTGTACTAATACTTATCCCCAGATATCTATTTTCAGAGGGTTACACAAAAAGCTGGAGAAACTCAGCGGGTGCAGCAGCATCTAAGGAGCGAAGGAGATAGGCGACGTTTCGGGTCGAGACCCTTCTCTTGACCCAAAACGTCGCCTATCTCCTTCGCTCCTTAGATGCTGCTGCACCCGCTGAGTTTCTCCAGCTTTTTGTGTAACCCTTGATTCTCCATCATCTGCAGTTCCTTCTTTAACACTTTATCTATGTTCAGATCCTAGGGATAATGGATGAAGGGAACTAAAGGAAATAAGTTAAACTTAGCAACTCCTCCTACTCTCAATTAATGCCTTTAAAACAAAATGACCAGGTTTATTTGAGACCCTCATGAAAGATCCAATTTCATCACATTGACTCTGAAACTAATTTAAGATGCTCTCTTTATAAAAATAACTGAAATTGAACCAACGGGTTCAGGCGAAAAAAAGACGCTCAAAATATTTTCACTTTCAAATGGATTAATTCATTGTTACTGGTGTAATTTGCATCAATATACTTAGTTATTGCAATGTGGGAAAGTGTAATGATTAACTATTGCTGGATCTGATGTTGTGCAAGAAAATACTTTTACAGGAGATACAATCATTTTAGTCTATTAGGCATGGAAATTCCCATTATAAAAAGCAATGACTTCGGAGCCTTTAGTGCCTGGAGAATAATGTGAGTCACAGTGAAACAGCATTGTTATCTTGACAAACTCTTTTCATAAAGACATTATCTGAGCAATGGTATTCATATCACAGATGAGATGAATACCAAAAATGGAAATGACAAAAAAAACACAAAAGGCATGCCCTGGCTAACTCATATATAAACATGCTTCATTATAGTGCAAACACACACAATATATTTGTTACTGAGAACACACAATATACCTCTTACCAATTTTGCTTTGTAGCACTAATCAAGTTATTTTGAAAATTAAGTTGTATTCATGCAACACATGATGTACCCCATTAGGGTGATATGAATTTTGCAATTTAATGAATAGTGCCTAGATATTTAATGGAAATCTGGAATGCCAGGGCCTGATTGTGTGTTTGAATATCTATATTTTCCCAACTTGAGCTCATTTATTTTGTTTGGTTTTGTGTCACCTCTTTAAATGAATAAATTAGAGAATCTTCAACAAAACTCAGGGTATCATTGTCAAATTGATATAAAGCTGGCTAGCCAACATGCATCCTAAGTAGGCAATGCAGTTTTGGAGATGCTGGGCATAATTTAGAAACAAATTTTAAGTTCAATTTTTCCTCCGTTCCTCTCTCTGTCTTTCCTTGTGGCCCTGTAATTTATTCCACTTCATAATACCCTCAGCTTTACTTTGATTCTTTTACCACTAATCTACAATATTAAATTGATAAACATGGTAGAATGTGATAGACAGAATGTTCTGGAGCCTGACAGTTGCTTTGTTACAAACAAATGATGCATAATAAACTCAGATATGCAATTACACATAGTTCATAATTTTATATAATTATGCCTCACATTTCTTAACAATTGGCAACAGCTTTGCAATGAACTAATATAGATTTGGAGTGTTATAGCATCAGGGAACCATACAACATTGAAGGCAGCCACTTGGTCTATTTGGGCTGTGCCAACTCTGAAGTAGCTGTCAAATTGTTTCACTTCCATTCTTTATCCCTGGTTCCTTGCAATGTCTTCCCCAACATTTCAGGAATAATCGGTAAAGTAATCCATGCAACATATCCAATGCCACTGGGAGTACATGCATGGACAGAGACCATTATCTCAGCTGATGAGACCATTTGTGGGAAGGTGCATTGAAAACAGGTAGAATTGAATGGAGAAAGAAAACATATGAGAGGCAAACATTCAGTTGCAGATCAAATTTTTACAATGACTACTTTCCTGAAATAAAGCAAATCAAAGATGTTTGAACAAAGACTTAGACACTTGATAGTATATTTGAAAAGGAAATGTATTACATATGGAGAGGTATGTATTAAGTATGGAGGGGTATGTATTAAGTATGGAGGAGTATGTATTAAGTATGGATGTGAGGAAGCCACAGCCACAGAGAGCATCGCTGGATTGGATTTGGAAACCACGCACAAAGAGTAAGCCTCCATACAATAATTCTTTCTAGCTATAGAGGTCAATCTGCAGGCAGCACACAGGCACAGCAGATAGATCTGCTGCATCACAGCCTCTGTGACCCAGGTTTAATCCTAACTTCTGGTGCTGTTGGTACATATTTTCACGTTCTCCCATTGACCCCGTGGATTTTCTCCGGGTGCTCCGATTTGCTTCCATGCTCAAAGATGTGCTGGTTGTTAGGTTAATTGGCCATTTTAAATTGCCCCGAGTGTGGTAGAATCCAGAGGAGATTATGTGAATTTGGGGAGAATAAGAAAATGGAATGAGGGTAGAATTAGTTTAAATGATATTTAGCTCAGGCTCACCGAGCTGAAGTAGCAGCTATTGTACTATATGGCTCTATGATATCTGAACATGCATTATTTTTCTTACCTGGCTGGCAGATGCAGAGAGCTGTCCCGTTGGTTTGTGTAATGCAAGTGGAAAGATTACTGCATGGGTTGTTGTGGACGGCACAAGGATTAAACGGCTGCTCACACAGGTCGCCAGTGAAGAATGGAGGACAGATGCATTCAAATATTCCAGGAATGGCAGGCTCAAAGCAGGTGGCACCATTCTGGCAGGGATTGCAATCACATTCATTCACATCTTCTGTGCAAACTGACCCTTGCCAGCCTGGACTACATGTGCAGCTACAAAAAACATTAAACAGAAAGGTTATTAGCTTAATGGACCATTGGGCAACGAATAGCCATACTTCAGTCCTTTATCTCAATACTGTGACAATGCTTCAGGCATTCATACTGAAAGGAGGCCAGTATAATATCTAATCTACCAATCCACAATTGAGAGTCCTGCCAATATCTGATTTAATAAAGGAAGATAAAATATTTCACTGTAGATAAATAACATTTTCAATATAACATCAGAGTGTTTTTTTTTAAACTCCATTATACACTAAAAAGATGCATTGTTCTGGAGTTCAAATGTGCTTGTGTTGCAAGCAGATTGTGTTTTGTCCTTTCAGTTAAACACTTCATCTCGAACAGGGCACTTATATCATTGAACATATTACCAGATATTTTCTGTAGTGTTGTTTTAACTCAGACACTCTCATTGGCATTTAGTTAAGTCACGGGGTCAAAAGGCATAGTGATACATATACATAATGTATAGACAAATGGTGCAGGGGTTCCTTATTCAATGCTCCTGTATCGTGCATATAGATTAAAGCTAGCAATATCCAGTCAACACCAGCCTAATTTGAACTCTTTTGGGGGTAATACATTGAAAATAATTCACAAGAAATATGAAATAATTAAGAAAAAGTTGAGGTCAAAATCATTGAATCTTAGGTTGCTATTCATCTTGACAATGGATATCCATAACAATGATTTCCAATAGGATCAGCAAGAGAGCTCTGACCACTCTATTTCATGATTGACAGACTTTATTTCACCCCCCTCTGGGTGTTAACCTGGTAGAAAGGATTGCTTATTTAAAGAACTATTCAATGTCTAGTTCTCTTGATCTTTCACTGAAGCCTATAATTTAATTCAAGAATTCCCTTTTGGAAGCTAATATTGAATTATTCTTTGCTATTCAATGTATCCTTATCACAACAACTTGCTGCTTAAAAGCAATTCTCCCCATTGGTGTTTTTCCAATTACCTTTCCCTTTTTAATGCTAACTAGTTGAGTTGTTGCCACACAGCTATGTGTCATAGATTCAATTCTGACCTCTGATGCTGCCTCCAATGTCCCATAGATGTCAGCCTACAGGGAGGAGGTCCAGCACCTGGCCACCTGGTGTGCCAACAATAACCTCGTCCTCAACTCCCAGGAGACGAAGGAAATCATTGTTGACTTTCGGAAGAACAGAGGGGGCAGACACACCCCCATCCATATAAACGGGACTGAGGTGGAGCGGGTCTCCAACTACAAATTCCTCGGGGTACACATCTCGGAGGATCTGTCCTGGTCCCTCAACACCTCAAAGCTGATCAAAAAGGCAGAGCAGCGCCTTTACTTTCTGAGGAGGCGCAAAAAAGCCCACCTGTCCCCCCAGATCCTGACGAACATTTACCGCTGCACCATCGAAAGCATCCTGACCACCTGCTTTACAGTATGGTACAGCAGTTGCACCGTGGCAGACAGGAAGGCACTACAACGGGTGGTGAAAACCGCCCAGTACATCATCGGTGCCCCGCTCCCTGCCATGGATGCCCTCCACTGAAAACGGTGTCTGAGACGGGCCGGGAAGATCATCAAGGACCCCTCACACCCTAACCATGGACTGTTTGCCCTCCTACCATCAGGGAGGCGGTACAGGAGCCTCAGGTCCCGCACCAGTAGGACGAAGAACAGCTTCTTCAACTACACCATCAGACTGCTGAACTCGGAGTCCCGCTGATAGATTTGCACCCTGTATTTATTTTCCGTATTGCTACCACTGCACTCTGTATTTATTTTTCTATATCGCTATCACTACGAACGACGCTAAACTGCATTTCGTTGTACCTATACTTGTATTTGTGCAATGACATTAAACTTGAATTGAATTGAATAGATGTGTAGGTTGGTGGGGAGAGGAGATGGGAAAATAAAATGTGAATAAACCAAGGAACTAATTGTTGACTTCAGGAAGGGAAAGGTAGGACTCTGCTTGTTAGTTTTCAATAGAGGGTCAGTGGTGGAGAGAGTTGGCAGCTTCAAATTCACCATCAAAAGCATTTGCATAAGGCACTGGCCCAAGGAAGCAGCATCTATCATGAAGGGTCCCCTTCATCTGGGCCATGCACTTTTCTCACTCTCACCATCAAACAGGAGGTACATCAGCTTCAAGTCCCACAGATTCAGATTCAGATTCAGGAACAGCTACTTTCCTACAACCATCAGGTATTTGAACTGCACAATCCTGTTCCTACTTCTGTAAAGGAACACTCTGGACCACCTCTTGCACTACCATAGACTTTTGAAATAGTTGTGTTTTGCATTCTTTTGTTTTTACGTAGTCTTTTTCTTTTTCATCGTCTTGTAGAATTATTTTTAATTTATGTGTTATTTATCTCTTGTGTGTTGTCTGATTCTTTGTGCCTGTGATGCTGCTGGAAGCAAGATTTTTATTGTACCTGTATGTCACCGTACTTGTGCAAATGACAAAAAACTCGACTATGCGCAACCTAATCAGCTGTGCCTGCAATTCGTAGAAACTGTTGGGGTCAAGGAAAGAGCGTTCACGTCGCGGCCCTATTTCCACCAATCTTTCCACCACTACGCACAAGGAGCACAAGAAGCGCAAAACGCCATTGTATGCAGATGCCGAGGAGTGTGTTCAGCTCTGGCTGAACAATTTCTTATCTTGTGATGTGGACAATAAGAAGAAGATAGAAACTGTTTAGATGGCCAATTTACATGCTGGTGCTTAGATGTTTTCCTCTTACTGATTATGGCTGCCTTGGATTCATTACTTTCCCAGAATTACAATACTGACTTCACTTTAAAAGCACTTCCTTGACTGCTAAGTTTTTTGGGAAATCCTAAATTTGTGAAAATTATTTTGCAATTGCAAGTTATTTTTCAGTCAGTGCTGTTAGTTCCAAAAGTAACCAATACAATCACATCTAAATGAAGTCTGAACGGTTGAGTCTGTCCAAATCAGGGAGAGTATTTCAAGCCATAAGAACGCCACCTTTGTCTGATACGGACAATGATGACAACTGGCTATTGTTAGGCCCCCTATAAATGGCTTGTTGCAATGAGCCTCAAGTGGTGACAATTGGAGATTGGCTAAAATTGAACAATGCATGGACAAAACAAAATGAGAAAGACGAGAAAAGCTTAAACAAACCCCTTGAGTCCATTGGAAAGACAGATTGTTCACAGTTGCAGTAGTGGTCATTGAAAACTTTCTGAGTCATTAAATTATATAGTCCATATGATGACTCAGCAACAGTCAAAACACGTAATTCACAGGTTGGCTAATATCCATGGTTTAATTTTTATCATCTTATCATCTGACAAAATAAAATTATGCCGTGCCATCAAAACTCCCACATGCACCCACATCTTGCAGACAATGTTTTCGCAGGAACTGCATAATTGTTGCCATGGAAAGACTAGCTATAAAAGAAATGCAATGCACAAAATCTGCCCTCCATTACTACAAAATTGAATTCACACCAAAAATAAAATTTAAGGCCATCTAACTCTTCAATGAAGAATTTAAAATATTGATGCCATGTTTCAAATTGTATGACGTCTTCAAGAAGCCATGGTCCTCTTCTGAAAGATTGAGGGCACAGCTAGGTGGTCTTCAAAGGGATTATCCAATTAGTCCCATATACCTGCATTTTCCCCACAATTTCAAAAAAATTATTCTTTCTGAGCAGTTGTAGAGTTACTGCCTTTCAGAGCTTCAGCGCCAGAGACCCAGGTTCGATCCTGAATACGGTTGCTGCCTGTATGGAGTTGTACGCTCTCCCCATGACCGCATGGGTTTTCTCCGAGATCTTCGGTTTCCTCCCACACTCCAAAGATGTACAGGTTTGTAGGTCAATTGGCCTGGGTTTGTATACTTGGTATAAGTGTAAATTGGCCCTAGTGTTTAGGCATGTGCTGTGTTTTGCGGGGATCACTGGTCGGTGTGCAAAAGGCCTGTTTCTGTGCTGTATGGCTGAACTAAACTAACGATAAGTACGTATTGCTTTCCTCTTGAACATTCCTGTTGAATTTTTCAATGTCCTGCAGTGCAGTCTAATAAGAGCATATATTTGTCAAGGGCCTTTGACAGAATGAAAATTGCCAAGGTGTTTCAAATGGACTTCAGCAAACTGAATCTGAGACAGCCACGTAAAGCGAGATTAGGATGGATGAGCAAAATATTGATTGAAGATGATGGGTCCTCCCAAAAAAGGAGAGAGGTAAATGGTGAAGTTCAGAAACAAGGAAAAGGATTTCAGAGCCTCGGATCTTGTCAGCTCAAATCAGGCCTGACAATGAGGCGGCAAAGGCATTCGGGGCATTAGAGAGGTTAGACTCAGTGAAGTGTGAAACTCAGCAGGGACATTTTAGAGCTGAGGGAGGTTACAGGGATGAGGAGGGGTGAATTGTGTGATATTTTATGTTTAAAGCAGTGATTGTGCACAGCACATTTAGAAGGGATATTAAAACTCCCTTTCGAGGCTCATACAAGGGTGGGGGGCACTAAGAGGAACAACTGCTCAGGGTGGGATCAGAAAATTGATAGAGTTTTCCTCAAGTGTTAAAATCTATGCTGCCAATTCTCTCATTATTGCTTTCTTTATGGGCTATTCTTTATGTTACACCAATAAGTGCACCAGAGCAGTAATACAAAATCAATTCTTCTTTTTCATGAAAGGAAACGCAAGTTTTGAAATTGATTTTGGCAAAATAAGATTTTCCTGAGCCAGCAACTTTGATTTTTCTCTAAATGAATTCCAATTCCAACCAACCTTCCAGCAGTTTCAGTTTGGTTAAAAACTATTGATTTATTTGGAGATTCATAATCTGCTCTTTTTCTCATTATCAAGCTTGTGCTCGCTTGCTTCAGAAGTCTGCATAAAGAAGACTGGGTTGGCAAACATGTTAAAGGAAATTCATTTTACTTTACTATTAATCTGCTGGATAAAGATTTAAATAATTGGTTAGGTCTTCTCGGGTATGGCCCCACCAACACCTTCAACTGTCCAGATGTGGGCAGCTGACCTCACTGGCATCCTACTGCCCAAGTCCATCAGTGATGGCACAGTGGCACAGCAGTAGAATTGTAGCCTAACAGCGCCAGAGACCGGGTTCGATCCTGACTATGGGTGCTGTCTGTATGAAGTTTGTATTCTCTCCCTGTGGCTGCATGGGTTTTTCTCTGGGTGCTTTGGTTTCCTCCCACATATAAAAGATCAAAGGTTTCAAAGGTCTTTTATTGTCACGTGTACCAATTAAGGTACAGTGATATGCGAATTACCATACAGCCATACTAAAAAAAGCAACAAGACACACAACTACATAAAAGTTAACATAAACATCCACCACAGTGGATTCCCCACATTCCTCACTGTGATGGAAGGCCATAAAGTCTAATCTTCGTCCCTCATTTTGCTCCCACGGTCGGGGCAGTCGAACCATCCATCAGGGCAATCGAAGCCCCCGCGTCGGGGCGGTCGAAGCTCCTACAGCTTGGAGCTCCTGAAGTCGATCTCTGACCAGAGACCGCGGGCTCCACAATGTTAAATTCCGAAGGCACTTGCGGTAGAGCTCAGAGGTCGATCCCTGGCAAAGGGATCGTGAGCTTCACGGTGTTAAAGTCCCGCAGGCACGGTGTTAAAGTCCCGTGGAGCTCTCAAAATCGGTTTCCAGCAAAAGCCGGCAACTCCTTGATGTTAAGCCACAGTGCAGACAGAGATACGATACGTTAAAAACAATCACATCTCCGTCGAGGTAAGAGATTATAAAATGCTTCTCCCAACTCCCTCCCCCACCCTCCACATAAAACAAGCGAAAGACCACTAAAAACATACATTTAATACATATTAAAAAAACAACGATGAAGAAAGGGAACAGACAGACTGTTGGCGAGGCAGCCATTGCAGGTTTGTAGGTTAATTGACTTTGGTAAAATTGTAAGTTGTCCCAAGTATGTAGGGCAATGTTAGTGTACGGACTGATCACTGGGCTCAGTGGGCCGAAGGGCCTGTTTCCACGCTGCATCTCTAAAGGACCGAGATGAGAAGGAATTTTTTCACACAGAGAGTGGTGGGTCTCTGGAACTCTCTGCCACAGAGGGTAGTTGAGGCCAGTTCATTGGCTATATTTAAGAGGGAGTTAGATGTGGCCCTTGTGGCTGTGGATCAGAGGGTATGGAGAGAAGGCAGGTACGGGATACTGAGTTGGATGATCAGCCATGATCATATTGAATGGCGGTGCAGGCTCGAAGGGCCGAATGGCCTACTCCTGCACCTAATTTCTATGTTTCTATGTTTCAATGTAACTCAGGCCTCAGTGGTGAGTAGGCCTCAGGCTAAGATCCTGTTCCCAGAAGGATTTAACCGGTTTAACAGGAGGCTAAGATGACAGTTGTGCCTTGTTTACTTCTAAAATGTCTATGACATAATTGATAAAAATGAATAAAAATTAAAATAAAACAATTAAACCTTTGAGCAGAAAAAAAAGTAAATATTTCCTGCTTTTTTTTCCTAACCCTAAGGCCAAGAATGAAATTAATTTTGTTTTCACTCCCACAATCGGTCTGACCTTGCGAGGATCACAGTGATAATTTCTCCCAAGTAATTTGGGAGAATGCAAAAAGTTTGGGCCCCGCTGCACAGAATCCAGTGTCAGATTACCAAGTACCATAGTCATTCTTGGACAGATAAATCCTAGACTTGTGCGGAGGCATTAATCCATTGAAAGAGCTGGTAGTTCCCTTGCCTGTTTGAATAATTACTAAATCCTTCTTAATCATTGGATGGATCACCAGTTAAATAGCCACATTTCTGTCTCAGTATTTAAACTGAACCTCTTGGGTTTTCTATTGAATTTTGCTTCCATCTTTACAATGTTTAATTTTATGAAATAGTGCTTTTTAAATCTAAAAATTACAATAAATGCACAATTATTTCCTAATTAATTTCTTAGTTCCTGTCTATCAATGGCAAGGACAGTATTTATTGCCTAATTCTAAGTGCTCTTGAGAAGGTGGTGATGATTTGTCATCTCAAATTGCTGCAGTCCTTTTGTTGAATTGTGTACCAAAGTATGGCTGGGGAGGGAGTTTCAGGATTTGACTGGTGGTGTATTTTCAAGTCGGATGAATTGGAGAGTAACCATTAGGGATTTGTCATCCCAAAACATTGGCCATCCTTGCTCTTCTTGATGGCAGTGACCACTAGCTGGCAAGGTACTGCTGATGTGGTCTGAGTAAGTTATTCCAGTATGATTCACAGTATAGCCATTGTGCTAGATGATTGAGCCATGAATGTTTAGGTATCGGTGGGGGGGAATGAATTAAGTGAGCCTCTTTTTGGTAGACAGTGCTGAGCTTAGTGTGAGCTTTTAGAGATGCATTCATTCATGCAATAGGGAGCACAAGAACGTAAAAGACTGCACAGACTCAGTGCAGTCCATCATATGCACAGCCCTCCCCAGCATCTACCTGAGGTGCTGCCTCAAGAAGACAGTATTTATCATAAGAATCCCCACTATCCGTTCATAGAAACATAGAAACATAGAAAATAGGTGCAGGAGGAGGCCATTCGGCCCTTCGAGCCAGCACCGCCATTCATTGTGATCATGGCTGATCGCCCCCAATCAATAACCCGTGCCTGCCTTCTCCCCATATCCATTGACTCCACTAGCCCCTAGTGCTCTATCTAACTCTCTCTTAAATCCATCCAGTGATTTGGCCTCCACTGCCTCCTGTGGCAGGGAATTCCATAAATTCACAACTCTCTGGGTGAAAAGGTTTTTTCTCAGTTCAGTCTTAAATGACCTCCCCTTTATTCTAAGACAGTGGCCCCTGGTTCTGGACTCACCCAAAATTGGGAACATTTTTCCTGCATCTAGCTTGTCCAGTCCTTTTATAATTTTAAATGTTTCTGTAAGATCCCCCCTCATCCTTCTAAACTCCATACAAGCATACTCTTTTCAATATTTCCTCATATGACAGTCCCGCCTTCCCAGGAATCAATCTCGTGAACCTACGCTGCACTGCCTCAATCACAAGGATGTCCTTCCTCAAATTAGGAGACCAAAACTGTACACAATACTCCAGATGTGGTCTCACCAGAGCCCTATACAACTGCAGAAGAACCCCTTTACTCCTATACTGAAATCCTCTTGTTACGAAGGCCAACATTCCATTAGCTTTCTTCACTGCCTGCTGTACCTGTAAGGCAACTTTCAGTGACCGGTGTACAAGGACGCCTAGGTCCGGACCATGCCCTCTTCTTGTTCCCACCACCAGGCAAGACATAGAGAGCCCTGACGTTCCGCACCACCAGGTTCAGCATCAGCCACTTTCCTGCAACTATCAGGTTTTTGAACCAGCCTGCACAACCCTAATCCTACCTTATCAACAGGGTACAACGGACTACTTCTTACATTATCACAGACTTGTTTTTCTTTTTCTAATTGTGTTATAACTAATGTTTTTTTATTTGCACAACTTTTTTCTTTTTACTTCTTCCTGTGGAATCTTAAGTATAATTTGTGTATAATTTAATATTTTAGTACGTTTGTCTCAGTCTTTGTGCCTGTGATGCAGTGAGAGGCAATATTTTCATTTTACCTGTACCTTCTGAACTTATGCATATGACAGTAAACCCACCATGATTTGACGTCACTTCACACTGCTTGTTTGCAAAGGGTTGAAATCAGAGGATGAGTAACCTATTACAGGATATCCTGTCGCTGACCTGCTCTTGTAACGACAAATTTCATGTAGCTGGTCAAGTTGAGTTTTTGATTAAAGATGACCCTGAGGATGTTGTCATTGGAAGATGCAGCAATGGTAATGCCATTGAACATTAACGGTGGATGGTTAGACTTTCCTTGTTGGAGACAGCCACTGACTGGCATTTTAGTGGCACAAATGTTGCTCACCACTTACTAGCCTATATCTCAATACTGTTTACTTCTTGTTGGATGCAAGTGATGCATACTTCATTTGCTGAGAAATTGTGAATGGAAGCAAACTTTCTGCAATCATCAACAAACATCCCCACATCTGACCTTGTAATGGAAGTCCGTCATTGATGAAGCAGCTTATGTGCCTTGGACACTGTCCTGAGGAACTTCTGAAATAATGACCTGTGGTTGAGATGGTTCTTCTCCTACAAGCATAACCAACTTCCTTTGTTCAACTATTGGAGTACTTTTCCCTTGATGGAGACAATTAGTGGTGGTGCAACAGATAATGTTTAAAGTAAAAAGACACCTGTTAGGGTGGATAGGTACAAGGTGGTTCCACTTGCTGGTGTTCGAAAACAGGAGCCAAAATATGAGGCTTTTGGTGGAGCAGTTAGTGCTGCTGCCATTCAGCTCCATTGACTCAGGTATGATCCTGATCTTGGGTGCTGTGTCTGTGGAGTTTGAATATTCTCCCTGTGACCATGATGGTTTCCGCCACATGTTCCGATTTTCAACCACATCCCAAAGACAGACTGGTTTGTAGATAGGGTAGGTGGCTGGCAGGAGAATATGCAGGAATTGATGGGCTTGGAGAGAAAATATGTCATAGAGAAATAAGTAGGGAATGGGACTGATTGGAATGTTCACGAGAGATGCTTAGACTTGATGGGATAAATGGCTTCATTGTATGACATCAAGAGCTAATACACGAATAGTAGATAGACACTAAAAATTCACTTTGGGGATCAAAGAAAAATTGCACAGAATGTTAAGGGCAAGAGGACAGGAAGTAGATAAAAGAGAAAACACGGGGTAGCTAAAGGAGAATGGAAGAAAATGTTTGCATTATTACCTTATCAGGAGAGAATGGAGGGTTATGTGCAACTGGATTGTAGGTTCAACACAATTTCATACTCGGATTGTAAATCCCTTTAATTAACCACAAACATAGAACACATTGTTCATGATCAAGGATGTCCATGACTTTTGGATTGGGTACTTACTGATAGCCATTTACAAGATCCATACACATTCCTCTGTTTGCACAAGGTTCGGAGGCACACTCATTGACTCCTTGTTCACAGAAATTCCCTTCCCAGCCTGGAAGACACATGCACAGGTAGCTCTGCATAGGAGGAAAGAAACTGTCAGGTAGGAAGCAATCTAGTTATTTTCTCTCTAAATGCATCATTTGTGTTTGCTAGCATTTATAGTAGGTACAAAAGCATAACACGATGTATGTGAAAATGAGAAAGATCCTTGGATGGAAGAATGGTGTTGAAGGTTAAATGCACTCTCTGGACCGTGTGGTACATACCTATTCTGAATCTCAGATCTTCCATGTTCCTGTACAGAAACACTTGCATTGTTTACTTACAGTCCCTTGGTTGATTCAGTATAGAGATGGCAAAGAGCATTTTCAATTCAAAACCTTCCATTCCAACCCAGAAATTGAAATTCTTATTGGAAATCAATACCACAAATAAAGCAAGGAGCTGAATAGGCTGCTCTTGATCAATCTATTTTTTCCCTTCTGTATCACCCTCACTTGCTTGTTTGAGCATTCACTTTCCTTTTTCACAGACATTTTTTAAATTAATCGTATAAAGCAGCTTAGTTTCTTGTATTCCTCTAACTCCATCGCTTGGCTTACTCCATTTCAATTTGCTGCTCAGTTCTTTCTCGCAGTTCATTCCTCGACCACTTGTCTTTCTATTCGCAACTGCCTCAGACGCCAATCCTCAACATGGTTAACATATCTATTAAAGCTGACAGCATCTATTCTGCCAAGCCCAAACCAGCAGGGAGAGCAAAGCTTTAATCAGCTCTACCCGGAACAGAAGCGGAAATTGATAGTGTCTTCATCATTCCAGACTTCACTGAATTTCAGACAGAATACATCTGAGAACAGCTGTGATGAAGAAAAACTGCCTTAAAGACTAATTGCCAGTTACACTCATTGGTAGCAATTTTGACTGGACACAAGCGTAAAGCAAGTGATATCAAAGTAGTTGCAAATATCTATCATACACTAACCATAACATTGTTGCTATTGGATAGCATATTACAGTGCATCAACAGAAGTGTGTATTATCTTTGGATGCAGTTTCATTGTGTTATGATATCCAACAGCTTGATCTGATGCAATGTGAACTTTCACATGTAAATTTAAGTATCAAAAAAGTACAGAGTAATTAATAATTGCAGCAGCTCTAATTGAGCTAAGGTTGCTGAATGTTTCCAAATTGATTACGGCAGAAAAAAAAATCCAGTGAAAATAATTACAATATCGTGAATATTTGCCAGTTTTTTTGTACTCCCCACTTGCACTTTGATTCCAATTGTTAAACAATTAATTCGCTAACATGTGTAGGAAAGAAGTGCAGATGCTGGCTTTTCGCATAGGGAGTTGTGAGTTTGGGAAATTCTCTGCCTCAGAGGGCGGTGGAGGCCTGTTCTCTGGATACTTTAAAGAGAGAGCTAGATAGGGCTCTTAAAGATAGCGGAGTCAGGGGATATGGGGAGAAGGCAGGAACGGGGTATTGATTGGGGATGATCAGCCATGATCACATTGAATGGTGGTGCTGGCTCGAGGGGCCAAATGGCCTACTCCTGCACCTATTGTCTATTGTCTATACATCAAAGGTAGACATATCCTCATTCGCTAACATGTTTGGTTGTGCAATTTATAAATATGTACACATGATTCTGTGTTAAGAATGGGCGAATGACTGGGAAGTTGGTTTTGATGTCCAAATTACTCTGTGGAGATTCAACTACACAAATTGAGTTCCATGCCTGTTAATGACTCCAAACTGAAATGAACATATGGGGTGGAAAATCTATTGAACGTTTCCTGGCATGGAAAGAGACTATCCAACCAACATGTTCTGTGCGATTGTTCTATTTTATATGTCACAATGTCATACTTTATCCCCACCTTAAAGCAAGCAACATCTGGGAGAGAAGAAAGTGTAAATAAAAAAAACATGATATGAGAGGGATGGTAGGGAATGAACATATAATATAGAAAAGTACAGCACAGGAACAGGCCTTCTGGCCCACAATTTCTGTGCTGAACACAATGCCATAGACCAAACTCATCTGCCTGCACATGATCCATATCCCCCTTATTCCTGCATATCCATGTGCCAATCTAAAAGCCGGTTAATTGCCACCATTGTAACTGCCTCCACCACCACTCCTGGCAGTGCATTCCATCTTCTGTGTAAAGAACCTTGCCCTGCCCATCTCCTTTAAACTCTGCCCCTCCCACTTTAAATCTAGTCCTTCTAGTCCTTGACATTCCTACTCTGGGAAAAAGAATGGGAGTAGATAGTGGCGCAGAAATCCGAAACATTTTCTTATCGACCCTATCAAGGAGAAATCCAGACCAGGAGAGTGATGAAATGTGGCTCAAGTTCTTCATCACTGCTGAACACCTCCTGCCTAATAAAGATGTTATGCACAGCATGCTGCACAGATGCTTCACTGCATTGTAGCACTGGAGTTATTTTGGTCAATAGCTTTCTAAGTTAGTTTGTAATCTCTAGCTGAGAAAGCATAAGACACTTTTTCCCCTTCCCGACATCCTGAACTATCTCTGGTCCTAGACTAAGGTACAGGCCCACTGCCGATTTTCAGGCATCTCCTTTAATCAGGGCAAAGTTACGAGTGAGCATTGGGGAAATCTCCCCCAGAAGCCACCACCAAAATGATCGGGTGAGATGGCCAATCTCGAACTCATGAGGACGTCCTTGTCGGGATTTCCGATAGGTGGGTCAAATTTCCCCTCCTGTGGCCGGAGCTCTGGAATTTCATCCTCGCCGGGGCCAATAGATCCATTCCCATGGCCGACCTCTGAGGCAAACTTTGCGGGCCAGTATCTCGACCCCCCCCCCCCCCCCCCCCCCCGGTGGCCTACGCAGACTGTTCCAGTGCCTTTCGACTTATCTCAGAGGCTGAGCCCACCCTACAGCAATTTTGGCAAACCCCAGATCATAGAAACATAGAAACATAGAAAATAGGTGCAGGAGTAGGCCATTCGGCCCTTCGAGCCTGCACCGCCATTCAATGTGATCATGGCTGATCATCCAACTCAGTATCCCGTATCTGCCTTCTCTCCATACCCCCTGATCCCTTTAGCCACAAGTGCCACATCTAACGCCCTCTTAAATATAGCCAATGAACTGGCCTCAACTACCTTCTGTGGCAGAGAATTCCAGAGACTAGCAGGGATCTGCCAGGAAATTGGCACCACGGCACCATGGGCAGCATCCAATCCAACCCTCATTGGGACTTCCAAGTGCAAATCATCAACGGGTGCCTGGCTGCCCATGCGAGAAATTATTATTATTACATGACCCCTGTTGTTCCGGCAAAACAGATAATCTGGAAAGACTCTGAAATCAAGGGTGCCGGAAAATTGGTGGTGGACCTGTACAAGGAGGCTGCTCTATTCAGACATATTGCTTGCAATCCTTTGGCAAGAATACATGATGGGATTCTGCCTCGACAGCTCATTTTCATTCATTTTCAAACCAGACAGAAAGTAAAGACAACACGAGAGGAGAATATCTAATTTTCTCCTTGGTTCTATTCCAGAAAATGTGTATATATTTAATCACCTTAAAGGCATTCCAAGGCTGGAGTGACAAATCCCACTTTAATAATAGTTTGCAGAGTAGTTCTTCTGAGGAGATCTAATGTGGCACTAGCTTTAGCTACAATTACATGCAGCCTATGATGAATCTGAAGACCTCAGTTAGGCTGTCAGGTTTTTTTTGCAGAGAGCTCATCGGTGCCTGGAGTGACTATCTCAATTGAAAGGTCACTTTTATTCTTGGAACATTACAGACCTTTGACAAGAACTGGCAGGAGTTTCACTGAGGCAGGCTGAACCTGTGCGTTTTATTAAAATGCAGGAAAATAAGAGATTCGTATCCTGCTCCCTCAGGTCTGCTCAGGTCATCATCTGTTTAAATCAACCATAATCAAGCTTACAATGAAAAGCATGCATTCTTGGTTTTCCTTTTTTTGGTGTGCCTTCATACATTCTTGTACAGCTTTACCAATCATTCCAGCTTGGGATGTGACAGTGACGACTACATTAAAGCTCTGACAGATGACATTTGTGGTTGTCTGCACTCTGCAGCTCCTATTTGTACAAACAAGGACTTCCATCAATTTATTGTTTGATAAATCAGAGCAAGCCCTCACCACCTACTGTTGTAATAGCCAGAAAGGTCACTACCTCCTTTCACCAGACCTAAAAAAAGGATACAATTTAAACTCCAAAATGTCAAAGGCGGTCCCTGTGGGCCGAAAGAGAAACATCTCTCCCCGGATTAATGTCTTAAAGGTAACCTGATTGGAAATCGTTTTCTTGAGAAACAGAACAAATATCGTGGGCTCTTCGTACAATGTCTCTGAAGAAGTTGTGTGAAGGTCAGCTGTCATCTTGCTGATGAAACCAGAGGCATGACCTGGCCACTGACAGTTGTCAAGATCAGCTTTTCTGTGGCCTCAATGTCTGTGCACAGAAAGAACGTCAACTGACTGAACATCTGAACCAAACTTTGAAGAAAAATTGAAGAAATTAGTCAAAAAAAGCAATGAATGCCAAAGGCATTCAGTGGGTCAGGCAACATCTGCGCAGGGAAAAATCATACGGTGGAAGATCTCAGTGGGTCAGGCAGCATCTATGAAGGGAGATGAACAATCTGAAGAAGAATTCCGACTGAAAACATCACCTGCCCATTTCCCTCCATAGATGCTTGCTGACCAACTCAGTTCCTCCAGCACTTTAATTTTTGTTCAAGTGGACTTTATTGTTCGTATAGGAAAGAATTGCAGATGCTGGTTTAAATCGAAGGTAGACATAAAATTCTGGATTAACTCAGCGGGACAGGCAGCATCTCTGGAGAGAAGGAATGGGTGATGTTTCGGGTCGAGACCCTACTTTTTTTGAAAGACTGATCAATCTGGAGAAGGGTCTCGACCCGAAATGTCACCCATTCCTTCTCTCCAGAGATGTTGCCTGTCCCACTGAGTTACTCGAGCATTTTGTGTCAACCTTTGACTTTATTGTTATATGCACAAGTATGGTAAGGTACAAGTACAATGAAAATCTTGCTTGCAGCAGCATTACAGGCAGAAAGGCTCACTCCAATACTTAAATTATACATAACGTCCATATAAAATCCACAAGACAGTGAAAAGGAAAATAAGTGCAAATATACACAATTAGAAAAACAAGTTCACGGTATTGCAAGAGGTGGACTGTAGTGTTCTATTGCCATTGTAGGATCCGGGTTATGCATGGCTATTCAAGAACATTATGGTTGCTGGAAAGCAGCTATTCCTGAACTTGGTGGTTTGGGATTTCATGCGTTTATACCCTCTGCCTGACAGTTGCATCACTCGGATAGTGGGGACCCTTGATGATAGATGTCACCTTATTGGGGCAGCATTCCATATAGATGCTTTCAATGTTAAAGAGGGGTGTGCCTTGGCTGTACTCGCTAGAATTTAGAAGACTGAGGGGGGATCTAATAGAAACTTACAAAATTCTTAAGGGGTTGGATAGGCTAAATGCAGGAAGATTGTTCCCGATGGTGGGGAGGTCCAGAACAAGGGGTCACAGTCTAAGGATAAGGGGGAATACCTTTAGGACCGAGATGAGGAAAACATTTTTCACACAGAGAGTGGTGAGTCTCTGGAATTATCTGACACAGAAGGTAGTTGAGGCCAGTTCATTGGCTATATTGAAGAGGGAGTTAGATGTGGCCCTTGTGGCTAAAGGGATCAGGGGGTATGGAGAGAAGGCAAGTACAGGATACTGAGTTGGATGATCGGCCTTGATCATATTGAATGGCGGTGCAGGCTCGAAGTGCCGAATGGCCTACTCCTGCACCTATTTTCTATGTTTCTATGTGCCCATGATAGACCAGGCTAAGTCCACCACTCTCTGCTGAAACTTGTGTCCCTGTGCTTTGGATTGCCATACCAGACCACAGTGCAAACATAGATGCACAAGAGAGTGCAGATGCTGGCTACCTCAGCAAAACATCAAAGTACTAGAGGAATTCAGTAGGTGAGGCTCCCGTGAACAGATGATGTTTTGAATCAGGACCCTTCTTTATACTGATAGAACCAGCCTGATGATCACTACATCATATGAAAGGTCATTAACCTGAATTAATAATTCTGTTTCTCTTTGCACAGATACTGCCTGGACCGCTGAGTATCTCCAGCATGTTTTGTTTTTATTTTTAAGATCCCAGCATCAAAGTATTTGGTATTATATACAATTAAATTACTCGCTTTGAAGTTCTTTGAAATTTTCATTGAGTCATAGACCTGAGCTGGCTAGAATAAGATTGGTCGAAATGCATATAATCAGAAAACATATGCAACATTCCTTTCAATCTTACCCCATATTTGGTGAGTGTGAATTGAAGAATGTTTTTGCATTTTCACTGTTCAATTTCAGTTATGGGTAATTTGAACAATCCAAAGTAGCTAAGAAAACATCATGGAGCAATTCAAGTTGACAGCTTGGAAAGAGGCCACAGTCTTTCTTCAATGGCTACAGCCTATACAGGTCAACCTATCAATCCATCAGGCCCCTCCGTCAAACCATCACCCCCGTCGAACCATCAGGCGCCCCGTCAAGCCATCATGCATCCCCGTCAAACCATCATGCATCCCCGTCAAGCCATCATGCATCTCAGTCAAACCATCAGCTCTCCCCCCATCAATCCAACCGGCCTCCCCGTCAAACCATCAAGTCAACCCGGGAATTCATCTAATCTTGTTCTTTATGTCACCTTCACTCTCTCTACTGGCTGACATTGCCTGAGCTTCTCCACCATTTATTGCCTCTATGCCAATATGCTTTGTAATCAGATTCCACACTGCAGGAATCCCCAGTATTACGGTGGGTAATGGGATGGAATCAAAAATTCCATAGACTTCAACAGTGATTTGAGTTAGCCTGAAGATTTGGAGATAAAAGGAATGGCCATTTTTATCTTCATTATTTTGCTTTACAGTTTTTTAAATGATAGCAACAAAAAAAACGATAAAAGCACTTCCAGGCTTTAACGGGAGGTGCACTTCCATGCAGAATTTTGATGTATCTGATCTCATTGGATGTGTTCTAAGAACAGAGCAGCACATGTCTTCTGTCGAAGGACCACACAAGAGGGTATAGGACAGCAAAACAGGCCCACGGGTGTGTGTGTGAATCAGGGCAGTGGGCCTGGCCTAACTTCTGCCTGCCAATTAATGTCAGCCATGCCCCAGATGGCCACTTTCTTACTTCAGTAGTCAAAATATATAAGGTTCAGTTGCCAGTCTGAGTTCAGAACAGAATCCACAGTGATATGACTTATTGGAAACACTGAACATATTTGGATGAAACATGTCTGTCCTCAGATGGTCCCAGCGTAGCCTACGGGGGGGGGGGGGGGGCGTGGCTGCGAGCACGCATGCGCACACATGCGAGGCTTCGGCCGTGGGCCCTGTGGACAGTAACATCGGAAGCTGATCTGGTTGGTGACCAACACCGAACTCCAGCAACAGCAGCTTCGTCCACCCCAAATCGTGGGGCTTGAATCGGCCCGTTCGCGGGGGCTTTCATTGGCCAGCGGGGTCTTCAACATCGGGAGTCTCGATCACCTCGATGCAGCAGTTTGATTTTAAGCCGCGCCGAGCACTGAAAGGCCTCACGAACGGGCCGATTCAGCCATTAGAAAACGTCTGGAAAAGTCTGGATTACAAAACACGGGGGAATGTGCGTGTGTGTGTCTCCCCCCCCCCCCCACCCCCCCAGGATTTCCACCCATGTAATTATCTGCCAACAAAAATCAGTAAAAAAATCAAATTTCTTCTAATTGCATGTTGAACCTTGCTATGCGCAACTAATAAGTGCTGCACAGTGGTACAAAGGTACAGTTGCCGCCTTACAGCACCAGAGACCCGGGTTCAATCCTGACTACGGGTGCTGTCTGTATGGAGTTTGCAGGTTCTCCCTGCAACCATGTGGGTTTTTTTCTGGCTGCTCCAGGTTCCCCCCATATCCCAATGATGTACAGGTTTGTATGTTAATTAGCTTTTGTAAAAATTATTCCTAGTGTGTCAGATAGTAATGTTGTATGGGTGAACTCTGGTTGGCACCGTATTGGTGGGCTGAAGGGCCAATTACCACGCTGTATCACCAAACTAGACTAAAGGAGGCAGCTTCATTTCCTGAATTACCAATGTGACCATATCTCAAAAGGATGCATTAGGCTGTGAACCTCTTTTAGTTTGCATGAACATTATGCAGTAGGATACAGAGAAGATTCACAAGGATGTTGCCATGCCTAGAGGGTCTGAGCTAAAGGGAGAGGTTGACTAGGCTGGGACTCTATTCCTTGGAGCACAGGAGGATGAGGGGTGAGCTTACAGACATGCATAAAATCATGAGAGGAATAGATCGGGTACTCTTTTCCAGAGTGGGTGAATCGCAGACCAGAGGACATAGGTTTGTGAAGAGGAAAAGATTTAATAGGAATCTGAGGGGTAACTTTTCACACAAAGGGTGATGGGTGTAAGGAACAAGCTGCCACAGGAGGTAGTTGAGGCAGGTACTATCCCAACATTTAAGAAACAGTTACGCAGGTACATGGATACGACAGGTTTGGAGGGATATGGACCAAACTAGTAGTACTAATGTAGCTGAGACATGTTAGCCGGTTAGGACGAGTTGGGCTGAAGGGCCTGTTTCCATATTGTATCATTCTATGACTCTATGCTGGATTAAAAACTGGAAATGCTGAGATACTCAGCAGGTCGGGCAACATTGGTCTTACCCTATCAGAGATATATATCCCCTTTGGGCTAACCATCCTTCCTCTGCCTCCTCTGCATCTTAAAACAAACTTGCTTTCTCTCTTGCCTCATCTGTGTACGTCAACACGTACTCTGTCCATGAATCGTCTATCCTGCTAAATGTTTCAAGTAAAGTCAAGTCAAGTTTATTTGTCACATACACATACAAGATGTGCAGTGAAATGAAAGTGGCAATGCCTGCAGATTGTGCAAAAACAACAGAACAAAAGAACAGAATAGAACAGAACCAGTATTTGCATTTTAGAAAAAAAACATTTTTAAAAGACACAACACAACAGTAAATTAGTAAATTAGTCCCTGGTGAGACAAGAGTTTACAGTCCTGATGGCCTGTGGGAAGAAACTCCATCATCCTCCCTGGTTTCACAGCGTGACAGCAGAGGTGCTTGCCTGACCGTAGCAGCTGGAATCCGTTGCTAGGGTGGTATGGGTCCCTCCTTACCATGCTGGCTCTGGATCTACACCTCCTGGTGTATAGGTCCTGCAGAGTGTTGTTCCCATAGTCCGTTCGGCCGAATGCACTACTCGCTGCAGAGCCTGCCTGTCCTGGGCAGAGCTGTTCCCAAACCAGTTTGTGATGTTGCTGGACAAGATGCTTTCTACAGCCCCAGACTGGAAGCACTGAATGTCCTCAGAGACACTCTGAATTTCCTCAGCTGCCTGAGGTGGTAAAGGAGCTGCCTTGCCTTCCTCACCAGTGCGACAGTGCGTGTTGTCCTCTGTGATGTGGACTCCCAGGTATTTATAGCTGCTCACCCTATCCACAGTAGTCCCATATATCTCCAGTGGCATGTACATCCTCGGATGTTGAGCCCTTCTAAAGTCCACAATCAGCTCCTTCATTTTTCTGACACCAGAGTGCCAGATCAGCCACCTCCTGCCGGTAGGCCTTCTCATCATTATCGGAGATCAGGCCCACCACCACAGTGTCATCAGCAAACTTGATGATGGAGTTGGACTTGAACCTGGCCACACAGTCATGTATGTACAGTGAGTACAGTAGGGGGCTAAGGACGCAACCCTGGGGGGGTCCTGTGTTCAGCGTGAGGGGGTTTTGAGGTATGGCTCCCCATCTTGACCACCTGGGGCCTGACAGTGAAAAAGTCCAGGATCCAGGTACACTGGGGAGTGTTCAGCCCCAGTTTCAGCAGCTTCTCAGCAAGTCGGGTGGGAACTATGGCATTGAAAGCTGAACTGAAATCAATGAACAGCATCCACACATAGCCCCCCTTCTGGCTGTCAAGGTGAGAGAGAGTGGTAGGCTGGCAGCTCAGTCACTCAGGGCTGGTGGGCTGGTGGCTCAGTCACTCAGGACTGGTGGGCTAGCAGCTCAGTCACTCAGGGCTGGTGGGCTGGCAGATCAGTCAGGGCTGGTGGGCTGGCAGTTCACATGGTTATTCCTTGAAATAGTAAGCAGAGTGCAGGGCACCAAATTCAGTTTCATAGCATTTAAAGCAGAGCGCAGGCCACCAAATTGCCAAACAACTCATTGCATTGTCATTAAGGTGCAGAACCTGGGAGACCGCATCATCCGTGGATCTGTTCGGACGGTATGCAAACTGCAACGGGTCCATGGTTTGCAACTTTTTCTGTTTTTATACTCCAAATTTTTGACTTAGTGGATAGAAGGAACATTTTCCCAGAATGTGTGAACACAGGCAATAAAAGCAATGGACATCCATTCTGCTATTCATTACGATCATCAATGCCCTTTCACTTTCCTCCACCAGCTTCTTCCCACATGCCAAAGACATGCAAATTTGAAGGTTAATTGGCTTCTGTGAATTGTCTCTAATGTGTAGAATAGAACTAGTGTAACGGTGATCGTTTGTCAGCGCGGACTCGATGGGACAAAGGTCCTGTTTCCATGCTGTATCTGAACTAAACTAAAGCACTCTAACTTTTGCCCCATTGCCAACCTACCCAGACTGAGATTTCAGGTAGCAAAAGACAACAGGCAGAAGCTGTCCCAGCAAGAGCAAGAGATTCTTGTGATCATATAGTTTGGGCAAACACAGATTATCCAGATGAAAGAAGCAGTCTAGCCAACAACGCAACACGATTGTAATCGGGGGATGTTCTATGTTGTGGTACTGGGTCATCTTAGTCCATCTGGAAGGAACTCGCTAACAGGAGCCAACTTTCATTTCAGCCATAAAACTTATGTTACTGTTAATTAAAATGAGCTTAATGAGGCATGGTATTTGTTTAATTTCACCTTGGACAGGCTGGCAAACCATTAATCTGAATTGTGAAGGCTTGGTTCTGAATCTCCCCTGCACTGCAGAGTACACAATCTTTTTAAAAAACTCCTTCCAAGAAATCATTCATACTTTGCAGATATTACATCAGATGCTGCTAAAGCTTTCTCAATAAACCTCTTTTTCGATGTAAAACCTAACTAAGAAGTCCTATAGTGCAATGCAATTACTGTCTAATAATGTCTCAGAGATCGCCTTGATGAATCCACAGCATCTGACTCAAGGATTCGATTCCTAATTACAATCAAACTTTTTGATAACAAATAATGTTATTTAGGATCTCCGTAGAGTTGGGGATTTTGATGTTGAAATAGAGACAGCATATGTATTGCCTGAGATCAACGCAGGGGTTAATTCGCCTGAGATCTACACATGGGTTAATCTCCCTTTCATTCAAAGTACCATGACCTTGCATCCTTGAGGTATATTCAATAAATCGTTATGCACAGTGCCAATATTAAACAGCAATGTCTGATGACACTGCTGCTTGGAGATCACTGCTGCTTGTAGATCACTGCTGTCCCATCCTCCGCATGGTTTATTGTGAACACAAAGGTTTTCATCAATAAATCGCCTTTCAGGGAGTGCATGTGCAACAACTGAGGCTTCAACAATGTTGTCACCATTCCTTGGAATGGCTCAGGCAGAAGATCGCAGTTAAGAGTCCAGTAATCTGAATACATCTGTCCAAAGGAAACCATTTTCCTGGGTAACCTCACTCGGCCCAGATATTCATTTCATCGGGGGTGTGAAAAGTATTGTTAATGCTGAATTTTCAACGTGATCATTTTATTCCCAAATGCCATTCGCTGGTGCCAACAAGAGGATCTCATTATCCCCCTTTATTGAGAAAACTGCCATTTCAGAATCAGCCATCATTCAGATTTAAGCTGGTCATTTTACATTTGGCTGAATAAGTGTTCTGATGCATTATTGTTAAGAACCATTGCTGATAGACTCTTGCAAATGTCCACATCTATTAAAGTGTCCAATGGCCACAGCTGCTTATTCTCACATGGCCTCCATGGACCATGTTATCTAATCCTTTAAGACTAAGTATATTACCATTTCAGTTGCCTACAATTCAAATTCATAGACAGAACTTGAGAGGACATTGTGGGCATGAGGTAACCAATTACATGCTCGGCATATTGATGTCTGAGTGATGATTACTTTCTTTGTCCGAATGACCCGAGTTTCCAGTAATATTGTACTCTTTCACCTTTATCATGGAGTCCTGGATGATCACAATGTTTCATAATTCAATTATAAAGAATGATCCAACAGGTACATGGATAGGATTGGTTGAGAAGAATATGGACCAAACGTAGGCAAGTGGAACTATTGTAGATGGGGCACATTGGTATCGTGGGCAAGTCGGACCGAAGCGTCCATTTACATGTTACATGACTCCCTGCCTGAGTAAATCAGCACGGGAACATTCCCTTTGACCATCTGAAAATGTGATCACCATCAGGCACCCATTTATTCCAATCCCACGCTAAACTATTTTATTCTCTCCAGACTTGCATCAAACTCTCCCCGGATTCTACAACTCACCTTCAAGCGAGGGGCAACTTAAGTCTTAGTAAATTACAAAGTGGAATAGGGATAGGAATAGGAATACTTGATTGTCACATGTGACTAGGCAGAGTGAGATTCTTTGCTTGCATACACAATGTATACAATAGCAGCCACCTGCAGCGCTGACAAAGTTACAAATCATGCCGGCTCCCCCTTTTGTCCCCCACCCACACAGGAATCCCCCCACATCAGGTCCTCCATTGTTCTTCCCCTCCCCCTCAAGGTGGGCCTCCATGCTCTCAGCGACCATCGACTGTGGGTCGCCCCCCGAAGCATTGCCGCCACCGCGAGGCTTCACCACCACATGAGGCGCCATCGTCGCGAGGCTTCACCACTGCCAAGGCCCCATCGTCGCGAGGCTTCACCACTGCCAAGGCCCCATTGTCGCGAGGCTTCACCACTGCCAAGGCCCCATTGTCGCAAAGCTTCACCAATGCCACCGCTTCACCGCCACCAAGGCCTCACCGCTGTGGACACCCCACTTCATGGCACCCTGGTACCGACCCGGGCCCCAGCCATGGGCTCCGTTGGCCGCTCCGCAGACCTGAACTCTGACCCGCGAGCCCCCGGCGATCCGGGAGGCATCAAGACCGCGCCGACCTCGATAAAGGCCTCCGGCCATGTTCCCTGTCGGGATGTGGGAGGAAACCAGAGCCCCTGGGGAAATGGAGGCCACACAGGCAGCACCCAGGGTCTGTATTTAATCTGGGGTGCTGGAGCTGTAGAAACATAGAAACATAGAAAATAGGTGGAGGAGTAGGCCATTCAGCCCTTCGAGCCTGCACCGCCATTCAATATGATCATGGCTGATCATCCAACTCAGTATCCTGTACCTGCCTTCTCTCCATACCCCCTGATCCCCTTAGCCACAAGGGCCACATCTAACGCCCTCTTAAATATAGCCAATGAACTGGCCTCAACTATCTTTTGTGAGGCAGCAGCTCCACCAGCTTTGCCCCTGTGACACACTATCTGGCACCATTTTGCCTTTGTTAAGGCAAGGCATGTGATTTTATTGGTATGACTGTATCGCAAATCAAATTCCTCGTATGTTGCAAAACATACTTGTCTAATAATGTACTAGCCTAAGTGGGACTCTTTGGGTCCCTTGTTCACATGGGAGGGCTGGTCCCCCAACGCAATATTCCACCTCTCCACCAATTCCAATATTGGTGGCCAGTGGGGGGGGGGGGGGGGTCTTTCTGTTGCACTAGTATTGGTGTTGTTGGTCGAAGGGACACATTTCCAGAGGGCTACTATGGACATTGTGGGCTGAATGGATTCTTGGGCTGGCAGCTCAGTCGCTCAGGGCTGGTGGGCTAGCAGCTCAGTCACTCAGGGCTGGTGGGCTCGCAGCTCAGTCACTCAGGGCTGGTGGGCTGGCAGCTTAGTCACTCAGGGCTGTTGGGCTGGCAGTTCACTCACGGCTATTCCTTGAAATAACATGTATTTATATATTTATTTATTAAAATATTTTTATTTAATAGAGGTCAAATCAGTGTACATCATATATATATTGTTACAATCATTATGCCCCATAATTTTACGGCTTTTAAGGAAAAAGAATAGAAACAAAGTAGGTGAAAAGAGTTGTGAAAGTGAAAGAGCGTGCCAAAGGGAAGAAAAAAATACCCCTTGGTCAAAGAATTAGAGGAAGGGGATAAAGAGATAGATCCTAGAAAAGAAAGAGAAAAAAGAAAGAGAGAAAAAGAAAAAAAAAGCCAGTTACTATATTATATATATCACGCAAAAGGAATCTACCAACTCGATTGTTTTTCATCCCCCCTACCAAGTCCCGAGGTTGAAATAGCATTTCAAGAGAGTGCAGGCCACCAAATTCAATTTCATAGCATTTCAAGCAAAGTGGAGACCACCAGATTCAATTTTGTAGCATTTCAAGCAGAGTGCAGGCCACCAAATTGCCAAACAATTAATTGCATTGTCATTAAGGGCTAACAAATCATTTAATGCAAGTCCATTGCAGACTCACAGCTCAGTTGATTCGCAGCGTAGAATCACAGTTGTGGCTTCTCCCTCACGATCTTCCAGAATGACTGACTCACGTCCAGGCATCTGGGGTTTTATTGCCCTGTCCCCCCTCTTCCCACCCTCCACCAACCCTCCTCTTCTTCCTCCTCTACTCCCCTCACCCTCCTCCCCTCCTCTCCTTCATTACCTCACCATCCATATCTTCCTTCATTCCCCTCATCCCCCTGCACTCCCTTCCTCTCCACCCTCCCTCTCCTTTCACCTCTCCTCCCCTCCCCACTCCATCCCTCACCTCTCCCTCCATCTCCTTTCCCCTACCCTCAGTCACTCCCTCCCTCCATAACACCTCTCCCCTCCCTACCCCCTCCTCTCCCTCTATCTCCCTGCTCCGCCACTCCTCATCTCTGCTTTATCCCACTCCTCCACTAAACACAATATTTAAATAACATTTCTCCACCTCCCCTCCCCTCCTCACTCTCCTTACAACAATGTAACAAATCTCTCATTGCACTGGGTGGAACACTGTTGATGGGCAGAAAGAGGAATCTAATGCCAGCTCTCGCGATATAATTATAGGTTATAGAAAATACAATAGTGAAAGTAAAACAAGATTAGAATGACAGCACAAGGAAATGTGCAGAATAGTAAGTGATGGTTAACATGGATTTGTTGAGGGAAAGTAATGTCTGACCAATGGGAGGTAGATTGAGGTGAACTTTGAGAAGGTTACTATGGCAACCCTTCCCCCTATCCTCAACCCCACTCTGTGTTAGTTTTGCGACATAGAGTCATCAAACCATTACAACACTGGAGCACTGGCAGCCCATTAAGAACTGGCAGTTTTCACAAATGTATTTTAACATTTCTGTGCCCTTTCTACATTTACACTAATTCTGCTTCAGTTAACAGAAAAGTATCTGAAATCCTAAAGGTATCTGTAAATGCCCTATTGTTTCTGCATTTATCAGTAAATTGCCTACTAAGTCGCTCTTCTGAGATCCTACAGGAGTGCTTAGTACGCTCTGCAGTTAGTCAGTTTGTCCTCTTGTTCAATCTGGATAGTCTTTATTGGTAATCTTTCCAGGATATCATCACTCTTCACAATTGTCACAATTTCTTGTGTGAACCTCCCTGCTTCACTGCTCAGCTTTTATCTTGCTCTCCATCTTGCCTGAAAATCTTGTAACTAGAAATGATGAGCTGCTATTCCTGCCCTTTTAAAAACTCTGACATTGCTTCTCATATGTCTAGCTGTCCCCTTGGCTCTGCTGCCTTATTCAACAGACCTCTGACACTGAAGTATATACCATTAATATTATGGACATAAGTCCATCTTTTCTAACATAACTTAATCTTAAGCAAGTTCTACTGCAAAATAATATGAGAAAATAAAACAATATTGGAAAAAATTCCGTAAATCGCACAAGTTACTCATTTTGTTTCTTACATTTCAAAGAGTACAAAACAAAAATGATGTCATGTGTTTGTATTGAAAACAACATTTTTCACAACAAAATTATTTGACGAGGAAATGTTTAAATATCCTGGAAATTGGTCTACTGTGCTTGATGGGTTATGACAGTGTATTTCCTTTGCTACTGCTCCCTTGATTCTGGAGAAATTGATACCAGAAGGAAACATACACCCAAGCTTCATGATTAAGATGCAATTATGTGATGAACCACTTAAAATATTGTGATCTACACTGTAATGTATTCATACATATTCATGTATATGTTAATGAGTTCAATATAAGCAGGGAATGTTGGGTAATAAACCTCTCTCTCGTGATCCAGGCAACCTGCGTGTAAGTTGTTATTTATTCTGCCGTCCGGAATATAACAAAATTGGCGACAATGATGGTATAGAGTTTGTGAACTCATCCTTTCGATTCAGTGCAGGACTGTTTAGCAACATGCAGTATTGTTTAACATTTTAAACAGTAAATACAAAGCTGTGTCGCAGTTGTTTGCGAGTTGGACACGATAGGCCGCATATCCTTCTATGCAGAGGACTGAAGTTCAAAACAGCAGCTGGACAAATCGTCAAGAGTTTGTCAGGCTATCTCTATGTTGTGTCTACGTGGCAAGATGCCATCCTTGGGATTGTATAAGATTTTTTTTTGTCGATTTCCTCAAGTTGAATAGCCTTTGTACAGTTAAGTTTTAGGTGAATTGTTACACTGGAACAGGCAGGGGCTTTTAAACGGAATTTTTAAAAAAAGAGAACGACACGATGGCTGAATCCACGGTCTACATTGGAAACCTTAGCACTTTTGACAAGAGTACAAAGGACAAACGACATATATATCAGTAGAGATTATATTATAGTAGAGAGCTGATCAGCTCCTATGTGGGGAGAGCGAACATGTTTTTCATGGCAAACAACATAATGGAGATAAGTGTCAAAGAATCAAAGAATAAACCTAGCAATTATAGACCTCAAAGAATAAACCTAGCAATTATAGACCTGTTAGTTTGACGTCAGTGGTGGGCAAATTAATAAAAGGATAATTAGAGATAATATATATAAGCATCTGGATAAACAGGGTCTGATCAAGAACACTCAACATGGATTTATGCCTGAAAGGTCATGTTTGACAAACCTCCTTGAATTTTTTGAAGAGGGTACTAGGGAAATTGATGAGGGTAAAGCAGTGGATGTTGTCTATATGGATTTCAGTAAGGCCTTTGACAAGGTTCCCCATGGAAGGTTGGTTAAGAAGGTTCAATCTTTGGGTGTTAATGGCGGAGTAGCAAGATGGATTCAACAGTGGCTGAATGGGAGATGCCAGAGAGTAATGGTGGATGGCTGTTTGTCAGGTTGGAAGCCGGTGACCAGTGGGGTGCCTCAGGGATCTGTGTTGGGTCCACTGTTGTTTGTCATGTACATCAATGATCTAGATGATGGGGTAGAATATTGGATAAGTAAGTATGCAGATGATACTAAGATAGGGGGTGCTGTGGATAATGAAGTAGATTTCCAAAGTCTACAGAGAGATTTGGGCCATTTGGAAGAGAGGGCTGAAAGATGGCAGATGGAGTTTAATGTTGATAAGTGTGAGGTGCTACATCTTGGCAGGACAAATCAAAATAGGACGTACATGGTAAATGGTAGGGAATTGAGGAATGCTGTGGAACAGAGGGATCTAGGAATAACTGTGCATAGTTCCCTGAAGGTGGAATCGCATGTAGATAGGGTGGTAAAGAAAGCTTTTGGTGTGCTGGCCTTTATAAATCAGAGCATTGAATATAGGAGTAGGGAAGTAATGTTAAAATTGTACAAGGCATTGGTAAGACCAATTCTGGAGTATGGTGTACAATGTTGGTCGCCTAATTATAGGAAGGATGTCAACAAAATAGAGAGAGTACAGAAGAGATTTACTAGAATGTTGCCTGGGTTCCAGCAACTAAGTTACAGAGAAAGGTTGAACTAGTTAGGTCTTTATACTTTGGAGCGCAGAAGGTTAAGGGGGGACTTGATTGAGGCCTTTAAAATGATGAAAGGGATAGACAGAGTTGACGTGGATAAGCTTTTCCCATTGAGGGTAGGGAAGATTCAAACAAGAGGGCATGACATGAGAATTAAGGGACAGAGGTTTAGGGGTAACATGAGGGGGAACTTCTTTACTCAGAGAGTGGTGGCTGTGTGGAATGATCTTCCTGCAGAAGTGGTGGAGGCAGGATCGATTTTAAAATTTAAAAGTAAAGTGGATAGGTATATGGATGGGAAGGGAATGGAGGGGTATGGTCTGAGTGCAGGTAGATGGGACTAGGGGAAAATAAATGGTCGGCACGGACTGGAAGGGCTGAGAAGGCCTGTTTCCGTGCTGTAATTGTTATATGGTTATATGGTGAAGGAGAGATAGTGACTGAAACAAATATGGCCGTTTGCAAATGCATGAAAGCGATTCTGCTCACGGAGATCGATCCTGAGGTGTACAGCACACTCGTGAATCTCCTTGCGCTCATAATGGCAAAAGACATGCCATTCAATGACATTATGACGAAGTTGGACGAACACTTCACCCCAAAGCCTATGGAAATTGCAGAAAGCTATAAATTTGGCACTAGAAACCAGAAGCAGAACAAGACACTCAATGATATATTGTTGCCTTGAAAAACGTAACTTTGCACTGTAACTTTGGAACCTTTCTCGGACGCGCACTACGCGACAAATTTGTTTGTGGTCTAATGGATGAATGAATTCAGTCCAAACTCATGAACACTTCAGATCTTACATTTGAGAAAGCATGCAAGATTGCTACCACAATGAAGATGACATCAAAGAATGCTTGCGAGTTTCGTCCACCACGGACTGCAGTGGCCGTTTACAGTCACAAGGCAGTGCCTATGGCCAAGCCGAGAGGCGCTAAACCAAAACCAAGTATGGTGAGGAGCCGAGTTCAGCCAGTTGTTATACTGCATCTGCCATGCATCTGCTCACTCACTCAACCTGTCCAGGTCACCCTGCAACCTCCTAACATCCTCTTCACAGTTCACACTGCCACCCAGCTTTGTGTCATCCGCAAACTTGCCAGTGTTGCTCGTAATTCCCTCTTCCAAGTCATTAATATACATGGTAAACAGTTGCGGCCCCAACACCAAGCCTTGCTGCACTCCACGCGCCACTGCCTGCCATTCTGAAAAGGACCTGTTCACTCCTACTCTTTGCTTCTTGTCTGCCAACCAATTTTCTATCCATGTCAACACCCTACCCATAATATCATGTGCTCTAATTTTATCAATTTATTTTATCATCTGATGTTTATCATTTAATATTTCATAAATACTGGTTTAAATCAAGTATCACAACAACAAAATTGTAACTGAGTACTTAAAAGGAGAGCAGAATTTTGGATGGCAGATTTAATAACAACTTACACGAAGGTTGCCTGGATCACGAGAGACATGTGCATTACCCAACATTCCCTGCTTGTAGTGAACACCAACTCATTAACATATCCATGAATATGTATGAATACATTACATACACTTTGAGTTGACGAAGAATGACTCTGCCTGCAAAGTAGCTCTGGCTCCAGAACTGTCAACTTTCACTTTAATGAGCACCAAAATGAACAGGACACCCAACAATTTATTTTTATATGGAAGGAAATGCTTTTCAACAGTCACACTGCATTAACCTTGAAGACTGTGAACATTTCTTGACAGTTAGAGACAGAGGGATGCATGGTACATGTGTGCCAATGAACGTCACATCATCATGGCACCTGTGTTATGATGGCGAAATAACTTAAGGAAGCACTATTGGGTAAAGAGATAAATTTACCCTTAAGCCCGGGACTGTACAACTTGTGCATCTCTGTGTCATCTCCTAGGATTTAAAATGTTCAAATAAGAGTAAGTCTATTTCAAACTGCACAAGCAAATATTTTAGGGAAAGGGAGAGATGGGGTAATATCTAAGTGTTCAGTAACTTTAGCAAGTACAAGACCACACAATGTTGTCTGACATTCATTATATTCAATGTTCCTGGAAACATAACAACCGTCAAGATCGATGCGGAGAAAATGTTGATAAAATTCTACACCCCAGAAACGATGGCTGTGGAGATATGATATCTCAAATTAATTCAGTAGGTAATTTGGGAGATGATTTTTTACCAAAATTGTTAAAATGCAGAAAACATCACCACGAAGAATTATTGATGCAGGAGACAGGTGTATTTAAGGCTAAACTTGATATGTACAAAAAGGAAATATGTAACAGGGTGAAATGAACAGTGAAGAAGAAAGCTTATGTGGATCATAGGCATGGGCAGTCAGGTGCAGTGCATGTTTCTGTGTTTGATTTCTGTGGAATAGAATAAATGAGGAACTATTTGGAAAGCAGCATTTTGTAATACACAAGTATGCAAATTTAATATTACTTGGAAATTAAGTCTCTTCCCTCATTTTCTTCTGCAGCATATTTTGGATTGGGACAACGTGCTTCCATTCCACTTTTGTGGGTTCTGACGTGGTTCATGAGGCCAATATGGGAACTGCAGTGTATTCCAAAGATGAGGCAAATGCTGCCAGGGTAGGGTGAGCAGATGAAACATAGAAAATAGGTGCAGGAGGAGGCCATTTGGCCCTTCGAGCCAGCACCGCCATTTATTGTGATCATGGCTGATCGTCCCCTATCAATAACCCGTGCCTGCCTTCTCCCCATATCCCTTGACTCCACTAGCCCCCAGAGCTCTATCTGCCCTCTGTGGCAGGGAATCCATAAATTCATGATTCTCTGGGTGAAAACGTTTTTTCTCACCTCAGTCTTAAATTACCTCCCCTTTATTTTAAGACTGTGTCCCCTGGTTCTGGACTCGCCCAACATTGGGAACATTTTTCCTGCATCTTGCTTGTCCAGTCCTTTTATAATTGTACATGCTTCTATAAGATCCCCCCTCTTCCCTCTAAACTCTAGTGAATACATAGAAACATAGAAACATAGAAACATAGAAAATAGGTGCAGGAGTAGGCCATTCGGCCCTTCGAGCCTGCACCGCCATTCAATGTGATCATGGCTGATCATCCAACTCAGTATCCCGTACCTGCCTTCTCTCCATACCCCCTGATCCCTTTAGCCACAAGTGCCACATCTAACGCCCTCTTAAATATAGCCAATGAACTGGCCTCAACTACCTTCTGTGGCAGAGAATTCCAGAGACTCACCACTCTCTGTGTAAAGAATGTTTTCCTCATCTCGGTCCTAAAGGAATTCCCCCTTATCCTTAGACTGTGACCCCTTGTTCTGGACTCCCCCAACATCGGGAACAATCTTCCAGCATCTAGCTTGTCCAACCCCTTAAGAATTTTGTAGGTTTCTATAAGATCCCCCCTCAATCTTCTAAATTCCATCGAGTACAACCAATACAAGCCTAGTCTTTTCAATCTTTCCTCAAATGACAGTCACGCCATCCCAGGGATCAATCTCGTGAACCTACGCTGGACTGCCTCAATCACAAGTATGTCCTTCCTCAAATTAGGAGACCAAAACTGGACACAATACTCCAGATGTGGTCTCACCAGACCCCTATACAAGGAAACAGCTCACCACCAGCTTCCTGGGGCAATTAAGGATGGACAATAATATTCTGGCCTTACCATGCTTTTAATGCATTTGAATTACCTAAATTAAAAGAAAAGCCTCTTTTCAAGTAATCTTCTGTAATATTGCCACTGTTTTTGCTTCCCTATGTTACCTTGCATGCAGTTCCTTCAAAATCAGAGGTCTTACTCCTGCAGGTTAATAGTGTGCAATCATGTGCCCCAACCCTTATCTTCCTAACTTCTTGTCTGCTTTTAATGGAAATTATTTTTAATTGCTACTTCCAATATTATGTCCCCCTTGGTAAATACAAATTAATTATTTACTTATGCTAGTACTAGCATGTCTGCATGTCCTAGTGTGGCCTCATTCCCATCCTAATTTTCAATTTATTATTTATGTGGACCATAAATATGTTTCCCTTTTGCTCCATTTCCTTGTTAATTGAGTCTTCCACTTTGGCATTTGTTTTCCAATTTTATCTTTATATTCCTTTTGGTGATCTTTCCTCGTGTTATTTAGGGAGCTAGTAAATTTGATCATTTGTAATTAATATTGTCCAATGGAAGCTCCTCATAGCAATGCAAACCATATACCTCCCATTTCGCATATATTGTTCAGACATTGAAATTTGCCGGTGCTACCATAAAATAAAATAAACATTGGGTCAGGCAAATAGGATAGGTTTGGGGATATGGGCCATAACCAGGTGAGTAGGACTAGTGTAGATGGGGCATGTATGTTGGGCCAAAGAGTCTGTTTTCACACCATAAGACTCTAAGTGGCCCATACAACACATCAAGCCTGTACTAGCTCGCACAGCATTCTCTCCATTTCCATTCCCCAAATCTATTTCCCCGCTACTTATTCACTCCCACATGCCAGCCAACTCCTGCAACTTCCTACGATAGGGGTAACTTAGGTAAAAATATCAGCGCATCTTCTGGGTATGGGTGGGAAGTACAGCACCCAGGACAAGCATACATGGTCAAAGGATGAGCAAACAACATCGGAAGACTGAATCGCATCTAATGTACTGGTGTTAAACAACTGCGTTATTTACTTTACTGTGCTGCCCTAACACACGATCAAGTGGCACCATAGGCCTCCATTCTTTGGAACAAAATTAACAATTGACAGTCATCCACTTCATCCCAGCCGCAGTGTTGCAGTACAAATAATCTGTTCAAAATTTCAGATTGTGAGCTGGGTTTTTCTTTGCAGTGCACTCCCACCTCACCCCAAAGACAGCCATTTGCAGTGCACGCCCACCTCACCCCAAAGACAGCCATTGGCAGTGCACTCCCACCTCACCCCAAAGACAGCCATTTGCAGTGCATTCCCATCTCACCCCAAAGACAGCCATTTGCAGTGCATTTCTACTTGAAACCAACCATATTTTGATTTTCAAACCACATTAAGGGCACTCACAGTTCAGTAGATGCGTTTAGTGTTATTCATAGAGACATGAACCTCTCGCTTCCTCCATGTTACAGAGACTGAGTGAGGCACACCATTTCCGGGTTTTATAGTCCCTCTCCCCCTCCCACCAGCAGGGACAGTAGAGAGAATGGCAAAAAATTAAAAAACATTAATATCTCTATGATTTTTCATCGATGGGAAAAATCCTCCGGTCCCGGAAGGTGGAAGGTGGCTCTGAGTGAGGTGGCCAAAAATGATGGCCGTAGGTGGTGGCATTCTCTCGGAAATCACAGCACAGCGAGCTAAACGGGGTCAAGATTAGACTTTTATTAATAGATTACAGGATACTTTTACTTGATTACCATGTGACTAACATATGTCACCATCGTAGAGCAGCAACTTGAATTTTATCATGTAGAATATGTATATTCGCTCAATAGCCCCTTACCCATGGGGTGCATCTAGTGTATACATTTAGTTGATACCAACAATTGAAGAATTGGTAACTCATGCAATCTTCAATACCTCCAAGTATGTGATGGTATTCGGAACTTCTCATCTTAGAGTCCTAAGCCTCAGTTAGTAATAACTGAATTCGACCGACCACACTACTGTAGCGAATTTCAAGTTCACTGAGTTATTGTCATGTTTAGCAATGCTGAATACTGTTACTTCATCATTGTGGCTGAGGTAGCTTCAGCTGACAATAGCATAAGGTTGTTAACAATGGTTTAATTGATACTTACACGATATCAGTTCCTTGATTTGCTCGGCTGAAACACCGCTGCTATATTGCCAATTACTCTTGATGAAAATTAAACTCAGTTTTGTAACAGATTGCTATAACTTCAATCTCTTGCCACAAGGCAGGGTCAAGGCTAATAATAATTAAAGGTAAATCCCAATGACCAACAAACAGATTATCCCATACCCCAAAGCTTTACTGCTATAGTACAGTTATATTGTCTTTGATAACCTCTGTAATGGGATTTGCATAGCATGGATCTCTGACGCTTATGAATCTGTTGTAGTCAGGAAAATAAGTTTTCATATTCAGAAAGTTCATATGCCCAACACTCTCCATTCTTCATAATAACATGCCACTCCTGCCTTATTCCATGGGTGGTTTGCATGAGAAATTTTGCCCAATTTTCGAACCTTAATTTTTTTTTTAAATAACCCTGACCATAATCCAAACATGCTTGGAATGCTCCGACTGTGCCTCAACCAAATATTTTTACCCTTGGTGTGTTGTACAAAACAAATGTAAATACTTACAACTTGTGAACGGTGCATTACCCATATTTTGGAAGTGCTAGACCCATTTTGTTGAATAGGATTGGTAAGTTGCATGTAATTTCTGAGCTATCATGCTGCCCCCAGCTCCAGTGAATCGCTTACTGCCGATGAGCGCCTGGGGTGCATTTTGAAACTACGACTTTTGCCCGCCGTTGGCCTAATTGATTCGTCTGCCAGGCTTTCTTCCCCTGTTGAATAGGTCTACCTGAATAACAGATTCAGCGGCTGGTTCTCACATCCCCCTGGTGGCTCTGTTCTCTGCTGGCGCGGCCTATCCCATAGGCCCGCCCTATTACACGTGAAGCAGCCCTGTCAGGCGCTGCTGGCGTGGCCTGTCCCATAGGCCCGCGCTATTACAGTGTGAGCTCACTAAATCAACATTTTCAGTGTACAGCTTTACCTGTGAAGGGTAAAAATAATTCACAGCAACTTGTGCTAAACAACAATTGTCAGAAACATATAACTTTTTATGACTTTAACTTTGCCTTTAGCTTTTAACTTTAAGAAAAACAATATAAAATACATACATTTTATTATAAGGAGAACCCCTTTATAGCCCGACTCACCTGAGTCCAAATAGGGCTGAATGAGTCCCATTTAATTCCTTGCCTGGAGACCAACGTCTGTGAGCCACTGACCCCACTGTTGCTTCCTTGCCATTCCAACATCCCCACAGGCTGAGAGCCGCTGACTACACTGTCAGTGACTCTGTTTGAATTTCTTGCCGTTTTTACGGCATCCCCGCAGGCTGAGAGCCGCTGACCCCACTGTCAGCGACTCTTGGTTGAATTTCTTGCCGTTTTTACGGCATCCCCGCAGGCTGGGAGCCGCTGACTACACTGTTAGCGCCTCCTTATTTTGCAACCCGATCAATTTTGCCAGTTATCCGCTTCTGCGGCCGGACTGGGGTTTCCCCACAGTCCATAACCGGCACACTGGTCGGGCTGTGAAACTGGCAGGAAACCCTCTGTGAAAAGAGGCTCCTGCCTGAAAAACCCTGGTAAGTAAAAAACCGAACTTACCTTTTAGGTTTAACTTACCACTGGCAGGAGCTCTGTCCTGCTAGATGGTGCTTGTGCCAGTGCGGCTGACGTACTGGTGCGCATGCGGATTTTACTTCGTGACTCCGAAGTAAAATCCATATCCTCCACTCACTGCATATGCATATGACTATCTAAAAGCCTCTTAAATGCCACCATCATAATTGTCTCCTCCACCACATCCAGCAACGTGTCCCAGGCACTCACCACCCTACATGTGTAAAATTCTTGTCCCACCCACCTCCTGTTAACTTTGCTTTCAGAAGAAGACCCATGACCCGAAATGTCACCTCTCCATGTTCTCCACAGATGCTGCCTGACCTGCTGAGTTATTCCAGAACTTTGTGTCCTTTTGTGTATTAACCAGCCTATGTAGTTCTTTGTTTCTAAACATTGCCCACCTCACCTTGTCCTCTATTCTTTGATATTTGCACCCTGGGAGAAAGGTTTGAGACAACCTTTTTTCCATTCTCATCACCACCATGAGATCATCATTTAATCGCCTACATTCCAGGGAACTATATCCTTCCTGGGGTACATTCATTCCGTTCCTGCTGAGATGGTGACATTTCAGGAACAAGTCACAGGTGTTTCAATGTATAGCAAATATATGACACTATGTAATCGAAAACTTTAATTTTAAGAAGCCAGTCTTTACATGAGTATTGAATGCTAGTTGAAAGCAAAAACAGGCTTCTTTTAACCCACTCCTTCCATCCAGAGATGCTGCCTGTTACTGAGTCAGAGATACATAGACAGATATGTTACATAGTCAGAGATACTGAGTTACTCCAGCATTTTTGTGGCTAGCTTAATGCAAGTTGACTGTTATGTTTTACTGCAGATCATGTATTAGTCATGTTGGTTATTATTATTACACCGCTTATTTCACCTTTCTAAAATAGGTTGTCCACAGGTTACAGCAGGGTTTTAAACAGTTCACATCAGAAACTTTGTCCCCACACACCAGAAGATGCATCCAGCCCAAATCCACATCACCGATCTCCCAAATGCTTGTCCACATGAGTTAGCCATCTGTAAGCTTTGGAGGACCCGAATTATTAACTGTGCTTTTGAAACTTACTCCATAGCAATGTAGGTAATGTAACTGCCACCTTGGATACAGGAATGTCCCAATAACTAAATTAGATAATTGGCCAGGGTTTTGGTGCTATTTGTGGAGTGATAAATATTGTTCTTCGCACTGAGGTCAGAATCTCACAATTTCAATTGTGTGTGAAATGGTTCCATGGGATCTTTTACCTCCTTCTGGGAGTCAGACAGCTTTCCTTTGAAATACATCACCTCCAACAGTTCAGTACAGCTTGAACACCATCCCTGGAATGAGCAGCTGGTGTCTGGGGAGCAGAACACATTTTCCCAGTGCTTCCATCTGACAACAGGCGAACCATGGGTGGCACTGATCTTCCGATCTCTTCTGACCATGTTCAGCTGTCTCCGGCAGTTCTGTTCTGCTTATCTTCAGTCCAGAAGGCACAAGAGCCAATATTAACAAATGGAACTGTCTGTAGAAGCATCCTGACCCAAAACGGCACTTGTACATTCCTTCACCAGATGCTGCCTGACATATTGAATTCCCCCAAATGAATTGACAAACTGTGCCTCAGATCTGAGCCATCATCACTCATTGTATTGAGTGCTAATGGTGGAAAATAACTTTTATTAGCAGTTCAGTTGGTTTCAAAATAAATATTCCAAAGGAGCAGAAATCTTTCCTTATAATATGGCCTGTTTTAATATAAGTAAAATGATATGCACAAGTAAGTAAGTAAGTAAGTTTATTGGCCAAGTATTCACATACAAGGTATTTGCCTTGGTGCTCCGCCCACAAGTAACAACATGACATACAGTGACAGTTACAAATGACTCAGAAAACACTAAACATTAATAATAATAAAACATTAATGATAAAACACCATTGATCAAGCATGTGAACCAACAAAATACCACATCAAAGGGAGGCTACAGATATTTGACTGTTGAGTAGAGCAACTACTCGTGGATAAAAACTGTTTTTATGTCTGGCTGTGGCGGCTTCGACAGTCGCCTTCCAGAGGGAGGGTGAGAGGGGTCAGAGATGATCTTGCCTGCTCGCTTCCTGGCCCTTACAGTGTACAGTTCATCAATGGAGGGAAGGTTGCAGCCAATAATCTTCTCTGCTGATCGGACAATTCACTGCAGCCTCCAGGTGCCGTGCTTAGTGGCTGAGCCAAACCAGATCATGATGGAGAAGGTGAGAACAAACTCTACGATGGCCGTGTAGAATTGGACCATCATTGCCTGTGGCAGATTGTGCTTCCTCAGTTGCCGCAGGAAGTACATCCTCTGTTGTGCCTTTTTGACTGTGGAATCGATGGTAGCCCCCCACTTAAGGTCCTTGGAAATGATGGCTCCCAGGAACTTAAAAGATTCTACAGATGTGACTGTGGTGTTGTTGATGGTGAGTGGGGAGAGGGGAGGGGGAGCTCTCCTAAAATCTACAATTAATTTCACTGTCTTAAGAGCATTGAGCTCTAGGTTGTTGATACGGCACCAGCTGTGACACTTCCTGTCTGTAGGCAGATTCCTCCCCATCATGGATCAGTCCAATCAGGGTTGTGTCATCCGCAAACTTGAGAAGCTTGACAGAGGCGTCTGTGGAGGTGCAGTCGTTGGTGTAGATGGAGTAGAGGAGAGGAGAGAGTACGCAGCCTTGTGATGCTCCTATGCTGAGTGTTTGCGAGTCGGAGATGTGCTTTCCCAGCCTCACATGCTGCTTTCTGTCTTTCAGGAAGTTGGTGATCCACTGACAAAGGGGTTCAGGCACAGTCAACTTGGAAAGTTTGGAGTGTAGTAGCTCTGGCACAATGGTGTTGAATGCAGAGCTAAAATCAACAAACAGGATTCTTGCATAGGTCCACTGGTGGTCTAAGTGCTGTGGGATGAAGTGCAGGCCCAGGTTGACTGCATCATCCACAGATCTATTGGCCCGATATGCAAACTGCAGAGGGTCCAGCAGGGAGTTTGTGATATTTTTCAGCTTGGCCAGCACAAGCTTTTCGAGTATCTTCATGCCTACAGAGGTCAGTGCGACAGTAAGTCATGAAGACAAGTAATCCTTGCCTTTTTGGGTACAAGGACAATAGTGGAGACTTTGGGGTGGGAGATTGCAACCTTCACGTGGTCCACCCTGTTTCAACCAATGCAATCAACCTGGCGTGCACAATCAAATAAGATGAATTAGGACAAGTTGTCCTACAACTTTAGGCTGTGCACGCCATACGTAAGAAGGAGAAGTGGAGACTTTGAAGCAGGCAGGGACAGTACATGTTTGCAGGGACTGGTTAAAAATATATGTATAGACTGGTGCCAGCTGTTTGGCACAGAGTTTAAGAGTAGAGGGGGAACATTGTCAAGTCCTGGAGATTTCCGGCTCTTTTGTCCTCTGAAAAGCCTCTCCACCTCCTCTATTTTTATTGTTGATATTGGATAAGTGATGTTGTGCAGCACAGAGGGTGTGGATGATTAGGTGTGAAGTGGTGATTGGAGGGGGGTGGGTGTAGAAAGGCACAGTCTTTGCAGATTGAGGTCAGGCTGTGAGTGGGTGTGAAGTGTCGGTTGGGGTGGGAAATGGTCCAGTCTTTTCATATTGGAGTCTTGCCTTAAGTAGATGTGAAGTGGTAAATGGGAAGGAGAGGGTGCAGGGTCCATTCTTGGTAAACTGGGGTCTGGCTGTGTTGGTTGGGGAGGGGGGGAGGGGGTACCAGGGTTACGTTTCTGATTTTCAAACCTGCAGTAAATCTAATTCAGGTCGTTGGTCAGCTGACGATTGTCCAAAGAGCAAGGGGCTTTCCTCTTGTAGCTGGTCATTTCTTGCAAGCCCTTCCAAACTGAAGAAGAGTCACTAGTTGAGTACCTTTCCTTGGCAGCTCTGATTCCTCCTCTCAGCTTGTACTTGGCCTGCCTGTAGAGGTCTGCATCCCCGCTCCTGTAGGCCTCCTCTTTAGACCGTCGGAGCTGTCTGAGTTCTGCAGTGAACCAGGACTTGTTGTTGTTGGCCCATGTCTGTTTATTAGTTGGACCCGGACATGGCAAAAGAGGTAACTTTGCTATTGCAACAAAATGTTTATCTTTATGGTAGAGCTCAGTGGCCAAAAACCGTAATCCTATCTTGGCAACGGAACACACTACGTACCACCTCTTGCTTAATCATGTACGTGCTTATTTTCTTATTATGTTTTGCACTAATGTCTTGTTTATTCTGCACAGTCTTTTCTTAATTACCATCTTGCGGTATTTATAAGTAATTTATATATTAGTTATGCATGATTTATGTTTTTGAATGTTGTCTGTGAATGTGCCTGTGATGCTGTTGTAGGCAAGATTTTCATTGAACATTTAGTTTAGTTCAGAGATTTTTTTGTGCACGTCGGGTTGATTGCATTAGTCGAAACAGGGTGGACCACGTGAAGGTTGCAATCTGATTGGTGCACCATCGAGGCTAGCCCTGACCTTCCCATCCATGCAGACTTGAACAATCTGCCCAACATGCGCCTGAAGTCCCACAAACCCTTCTGGTCTTCAGTCAAATCCTGGGAAGTCTTTGACACCAAGACTGAGTGACGCAGAGCCTGGAAAGTTGCCAATACCAACAACAGAGAGGTCATCACAGACCCCACAGTGAAACCAGCGGGATTTGACCTCCATCACAAGCAATGGCTAACCCTGATCAGAATCCACACCTTCCATGCAAGAACAGCCATCACCTGCATAAGTGGGGGATGACAGACAGCCCTGCTTGTGATTGCGGACATCCAGACCAGACCATCCCACGCATAGTGAATGACTGCTCACTGAGGCTTTTCCTTGGTGGCATCAAAGCCATCACCGAGTAACTGATGCTGTCCTGGCCTGGATGTCTATCCTTGACCGACAACTTTAGGCTGTGCATGCCATATGCAAGAAGAAGTTTAGATATACAGCGCACAAACAGGCCCTTCGCAACACTAACACTATCCTTCACACTAGGAACAATTTACAATTTTACCAGGCCAATTAACCTACAAACCTGTACATCATTGGAGTGTGTGAGGAAACCGGAGTACCTGGAGGAAACCCATGCAGGACACGGGGAGAATGTACAAACTCCATACAGACAACACCCATAGTCAGCATCAAACCCGGGTCTCTGGCACTGTAAGTGGGACAGGGGCATAAGGTAGCAACTCTTCCGTGGCACCAACATGGCACCTCATCATACTTGTGCATGGGAGAATAAACTCAACTTGAGTGGAGTGGGTGGGGAATTAATAATGCCATAACCAAGTCCAATTAGGCACAACTCATAGAGTCATAGAGCACTGAAATTAGTTATTTAGCCCAACCTATTCATGCTGACCATTGTGTATCCATCTCTGTTGATCCCATGTAACAATGGTCAAAAGCCTTTCTGTCCTGAGGAAAACTTTTCCACAAATCCTCTCTGTTACTCCTTACCCGAAACCTATGTCCTCTAGTGTTAGACATCTTTGCGATGAGGAGAAGCTCCCAGCTCCCAATTTATCATCTGATCAAGAGCCTCCATCTATCTTCCTAATTGACAACTAAAAGAACAATTGAAGTGTCATCTGAAAAATTACAAATAATATTTCTTATTTTCAGGTCCCAGCGTTCCCTCCAACATCGCCCACTTCCTCCTGTTACCAAGCTAATTTTGAATTTAATTTGCCAACTTGCCTTGGGCTCCAATATTTTGGAGGATTTTCTAATGTGGGACCGTATCAAAGGTTCACAAGTCCACAAGTTTACTGAAGTCCACAAAGGTTACATCAATGACACTATCCTCATCAATACCATTTGTTGCTTCTTCAAAAGATTAAATCAAATTAATCAGAGAGGTCTGAGGAAAGACATTCTTGCCATAGAGGGGGTACAGAGAAGATTCACCAGACTGATTCCTGGGATGTCAGGACTTTCATATGAGGAAAGATTGGATAGACTCGGCTTGTACTCGCTGGAATTTAGAAGATTGAGGGGGGATCTTATAGAAACTTACAAAATTCTTAAGGGGTTGGACAAGCTAGATGCTGGAAGATTGTTCCCGATGTTGGGGAGGTCCAGGACAAGGGGTCACAGCTTAAGGATAAGGGGGAATTCCTTTAGGACCGAGATGAGGAAAACATTCTTTACACAGAGAGTGGCGAGTCTCTGGAATTCTCTGCCACAGAAGGTAGTTGAGGCCAGTTCATTGGCTATATTTAAGAGGGCGTTAGATGTGGCACTTGTGGCTAAATGGATCAGGGGGTATGGAGAGAAGGCAGGTACGGGATACTGAGTTGGATGATCAGCCATGATCACATTGAATGGCGGTGCAGGCTCGAAGGGCCGAATGGCCTACTCCTGCACCTAATTTTCTATGTTTCTATGTTTCTAGGATCTCTACCAAACAAAATCTTTGATTAATACTTACCTTTTCAAGTGTAGTTTAATCCTGCCACTCTGATTTCATTTGCAATAACGTCCCTCCCACTGATATTTGACTCACAGACCTGTAGTTGCCAACCTTAGCCCTGTTTCCATTTATAAATAAAATAAGTGCCTTTGGTGTCCTCCAGTCATCTCACACTTATGGCCAGCTCAGATTTAGAAATCTATGTCAGTGCCATATCAATTTTCTACTTGCTTCTTATAGCATCCTGAGATGCTTCACACTCTGGGGATTTATCCACCTTGAAGCCTCCTCAGACATCTAATACTCATCTCCTCTTTTTAAATGATACCATGATCCGGACCATCTCTATCCCTCTCACTGAATTCTTCAACCGTAATGTGCTTCTCAGTGAATACAGATGAGAAGAATTCATTGAGGACCCCATTTATGTCCTCTGAGTCCGCACTTTGATCCGTTATGGGCCCCACACATTCCTTGTTTAAGGTTAGGATTAGCCCTAATCTTTCCTTGGTTAAGTTTAGGATTAGACCTAATCCTAAACCTTATAAAATGTTATATTTATAAAATGCTTCGGGATTTTCCTTAAAAAGTGTTAAGTGTTGCAGAATCAAGATATAATTGACATAAAGATCAATTTCTTCTTGTTCTTAGGCAGTCCCTGTGGATTGAGGATGACCTGCTTCCATTCACAGGTAGTCAGAATCTTTTTCAACGGCAGGGTTAATTGAAAACACACGGTAATATGTTTAGGGTGAGAGGTAAAGATTTTAAAGGGGACCTGAGAGATATGTTTTTTTCACACTGAATGGTTGATATCTGGAATACGCAGTCAGAAATGCAAAATTCCCAGCAGAGAATTCATTGAAGACAGATACTTGCTGCTCATTCGAAGGTGTATTTCGGAGAACATCATAGTTGAAACTCTATATTTAATGCGAATGTCCTTGACTCTGTTCCACAACATGGTATCAAATCTTGCCACTACTTCAAACCATCACAAAGTCATAAAGGTTATAGGTCAAGTACAAAATGAGCTTTCTAACGCATTGGCCACAGGATATTTAAATCTTCATTGACCATCACTGAGTTGCCATCGGACCAGAAGATAGCAAAATGATACCTTTATTCAAGGAGATGAGGCATAAGTGGGGCCATTATAGCCTTGTAATTAAGCCAACCGATTATAGATCAATTAGTCTAATTCCAATTTTTATACAGATTCCTGATGGACAGGATTAGGTTCTACATGGAAAGGCATGGAAAGTCAGCATGGAGATACTGGCAGGAAATCTGGCTGACCAGTTCAATTAAGTTTTTTGAAGGGGTAACACAATGTATTAATGAGGTCAACTGATGTGGTATAAACAGTCCTATATGAAAGGCCAGCCGAAAAGTTTAAAGCCCATGGGATTTGAAACAAATTGGAAAATTGGATAAAAAAATGGCTTTATAATAGGAGATAGAGGATGATGGTGGAGGATTCGAATAGTATTTAGAAACCTGTGGACTGCAGAGATCAATGCTCAGATCCTTGCTGTTTGTTATCTACATGAACAATTTTGATGTGAATATAGGAGGTATGATTAGTAAGTTGCAGATGGTTGAGAAACTGGTGGTGTTTTTAACAGCAAGGAGGGTAATCTTAAACTACAGAATGATGGTGAGGTGGGCAGGGCAATAGTTGATGCAATCTAATCCTAAGAAGTGTGAGCTGATGCATTTTTGGGATGTCCAATACAGGGGAGACTATATCATGAATTGTAAGGAGTTTTAGAGAGTTTTGAGGAACAAAGAAACCTTGGTATACAAGTACAAGGACAAGGGGTCACAGCTTAAGGATACGGGGAAATCCTTTAGGACCGAGATGAGAAGGACTTTTTTCACACAGAGAGTGGTGGGTCTCTGGAACTCTCTGCCACAGAGGGTAGTTGAGGCCAGTTCACTGGCTATATTTAAGAGGGAGTTAAATGTGGCCCTTGTGGCTAAGGGGATCAGAGGGTATGGAGAGAAGGCAGATACGGGATACTGAGTTGGATGATCAGCAATGATCATATTGAATGGCGGTGCAGGCTCGAAGGGCTGAATGGCCTACTCTTGCACCTAATTTCTATGTTTCTATGGACTGTTTCAATACGAGGAGAGACTATAATTTTTTTCCTTGGAGCCAAAGAGGGGTGGGTGATGGTGTTGGGGAGGAATGGGAGGAGGATGCAATGAAGAGTTTAGAGGGGGTGCAAGGGAGATTTTTTAAACACAGAGGGTGGCTTCAATCTGAGAAAGTGGTGGAGCCAGATAGCCTCACTACATTTAAGAAGCATCCAAACAAACATTTGAACATCTGAGGTATTCCAGGCTACGGAACAATTGTGATTAGTAAAGATCGGTGTTTGATGGTCACCATGAGGGGCTGTTTCTGTGCCATTCTATCAGATGGTTTCACTGATGCCATTCTAAGACTAGGCATAGGGTAGCCTCAGACGGAGATTCACAATCCCATTTCCCACTTCTTGGATGAGGAGAACATGCCAGGGTACCTTCAAAATTACATAATCATGACGGATCAACTATGATCTAATCAAATCAGTCTTGGGAGTAGAAAAGCTTCCTCCTGTTTAGTCACCTCTCAGTTTTGGGTGAACTTAATATGATTTAGTTTGGTAGGCCCCTGACTACACTGTCAAGGAACTATGCTGTGAAGGCAGCAAAGCCCCCCCCCTCCCCACCCCCCCCTCCCTACCCCCCCTCCCCCTCTCCCCAACCCCCCTCCCCACCCCCCCTCCCCCTCTCCCACCCCCCCTCCCCACCCCCCCTCCCCCTCTCCCCACCCCCCCTCCCCACCCCCCCTCCCCCTCTCCCCACCCCCCCCCCCCCTCTCCCCACCCCCCCTCTCCCCACCCCCCCTCCCCACCCCCCCTTCCCTGCAGGCATATAATCTTCTGGGAGCTGGTGAAAATAGAGAAGAAACAAAGAGCAATAATAGGGGGGAGGGGGAGGGGGGGGGGGGGGTAAATAGCCTGAAAAATTCCTACTGAACACTTCTGTGAACAAGACTGGATGTCACTCCACACCATCTGATACCAAACAGATTAAAAATATAGTGCCTCCGTACACTGAGCATTGAACTAAGAATCACCAATGCTAGATCAACATTTACATCTAATTGTACCATAAATCCATACTGATCCTTTAAAGCACAATTCCCAAAACATCCTAAAAATCCAAACGATAAATATTTTCACCCAGAGAGCAGCGAGAATGTAGAACTTGCTGCTCCAGAATACGTCTGAGATTTTGAACATTCGTGCATCCAATAAATGCTGGAGAGATTAAAAAATAGAAGGACATAGAGTATGATGAAGAGGAGTGGAAGGAGTCTCAGGTGCACCATAAACACTGGCATACGCCAATTAAGTTGAACGGACTGCTTCTCTGCTGTATTTCTATGCAAAGCATGTGGCATAAGATTCTTCAGCCAAAATTATAATTGTTATTATGAACCTTACAAAATAAACTAATCTGCAAACCCAGTTATGAAAAAAATTTGCAGTGCGACAGATTAGTTTGACACGGAAAGTTGAGAACTTTTAGGGTGAAGAGGCCAGTTGCCAAGACTAACCAGATGGCGGTCCGCACAAGTAGAATTATTTTCACACAAGTTGTCGATGCAGTCATTGATGTTCTGGTCACATCGCACACCAGCAAATCCAGGGCTACACAGACAGTAAAACCCATCCAGCACTGTAACAGACATAAAGAGGGGAGATGGATCAAGGAAGTCATCCTGGAGAGTCTCGTTCTAATTAACATTCTTTTCACGTAATAAGAATGGTGTATTATTTGACTCCATTTGAAGAAATATGCTGATACCAGTTTTAATTCATCATAATCTTCAGAATGATCAGAATCTTCTCCACTCTTTCATCATTAACGATGTTCAAACAAAAATGTGCAGCATCTTTGGAACATTACAGCTGTGCATAGTACTGATGACAGCTTTAATTGCACTTCTTAACATTGTGGATAAATGACAATCCCACATAGGTCCCTGGGTCCTTTATTATCCCTAAGATTGACTGCGTAATCTGTGCTGCAGTTAAACTTAATCTCATTAAATCCTCCTGATCATCCGTGACACCAGCCTTCTTCGCTACCTGGTGCAAAGGGTCACCTGGTTATTGCAAACTCAAACCTACGGAGCTGTCATTAGTCTGTTGCGAGGAAACACACGCAGGGCCACCAAAGATCAAGCAAGCACCTTGTGTGATTTCTGCCACAAATGACCAAAGTCATCCTGAGGTTGACCAACTTTTGTTTTTAATCTGCTGCAAAGATCTAAAGCACAAACAGTTAAAGGTAAACATTCAATGGATGCCTCTCTCAAGTCAAGTCAAGTATTCACTGGAGTTTAAAAGGATGAGGGGGTATCTTATAGAAACATATAAAATTATAAAAGGACTGGACAAGTTAGATGCAGGAAAAATGTTCCCAATGTTGGGCGAGTCCAGAACCAGGAGCCACAGTCTTAGAATAAAGGGGAGGTAATTTAAGACTGAGGTGAGAAAAAACTTTTTCACCCAGAGAGTTGTGAATTTATGGAATTCCCTGCCACAGAGGGCAGTGGAGGCCAAGTCACTGGATGGATTTAAGAGAGAGTTGGATAGAGCTCTGGGGGCTAGTGGAGTCAAGGGATATGGGAGAAAGCAGGCACGGGTTATTGATTGATAGTGGACGATCAGCCCTGATCACAATGAATGGCGGTGCTGGCTCGAAGGGCCGAATGGCCTCCTCCTGCACCTATTTTCTATGTTTCTATGTTTCAAGAGTATTTAATTGTCAATGGAACAATGACATTCTTGCCTTCTGCCGTTTGACAGGCTCATTAATGCAATACATACAAATTAAATGATTAATAATCAATAACACAATAAACTAATAACGGTGATGCTACCTAACTGTAATAATGAAAAGCAAACTAACATTCTCTCAAAGTTTATTTTTACCAATTATTTTAGTTTGATGATCAAATCTGCCATTTATCAATCAGTTTTTTGAAATCACTGTGCACTCTGTTACTGCACGGCCTCAGCTTTACAAATATGATACTCGTCAAGGCCAATGTATTGTCATATTCGATGGGTTTGAGTAGCGGAAGCAAGCAACTGAAATCTCATTAAGAGTTTTCTCATTAGCTGTGGTAGTGACCCATGGAAACATGAAACATACTGCCAGGAGTCACATCAGTTAGATAAAAGGACTACGAGAGGAAATTCTGCATCAAAATAAACTTGTTCAATTACCAGCTGCTCTCCCTTCCGAGTCCCCCTCCCCAGAACCAATTGGCTATAAAACTGGCCTGAGCATTTAGTAGAATTGCCAATCCTTCAGGGTTACTGCAGACACCCCAGCAATTAAAGATTCATCTCAAGGGCATTAAGGTAACCAACAAAGAGATGGAGATAACTAAGAAAAAACAATGGTTTTCTTTAAGACCTATTGTTTAGTCCTAAAATTACTGGGGGGGGGGGGTAAAAAGAGAGTGTGATAAAATGCAGACCAAGAGAGGTCAGAGCATCTTGGGTTCCATACTGATCCACATCGCCCTTTCCACCTCTTCCCCACCTCCGCAATGTAAGTCATATTTAATTTCTAATTTTTTCAACACTTGAGTCCCAATGAAAGGTCACTGACTTGAAATGTTAGCTCGGTTTCTCTCTTCACAGATACTGCATGAACTTTGGTGTACTACTGCTTTAACTTCAGATTTTCTGCAGCTGCAGTATTTTGCTTGCACACAAAGAGGATAGATATTCCCTGTGGACATTGGAGTTATCTGTGGAACTGTAACGCTACAATGCTGCAAAACTATATTCTGCACACTGGTATTTTTCTCTTTAGGTTATCCCTTATCCCAGGGATGATTGGGTCAACGTATGAGGAATGTTTGAAGGCTTTGGGCCTGTACTCAATGAAATTTAGAAGGATGATGGAGGATTCCATTGAATCCTACCAGATAATGAAAGGCCGAGATAGAGTGGACATGGAGAGGCTGTTTCCAGTAATGAGAGAGTCCAGGACAAGAGGGCCCAGCCTCAGAATAAAAGGACGTACCTTCAAAATGGAGAAGAGGAGGAATTTATTTCACCAGAGAGTGGTGAATCAGTGGAATTCACATCCACACAAGGCTGTGAAGTGCAAGACATTTGGGTATTTTTAAGGCAGGGATTGGTAGGTTCTTGATTAGAATGGGAGTCATATGTCACGGGGAGGAGAATGGGGTTGAGAGGGAAAAGTAGATCAGCCATGATTGAATGGCGTAGACACGGTGGGCTGAATGGCCTAAAGCTGCGCTTATGTCTTATGGTGTTACAGTCCTATACAAGTGTATGGCTTGATTGTTTTCATGTGGTAAAGAAAGCTTTTGGTGTGCTGGCCTTTATAAATCAGAGCATTGAATATAGGAGTGGGGAAGTAATGTTAAAATTGTACAAAGCATTGGTAAGACCAATTCTGGAGTATGGTGTACAATTTTGGTCGCCTAATTATAGGAAGGATGTCAACAAAATAGAGAGAGCACAGAGGAGGTTTACTAGAATGTTGTCTGGGTTCCAGCAACTAAGTTACAGAGAAAGGTTGAACAAGTTAGGTCTTTATTCTTTGGAGCGCAGAAGGTTAAGGGGGGACTTGATTGAGGTCTTTAAATGATGAAAGGGATAGACAGAGTTGACGTGGATAAGCTTTTCCCATTGAGGATAGGGAAGATTCAAACAAGAGGGCATGACATGAGAATTAAGGGACAGACGTTTAGGGGTAACATGAGGGGGAACTTCTTTACTCAGAGAGTGGTGGCTGTGTGGAATGATCTTCCAGCAGAAGAGGTGGAGGCAGGATCGATTTTAACATTTAAAAGTAAAGTGGATAGGTATATGGACGGGAAGGGAATGGAGGGGTATTATCTGAGTGCAGGTAGATGGGACTAGGGGAAAATAAATGGTCGGCACGGACTGGAAGGGCCGAGAGGGCCTGTTTCCGTGCTGTAATTGTTATATGGTTATATGTATAGTATCATCTGATTTAATTGGTTTTAATTGACAAAAGCTTTTTATTGTATCTCAGTTCACATGACAATAATAAACCAATATCAATACTCTGGAAACCAATGTGAGTGGGGGCAAGGAAGTGGAGGGAGAGGTTCATGCAGAAAAACTTCCAGGACCATTAGCTCCAACCAGAGATGGATAATGCCGAGTAAGATATTGGTTAATCAGCCAGAACTCACTGTCGTAGCAGGTTCCTTGGAGGCAGGGGGAAGAGCTGCAGTCATTCACACTGATCTTGCAGAGTGGGCCAGTGAAGCTTCTTGTGCATATACACCTGAATCCCAGGGGGCTGGCATCCAAATCCATCTCTTCCACACATGTAGCACCATTTCTACAGGGATTTGGCACCTCACAGGGTCCAGATGCACAGTTGACACCTGGGAAAGCAAAAACAGGCTCAGATCACAACAAAACACACCTATTTCTTCACATTTACTGCATACTAGGACCACTCTACGGCAGTAATAGCGTAAATGGTTGTTTCTAATTCTTTTCAAGATATTTTCCTTTGAATAATTTTGTTACTGAATTTGCCTATGAGATAGAGATGACATCAACAACAGGCTTTTTACTTGCATTAAATCTAAACAATATTTTTTAATTAAACAGCATAAATATCTCATCAGATACTTTGCATTCAGTTTATTTGAATTGTGAGGTAACAACAACGAGAAACAGATTCAAAAATCATTTCACAAACAAAATGCCTATATGTCGGTCACATTTTCAACATAAAATAAATGAAAATATATTAATTCTAACTTGATGCCTATTAATTTGTGAGAGGCTTTTTATTTTACATTCTGCTACAGAATGCAGCTGTGAATATACAAGTGGCGTTGGTTAACAATAATATTTCATTTACGTAAACATACACTAACATAGATCATTAATCAATTGTGGAGAAAGAGAAATTAAACAAATTTGTAGATGATATTCCTACAATATACAAATACCGTACTACAGAACGGAGTTGTGGGCAGATGTTTTTTTTTCAGGTATTAAGAACATGATAATATTAGAAGCAGCAGGAGTCGGCCATGTGCCTGCTCCACCATTTAATAAGATCAAAGCTACTCTTTAACGTCAGCATCATTTTCCTGCACTAACCCTAGAACCATTTATTCACTTGGTAAACAAAAATCTATCAACCTCTGTCTTGATCAAACTCATAACTGAGCATTCGCAGCTCTCTTGGGTAGTAAGTTTCAAATATCGACTGTCCTTCGGTGAAAAAAATACATCCTGAATGGTTGAGCCCTTATTTAGGTTCTATCAGTCTTGATTAAGTTTTAGTTGAATTTAGAAATCCAATGTAGAATCAGGCCCTTCAGCCCATCATGTCCACACCTGTTCGCACTAGTTCTATGTTATCTCACTTTCTCATCCAGTCCCGACCCATCAGGGAGAATTTACAGAAGTCAATTAATCTACAAACCCACATGTCTTTGGGATGAGCAGAGTTGAATAGAGTTGACAGTGAGAAGTGATTTCCTCTGGCTGGGGAAGAGAAGGTCTTGGGTGTAGCGAAGTGCTCTCGCAATGGAGGAGAGGACGTTCTCTCAATGGGAGTGAAGACATCAGTCAGTTGGCAGGAGCGGAAAGGTTGAACCTGGATCCACTACAACTTCTGGGGAGACTTGTGTGACCGCAACTGAACAGGCAGACATATGACATCGCAGGTAATGAGAAAGTCGACGGCAGCCCCAGCTGATATTGCATGCAATGGCTGGGATATATACACAGCTATCATGTCAAAACCACAGAAATGGATCTTTCAGATCACAATTTCCATGCCAACCATGAGGCACCCATCATACTAATCCCATTTGCCTGCAAGACTAGTTAGTCTGTAGCTTATTACGCCTTGGCAATTCAAGTGCTCCTCTGGATACTTGCCAAATGTGATGATAGTCTATCCTCCACCACCTCCAAGGCATTGTTGCACAAGGAATAAATCAATTCCCCACTTAAAATAAATCTTCTGACCCCTTTAAAAAATACTAGAAAATCAACATACATCCGATTTTTCAATCGCAAGTGGCATGTATTCTTATGAATTAAGGTGTCTGAAGAAGGGTTTCGACCCAAAAGTCACCCATATCTTCTCTCCAGAGATGCTGTCTGTCCCGCTGAGTTACTCCAGCTTTTTGTGTCTATCTTTTATTTTATAAGAGAATGCTTGATATAAATATACCTCTTGTATTATTTAATACATGTTTGCATACTGGGCATTATATGACCACAGGGTGCTAGATACATATGTGCACAACCACACTTTTATTATTGGAGTACGTGCATATTATAACGTGCTATTGGATCTATATCAGCACAATCTCATTCTGCTAGAGAGTATGATTGGTATTTTGAGAAAGGTCAACCCAGAGGGAGTCAGGATTTGATTCAAATATGCTACTTGCTGCACATTTTTAAATAAAGCATAGAACAGAATAGGTACATCTTTCTACACGTTCTCAAACCTAACATATTACAGTAGCTGTTGTAAGCAGTGCTGATGTTGCACCCATTGTAAATTATATACAAAAATAAATGTTCTTTTATCACATGCAGAATTAAATTAAAATACTTTCTCACTGTTATTTTAGAAACTATAAAACAATATTGAAGTGAGTAGATGCCAATGTAATATTCTGACAGGGTTTTTATTAATTAAACAGTTCCAAGTTTACTGTCAACTACAGCACAGAGGAGCAGTGTTAGAGTTTCTGCCCTAGCCCCTGTCCCACTTAGGAGACCTAAACAGCAACCTCTGGTGACCTTACCCACCACCCAAGGTTTCCATGAGGTCGGCGAGGTTTTGGTCACTCTCCCTAATGGTCGAAAGTGGTTTCCGCGTGGTCGAGGCTTCATCTAGGTAGCTGCTATTTTTTCATCAAGATTAAAATTGGCCTCGACTAAAAATAGGTTGCCGTTTTTTTTTAAAATCGATCATTTTTTAGTCGCAGGTCTAGTCGAAGCCGGTTTTCTTCATAGTCGAGGAAGGATTTCAGCCAATGCGTGGGAGATGGTAGGAGGTTGCTGGTCACCTCGACCTTGATTTTTTTTGGGTGGCGGGCAAGGTCACCAGAGGTTGCTGTTTAGGTTTCCTAAGTGGGGCAGTATGGGCCTATCCCACTTAGGCGATTTCTCAGCGGATTGCAGGTGACTGTCAAGTTGCCGGCAGTCGCCTGAAAAACCGGCAACTGGAATGGCGACTGTCAGAGTGGAACACACACGCACACATCGTTTCCTTCACCAGCCCATTATGCAGGCTGGGGACAGGGCAAGCAGGGGGAGCGCTGTCTGAGTGAAATTCACACGGTGCAAAGCCAAGGTGACAACCTACGAGAACATCCGACCACCTGGCAACCCACTAGGACCTCCTGGGGACCCGCCTATAGCACGAGAATTCTCGCTACTCACCATGGTGGCTTCATTCTAGTCGCCGCTAATTTTTCAACACGTTGCATATGTTGAAAAATCTCAGGGTCCTTTTCACAATGGCAGGCAGTGACTAGTGGGGTACCGCAAGGCTCAATGCTGGGACCCCAGCTATTTACAATATACATTAATGATCTGGATGAGGGAATTGAAGGCAATATCTGTAAAGAACATGCACGTACACAAGGAATTCTTTACTATAGCTTTTATTGACTACACACACATTACTGCCCTAGCTGTACATGGTCTGTCACGTTCACTAGAGAGGGAGCTAGGGGATGGGAAGACACAAATATACTTGATTATAGGGGAGTGGTTAGCAGGGCTACGTCACTACAATTAAAGGGACATGCACTTATCACCTACATCCTTCCTCTACAAAAGAAAGAAAAGTGACAGCCGACCATGTCTCATACGCTAGGGGAAACAGAGAATAAAGAAACAGTAACGCAGCACCGAATCATACATATTCGCCATAACGGTCGAGCGGCTGCACAAGACGGCCAGAGTGGGTCCGCATCCCGCTCACACCCCCTCCCCCCACGGGAACGAGTGTAACCGGCGTGGGAGGGGAAACCCTGGCAGGAGAGTCGCGGGGCGGTGAGCGCGGCGGCGACGAGGGAGAGGAGGGGGGCGAGACAGGAGGAGAGACAGGGACAGGCACTGGAAGAACGACCGGGATGGGCCGGGGGGGCGGAGGACCAGGGAAAGCCGGAGGCGGCAGAGTGGACATAGGGGAAGCATGCGGGACAGCAGGAGGGGGGAGGAGGCTCATTCACCAGGCGAAGGTGCTGACGTGACCTGCGGTAGACCGTGCCATCGAGGTTAACCAAGTAAGAACGAGGCGAACCGGCAGATCCGACGACAACTGCAAGTCCATGGTGACCGGAGGTGGAGCGCATACGGACAACCTGGCCAGGAGACAGAGGAGGAAGAACGCGGCAGGACCTGTCATGGGAGCGCTTCTGGATGAACTGCTTGTTAGCAATACGCTCACGGACCATGGCAGGTTTCAGCACGGAGGGGGTAAGGGTCTGTTGGGCAACCGGAATACGAGGGCGCGTGACTCGGGACATGAGGCGCAGCGCCGGGGACCCCAGGACGTGGTCGCGGGGAATGTTGCGGAGGTTCAGGAGAGCAAGGTAAATATCTGATTTAGAAAGGCGACAACGTTCCAGCAATCCCTTAGCACTGCGGACAGCGCGCTCAGCCAAGCCGTTGCTCTGCGGGTACTCCGGGCTGCTGGTGTAGTGTCGAAAGTTCCAACGGTCAGCAAAGTCGCGGAACTCTGCGCTGGTGAACTGGCTGCCGTTGTCCGACTGCAGGCTTGCAGGAGACCCAAAGGTGGCGAAGTGGCGGCGCAGCTTCTCAATGACGGCAGAGGATGAGAGGGAGGACAGCTGGTCGACCTCAAACCAGTTCGAGTAGGAGTCAACAAGCACTAGGAAATGCTTGCCGTGCCATTCGAAAATGTCAGTCGCCAGCGCAGACCATGGCAGGTCTGGTGTGGGCTGCTGCAAAAGGGGCTGCCGCTGCTGTTGCGGGGCGAGACTGTTACACGTAGGGCATGAGGACACCCTGTACCGGAAGAAAGTGGCCATATCAGGCCAGTAAAACTAGCTCTGAGCGATGGAAAGAGTGGCCTCGGCCCCGGGATGGCCACGATGAGCAGTTTCAAAATACTGTTGCCGTAGAGCTTCAGGCACCACCACCTTGTGGCCCTTTACGATCACACCATCTCGCAGCACCAGCTCGTCACGGACCAGGAAGTAAGGCACTGCCGCGGCGGGCAGGGAGGAACGTCGGTCGGGCCAGCCCCGCTGAATGACCGCAGCCAGCTGTTGGAGCGAAGCGTCAGCAGCAGTGTGTTTGACCAGAGACTTCAACTGGTTGGAAGGCACGAAGTTGACATTCAGCACTATCATATTGGACGCCTCGTAAGGGTGACGGGTGGTCGAAGCAAGGGGCGTCCGAGACAACGTGTCAGCGATGAACATGTCTTTGCCTTTACGATATACGACGGAGAAGGTAAAGCGCTGTAGCTGGAGCATCATCCGCTGGAGTCGGGAGGAGGCAGCGTGAATCGGCTTGGCTAGCAGTAATTTAAAGGGCCTGTTCCTTGGTTAGCAGGGCTACGTCACTACAATTAAAGGGACATGCACTTATGATCTACAATATCTCCAAGTTTGCGGATTACACTAAGCTGGGGGGCAGTGTTAGCTGTGAGGAGGATGCTTGGAGACTGCAAGGTGACTTGGATAGGCTGGGTGAGTGGGTAAATGTGTGGCAGATGCAGTATAATGTGGATAAATGTGACGTTATCCACTTTGGTAGCAAAAACAGGAAAGCAGACTATTATCTAAATAGTGGCTGATTAGGAAAAGGGGAGATGCAGCACGACCTGGGTGTCATGGTACACCAGTCATTGAAAGTAGGCATGCAGGTGCAGCAGGCAATGAAGAAAGCGAATGGTATGTTAGCTTTCATAGCAAAAGGATTTGAGTATAGGAGCAGGGAGGTTCTACTTCAGTTGTATGGGGTCTTGGTGAGACCACACCTGGAGTATTGCATACAGTTCTGGTCTCCAAATCTGAGGAAGGGCATTATTGCCATAGAGGGAGTGCAGAGAAGGTTCACCAGACTGATTCCTGGGATGTCAGGAGTGTCTTATGAAGAAAGACTGGATAGACTCGGTTTATACTCTCTAGAATTTAGGAGATTGAGAGGGGATCTTATAGAAACTTACAAAATTCTTAAGGGGTTGGACAGGCTAGATGCAGGAAGATTGTTCCCAATGTTGGGGAGGTCCAGGACAAGGGGTCACAGCTTAATGATAAGGGGGAAATCCTTTAGGACTGAGATGAGAAGGACTTTTTTCACTCAGAGAGTGGTGGGTCTCTGGAACTCTCTGCCACAGAGGGTAGTTGAGGCCAGTTAATTGGCTATATTTAAGAGGGAGTTAGATGTGGCCCTTGTGACTAAGGGGATCAGAGGGTATGGAGAGAAGGCAGGTACGGGATACTGAGTTGGATGATCAGCCATGATCATATTGAATGGCGGTGCAGTCTCGAAGGGCCGAATGGCCTACTCCTGCACCTAATTTTTATGTTTTTATGTTCTGATGAGAACGCAACTAGTTCCCAGAATGCGGGAACTCCTCATGACCATGAGGGCGACTACCTGGCAAACACTCGCGAATATGTTGCGACCATGTGGCGACTGCATAGTCTCCTGCAGTCGCTTAAAATGGCCGCCAAAGTGGGACAGGCCCATAACAGCACCGAAAACCCATGTTTGAACCTGACTATGCGTGCTGTCGCTACGGAGTTTGTGCGATCTCTCTGTAACAGTGTGTGTTTTAGACTTTAGATTTTAAAGATACCGCACGGAAACAAGCCCTTTGGCCCATCAGGTCTACTCCACCATTCAATCATGGCTGAATTATCTTTCCCTCTCAACCCCATTCTCCTGCCTTCTTCCCATAACCCTTGTTATGGAAGATGACAGAGGGATTTCTGTTAAATTAGGAAATAATATATCTTTATTTAACCAAGAAGCTCCTTTTAAGAAATATATCTAAGTTTAGTTTAGCTTAGTTTAGAAATACAGCGCGGAAACAGGCCCTTTAAATCACTGAGACCGGACTGACCAGCGATCCCGCACACTAACACTATCCCACACACACAAGAGACAATTTACATTCATACCAAGCTAATTAACTTACAACCATGTATGTCTTTGGAGGAAAACGAAGATCTCGGTAAAAATTCACGCAGTAACAGAGAATGTACAAAATCTGTTCAGGCGGCACCCATAGTAGGCATTGAACCTGGATCTCTGTGGCTGTACGTGCAGTAAGGCTGTTACCAAACACCTCCCAATCTAAAGTCATAAAATGCATTCTTCGAATATAGGCATTCTAACAACCAATATGCACATAGATGCTGCCTCGCCCGCAGTTTCTCCAGCACATTTGTCTACCTGCACCATTTAAATCCTTTGTACCCTGGATTATTTATTGTAAATTTGTACTGCATTTTGCTTTGGCCCCACCCCCAATCCCTCTTTAGCTTAGTTCAGTTTAGATATACAGCATGGAAATAGGCCCTTCTGCCCACTGAGCGAGCCGACCAGCAATGCCTGCACATTTACACTACCCGACACACACTAGGGACAATTAACAATTATACCAAGCCAATTAACCTACAAACCTGCACGTCTTTGGAGTGTGGGTGGAAACCGGAGATCCCGGAGTAAACCCACGCAGGCCACGGGGAGAATGTGCGAACTCCGTACAGACAAGCACCCGAAGTCAGGATCAAACCCGGGTCTCTGGCACAGTAAGACAGCAATTCTACCGCTGCGCCAACGTGTCACCGTTCTCCTGGGACATGTTATACAGGCTGCCTGGCCTGTTGTAATCTCCACCTGTGGATCACTGCCATCAGCAAACCATGCGAACATGCAACTTCGAAGCATTGAGCTGGAATTTATTCAGTAACTTGCAGCAGTCCAACATACAGGGCTAAAGAGCTTTTTTCCAGTACTGATTAACAATGATGAATTTGCCACCCATTTAGACCAAAGATTTCACATCTCATCTGTGGATTAAGCCTCCGTCTCACATCCGCCATCTTACATCAGCCTAGGGGGTTACTTGCTTCTGCCTGTCAGGAATTTGTTCCCAATTTGATCTCTGCAAACACTATCAAACATTATACAGCCTTTATCAGGCAGCACATTTTCTCTCCTAATAACATAGATGATTAAATGTCACCTGCATATTAGCTACAAATCAAAAACAAAAGTCGGCATTTTCTGAATTCGAGCAATTAAATATGCCATATGACATCAATGTTAGGACCTCTTCAGACAGAAATAAAAGCTTTTACCATTGTGTTTTGAAGAAGAGCAGAGGACTTCTCCTTCGTATCACTGGCCAGCAGACTGCACTACAACAGTTTGTGGCTTCGTTCTACTTTGCTATTTTGGCGAGTATCTTGTGCACAAAATCATTGCCTCATTTTCTACAGTAAAACATGTCATGATTGCAAATCACTTTAACACGCCCCGAGGTCATGAAAGATGCTACAGAACTGCAAGAATGTTATTCCTTGACCTTAACCTTTACTTTTACATAGGATTAACAGTAACTTGGTCATATGGATTCATAACTGGCTTACTGATTGAAGATAGAGGATTGTTTTGGAAGGACAAAGTTCAGACTAGAGGTCCATGACCATTGGAGTTCCACAGAGATCTGTGGTGGGAACTCTGTTGTTTGTGATATATGTGAGTAACTTGGACATAAACGTGGATGGGTTGCTTAGTAAGTTTGGAGATGACACCAAGATTGCAGGGGTCACAGACTGTGAGGTAAGCTGTCAAAGTATACAGTGGGATGTACAGTGCGTTCAGAAAGTATTCAGACCCCTTCACTTTTACCACATTTTGTTACATGACAGCATTACTCTAAAACTGATTTTTAAAATTTTGTTATCATCAATCAACACACAATACCACATAATAAAAAATAAAAAAAACAGGTGTTTGGTTATTGTTGCAAAACGATTAAAAATAAATAACTGAAATATCACATTTACATAAGTATTCATACCCTTTGCTATGACACTCACAATTGTGCTATGGTGCATCTTGTTTCCATTGATTATCCTTGAGATGTTTGTACAACTTGATTGGTGTCCACCAGTGGCAGATTAAATTGATCGTACATGATTTGGAAAGGCACACACCTGTCCATATAAGGTCCCGCAGTTGACAGTGCATGTCAGAGCAAAAACCAAGCCATGAATAGACAATAGACAATAGGTGCAGGAGTAGGCTATTTGGCCCTTCGAGCCAGCACCGCCATTCAATGTGATCATGGCTGATCATCCCCAATCAGTATCCCGTCCCTGCCTTCTCCCCATATCCTGTGACTCCACTATTTTTAAGAGCCCTATCTAGCTCTCTCTTGAAAGCATCAAGATAACCTGCCTCCACTGCCCTCTAAGGCAGAGAATTCCACAGATTCACTACTCTCTGAAGACGAAGGAATTGTCCGTAGACCTGTTGAGACACAGATCTGGTGAAGGGTATAAAACAATTTCTTTGGGACCTGCATCATTGGCCTCAGTCATTCTTAAATGGAAGTACTTTGAAACTACCAGGACTCTTCATAGAGCTGGCCGCCCGGCCAAACAGAGTAACCGGGGGAGAAGGGCCTTGGTCAGGGAGTTGACCTTGAACCCGATGGTCACTCTGACAGAGCTCCAGAGTTCCTCTGAGGAGATGGGAAAAACTTGCAGAAGGACAATTCTATCTGCAGCAGTCCACCAATCAGGCCTTTATCGTCGAGTGGCCAGATGGAAGCCACTCCTCAGTAAAAGGCACATGACAGCCCGCGTGGAGTTTGCCAAAAGGCACCTAAACAAGACTCTGGTCTGATGAAACCAAGAATTAACTTTTTGCCTGAATGCCAAGCGTCACGTCTGGAGGAAACCAGGCACTTCTCATCACCTGGCCCATACCATACCTAAGGTGAAGCATGGTGGTGGCAGCATCATGCTGTGGGGATGTTTTTCAGAGGCAAGAACTGGGAGACTAATCAGGATTGAGGGTAACATGAACAGAGCAAAGAACAGAGAGATCCTTGATGAAAACCTGGTCCAAAACATTCTGGACCTCAGGCTGGGGCAGAGGTTCACCTTCCAACAGGACAACGACCCTAAGCACACAGCCAAGCCAATGCAGAAGTGGCTTTGTGACAAGTATGTGAATGTCCTTGAGTGGCCCAGCCAGAGCCCGTACTTGAACCCGATCGAACATCTCTGGAGGGACCTGAAAATAGCTGTACATTGACGCTCCCCATCCAACCTGACAGAGCTTGAGAGGGTCTGCAGAGAAGAATGGGAGAAATTACCCAAATATTTTTAATTACTTTGCAAACATTTCTAAACATCTGTTTTCACCTTTTATTATGGGGTATTGCGTGCAGATTGTTGTTTAAAAAAAAAAGAATTTAATCAATTTTAGAATGAGGCTTTAATGTAATAAAATGCAGAAAAAAGTGAAGGGGTCTGAATACTTTCTGAATGCACTGTACATCAGCTACAGAAATGGGCATAGAAATGGCAAATGGAGCTTAATCCAAGCAAGTGTTGCACATTGGCAGTTCGAATGTAAGGGAAATATATACAATAAATGGCAAGACCCTCAACACTTTTAAAAAACAGAGGTTTCTTGGAGTCCAAGTCCTTAACTCCCTGAAAGTGGCCCATATAATTGTATAGAGTGGTAAATAAGGCATGTGGTGTTGTTGCTTTCATAGATTGGGGCATTGAATATAAGTTCCAGAAAGTCATGATGAAGCATTCCAGGACTTTTGTCAGGTGACATTTGGAGCATTGTGTGGGTTCTAGTCTCATAATGATGAAAGAACGTGGAGGCCCCCGAAAAGATGGAGCGATGTTGAATAAATTGTGGATTTGGGGGTATTAGCTACAGGGAGAGGTTAGACCAACTTGGAAAGGACACAAAGTGCTTGAGTAACTCAGCAGGTCAGGCAGCATCTCTGGAGAATGTGGATAGGTGATGTTTCGGGTCGAGACTATTCTTTAGACTAATAGACTTTGAATGTTTTTTGGTTGAAGAGTATTATTGGTCTTCACAATACCACTGAATAGTTATAACTTGAAGGGTCCATCAAGTCCATACCAGCTATATCCCAGAGTAATACAGGTCCAAATCCACTCCCCTTTCTCTTTATCTAATCTCTAATCACAATGAGCATTCTTCAGAGGGTTACACAAAAAGCTGGAGAAACTCAGCGGGTGCAGCAGCATCTAAGGAGCGAAGGAGATAGGCGACGTTTCGGGTCGAGACCCTTCTTCAGCATTCTTCAGAGGTGTGGCTCCGGGGTGATTCAGGGCTGGTGCTGGCCTGACCCTCAGGAGGAACGGAACAGATGTAATAAATCCAGAGACAAAGAAAGGCCGAGACAAAGACTGAAGCAACTGAGTTGGGGGCGGGTGTGAGGAAGGAACAGGGGCTGGGAGATGGCAGGCCTTGGCTATGTGGAAAGAACGCCACATTTGCAGAATAGAACTACTAGTATGCATGTGAAAGGAAATGGCTTCATGGAAAATACATCTGTAATGTGAACGAAACGGCTGTGGGCACCTGGGTAGTGTGGTTGTTTGTGCCCAGCCCACATAGCAACATAGAACACAGAACAATGACAAGTACAGCACAGGAACAGGCCCTTCTGCTCACAATGTTAGTGCCGCACACAATCACAATCTCATCTGCCTGCACATGTTCCATACAGCCCAGTGTGGGATCATGGGGTGTCCTGTCAAGGGAAGCCACGCCAACAAGGTGGTTAAAAGGATAGCTTGGCGCCAATCCAAGCCTTAAACTGGCCCCGGTACTGCAATCGGCACATTTTGCTGGATGAAAGCTACAATCCATTCTCTAGCTCCAGCTGTTCCCATTAAGAGCTCTGACTGCACTCACGTAATTGTACCTCATCAACAATTAAGGCAGTCAGTCCAGGAAGTGGGGTATAAAATAGAACCTTCATCTTTCTTTCATTAAATTGCAGCAAAGAATAGCCTTTCTGTGTCTTTGTTGAGGCTTGTGTGAATAGCCTTGACATCCGGTAAGCACATCACAAAGATTTCAATCAAGTGTTATTCAACAGATGATAATTTCCACCCATTTCACATTCGAATTTCACATCTGGGGCAGTTAAAAATCGAGCCCGTGACGTGGAGCCAAAAAGGCAGCCGTGGCAGTCCCAGCAATGAGTAATCAATGCATGCAGAGAACTGCATTTACATTCTGAGAGCAAATAGACTTTCCAACAGAATCTTCACTGCCATCATTACTGTACTGATTTCAGAATACAAAGTCAATGTTGATGAGATGACGCTGAAAAATGTGTATAGTAATAAAGAAAACTTGGCTGTGCTTTTAGAATCTGCGTAGCAAAAAAAAAATGTTACATTTTGGAAAGATGCACATTGTTGAAGCCAAAGCCTACATTCTCTCAGCACAGATGCTGAAAAATGCTCACTATACACTTCCAGGCTTCAATCGCAGATGAAGTTATATTTATGCAGCACCCAGAATGTAGTTATGTTTAACTACTTTTACCAAGTCTGTGCTGCTCTAAGCTATCAATACGTCAGCTCTTGGAAACAAGTACGAGGGACTACATAAACCATTCAAGATTTGAAACGTTAATGAATCTTATTGCAGCTTTCTCTGCTCTAAATGTGAAGACAGTTTTGAGATGACGGGCTATCAATTAGTTTACGTGTAGTTGGGCAATGTGGGTTTGCACAGAGACGAAATCCAACAGTAAGGACCAGCTTCAATTCTCTCGTTGTTTTTGCCTGAATTAGGTATTCTCAGCTGCAGCAGAAAGGGAAAAAAAAAACCTGTTCCATTTTATCCTGTGCCGAGAATAATAAAGAGCATTGCACATTGTTCGATTTAATCTACATTTAGAAACAAATTGCTGCCATTTTTAACATTATGGGAGTTCTGTCGGTTGAGGTGAAGGGAACCGCATGAGGTATAATTTGTTCTCGAGAACGTACATGATTCAGATTACATGTGACAGCTGGCATCTGCACACTATAACCACAAGTCCACACACAATGAAAAGGACAATAGGGGTGGCGTATTGCCACAGCTAGTGGAGCTGCCGCCTCACTGCTCCAGTGACGCAGGTTCAATCCTAACCTCCGCTACCGTCTCTGTGAAGTTTGTCCGTTCTCCCCGTGGCCATATGAGCTTCCGCTGTGTGCTGTAAGATGCCCCTTGTGCGTATTTGAGCAGTAGAATTTGGTGGGAGAGGGGATGTTTGATGGGATTGTGGATTACCATCAATCATCGCTGGAGTTTAGTTTAGTTTATTGTCACGTGTACCGAGGTACAGTGAAAAGCTTTTGTTGCGTGCTAACTAGTCAGCGGAAACACTATGCATTATTACAATCAGGCCATCCACAGTCTCCTACCAAATAAGTATATGTATGAATATGCCAAATAAGTATACACCAGATAGGAATAAAATGGGATTTAGTGTATGTGTGTAAGTTAAGAGTAAAGGAGTGCTTAATAGTAGCGTGGGCACGGGAGGGGTGACTTAAAGTCAGGATGGAACGATTTGCATGTTTACAACAGAACATGGGAAGCCAAAGCCTAGTTATTATGAGAGGCATCCCATTTTAATTACTCCTCATTTAGAAACATAGAAAATAGGTGCAGGAGTAGGCCATTCGGCCCTACGAGCCTGCACCGCCATTCAATACGATCATGGCTGATCATCCAACTCAGTATCCTGCCTTCTCTCCATACCCCCCTGATCCCTTTAGCCACAAGGGCCACATCTAACTCCCTCTTAAATATAGCCAATGAACTGGCCTCAACTACCTTCTGTGGCAGAGAATTCCAGAGACTCACCACGCTCTGTGTGAAAATTGTTTTCCTCATCTCGGTCCTAAAGGAATTCCCCCTTATCCTTAGACTGTGACCCCTTGTTCTGGACAATTTCCATTATCTGACTGTTAATCTATGTGCATTCATTCCATAAATGGTCTTTCAAGAATGAATTTTCCTTTTCTGTTGAGAATCCACAATTCAGCCGATGTTGAAAGCAGAAAAGGTCTGCCAGTGTTGGCTGGGGAACTCCCTGCCCCCACCTCCCCCGTATAAAACTAGTAGTTGGTATTGCTGGCTCTTCGAGGAGTTTGGTTTCCAGCATCTGGAGTACTTCGCCCGTGAATGCCACCTTTGCATTTGCACCCAGACCACAGAATGCAACAAAACATGGTTTGGGAACAGCTCCATCCAAGACCGCAAGAAATTGCAGAGAGCGTGGATGTGGCCCAGACCATCCCATAAACAATCCTCCCTTCCATTAACTCCATCTATGCTTCAGGCTGACTCAGCAAGGCCACCAGCATAATCAAGGATGAATTTCACTCCAGACACTCCCCCTTCTCCCCTGCTTCACCCATCAGGCAAGAGGTACAGTGTGAAAGTGTGAAAATGTACACCTCCAGATTCAGGGACAGTTTCTTCCCAGCTGTTATAAGGCAACTCATTAAGATTTATATTAGCCCCTACAATTTCTCTCCTTTGCCAAGGACTCAATGTACCAGTGAGAAAAGATGGGATTCTATAAATATTGATGCTGATTTTAGCAACCAGTTATTTGTTTAACTAACGGTGAGGAGGATGACATGCTGTGTTTCGTAACATGAAGTAAATTGATATAATTGGTAAGGTCTCAATACCTGCATCTAAATCCCTGGTGTGAAGGGAGATGCAAGATAAATAAAGACAAAGCAGGACAATTACTATGCTTCAGTTTGACTAAAAACTCACATCTATCTGCTATGTACAAAGCAATAAAGTGAGGAAGGCTACTAATTCACTTTAGAAACTGGATCAATGATCAATCATCAAAATTGACTGTTGTAGATGATAGTGATTAACCTCGCGGCTGAATCAAACGTTACCAACATGAATAATAGGTCAGAAATGAAAATATAAAATGTCATTTTACTCAAATGTGTACTTTGACTTAGAGAAGATTCAACCTAATTAAATGATAATCCTTATTGAATCAGCTCTTGTTTGATGAAATACTGGGTTTACAGTGTAAGTATATGGAAATCCGGCGACCATTACACTATTGCGGAGCTAATGAGATACGTCACTTACAAACATGATTCACTGAAGGGTTTTTGGTTCAAGGGATGTGCTGAGCCAAAAGATTAATGAGCAATCAGTTTGTTTTCTTTCCATTAGATACTATTATGAGACCTGCTATTCTTTAGTATAGTTGGGATCAAATCTAACTATAGGTCAGCTCAATGGTGCAGCGGTAGAGTGGCTGCCTTACAGTGCCAGAGACCTAGGTTTGATCCTGACTATGGGTGCTGTCTTTACGGAGTTTGCATTTTCACCCTGCGACCACGTGGGTTTTCTCTGGGTGCTCCAGTTTCCTCCAACGTTCCAAAGACATGCAGGCTTGTGGGTTAATTCACTTCTGTAAATTGTTCCTTGTGTGTAGGGTAGAACTATTGTATGGGTGATCGCTGGTTGGCCTGGACAGTGAGCCAAAGTGCCTGATTCCACGCTGTATCTCTAAACTAAACTAAACTAAACTAAAATCACTGGGCCTGACACCAATCAGTTAGTTGTCCCATCTGCTTCATCAGTCTGAAAAAACATCCCATCCTAAAACATCGACTATCGATTTCCCTCCACGGACAATGCCTGACTCATTGAGATCCTCCAGTAGTTATATTTTGCTCAAGATTCCGACATCTACAGTCTCTAGTGTCTCCAAAAGCTGAAGTTCACTGATTTGGTCATGCTGGCTTTCAAATTTGGGCGAAGCAGAAGTGTGGAATAAAAAGACTGAGCAAGAAAAGACATTCTAAGGTTTTGAGAGCTTGAGAAATAGTGATAGTCAAGACAACAAGGTTGAATACGCAAGAAGACTTTTCCACAACACCAATTTGTGGGACATTACAAGGATCAGTTTCCAATGTGACAAGAGTACAGACTGGAAAAGACCAATGGTCATCAAAGCTGTCCAAAGTGGATGCATTTTCTCTTAAAAGCCAAGGAAGAAATGGGGGAAATAAACTAGAGTGCCCATAAAGTCTTCATAAAGTGCCTTACATAACTCAAAGTGCTTCATAGCCAATATAATACTTTCAACGTGTAAATCTTGCTAAAATTGACTCAGCCAAGACTCTGTGACATCAATATTCTTATATTGCCAAATAAAAGTGGATTCGGGCCCAATTCGTAAGCTCAACCAGAATAGCAAGATTGAAACTACTCCAGCATCAGCTGTCTAATTTTATAAATACTTACATAGAAAACAAACAGCAATGGGATTACGATAAGGCGACATCTTGTTTGATATGTATGAACAAAAAAAAAATACTGGCCAAGGCACGGAAGCCAACTCACTCGTGATCTCTCAAGGATATTCCCTATGGTTCAATAAACACACTGCGGGTAAAACTCAGTGGGTGAAGCAGCATCTGTGAAAACAAAGGGCCGTGTTGATATAATGGATCTAGACCCTGCATCAGAACTGGGGGTCAGGTGGGGGTGAAGAGGAAAGGTGGCCAGTATAGAGATGTTGGGGAGGGTTGAGAAAGAAGCTAGTAGATAATGTGTAGGAAAGAACTGCAGATGCTGGTTTGCATTCAAGGTAGACACAATATGTTGGAGTAACTCAGCGGGCCATAAAGGAGAGAAGGAATGGGTGACGTTTCGGGTCTGAAGAGTCTCAACCCGAAACGTCATCCATTCCTTCTCTCCAGATATGCTGCTTGACCCGCTGAGTTACTCCAGCATTTTGTGTCTATCCCAGTAGATGATGGGTGGAAGCTGATGATACATAGAAAAAAACATAGAAAATTGGTGCAGGAGTAGGCCATTCGGCCCTTCGAGCATGCACTGCCATTTAATGGACAATAGACAATAGGTGCAGGAGTAGGCCATTCGGCCCTTTGAGCCAGCACCACCATTCAATATGATCATGGCTGATCATCCCCAATCAGTACCCCAATCCTGCCTTCTCCTCATATCCCCTGACTCCACTATCTATTAGAGTGGTATCCAGCTCACTCTTGAAATAATCCAGAGAACCGGCCTCCACCGCCCTCTGAGGCAGAGAACTCCATAGACTCACAATTTGCTGTGTGAAAAAGTGTTTCCTCATCTCCATTCTAAATGGCTTACCCCTTATTCTTAAACTATGGCCCCTGGTTCTGGATTCCCCAATCATCGGGAGCATGTTTCCTGCCTCTAGCGTGTCCAAACCCTTAATAATCTTATATGTTTCACTAAGATCCCCTCTCATCCTTCTAAATTCCAGAGTATACAAGCCACCGCGCTCCATTCTCTCAGCATATGACAGTCCTGCCATCCCGGGAATTAACCTTGTAAACCTACGCTGCACTCCCTCAATAGCAAGAATGTCCTTCCTCAAAATTAGGGGACCAAAACTGCTCACAATACTCCAGGTGTGGTCTCACTAGGGCCCTGTACAATTGCAGAAGGAATGCTTTGCTCTTATACTCAACTCCTCTTGTTATGAAGGCCAACATTCCATTTGCTTTCTTCACTGCCTGCTGCACCTGCATGCTTACTTTCATTGACTGATGAACAAGGATCCCCAGATCCTGTTGTACTTCCCCTTTTCCCAACTTGACACCATTTAGATAATAATCTGCCTTTTTATATTTGCTACCAATGTGGATAACCTCACATTTATTCACATTAAACTGCATCTGCCGTGCATCTGCCACTCACCCAACCTGTCCCAGTCACCCTGCATTCTCATAGCACCCGCCTCACAGTTCATACTGCACACTGTGATCATGGCTCATCATCTACAATCAGTACCCCGTTCCTACCTTCTCCCCATATTCCTTGATTCCGCTAACTCCAAGAGCTCTATCTAACTCTGAATGCATCCAATGAATCGGCCTCCACTGCCTTCTGAGGCAGAGAATTCCACAAATTCACAACTCTCTGTGTGAAAAACTTTTTCCTCATCTCAGTTCTAAATGGCCTACCCCTTATTCTTAAAATGTGGCCCCTGGTTCTGGACTCCCCCAACATTGAGAGCGTTTCCTGCATCTAAGGTGTCCAATCCCTTAATAATTTTGTATGTTTCAATAAGTTTCCACTAATCCTTCTAAATTCCAGTGAATACAAGCCCAGTCAATCCGTTCTTTTATCATACGACAGTCCCGCCAGCCTCGTGAACCTACACTGCATTCCGTCAATAGCAGGAATGTCCTTCCTCAAATTAGGAGACCAAAACTGCACACACTACTCCAAATGTAGTCTCACCAGGGCCATGTACAACTGCAAGAGGACCTCTTTGCTCCTATACTCAACTCCTCTTGTTGAGTATAGGAGCAACATGCCATTAGCTTTCTTCACTGCCTGCTGCACCTGCATGCTTACTTTCAGTGGCTGATAGAGATTTTGTGCTCAGAATGCGGAAGTGGAAGTTCCTGACCTTGAAGTTAGAGTGCTACCAATAAACAGAATCTGACCTAATGGTATCAATCCATTTCTCAGCAGTCCTCTATCCACACCAAAACCCCTGTCACATGGTACGAGTTCATTCCAAGAGCTCTCCCGAGTTAAAAAAAAATTAAACTCGTGGTAAGCACGGAGAATGAACGTAGCGGGTACGTCAGAGCTCGGAATGTCTCTTAACGGCTCGTACCACTAACGGCAGGTACTCAGGAAGACTCGCTAACGGCAGGGAAGCTTGGGAAGACTCGTGAAGATTTTTCAACATGTTGAAAAATGTCCACGAGAGCCCCGAGTACCAACAAGTGGCCATTACCGTAAATCTCCGAGTTCGAATCAGGGCAAACTCGGGAGAGCTCTTGGAATTAACTCGTACCGTGGGACAGGGCTTAACACAGCCCACCAGGTCAGTTCTTTCTTGCCCATCAAGGTGAGCACTGTGTATACTGCGTGTGAGGCCAATTCTTCAGCTGCTGGCTGAGGCTCACTTGCAGGCTAGTGGAATGGAGAACAGCCTTTGGGTGCAGCCTGAAGCATTCCAGGCCAGGAATTCCACACAGTGTGCCTCTTTAAATCTTCAAAACAGCGCCCCAATATTACCAGTGGTTTGTTTATCATAAGTAGCAGTTCTGCATTTGAAAAATGAGGCAATTTGAAAACAGCACAAGTCACATAACGGCAGAATCAATAGATCGTGTTGATAATATATTTTGATTCCCAAGGACATCGGAAATGCTTGTCTTTGTATACGATGAACATACCAATGTTCTGTCCATTGTTTCATAATGCAAAATGCGTGGAGAGACAGCGATTGATGAAATGAATCCTACCTTGATCTGTGCATGGTGAAGGGGTTGTCAAACTACCAGTAACACAGCTGTTGCAGCATTGCTACAGAGTATTAGCTTAACAACTGTCACTTCTCATTAGAGGCAGAGGAGAAGAAAGAGCCTGTGAGATGGTCAGCAATCAGTATTAGAGAATTCAAAATAACTCACCAGGGAGGCATCTTGCAGATTACTTTCTTGACGTGCTGCCACCTCTATGCACATTAATGCGACTGAGCAGGTGAGAGTGAAAGGTGCCTGTGATGTGAACTGTCAGAGCCATCATTGGTACAAATATGCACTTAGGCAGGGAGCCTTGCATGGGGAGAAGCATTATCTGCCGAGCACACCATTTGCAAAGTGGGAACAGTGGGGCTACAAGGTGTGCACTTACCAAAAGTTGAAATAAAATGCTGCCTGTCTTTATGTCACAGTTAGAGTGGCAAAAATAAAGAGCAGCAGCTTGCCGCTGTGAGCCATGAAGAGCACAAGCTCAAGAGCATATCACCACCTGGAAGTTCCCCTCCAAACCACACAACATCCGGACTTGGAAGTATTTCTCCTTTCCTCACCATCACAAGGTCAAAATCCTGGAACTCTTTGCCCCAACAACATTGTGGATGCAAGTACACCTCAAGGACTGCAACAGTTTGAGAAGTTAGATTGTCAGCATCTTCTCTGGGGTAATTACGAATGGAAAATTAAAGGGAGAGAGAAACAGCACTTCATATTTTCACTTGGGTAGCTTACAACCCAGCAGTATGAATGCTGAATCTTCTAATTTCAAGTAACTTCTAACAATACTCTCCCCTCCTCCCCCTTGCCTCCACCCTAGTAATTTAACCAATTCCACAGTTCACCGCATTGTTTCCCTCTTGAGATCTCACCTACCAGAATAACACCCTGCCTGAGGTCATTTGTTGTTGGCCATAATCGGTCCTGGTCTTTTCTTGCCTCCACCTCTTCATGTCTTTACTTTCAGTCTGAAGATGATCCCGACCCAAAACGTCACCCATCCTTTTTCTCCAGAGATGCTGCTTGCCCTGCTGATTTACTACAGTACTTTGTGACTATCTTTGGGAAATTAAATGTTGGCTCAGCCTGTGAAGCCCACATCCCTTAAACGAATAACAAATTTTAAAAAATGTATAAAAAGGTATTCACTCATGGCAGACAGACTAATGCCTCTTGTTTACTGCACTGCAGAAGGTGGCAGTGACCTTTCTCTTGAAGTACTTCCCTTCTTGAATGCTGCATGTGGATGAGATGTCTCCTTGTCAGTGTTGGGTGGGGAATGTTGTCAGTGTTGGCCAGAGGACACTGTTGGTATTTGCCAGAGGATACAGTCAGTGACAGACAGGGGACCCTGCCAGTGTTAGACAGAGGGGCCCTGCCTGTGTTGGGTGGGGGACACTGCCAGTGTTAGCCAGAGAATCCTGCCAGTATTGTACAGAGGACCATGCCAGTGTTGGACAGAGGACCATGCCAGTGTTAGACAGAGGACCCTGCCAGTGTTGGCCAGAGGACCCTGCCAGTGTTGGCCAGAGGACCCTGCCAGTGTTGGCCAGAGGACCCTGCCAGTGTTGGCCAGAGGACCCTGCCAGTGTTGGGTGATGCAATGGTAGCATTTATTTTGAGAGGGCTAGAATATAAAAACAGGGATGTAATGCTGAGGTTCTAAAAGGTGCTTGTCAGATTGCATTCATAGAAATATAGAAAACATAGAAAAATAGGTGCAGGAGTAGGCCATTCGGCCCTTCGAGCCTGCACCGCCATTCAACGTGATCATGGCTGATCATCCAACTCAGTATCCCGTACCTGCCTTCTCTCCATACCCCCTGATCCCTTTAGCCACAAGTGCCACATCTAACGCCCTCTTAAATATGGCCAATGAACTGGCCTCAACTACCTTCTGTGGCAGAGAATTCCAGAGACTCACCACTCTCTGTGTGAAGAATGTTTTCCTCATCTCGGTCCTAAAGGAATTCCCCCTTATCCTTAGACTGTGACCCCTTGTTCTGGACTCCCCCAACATCGGGAACAATCTTCCAACATCTAGCTTGTCCAACCCCTTAAGAATTTTGTAAGTTTCTATAAGATCCCCCCTCAATCTTCTAAATTCCACTGAGTACAAGCCGAATCTATCCAATCTTTCCTCATATGAAAGTCCTGACATCCCAGGAATCAGTCTGGTGAACCTTCTCTGTACCCCCTCTATGGCAAGGATGTCTTTCCTCAGATTTGGAGACCAAAACTGTACGCAATAACTAATAAATAACATTCGGGGTATTGCAAGCAGTTTTGGGCCCCATATCTGAGGAAGGATGTGCTGGCATTGGAGAGGGCCCAGAGGAGGTTTACGAGAATGATTCCAGGAATGATTGGGTGAACATTTGATGAGCGTTTGATGGCACTGGGCCTGTACTCACTGAAGTTTATAAGGATCGGGGGGACCTCATCGAATAATGATAGGGTTGGATGGAGTGGATGTGGAGAGGTTGTTTCCATTAGTGGGAGTGTCCAGGACCAGGGATCATAGCCTCGGAATTAAAGGGCGTTCCTTTAGGAAGGAGATGAGGAGGAATTTCTTTAGTCAGAGGGTAGTGAATCTGTGGAATTCATTGCCACAGATGGCTGTGCAGGCTTTGATTAACAGATTCATGATTAGAAACATAGAAACATAGAAAATAGGTGCCGGAGGAGGCCATTCGGACCTTCGAGCCAGCACCGCCATTCATTGTGATCATGGCTGATGGTCCGCTATCAATAACCCGTACCTGCTTTCTCCCCATATCCCTGGACTCCACTAGCCCCTAGAGCTCTATCCAACTCTCTCTTAAATCCAGTCTTGTGTTAGTACATTTAGTACAAGTGTCAGGCATTATGGGTAGAACCCAGGAGAATGTGGTTCACAGGGAAAGATAGATCAGCCATGATTGAATGGTGGAGTAGACTGGATGGGGCTAATTCTGCTCTGAGAACTTATACAATACAACACAATACAATTTATTTGTTGTCATTTGAACCAAAGTTCAAATTAAATTTGGTTTCTGCAGTCAAACAAACAATAAAAAGAACCAAGACACAACACAATTTACACAAACATCCATCACAGCGAATCTCCTCCTCACTGTGATGGAAGGAAAAGTCTTATCACTCCCCATTCTCCTCCCGGTGTCAAAGTCAAAGCCCCCGGCGGGCAATGGTAAATAAGTCCCGCGGCAATTAAGGCCGCACCGGGCGATGCAAGGCCACGCTCCGGGTCTTGATGTTGGCGGGCGCTAGCAAGTCCCGCGGCCATTAAAGCCGCGCCGGGCGATGTAAGGCCTCGCGGAATGTTGCAGGGAGGGAATGGTGTCAATGGTAAGGTATTTCAGGATAAACATAAACCTAAGCAATTATTATTTTTTAATGCACATTCATGGAATAGAAATTGATTCCTTCTGATTTTAACTGACCCCTCTGGGTCGCTGATCCAGTAGCTCAACCTCTGAAACACCATATAACAGAGTACAAGGTGAGAGATTGAACAGTCCCTGCCATTTATGAATTGGATCCAGGAATATTTTCAAGTCTAACTTTAAAAACAGTATATTCAATTCAAACATTTTGAGTTGATTGATTTACAGAAGGGAGATCGAATTTGCCAAAACAGTTTGAAGGCCATTGGCCTGATTGAGTTGTCCTGTCATTAAGCTGAAAGCCATGCAAAAGGTAAAATAGTTACCATAACTAACAAATATGAAGCATGTTTTATCAAGGTACCAAAACAAAAGTAATTTGATGCAGTATACATGACGACGCCGAGCAAAGAGTATGTAACTCAGATTCCTCCCCCTCCACCTCCCCATTCCCTCTCCATGCACGATTGAACATGGTTAATAGTTATCATCTATCTGCATAATTTGAACAGATTTAACAGTACCTACACTGGAACACAAAGGCAATTAAAGCAATACATTTATAAGTGGGCTGAGTGAAAATGAAGGCATACATAAATAAAGCAGGCTGTCAGTCACATAATGCCTCCTGAAGATGCCAGGCATAAAGGGTTGATGGTGTCTTCCAGTTGCAAATCAAATTACACCACCACAAGGCTAATATCAACCTTTCAAGCAGTCAGAATTTAGGACATAGTGCTTCCAGCTATGGTATTTGCAATAATGTCATTGTGTGTTATGCAGGATTTAATTTGTGCAATTAGAAAAAAGTATTAAATATTATCTCTACACTAAAATAAAGGGAAAATCCAACTTGGGTCCCCCAAAGGATTCAGATATAGGCTCTATGATTTTCATTCCTTTGTTTGGTATAGTCTTTGTTCTTGTCTGATGCCATTAAGTACAAAGCTTTGAACAGTATCAGATAAAAATCATCCATGAATTAAAGGTCTCTGCCGAGGGATGGTTTAAATTTACTGAGTAAATTTGTAAGGTAAATCCACAACTGTCCTTCTTGTATGATTACTAAGTGAAAGGTGCTGTGTGTCAGTCTGATTAAACGACTTACAAGATTTACATTTTCTTGTAAGACTAGACAAGACTGCAGAACATTAACCTCTCTACACAAAGAAAAGGCTCTCTGTTCCATGTTAAAAACATTCACAACGTGTTGACAGTAAGCAAATTGTAGTTTTCTTTCAATTTGCATTTATGTAGGTTGCATTACAATGTAGAGGCAGTGAATCCATGTATTCAAGACAAATCACTGAACTACAAATGATTACCCAAAGGATCTACAGAGATTAATCTATATTGTTTGCTTCGCACCAAAGTCAATAAGTTAACAGATGAATGTTGTGCTTAATTAAACAATGGAAACAGAGAAAAAATCAAGCCTAGCATTCAATGCAAGATTTCTTCTAATTTTAATTTGTGTCAGACTCCCCCCATCCTACCTTTATATCTCTTTGTATACCTCCCTCCAGCTGAAGTAATCTGCTTCAGAAAACAAGTGCCACTGGGGGGCATTGTGGTTCCAAATGTTATCACTTGTCAGCTGGGATCTTGGTTGGTTGCAAGCCCAGCCTGAATGTGTGAAGATCATCTGCTGGCTTCCTGTGATGTCAGCTTTTGAAGATTCAAACTATTTTATCTCTAGATTCAGTCTTACTGCATTTAAGTGTCCATAGGTACAAGTTATTGTCAGCCGGTGGACTCTGGATACTACCGCAAACATGAAGAAATGTTGTGAGGATCTTACATTTACTATGGTGACTCCGCTGTGTCCAAATTAATTGATGATTGACAAGGTACTGCACATGGACAAGGGATTAACGATCAAGGTCAGACCACAGCACACTTGGCATGATATAGCTATCTGGATACAAACATCTGGTGGCACTACCCTGCGAATAGGATGAGGTCTTCAACAATTTTATTTCATTTTACCACTCCAGAAACCAGTTTTGGTAAGTAGAAGAAATACATCACAACAGGGCCTAAACAGTGCAATAGTTAAATAAATCTGTCTGCATTCATTTCTGGGGAAAACTGTACCGGTTGCCCTGTGAATCTAATATGCTACCCTCAATCCATACATTATATGAAAAAAAGGTTGCACCATCCTTTAGTGGCACCACTTCCAGGGCTCCATATTTTACTCTAATACAAGCCATTACGTGAAACAACTGAAAACGGTGGATGTGGAAAGGATGTTTCCAGTATTGGAAGTGGAGTGACTAGGACCATAGGCCATAGCCTCAGAATAAAAGGAAGGACCTTTAGAAAGGAGATGATGAGGAATTTCTTTAGTCAGATTATGGTGAATCTGTGGAATTAATTGCCACAGATGGCTGAGGAGGTCAATGGATATTTTTAAGGAAGAGATTGATAGATTATTGATTATTACGGGTGTCAGGGGTAATAGGGAGAAGGCCTGAGGATGGGGTTGAGAGGGAAGGATAGATCAGCCATGATTGAATGACGGAGTAGACTTGAATGGGTCACGTGGCCTCATTCTGTTCCTATAACATGAACTTATGATACATAGCAGTAATGTATATTAGTTATCCTGGGGATATCCTTCACTGGAGTTGAAGGGCCATAAGACTCTGTGACTTGCCCATCTTGAAGTTGATAATTTGTAATCACATGTGCAAAGCTAATCACCTGCCTTGTCTCTCATCTCTGATCCCTGCCTCGGATCTGAGTGTCAGTGACGACCTGAAGGATAGGGTGCTGAAGGGCATAAGATTCACCGATCAGCATTTGAGATACATTTATAGTATTCCTCCCTCGGATAGTTGACATCCATTCATTGGCAGTTTTGTAGGGCTTGACTGCTGTGTAAGAATGTTTATTGTATTCTGCTGCAAACTGCCACAAAGTGTTATGACGTATGTTGTGGAAGGACACTTTATGCATTGAATTCTCATCCAGAGCTCTTTCAGATAGTGTCAGACCACCTGGGCTATAAACAAAGCAATGGGTGAATGTCAACAGAACCTTAATTCTTGGTTGCCAAGAACTGTCAGCATTGGTAACAATAGGAGCAAAACACATGATATGGTCCATTCATTTTTCCCCATTATTTAATATATGGCTGTACTTCACTTTCCCAGCCACTTCTGTTGTCCCTGAGTGTTCAAAACCACTGTTTCAGCCTTGTATACACAGTTTTAGTGGGTGGAGATATCCCATGATTTATGAACCTTTTTAAAGAACTTCCACCTCATTTCACTCCGAGATCGCTTGCCGTAAGACCATATGCTTTAATTTAGACTATCCTGCCAAGGGATGCAGTCTCTTAATGTTCAGAAAGTCATGAGCTCCTGATCACATTTCATCTGATCACCTCTCATTCTCATCAAGAGTATCTGGCAACACCTCAACAGCACCAAGTCGTCCTGGTTTACAAATTACATGGGCACTCCAATAGAGGATTCCTTATCAATCCTGTGGATTAATAATACAGAGCTGGTGTACAATCTAGGGAGTTACCAAGGAAGAGCTAAACATTCTGAATAACATTTTCTCAGATCTAAAAATGCCCTGGAGAAAGTGCAAAAAAATATTGACTTGTACAGATCATACAGGAAATGAAAGGATGTAATTATTAGCCAGGTAAGCACACTGCAGTCATGACCTGGGGAATGGAATGTAGATCCAGACTAGAGGTCCCACTCTTCCTGTCTTTAAGTTGCTGTGAATGTTGATTTTATTCGTGGGTTTAGGCTAAAGGACACAAGCTCACAAGGAGTGTTTCTGCTTCACCAAAGAAAAAGTGGCATTCTTTGCTCTGGAAAGGAAAGGAATGACTGAAACAACTGTGAAGGGCGTACAGGGGTGGACATAAAATAAATGTATCCGCATTAGCAAAGGAGTAATAGGTCCATTGCAGTCAATTACACATCCTTCAGGGAATTAATGACACATTTCTTCACTCATAGTTTTTGATGTTAGTTCGTTATGACACAGGAGGACATTCAACTCATTGAGACTGTGTCAATTCCCCTGAGCCACCCCACCCATCCTCAGAATGTGGCACTTGATGTCACATTAATAGTTGACATAAAAAATGGAGATGCATTTCAGGATAAGCTAGGTAAACACACGGAGGAAATGAACAGAAATTTGAAGGGAAATAAGTTTATGAAAGCAGGTGTGAAACATAAACAGCAGCATAGTTTCGTAGGGCTGTATGTTCTGCCTCTATGTTGTGTAATAAATTTTATGAATCATTTTGTTAAGTACCCACATTATTCTTTTGAGCAAGGCATTTTTAAGAAATGGTACATCTGTGATGTCAGCCATGATAAATGTGCTCCGAATGTCAACTTATGTACTCAATATGAATTGCAAATGAGGACCTACTGGAATATAGAACAATTCAGCACAAGAATAGGCTCTTCAGCCCACAATGCCGATGCTGAACGTGATGCCAAGACCAACTTTATTTTTGAGATACAGCACGTTAACAGGCCCTTCGGCACTCCGACCAGCAAGCCCCACACATTAATACTATCCTACACACACTAGGGAAAATGAAAAGTTATACAAAGTCAATTTACAAACCTGTACATCTTTAGAGTGTGGGAGGAAACCGAAGACCTTGGAGAAAACCCACGAGGTCATGGGGAGAACGTACAAACTCCATACAGATAGCATCCGTAGTCGGGATCGAACCCGGGTCACCGGCTTGGCAAGCACTGTAAGGCAATAACTACTGCTGCAACATCATGCCGCCCTTCGATTACTTCATCGATAAATGATTTGCTGCATTATAATTCTTATCTGCCTGCACATAATCCATATCCCTCCATTCTCTGCCTTTCCATGTGTCTGTCCAAAAGTCTCCGAAATGCCATTACCTCATCTGCCTCTGCCACCACCTCCAGCAGGTTGCTCCAAGTAATCACCATCCAAACACTTGACCTGCACATATTGCCTCTCACCTTAAAGCTATGGAAGTTGAGGACCGCACAGACTGCCTTCCATGACAGATGCCAAAGCTTCAATAATTGTATTATCCTTTGGTGAAGGAGAGATACATCTTGTGAGCCTGTGACCATAAAAGGCCTAAACTGATGAATGAATGAACGAACATTCCCCGCAACTAAGACAGGAAGGTTGAGGCCACTGTTTCAGCCTCGTTCTTCCACTCCCTAGCTTGTGACTCCAGCATCTCACCAGGCTGAACCAGATCATGCAAAACCTTGTTCAATCCTGGGCTGCATGAGAGCTCAAGGTTATCACAGACACTAAGTAGGAATCTATCTCCATGTGACAGAAAGTTCTGCAGTGTAAGGGACTGATGAGATTACTCTGGGAGTTCAGTACAAACTCAATGAGTCCAATGTCCTCCTACAGATTTAAGCTCTTTACCTTGAATTTGTTAATGTTCCCTCCACTCTGTCTCTGTAATGTTTTCCATTTTGACATTTTCTTGCACTATTTGTTCCTTCATAACTCCTACCTTCAACCCACTGTCGACTCTCAACTGCTCCTGCTCTATTTTCATAAGGGAGAAGAGTAACCCCTCACAATAATGGACCTCTACACAGCGAATTTCGATTACAGCGGACCGAGTCACGCGTTGCACAGCCCACTCATCCCCGCCAAGTTACCCAATGAGCTGGCGGCCACGCGGCATGCTTCTGGTTACGGGTGCAGAGTGAGCGAGCAGCATGAAGGCAACATGAGTATCGGGCCTATCCCTGGCCTACCGCTTGTGGGGCCAGGGGCTCTATGCCTTCCCAGCCTGTGACTTCCTGTTTATTTAACACCACCCCAATGCCGCATTTCTTTCCTCCTGGCCTTGGGTTAAATTTTACCCCCCTCACTTGGGTATAGTGGACAATTGGCAATAACGGACACCAGACCACCCTCCCCCCCCTGCACCCGATGGTCATTCTTGTTGCATTATTGCTCAGAAGGTTCCATTCAGCATTCCCACTATTTCACAAATTACGTACAAAAAAGTAATTAGACACAGGTGAGGTGCCAAAGGCGGAGGGTGGCTAATGTGCTGAAGGACTGCAAGGAAAAGCTTGGAAGTTATAGTGCAGTGAGCCTAGTTTGTAAAGAAGTTGGGATGTTAAGTTACAGGTTGTACAATATGAACTTGAGGCCGCATTTGGAGTATTGTGCTCAGTCACCCTGCTATAGGAAGGATGTTGTTAGGATGGAAAGGGTGCAGAGATGATTTATGAGGATGTTGCCAAGACTTGAAGGCCTGAGCTCTAGGGAGAGATTGTCCTGGCAAGAACTTTATTCCTTGGAGTGCAGGAGGCTGAGAGGTGATCTCATGGAGGTATGTAAAGGGCCTGTCCTACAATCATGCAACTCTATGCGATGACCACGATCAAACTAGAAGCGGGGGTCGGGCGGAGGTCAGGTGATCCCAGTTGAGGGCCGTTCCCACCAGCATGCGCCTGCATGCGGCAAGCGCGACCAAACCGGCAGCGAGGGCCGCATGGAGGTCGGGTGAGTGGCGCAACGCGGCGCAAAGTGAGGCGAACTTGGAGCGAAGTCTAAGGTAAGTTCGCCAGGACAGAGAGGGGCACACAGAGAGGGGCACAGAGGCACACACACACACAGAGGGCCATGGAGCCACACGCATAGAGGGTCACGGAGGCACCTACAGATAGGTTCACGGAGGCACGATGTCGGGGCGGTGTGTCATGCGTCGAGGCGACTGCGAGCCGACAAGCCATTGCCGTGCGGAATTTTTGAACATAGTCAGTTTTTCGGAGCCCCGCGCGATGTCGGGACGAACTCTGCACAATTCCGCACGGCTCCGGCGATCGAAGTGGGACCGGCCCCGCGACGCCGGAGGGCTCAAGCGACCATGTTAGGCCGCGCTAATCGCATAGAGTTGCATGCTTGTAGAAACATAGAAACATAGAAAATAGGTGCAGGAGTAGGCCATTCGGCCCTTCGAGCCTGCACCGCCATTCAATGTGATCATGGCTGATCATCCAACTCAGTATCCCGTACCTGCCTTCTCTCCATACCCCCTGATCCCTTTAGCCACAAGTGCCACATCTAACGCCCTCTTAAATATAGCAAATTGTAGGACAGGCCCTTTAGATTCTGAGGGGAATAGACGGGGCGAATGTGCAGATCTTTTACTCAGGGTAGGGGAATTAAGAACCAGAGGACATAGTTTTAAGATGGGAAAGATTTAGTAGGAACCTGAAGGGCAACATTTTTACATAGTGGCTGGTGGGTATATGGAGTGGACTGCCAGTGGAGGTAGTTGAGGCAGGTACTGTAACAACATTTAAAATAAATTTGGATAGATACATGGATAAGAAAGGTTTAGAGGGATATATGTCAAACAATGGCAGGTGGGACAAATGTTGATGGGGCAGCAATGGCAAGTTGGGTTGAAGGCCAGTTTCTGTGCTCCATGGCTTTATGCCCCAATTTGGACAAAAGATTCCGACTGCCTGTGTACACACAACACAAACAAATATCATCACCTATATTATGGACTAAGTTTAACTAGAAAAGATCATTTCTGCCTCTGAAGATAGTCTGAACGCCCTCAAATCCAGATTACGCAAGCATACCAACTTTTCCTCTGACTAACAGCAGTTAAGATAGACACAAAATGCTGGAGTAACTCAGCAGGACAGGCAGTATCTCTGGATAGAAGGAATGGGTGACGTTTCAGGTCGAGAGCCTTCTTCAGACTGTCAGGAGAGAGGGAGACACAGAGATAAGGAAGGAAGAGGTGTGAAAAAGAGACATCAAAGGAGATGTGGTTTAAGGAAAATGTAGAATAGACCAGTGTTAGTGAGGAGAAGTTGATAACGAAGCATACAGAGATAACATTTCATCAGGGGAGCAGTCAGACTGGTCCTCCTGACAGTCTGAAGAAGGGAGAGAGAGAGAGAGAGTACGACTTTGGCTGAAAAAAAAAGGCAAGGGTTATTTGAAGTTAGTGAAGTCAACAGTGGTTAATGTTTGTGCTATGTTGTACATTCCCCTCAATGGCCCTATTGCAACAGATACACATATCATCACTTCACATTTTTGCGTATAGAGGCAGTCATTTATTTGCTGCAAGAACTGGTTATAATTTTCTATATCTTGATGTCTTTATATTGGAGCTCACATTTGCCTGGACAACTTTAACTACTCATTTTCTATGACCTGGCAGTCAATATACACTGGCAGTTATTGCTTTATTACCTTTAATATTATTAACGTCAAGTCAGATTGATTTAGTTATCTCAGGCTTCTGTACTTCTGTTTATGCCTCTGTGGACAACCCTTCCCTTTGCATTGCGCTATGTGCTGCACTGTTCAATCTATTGTCCCTCATCTGCCTTGATCTAGTAATTTCATGAAACAACCATCAATACTTTGCATGTTGTAAATATCTTCAATTTCAGTCATTCCTTGGAATGTCTTTTTTATAGCACAATGGATAACTTATCAACTCTTTTCCTCACAGAGCCTTGACAGCCAATACAACATGCCGAACACTATTAAATTATATCTGTAACACAATGAAATGAAAACCTTTGCTGCAAAGATATTTTAAATCTCAAATCTTTAGCCAGCAGTATATCCCATTATTTCCTGGGCACAGTTGATATATTAATAAGGTTGATATAAAAGACTAGACTAAGTGGGATCCGTTGGGTCCCATACTCACATGAGAGGCCTGGCCCCCCAACACAATATTCCACCTCTCCACCAATTCACCACCAGGGGCGCCGGCGAGATGGCCAGCCCTGCCAGCAGTCCGTTCGTTTTTTCACCTATTGTTACTTTTTGCATCTGTTAAGAGTTTGTTTTAATGTACTTCGGTTTGTTTTATGTGGGGGGAGGGGGGGATCGGGGGAAACTTTTTTTCAAGTTCTTATCTGCTCAGAGATGTGATTAATTTTCGGATCACATTCTCCAGGCTCTGCGGCCTACCATCGCTGGAGCTGGGAGCCTCCTCGGACTGTCGTGAGCCCCACCGCGGGGCACGGACTTAACATCAGAGCAGATCATCTGCCTGGGATCGCTCCTACCGCAGCCTGCGTACTTACCATCAAGGGCTCGCAGTCTCGGGAAAGGCGAGAGAGCTGACATCCCCTCGATGCTGGAGCAGATCGCCGCAACGCGGAGGGCCAGAACGCCGCTGGCTACGGGAGTCAAGACCGTCTTTTCAACGGAGGGCTCGAGGCCCCCGACCGAGGAAGAACGAAAGGAGGGACTTGAACCTTATTTTGCCTTCCATCACAGTATGGAATGTGTGGGAGTCACTGTGGTGGATGTTCATGTTAAAATGTGTTTTTAAGTCTGTTGCTTTTAATTGTATGACTGACCTGGCCAATGAAATTCCTCGTATGTTGCAATAAAATCTGATTCTGATTCTGATTCCAATATTCCAGTACTCACACTTAGCCCCCAACTGCGCAGGCACGGCTGACGGGTTCCCATTGTGATGCTCCTGATCCCCCCTCCTCCGCTCACCCCCCCCCACTCCGCCCCTTGCCCTTCTCCCCCAGGAACTCACTCCATCCCCCCCTCAACTCCCCCCCCCCCCCCCCCCATCCACTCTTATGGATTCTCTGTCGGCGCAGCCATTCCCTTCCATTGGGTTCCCATTGTGACGTAGAACACGCAGGTATTACTGCGCAGGTGCAGCTGACGGGCACGGCAAGTGGAAAAGGGGCTTGAAATGTGAATAACACTTAAAATATAATAACAATATAAAGGTTAAACAGTCCATTATTTCTTGCTGCGTCTCTTGTTGCGTTCTGCAGCTAGGGATGGGGTCGGCTTCAGGCAGGGGCTGTTGGGGGCCGGTGGGGGGAGCATCCTGCTGCCTGGGGATAGGCATGACTTCAGGAGGTGGCCAGTGGTGGGGGTGGGGGGTGGGGTTCTGCAGGGCTAGTATGGGTATTGTGGGCCAAAGGGACTGGTGGACACAGTTCACTCACTCACGGCTGGTGGGCTCACAGTTCAGTCAGTCATGGCTGGTGGGCTCACAGTTCACTCACTCACTCACGGCAGGTGGGCTCACAGTTCACTCACTCACTCACGGCAGGTGGGCTCACAGTTCACTCACTCACTCACGGCAGGTGGGCTCACAGTTCACTCATTCACAGCTTCCGGACTGACTGACTCACGCCCGACTTTTGTAAACTGAAAACTGTAACATCCAGGTTCAGAAACAGCTTCTTCCCGACAGGTATCAGGCTATTAAACACAACAAATTAGCTCTGAGCTCTGAACTGCAAAATACTATATTATTATTTGTTATTTACACTATATTTGTAAATTTATTGAACACACATACACATACCCTCCATCACACACACTCACACAACTTCCATCACAAACACACACCCTCCATCACAAACACACACCCTCCATCACACACACACACCCTCCATCTCACGCACACGCACACGCATGCGCACACGCACGCACACACCCCCTCCTTATCTCACACACGCACACCTTTATTCTCCTCGCCCACAGAAGGAGCGTTACCTTCACGATGATTTGCAGGTGAGAAGACCAATCTGCTGATCTCACAATTTATTAAAGCCTCATAACTTTTTTAATATTTCACCAATCGGAACAAAACCTAGTGGCTTGGAGCAGAGGAGAACGGTCAGCAAGATGGCGAAAATATCCTAGCGATATAGGGTAGCATTTTTGCGCAAATTTAATTACAACGCAGACCGGAAGTGGCCAAAATGAGAGTTTTAGTAGATGGATAGATGGATAGATAGATAACACGTGAACTGCTTTAGCATCAGGAGAGGTGAGCTATTCAAAACATGGAGAGTAAAGCTCAACCGATTTATAAATATGTCAGCCTGGGTTGTGGTATATTATATTTTATGCCGATTCCAATGTTTCCCATTCTAACTGATATAGAACATACAATACAGAATAGAATGCTGCAAGGTCACGCCCTTCAGCCCACAACGTCTGTACCTGACATGATGCCAAGACCATCACTTGTCTACCTTAATGAAACCCATATCTCTCCATTCCCTGCTGATCCATATACCTATCCAAATGTCTTCTAAATGCCACTAACCTATCTGCTTCAACCAACTGCGGCTGTGTGTTCCAGGCCCTCACAATCCACTGCATAAAAAACTTGCCCTGCACAACTCCTTTACATTTTGCCCCTATCGCCATAAAGCTATGCCCTCCAGTATTTATTTTATTTCATCCTGGAATAAAGGTTCTGTCTGTCTACAATATCTGTGCCTCTTATCATTTTATATACTTCTATCAGGTCTCGCCACAACATTCAGTCTTCCAGAGAAAACAATCCAAGTCGACCCAACCTCTCCCTGTAGCTAATAATCCCTAACCCAGGTATCATTCAGGTGAATCTCCTCTGAACCCTTTCCAAAGTCTCCACATCCCCCCTTTAACGGGACAACAGGAACTGTACACAATAATCCATATGCAGCCGAATCAAAGTCCTATGAAGCTGCATCTTGATTTCTTGAATCTTATATTCAATGCCCTGACCTATGAAACCAAGCAGACTATATGCTTTCTTCACCACTCTATCTATTTGTGTTGTCACTTTCAGGGAGTTATGGACTTGGACCCCAAGATCTCTCTGCACATCAATGCTGTTAAGGGTCATGCCATTCATTGTATATTTTCCCCTGACACTTAACCTCCCAAATGCAACACCTTATACTTGCACGGATTAAACTCCATCTGCCCTTTCTCCACCATATGTTCAAGTGTAGCTTGGACTTATTTCACTTGCCAATCATTCTTATAACAGTGTGGCTCCTGGCAGATGGTAGCAGAGGTTAGATTTCAACAGCTGGCTTGAACTGGTTTTCACTTTACCAGTGATTTTTCTTCATAAGCGTAGAAGCTGGAAGATGTGATTCAGATATTTGAGAATGTGCCATCATTAAATAAGATCCTGGGTCTACCTTCTTACATCAATCAACCACAATACATCCATAATCTTTTGATTCGTTCAGTCCTAAAATATATCTATCTCTGCCACTGAGTTCTTGATGAATCCTTTTCTTCTCAATAATAGGGTGGCCAACTCCTTATTATCTGATGGTGATCCTTAGCTTCTGATTCTCCCTATTGCAGATTCATCCTCCCAACATCAAACCTGTCAAAACCCCTGAATCATTTTGTGCATTAACCTTTCATTTTAAGCTTGATAAAATATAGGCTAAGGATATTCAAACCCTACCATCTCAGAAATGAAACTAGGTCAGCTCGTGAGGTATATACATTTATATCATAGCAAAAGGACAATCAGCCCAATGTAGTAAAGGAAATGGTATCAAGTTCTTTCATTTGGTGTCATCTGGAATCAGAGGTGACGATTGTTCACTCATCCATCTTGGTCATCGTAAGCACCTCTGCACTGGCAAACTAGCAATCAATAAGTAACTAAATCTTTCAGTGGGACATGAGCAATTTTCCATCATGCTCACACTCTCATCTCAGCAGCAAAAGATCAAGGATTCAAATTCCACTCCAGGGATTTGAGCACAAAGCCCAGTCCCACATTTCATTGCTGCACTGAGGGAGTGTTGCAGCGTTAGAGATGCCATCATACTGTAGAGGAGCTGTTAAACGAGGAAAGACACAAAATGATGAAGTAATTCAATGGGTCGGGCAGCACCCTGGAGAACATGGATAGATGACGTTTCGGGTTGGGACCTTCTTCAGGCTGATTGCAGGAGTGGGGGGGAAAGAAGGCTAGAAAATTGGAGAAGCAGGACAAAGCACGGCAGATCATGTTATACAAAATGTTAAATAAGTTGCAAATACACTCCTCTGTGATTGCAATGGATTAAACCTTGAAGCAAACATCTGGAAAATACTACTTTGAAGAAGTTCTCCTCTGCTCTTCCACGAGAGTTCAGCAACAGAGTTGATAACCATATTACCATATAACAATTACAGCACAGAAACAGGCCATCTCGGCCCTTCAAGTCCGTGCCGAACAACTTTTTCCCTTAGTCCCACCTGCCTGCGCTCATACCATAACCCTCCATACCCTTCTCATCCATATGCCTATCCAATTTATTTTTAAATGATACCAACGAACCTGCCGCCACCACTTCCACTGGAAGCTCATTGTTATATGGTTATATGGTGATCTGGTTATTTGTAATGTTACTACTTTTGCCCAGTTATTGTAGGTAAACTAATTCTTATTACATTTTTCTGCATTAAAACAGAGAACACACATCAAAGAATCGCAGTAGGTCCCATAGGACCTTGGGGTTGTTTAAAGTTGTAAAAGATTCTTTGCATTTAATAATGACTGTCGAAAATTGTGAAATAAAACCCAGAAAATGCAGGACATCTAAGCAGATCTGGCAGCATCTCTGAATAAACTATTAGTGTTTTAGTTAATTATTTATTTAACTATGTTTTTCTCTCTCCATAGACACTACCTCACTTGCTGAGTATGTCATAGAGCCATACAGCATGCTAAATGAAGCATGCTAACCCAAATGTTCTATTTGCCTGCTTTTCTTTTTTTTATAAAATATTTTTATTAGAAGTATGTATACAAATAATAGTAAGTGACAATTTACAGAATTAATTACAGATTTCTTACATAGCTTCAGTTTTAAAGAATAGATGGAGAAAAAGATGAGATAAAGTAATAGAGAGTAAAGAAGAGAATACAAAAAAAAGGAGACACAGAAGAAAACTACCAATAACAAGATTATAGAAACATAGAAACATAGAAACATAGAAAATAGGTGCAGGAGTTGCCATTCGGCCCTTCGAGCCTGCATCGCCATTCAATATGATCATGGCTGATCATCCAACTCAGTATCCTGTACCTGCCTTCTCTCCATACCCCCTGATCCCTTTAGCCACAAGGGCCACATCTAACTCCCTCTTAAATATAACCAATGAACTGGCATCAAATACCTTCTGTGCAGATAGTTCCACAGATTCACCACTGTCTGTGTGAAAAATGTTTTTCTCATCTCGTTCCTAAAAGACTTTCCCTTTATCCTTCAAATTATGGAGATAGATTCGGGAAATGTTGAGTATAACTATTCATCCAGTCCCAAACTCAGGTTTCAACCCTGATCTTGTGTTAAACCAATTTACTTTTTCAAAAATTCAATAAATGGAGACAATATTCTAACAATAAATTCTGGTTTGTCATTTAAGACAAGCCTTCTTTTCGATCATTTCCTTCTACATCTATTCTATCCATGTACTTGTCCAATTGTCTTTTTAATTCTGTTATGTTACCTGCGTCAACTACCTCCTCTGGCAGCTCGTTCCATATACCCATTGTTCGAGTGAAAAGTTGTCCCGCAGGTTCCTATTAAATCTGTCAACTTAAACCTTTTGTCTCTGGTTCTTGCTTTCCCTACCCTGGGTAAAAGACTATGAGCATCTACCCCATCAATTCCCCATATGCAAAAGTACATCTTAGCCTCCTGTGCTAGCTTGCCCAACTTCTCTCTATAGCTCAGGCCCTCGGGTCCTAGCAACATCCTAATAAATCTTCTCTGCTCTCTTTCCAGCATCATAACATCTATCATATAACAGGATGACCCCAAGAAAACACCATACATTAAATCCTAAAGTTTTGTACAACTTAACATAACTTCCCAACTTCTTTACTCAACACCCTTTGTCTGATATATTTTCTTCTTGTTTCAGCTTTCCTGTATCTGCCGCATTTTGCAATTGAAACTTTACTTCCGAGTTTTATATTGATTATAAACAAACTGAGCGAATTTACTATGGTGACACTTAATTTTAAATGCACAGTTGTAGGTTTGTACACTTCATTCGACAGGAAGCAGAACATGCAAGGAGTTAAGCGGATACATTCTTCCAATTATTCCATTACAATGTATAGCGGCGACCATCTTTAAGTTGGGTAAAGTGAGCCATTTTCAAGATTAGGCCGCAACAGCAGAATTCTGATGAAGCAAGTAATTCAATGTTCTCTGACTAAAACTTGATGATTCAGCAGCTCCATGAGCAAACCAGGCCACAAGTGTGTACAAAAGAAGAAAGGAAATGATGGTTGGCACCAGGGGAGTGGAGTAGCATGGAGGCAGCATTATCTGATGACATGCAGCAAATTGCATTATTTCAATTCCAGTAGTCTCTCCCAAAAATAGTTCCACACCTTTTCTTGAAGCAACTTTCACTCACCTTTCAAAGAAACCCTTGCATTTAGGTAGTTACATTTTATGATATTGGGATGTCTCAAACTGCTTCCCATCTTTTGCAGGATTATTATCGGGTGAAGTGCAAGTTCTAATAGAGGGACCGCAGTGCTGATTCGGACAGAGCAAACCTCAGATAACATCTTGGTAGGAAGGAACTGCAGATGCCGGTTTAAATCGAAGGTAGACACAAAATGCTGGAGTAACTCAGGCAGCATCTCTGGAGAGAAGGAATGGGTGATATTTCGGGTCGAGACCCTTCTTCGGACTGACTTCATTCTACCTTTGGATAACACCCGGGGCATAAAATGGCTGAGGAATAAACACTGGCTACAAATGTATCCAGATTCAACTGGTTACATTACAAGATAGGATCTGCATAAATTAGATTCATATTGGAAACACAACTATTTATTATCTTTAGACAGACACATAATGCTGGAGCAACTCAGCGGGTCAGGCAGCATTACAAAGATGCTGCCTGACCTGTTGAGTTACTCCAGCATTTTGGGCTATCTTCGGTATAAAGCAGCATCTGCAATTCCTTCCTACATATTTTGGCTATCAGCTTTATTTTGCTATTCTTCCAGTAAATTGGCTAGCAACAAGCATTCATTGTGTTGGCCCTAGCACTCACCCAGTCTACACGTCTTCCCACCCTTCTTCCTGTAGGGGCTCCTTTCCTCATCTCCATCACAACCTTTCTGAAGGGACCTTCTTCCAGTGATTCTAACTCAACTTTGATTTCCCCTGCACTGTGGTCAGTGTCCCCTTCAACTGACTGTTCCATTTCTTGTACTTCTGTTCACATCCTGGAGAAGCAAAGATTCCTCTTGTTTCTCAACTTCCACCTCACCAGCCTTCATGTTCAATGGATCATATTCTGTAAATTCAAATCCTGCAAATGTGATATCATCCCTCTCCTTCTCTATCAACTTTAAAAAGACTTCTCCCTGTGAGATATCCAGGTTCACTCCCAAATCCACCGACATCCATTTTAATCCTCATCCACATCTTCCCATGCAACCGTAGAAGGGACAACACTTCTCAATTTTCCTTGAATCCACATACGCCTTTGAGACAAAACAGCCACTTATTTGTTTTCCTTGTGAATTCATACTTTGCACATTGTTCAGTCTCTTCCATAATGAGGATGTCCCTTTTGCAGAAAACATACATACAGTCCACAATGGTGACCTCAAGCTGCCAGTTGCCCGTCACTTAAATCTCCAAACCATTCCTGTTCTCACATCGCTATATTTGGTGTCCTAGACAGTTGCCAATGCTCAACATATCCTTATGAGCAATACTTATCTCCTGACAGGACATGTTACAGCCTTCAAGACTCAACAGTGACAACAATAATATCAATAATTTCTGAGCGCCAGTAATTTCATCTGTTGTAACTCACATCTTTAGCTAATTCTATTTTCTTCTCCCTTCTGGCAATTACAACTACTTATTCAATCTTTTATTTTTGCTAATCCTTTTACCAACTTCCCTCAGCTTGTATATCACGCCTTTTGTCACTTAATTATCCTCTGTTCACAGATCTTCCCTTTTGTTCTCAACAGTAAAACAGTACATCTCTATTTTTTCTCAGTTAGGACAATAGGTCCTAACTTCCATCATCTTCTAAATTTAATTCTCATTTTAAACCCTTGTTCCACTCAAGCAAATTGTTTGTCAATCTCACCAGAATAACACTATCTTTTTGTTGCTTAGTTTTGCATGAAAACACACAAGATGCTGGAGTAACTTAGCAGATCAAGCAGCATCTCTGAAGATCATGGATAGGTGACGTTTTGGGTCGGATCCCTTCTCAAGTCTGAAGAAGGGTCCCGACACAGAACCTCGCCATCCATGTTCTCCAGGAATGCTGCCTGACCTGATGATTCACTCCAGCATTTTGTTTCTTTCCTTGATAGGCCAGCATCTGCAGATCCTTGTTTCTAGATTCTCCAAGCCAAAAGCTAACTACAGCTGGTAATGTAGGGAGTAGGAGTCATAAGGTTTGGGTGTTCATGACTTCTGCCTGATTTTCATCGTAAGAAATAAATCTAAGGTCGTGCTGGGGACAGCATTGAAATTCCTCCCTGTGTTTTATATTATTACATGGCATCCATGTTATTTAGTTGTTGTTTCCTCATAACTGAACGAGTCATAACTCATTAGTGTTAGGCTCAAAACAGCTCTGATTCACAATGTCATTTATCTCCAGTCAGTGTAAGCCTTCAAAGTGCCAGCAGCTAGATTATTGTAACACCATTGTTGATAGGTTTTTGAAATAACATTCTGAACAGTGTCACGCGGTGATGACTCATCATAGTGACTTGTACAATTGGTGTTTAATTTCACTGTGCTATAGCACCATGAGTAATGGCCAAAGGACAACATCAAGTTGATCCTTATGATTTTTTCATTCAACTAACATCAGTGTGTTTTCAAACTTTCACTTAACTTTTCTACCTAAAAAAACACCCAAGTAGTGCCTAAAGGATGTTCAATGATACCAAGACACAGTGAAATTATTTTTTTGTATACAGTTCAGCAAAATATTACCATATACAAGTACAATCCCAGATTAAGTACAAAATGTACAGAAATAGCCCACTGAGACCATGTGCAAGAGTCAATAGACAATAGACAATAGACAATAGATGCAGGAGTAAGCCATTCGGCCCTTCGAGCCAGCACCGCCATTCAATGTGATCATGGCTGATCATCCCCAATCAGTACCCCGTTCCTGTCTTCTCCCCATATCTCCTGACTCCACAATTTTTAAGAGCCCTATCGAGCTCTCTTGAAAGCATCAATAGAACCTGCCTCCACTGCCCTCTGAGCCAGAGAATTCCACAGACTCACCACTCTCTGTGAGAAAAAGTGTTTCCCCGTCTCCGTTCTAAATTGCTTACTCCTTATTCTTAAACTGTGGCCCCTGGTTCTGAACTCCCCTAACATCAGGAACATGTTTCGTGCCTCTAGTGTGTAAGCCCTTAACAATCTTAAATGTTTCAATGAGATTCCCTCTCATCCTTCTAAACTCCAGAGTGTACAAGCCCAGCTGCTCCATTCTCTCAGCATATGACAGTCCCGCCATCCCAGGAATTAACCTTGTAAACCTACGCTGCATTCCATCAATAGCAAGAATGTCCTTCCTCAAATTAGTCAACAGATTTTGGCACCATTTTCAACGTCCAGGCCATAGAGCACCATGTTGCAGCTGTCGCCACCGTCTGGATCGTCCAGTGAACTGTCGTCCCTCTCCTCGCCGGGCCACCATTCAGACTTTGTGCTCTGGTGGTGCCTCCCACAGCAGACCTTGAGGGCAGAGAAGGCGAGATCCCAGTTCCTCTTATCAGCCCTATGTTCTTGCATCCGCCATCGTCGACCCTCCACACACCTCTCCGATCCGCGGGGACGAGCAGTGGCCGGACTCGCCGGCTTCCCTCTCCATGCGAGTTTCCTGGTTTCGCAGTGGGCGAGCCAGGCTTGCTGCTAGGCCATGACCACAACCTGACGATCCCTTCTGCTATGTAGCCCTATGGGTCCTTATGTACAAAGCATTCAACATTGTACCTCTGAATAAGAAGAATATGAATTTCACTCCAGAAGTCTGAATACAAAGTCTAAGCTTAACTCTCACGGGCAATGTCTTAGACTTGAGATCGCAAAACATGAATTCCTATTTAAATATGTCCTTCAGAGATGTTGCCTGACCAACTGATTTACTCCAGCACTGTGTAACAAGGAACTGCAGATGCTGGTTTAAACCAAAGGTAGACACAAAAAGCTGGAGTAACTCAGCGGGACAGGCTGCATCTCTGGAGAGAAGGAATGGGTCCTTCTTTTGAAGAAGAGTCTCAACCTGAAACATCACCCGTTTCTTCTCTCCAGAGATGCTGCCTGTCCCACTGAGTTACTCCAGCATTTTGTGTCTACTCCAGCACTCCGTTCTAAGCAGGATTCCAGCATCAAAGGTACGATAGAGGTGTTTGATAGCTTTTTGATAGGCAGGGAATAGAGGGCTATGGATCATATACAGGCAGATGAGATCAGTTTAATTGGGCATCATGTTTGACACAAACATTGTGGGCTGAATGGTCCGTTCATATCCTGAACGGTTCTATGTTCCATGTCCAGTTTCTTGTGTCAATTCCTGATGCTCCTTTTCCTTCAGCCATTTCGAAAGTCAGATGCTCAGATCCTTTGCCACCATTGTGTTTGAGTGGCCATTCCGTGTTCAATGTGGCTGCTGGATTTCATTCACCACAGCACTGACAACATTTCAGAAGTGTAAAATATCTACTGTTGGATTGAGGTCATGAAAGACAACATACAAATGCAGAGCACACCACTTTGAATCATGTCAAAAAGATGTGTAGTCAAGATATCTATATAAATGCTAATCTCCCCTTCATGTGATTTTGCAGGCAGTGTTTTACTGGTCTGGGAATTTCATGGTTACATATCCACTAATGCACTTTTGATATGTACACTATGACAATTTCAAAGAACACATTGAAAAATATTCACATTTACTAGCTTTTCAAATTCAGCAACTTGTATCTATTTAGCACCTTTAACCTTTAAAGGGTTCCGAAAAGATTTCACTGCAGCAAACAAAACCTGACACTGACCCACATAAGGAGATATTGGGGCAAATGACCACAAGCTTCGACAATGGGGAGTTCCTAAGGAGGAGAGGTACTGAGATATGGGGGAATTTCAGCACTATGACCTCAGCTGTTGCTAGCATGGCGGTTAATGATAGGTTGGTAAGCAGCTATGATTAGATGCGTGCAAAAAAGTTGCTTGCTCTCAGATTGGAACTACGGGGAACCTAAATTTCCTCTCTGCTCTTCTCTAGGATACAACTTGCTCTGTTCCAATGACTAAGATTGATACCAACCAGTCCATCAAGACTCAAGTTCGTAGAATACAGCTGAAACTGATTTGTTTCAGTTGAGGCAGACCACAGTAAATTTCGAAAAATTTTCGTGAAGGAAATAAATCATACATTTTCCTTCAAGTTCTGATAAAGCTGTCCGGTTCCCTTGGCGTTGGCATTGATGGTAAAATGTGGTGCCTTGAACTGCATACAAAGCTTCAACTCTGGCCCATCTAGCATGCTTCATGAACATTTAGTAGAAATGATGCCTCTGCATCCCTTAACAGCCTGGCCCAACCATCTCAAGTCAAGTCCAGCAGATCCTTACCCTTTATGATGTCATGGGCCTGTCGGTTTAAGGGGTGCTGGGGAATTCCCAAGACTAGAGATACAGATTGGAAACACCAAGTCCACACCGAGTCCCCACCGACCAACGATCATCCAGAAAGCAAGCACTAACCTGCACACTTGGGACAATTTACAGTTGCCATCTAACCCACAAAGCCACACATCTTTGGAGTGTGGGAGGAAACCAGAGCACCTGGGGAAAATCCACGGGGTCCCAGGGAAAACACACAAACTCCACACAGGGAGTATCGAACCCAAGTCTCCGATGCTGTAAAGCAGCAACTCTACCGCTGCCCCACTATGCCGCCCTTTCCTTTCTCACGTGAGCACGTTGAGCGCATAAATTCATGTCAGAAGTACTTCTCGGCTAGGTTATGGGATTTTAGCAGTAGTATCTTCTGCTCCAGAAGCCCTGTTCTTTTCCGGCTGAAAAGGAAAAGGTGACGTTTCAGGTCGAGACCCTTCTTTTGCTTCCTTCCTTTACTTCCTTTTCTCTTTGAGACATGATTGTATTTCCAATCCATGAAAACGGTGTGTTATTCAGCTCCAGGTTGTTAGTCTTCTCAGGGAACGAGTCTCAACATTTTCTGGTGGTGAAGCCAAGAGTCTCTTCACAAGTGCTAAGTACGGCAGACTCTAGAACAGTCCAGGCGCTGTGGACACCGCACCTACTGCTGGTAGAGCGTTAATGGGTTATCTGTATGATGTGCCTGAATAGAGCTTTCTCTGAGATGTTGTGGAATAAACGTTATTCCTTTATCATATATCTATTCACTGTAAATGGCTCGATTGTAATCATGTATTGTCTTTCTGCTGACTGGTTAGCGAGCAAGAAACGCTATTCACTGCACCTCAGAAGACGTGACAATAAACTAAACTGATCTGGTCGACGAAGGTAAGGCGATGGTTGGAGGCCCGCAGCAGCCTGGGTCTTCCCTGAATCGGGCACCGTTCTTAACTGGAGCGTGGACTGGACTTGAAAATGGCACCAAACATGCGCCTCTTGCATGTGGGCTCAGTAGACTAATTCTGAATAACTGCTAATTAGGGGTGGTATGGTGATACTCTACTGGACTTTTTGTAAGAAAATAATTTCACTGTGCGTTTGCTCTTCGCACATGTGACAATAAAGCACCTACGAAACATTGAGTTCTTCAGGATTGATTTTCCAGCAGTGGTCACCATTTACGGGCCAGGTTAATGGAGCCTGATTGTCCAGCTGTGACATGGGCATCCCCGCGCTCCCCAATTGGACAATGATGTTGTCTTGTAGAAGTCAGTGGATGGATCATGTTTGTCTTTGAGCAGGGTAATGATAGGCCCGTGAGAGAATGTCAGCTTGGATGTTAAACATAGGCTCTCCTCCTGCCAAACTGAACAATGTTACAATGTTACCCAGAACATTGTCCACTAATACATCATGAATAATATTATCCTCTGCCACTTTTAAGTTCTTTTCCATCTCCCTTTCTTGATGGTTTTGCTCCAGAATAGTAAGATTGAACGAGAACTTACCAAGTTTGAAGGTTGATCTTTATTTCATGAGGAGTTGCGGTGAGGGATTTCGTGAAGAGCCCGCCGGCACGCATGCGCGACATTCTTCAAAGCAGCGGTGTGGAATCACAGAAACAACAACAGAAATGACTTGGCATAGTAAGATTTAAAGAGACTCTGATTACCAGCTGAAGATGATCGAGGGTTGGGAGCGGAGGGCACGAAATCCCTCACCGCAACTCCTCATGAAATAAAGATCAACCTTCAAACTTGGTAAGTTCTCGTTCAATCTTACTATTTCATTTCGGAGTCACGTGAGTGACTTCGTGAAGACTTCAAAGCTTCTGTGATTACACGCCCTGGACAACGTCCATGCAGACACACCACTAGCAAGGATGGATTGGAGTAAACAAGTTGATGAAACGAGGTTATACTGAAACAAAAAGAAGATTTATTAATAACACAACAAATAACGCCCTTTTAATCAGGGACATCCCCACGTTCACACCCGGCGTTCAGCACGGCCTCTGCAAACTGAAGGGGAGCAGCAACAGGCTTATTATAGAAACACTGGAACACAGCTTCATTCGCCCATCCTGCTGTGGCGAGGATATGGTCCATGGGTACCTCCATGACCCTCGCCGCCGACGTAGATGCAGCCCTGGTGGAGTGGGATTTAAACACATTAGTGTCAATACCTGCCTTAGCCAGGACGATCCGGAGCCACCTGGAGATCGTCTGGACTGTCACTCGATGGTGAGGTCGTTTGTGAGTGACAAGCAGGTACAACTCCATTCCTCTGATGCTCCTCGTCACCTTGATGTAGTAACGGATGTGAGTGGCTAAACATAGCCGAGCATCTGCAGGGTATGCCGGGAACTTCAGCTGCAGCCCTGTGCACCCAGGTCTATGCTGCTTAAGTAGCTCATCGACGAAAAAGACTACTTCTCCAGGGGTCGACGTCATCCTGTCAATACGTAGTTTGTGGAGCGTCTGAACCCGCTGTGCTGAAGTCAGCGCTAGTAACATCACCAATTTCATAGTGAGTTGGTCCAGCTGTAACCCTTCCATGGGTGACCACGACCTGAGCAGGGTAAGCACATCCCTGACATCCCAGGTGATGTTGTAGCGTGGTGTAGGCGGATTCAGATTGAATATTCCCCGCATAAGCCTGGACACTAGCCTGTTCGATCCAACCTCGATGTTGAGGTAGAATGATAGCGCACTCCTGGCGCTGTTGATGGCACTATAACTCAAGTGCTCATCATGGTGCAACCCCGCGAGGAATTCCAGGACGTCGGCTATGGAGACATCGTCATAGGTGATGTGAGAGCGACTGCAGTAGGCTTCCCACTTGGTGATGTGGGAGAGATATCTCCGCCTGGTTGACTCTCGACAGGATGCTCCAATGGTGTTCATGGTCCGGGTGGTAAGGCCATACTGCATCCATGGCCTGGTCAGAACCTGCAAGCCAGTAATTTTAGATAGGCATGGCAGGGGTGTAACTCCCCTGAGACAGGGTGAGAAACCACATGCGGGCAACCCTCTAGAGGGACCCAAGGTTGACTAATCATGTCAGAGACCACCGGATACCAAGGCTGTGTAGGCCAGTCGGGTATGACAAGAATGCCTCTGGCAGAATCCATCCTGATTTTTTGTAATACCCGACTGATGAGGCAAAACGGGGGGAATGCATAGAAAAACCACTTCCCCCAGTCTAGCGAGAATGCATCAATCGCTAATGCCCCAGGGTCTGGTTCCCATGAAACATATGTCGGTACCTGATGGTTCAACCGGGACGCAAAAAGGTCGATATCCGGTTGGCCAAATTTGGCTGTAATTTGGGCAAATATTTGAGGATGCAGCATCCACTCAATACTATCATTGAATTTGCGTGACCTGGTGTCTGCCACAGTATTAAGCCTACCTGGCAAATAGGTGGCTGAAATCCAAATATCTCGATTAATACACCAGCACCAAATAGTATTAGCCAATTTGTCACAAGAGACTGACCTGGTACCGCCCATATGGTTTAAATATGCCACCGCTGTGGTGTTGTCTATTTGGAGACGGACATGAGTGCCACTAAGATGAGCACAATATGCCCGCAGTCCGTGAAATGCTGCAAGCAGCTCCAAATAATTAATCCCTTGTACTAGCAACATGCTAGCTTCAAGGGGATCCCACCTGCCTCCACAACTAGAAGAGCTGTCCGCAGCTCCCCAGCCTAGAGAGCTTGCGTCAGTTTGCAAATATACCACCGGATTGGGCACAACAATGGGTTTGAATGCCCTGCCAATATTGGACACCCACCATTGGAGCTCAACCTTAGCATCAGAAGGCAGCTCCATAGGTCTGTCAAAATGACCAGCGTTCTTTTTTAACGCAATAATTTTGGCCCTTTGCAGGTTTTGATAATGCAAAGTCCCAAACCGGGCTGCCGGAAATAAAGCTACGATTTTCCCAATTATCTTAGCTGTATGCCGAATAGATGGTATACTGGCGGATGCGAGATCCTGACATGCAAGGGAGACATCCTCCACCTTGTGAAATGGAATGGTGGCCCTCATTTGAATAGAGTCCACCGTGAAACCCAAATAATCCATAACCTGGGATGGGTGAAACTTCGATTTTTCTGGATGAACTATAAACCCCAGTTGCTGAAATATAGTAACAGTTGCTAAAACAGCGCTTTCAGCTGCTTCCAGAGTATTGCCAATAATCAGAATATCATCCAAATAAGCCATTACAATATGATGTTCTATGCGTAATTTGGCCATAATAGGTTTAAGTAATTTAGTAAAGAGCCTAGGGGCAGTAGTAAGCCCATTTGGTAAGGCTCGATATTGCCAGAGCTGATCCATCCAGACAAATTTCAAAAATTTCCGGTGATGTTTCCGGATGGACACTGAATAGTATGCATCTTTTAAATCAATACATGCCATAAAGCAACCATGCGAAATCAGTGATTTGGCTGTCTCAAAGGTGTCCATTTTGAAATGTGTATATGTTACAAAGGTATTCAACTGGGTCAAATCAATAATCACCCGACAACCTCCATCCTTTTTTGGTCTAGTAAATATATTGGAGACGAATTCAATGGGCTCGTGAATAGTTTTCTCTATCACGCCTTTTTGTTCCAAACGAAAAATTTCAGCCGTGCCTGCTGCCTGCTCAACAGCAGACAGCGTAAACTTCCGTTTAGGCATATGCTGGGATGGAGGAACTTTGCCGTGAATAAATTCAATAGAATGACCCCGAACATTTTGTAAAACAAATTTATCCGAAGTAACTGATACCCAAGCTTTAGCAAAGAACCGGAGTCGCCCTCCCACATGTGAGATTAAAGGGGCAGGGGAAAGAAACCCAGACCGCCTTACCTCCATGGTCACCGGCGGTCCCTGACATACTTGGGTGGCCGAGGAGGTGCTGGGTTGGGCTGACAATAAGATGGCTTCATCTTCCACTGGGGTCGCTGTGTGCCTGACCCTAAAAAAGACCGCTGCTGCTGGCCCTGTTGGTAGTAGTGCTGAGTAGTAGCATATGGTCTTGATGCTGATGCGACCGGACCTCGCGGTCGAGCAGGGGGAGCTTTTGGCACCATCGGTCTGGGGGCGATCTGAGATCGCATAAGTCCCACCGTTTTGGCTACCTCGTCGAGCTCCTTGACCCTCTTCGGAAGGTCTTCCCCGAAGAGTTGTCGGGGCGGTGGGGGCGGCGGTGGCTTACACAATCCTGCAAATTTTGGGTTGATAGACGGACGGATGCTGTTCTTCCGGAAATCGTTGATTTCATGTTGGGTGGCACATAATAGTGCTAACGCATCCTCCTGATCCAATGACAGGTCCGTTCCATCGACCGACCGCGCAAAGGCGGTAATACCGGCCGTGAGGAGTTTGAGGATCCGCTGGAGTTTAACCTCCTGATGGCGGACAGCCACGCCGATGTTGCCCCATATGGGCGTATTGACCAGTGGCACGTTGAGGGCATTACAGTTGGACGGGGCCTTGTGGCGCTGAGTGGCCTGTGAGAGTACTTCCTCCTGCAACCGATGATTCGTGAGAAAGTCCACTGTTGCTGCCAGCTTTGGCTGGAGCGGAAGTCCAGTTGTAATTGGTGCAGCAAATTTGGCTGCCACGTCCAGTAACTCAGCTGTCGGTGGCTCCGACGGTGTTGGGGTGGGGTCAAACCCTTCATCACCTTGTGGCTCGCTGATGAGGGAAACCGGCGAGGCGGCCCTGTGCCTGACGATATCCGTGGGTGCGTACTGCTGTTGATTATGGAGTACCAGCTCCAGCAGCCGCTCGATGCGGTCAATACGCCCCCCATCCTGAACACTCGGATGGTCGGAGTCCTCCGGCTCAGAAAACATGCCGGGGCTCCTATCATCGGCCCGCACCTCAGAGAAGTGATCTCGGTGCCGGAATGGATCGCTTTCGGCCGCCGCAGCGAAACCGTGCGAGTCCCGTGCGGGCAGGGTGTCCAACCGCCTCTTCTTGGCAGGAGTAGAAGCCGTTGCCACAAAGGGCCCTGACGGCTTGGGGTCGACTCCAGCAGAAGCATGGAGCGACGCCCGCACAGGCTTGCCGGCTGTCCGCATTTCGGACGGTGCCGACGCATGGTCTCGTCCTCCCATCCATGGGGGACTCGGCGACCGAGGCGGGACCGTACCCAAGCCCCCCGTCCCGGCGGCGGGGGTTGGGAGTTGGGTAGCAGACCTTAACGACCCAGGTCCCGCCGTTGCACCAGACCGGTCCATGGCGGCTGGTGGAGCCTTGGCCCGGACCGGGTTAGGCTTACGGGCGCCTCTGCTGCCTTTTAATGAAGGGCTAGCGGAGGGGGGTCGGGCCGCAGCACGAAACCCCTTCCCCGTTGTCGCCAAAGGCGAACTTGTGGCAGGGTCCACCCTTTCAGGAGGCACCCCGACGTCCTCCTCCACGCACTCCTCCTCGGAGCTGTGGCGACTCAGCGGGTCCCGACCTGCAGCAGCAGACGGCAATGACTTCCCCGCCTTCTTCCCGGCCCCAGGTGGAAACGATGAGGGCGCCGGGCCACGACTTCTTCGTCCAGACATTCTGAACACTCCAATCCGCACCCTTGCTGAAAGACAAAACCGACAGCAAGGGCCAACCAACTTAAGGTGAGTTTAACTTACCTAAGCGGCTCCTTTTGAAGGGCTGGCGAGGAGCGCGCCCCACCGCCAGCTGTCGGCAGCAATGCGTTGCGACGATATGTCGCGCATGCGTGCCGGCGGGCTCTTCACGAAGTCACTCACGTGACTCCGAAATGAAATTGTTCATTTTATTCCATCAGCACACTGTTTTATTACTATTCCTGCCTAACCATCCTCCATAAAGCTACCAGGTCATCCACTAAGACTCTTATGTTTTACAATTTGATAACCATTCTAAACTAAACTTTAAAAAGATACAATTTTGCTTTGATAAGTGGGACTGCATGCCAAATTCGAATTCAAAGTGCAGGAAATGCTTTTGTCACATTTATTGGAATGTGCTAAACGGGAAAAGGTCTTCTTAATGTCAGTTCCTCCTTTGGCTCCAAAGGTCTGAGTGCTTTTGTGAGCAATGTGAACTGTGGTGGGATGCTGCCAGTTATAGATATTCAGTGTTTTTTGTAGATGTTCTGCAAGATAACTGAAAACTATATTTCCAATTAAAACACTGCTTATTTTTGCTCTGATTGCAGCAAATCAAAGGAAATAATTTATCTGAAATATCAAAGCTCAACTCTCCCTCCGTTCTTAAACCTCAGCAAACAACAACAACAACAACAATAACTTGTATTTACAGGAGCATAACAAAACAAAATATGACAAGAGCGCTACAAAACGAGATAGTGAGATAGGTGAGCTAAAGGTGTGCTCAAAGTGAGGGGCTTTAAGAAGCAATTAATATTTGGGCAGCACAGAAGCATTGCTAGCAACGCTGCTGCCTCACAGCTCCAGTGAGCCTGACATATGGTGTTGTCTTTGGACTTTAGTGACACAGAGTTTAAACAGACTCTTCGGCCCATTGAGCGATCATCCCTTACACTGGCATTATCCTACACACTGAGAAAAATATACAATTTGCAGAAGCAAATTAACCTACAAACTTGTACGTATTTGGAATGTGGGAGGAAACCGGAGCACCCGGAGAAGACCCATCGTGTCATAGGGAGAACGTACAAACTCCATACGGACAGCACCCATAGTCGGGATCAAACCCGGGTCTCTGGCGCTGTAAGGCAGCAACACTGCTGCTGTGCCACAGTACCGCCATGTCCATGTGAAGTTTGCAAATTCTCACTGTGATTGTATGATTTCCCTCAGGTTTCCTCTCAGATCCCAAAAATGTCTAGGTTGGTAAGGAGACAGGAAGAGTGAATCAGGAAAATTTTGTCGAGACCCTTCATCTGACTGGGATGAAGTCTAGTCCAGAGCAAGGATCTTAACTGGAAACATTGACTATCCATTTCCAGCCACAGATCTGACCCTTTGAATTCCACCAGCAGCTTGCCTTTTGCTCCAAGACTAAGTTGGCTCTGTTCTAAATCCATCTAGCCCTATGGTTTAAAAAGCATTAAGGTACCTGCTACCAGTGTTATTTGTCATGTCCAGGTGACAACCTTGCTCATTACTTGTTCAAAAAGACAGCGTGGAACACTCAGTGCTACTCAGGAACTACATTACAAAATTTAGTTTTCAATATAGGTGTAAATGTCTGCAGCATTTTACCCTGTAACCTTCTCAGACTTCGAATTAATTCAACCTATTTTTTCTCTTCCCCTCTGTGACTCAGTTACGAGAGCAGCTGCTTAATAATGATGTTAGAAGAGTGAAACCAACTCAGACAACGTTGGGAATGCTTTCTGAAGTTAATTATGTTTGCATTTCTTTCTCCCTCAGTGTTCATTACCTTTAAATGGAGGCGCACAATGGCAGAAGTAATTACCAGCGAGGTCGATGCACGTGCCTCTGTTTTCACAGGGGTCTGAGGCACAGTCATCTATGTCCGTTTCACAATGTTGTCCTTAAAGAAAGCGATGACAGGCAGGAGAGGAAGAGAATAAAAGGGACATCAGTCAGAGAGAGAGAGAAAATGGGAGATGGAAATAAGTTGTCAAGTTGCAGTCTTCTGTGCATGCAGCACAAATCCCTAAGCATTTGTGATTTGAGGCAGTAACAGAATCAGTCAAAACAGGAACCGACATAAATTATTGCCTAAGCAGATTTATTTCATCCACCACCACATCTATCCTCAGTGTCATTAAACACACACTAATCTTCCCTCGGGGGCTGCCTTGCTTTTGAGAATTATTTTGGTGCCGTGGGACTCGGCTCTGGGGTTAGGTTGACATGTAGTGCCTCGGTATTCCACCCCGGTTGCACTTTGAGATATAAAGGAAGGTCGGAGGGTGAGGAGTAAATCACAAGCAGGGGCGCAAGATAACGGCTCAGGCAGAACATACAGCAGACTGAAGAAACTCACCAGTGAAACCAGTCAGGCACTTGCACTCATAACTATTAATGAGGTCGATGCATGTTGCTTTGTGGAGACAGGGAGACGAGTGACATTCATTTATGTTGATTTCACAGTTGATACCTGTGGGGTAGGAAAGGAAAGATATTTCATTAATTCCCATGCCATCTAATTATAAATATACAAATGTCTCCCGCACTTACACTGAGGACACCTCAACCATTACTCCGACTTCCTGCTTTAAGAGTCACACCTTTCTGTTTCGGCCTTTGTGAAGTGTGACTTTGAAATCCATTTCTTGCAGTCTGCCCGTGAGTTGCCGACATACACAATGCTCATCGGGCCAAACTGTCACTAGATTGATTCATATGGCTTGAGGCAGCCAATTTCCTTATCAATTTATATCAATAAAGTGGATGAAAATGGAAATGGCATTGAATTGTAATAGGATGCATTTAGGATGACATGAGGGAAGCTTTCTCCCTCTGTTGCTGATAACAGAATAAGTGAAATGAAAAATTAAACCTGGCATGGATGCAAAGGTGATTTCGCAGAAAGGGAAAAATTAATGAACTGGCACATCACCGAAAGGAATTAAAATTAAATTCAAATAGTATGCTAATATTATTTTATAGCTGGAACTGATTTGCTGAAACACAGTCAAGTAATAAGACACAATTCTAACAGTCATAAACTGAGGATTCTGGCTTGATTAGAAGGCAGTACAATGTATATGCAGGGTCCTATGTGTCACAAAGACCATAGCTCAATTATGCATTAGATGGATCACATCTCAAAACAAAATGGAGCACTAACAGGGTGAATGTATGATGTCACTACCTCTCGATATGTTTTTCCCTCTCTCTTTCCTGCTGCATTCTACCTCGCACCTTCTTGGAAATTTAAGTACATCCAGAACTCTGTGGCTGATACATTGATTCACACAATTCCCAGTTTAAAGTGCACCATGTTCACCTGAAGTTAGCAAATGCCTGGCTAAATTACTCCACTATAATCTTTCCTGAAAGTTCTGAATCATCAATTTCCTTTTTCAATCAAGCACTGCTTTCAAAAACATTAAAACATTTACAATTCTGTCAAAATAACTAACTATAAAAATACAACTAAATCTTAATTGTATAATCAGCCACAATCAGGTCATTGAATTCGTTTCCTCCACAAAATTTGCTTTCCCACCGAGGTCCTGGTTTGGGGAAGAATTTTACTCCATAGATTGATTTGGACTTTTACTGCTGTGAACAAATTGAATCAGTTAACGTACAATTTAAAGTGCAGTTTTCCGGTAGCGCACTAACCATGAGAATACAGTTTGTACTCCGTGCCAAGCGAGGAAGCCAATCCAAAAGAAAACCACAATTCTAACAAAATAATAACAAGTAGTGTTGGAAACACCCAACAGGGCAGGCAACATCTATGAGAGGGGAAGGATCCCCTGAAATGCTAACTCTGTTTATCTCTGCACTGATACTGCTGGACTTGCTGGTGTTTCCTGCATTTTACTGTTTTCATTCCAAATTTCCAGAATCTACATTTTCCTTTTTGATTTTTCAAATAATTTCAATATGCTGCCAGAAGAGAAAGATAGCTAAACAGACTTGTTTATGGTCTCAATTTTGTACAATGCAGATTTTAAAGAGTCAGTGGTTGATTTCACTTGCCGAGGGGAAATTGAAGGTATTTGTAGAGATGATAGATATTTATTTGAAAGATCATGATATTTGAGTGCTATGGGCTGTTGGCACAGAGAGGAATTGAAAGCTTGGACATATAAACCCCAATGATATTGAATGGAGGGTCTGAATGGCCTATTCCTGCCACTATTTTAATGATCACGTGTGCTATTCTGCCCAATTGTTTTTTGACCGAATTCTAGTTCTGTCCTAGTGTCCTCCCACAGTCAATTTGATTGATTGATTGAAAAATACAGCATGGAAACATGACCTTTGACCCACCAAGTCAAAGCCGACATCACCCATTCACACTGGTCTTTAAAATGATGAAAGGGATAGACAGAGTTGACGTGGATAAGCTTTTCCCATTGAGGGTAGGGAAGATTCAAACAAGAGGGCATGACATGAGAATGAAGGGACAGAGGTTTAGGGGTAACATGAGGGGGAACTTCTTTACTCAGAGAGTGCTGGCTGTGTGGAATGAGCTTCCAACAGAAGTGGTGGAGGCAGGATCGATTTTAACATTCAAAAGTAAAGTGGATAGGTATATGGACGGGAAGGGAATGGAGGGGTATGGTCTGAGTGCAGGTAGATGGGACTAGGGGAAAATAAATGGTCGGCATGGACTGGAAGGGTCGAGAGGGCCTGTTTCCGTGCTGTAATTGTTATGTGGTTATTATATGGTTATATGGTTATCCCACTCTCATATCTGCTCCTTATCCTCTGAGAGCAATTTACAGAGGCCAATTAACCTTTAAATCCACACATCTTTGGGATTTTGGAGAAAACTAGAGGACTCAGAGATAACCCATGCGGTGAAGGTAACAGCACCTGAAGCCTGGATGGAACCCGGGTATCTGGCACTGCATGGCATCAACTTCAACTTCACTGGTCTTGAATGGAAAATACTGTGTTCATAAACTGTCAGAGTAAAGACATTTCTCCTGAATGTGTGATGATAAAGATCATTTTGTATGTCTGCCGCAGCAAATGTTTCACCATTTTAGTTCCGTATCAGGGGGCCCCTCCACCTTCTGTGTTTTAGAGTAAAGAGAACACATACCATATGGAACCAGATTATGCGATACAAATAATGACATCTGAATGACACTCACAATTATTAAGACACGACGCACAAAGCAACCTCACTAATTGCAAATGACCACAGGTCATGTAGCCCTGTCTTAGATTCTTCGAGAAAGCACATCTCACCGTGAGTTTCAGGAGTTTACAGCATTTGCACATTAATTACCCATTAAAGTCACTGCAGAAAATTACATCTGGTAATCAATACACTAAGTATTCTTCAGACAATGCAATGATTGTTAATTACTGTCAATCTCTCCTGCCTGGAATATAAACAATTATAAGTGTGGAATCTCACTCCATAAAGTCGTGAATATTTTAAGGGTTTTAAAAACAGATTTTAACCTTGTTTCTCTTTTCTCCTTCTCAATCAAACCTTCTTCCCATTAATTGGTGTTTTTCAGCCAGGTCCTGATGTCCTTGCCAAACCATTAATGCTTCTGATATTCAGTGGCACAACAGAAATCTAAACATGCTGGAATAAAGCCAAACTAATCCTTACACCAGCAAAATATGCTCACTGTTTCAGAAATGAACAACTTGTTGCAGTGTTAAAACTTCAATTTGATCTTCAACCAACATCCAACAATCTGGTCTCCGGTTAGCTGCTGGGACATTAAACAAATTGTAGCACTATATTCAGATCAACATCTTGAACCAGTCATACAGCACAAAGCTTCAAAGTATCGTCTTCTTAGTATACGCTGATGGATCATTCAGGTTCAATTATTACTATTGGAAATTATTTTGGAAATAACTATCAATTTAAATTGTGCAAAATTGATCAGTGTTGTTGGAATCTAATCTATTACCAAGCTCTAGACATTGTTCATATATATATCTCCATGATAGTTTGCTGGCAATGGGTTCCACAGATTAACTACCCTCTGACTAAGGAAGTTCTACCTCATCTCCTTTCTAAAAGAACGCCCTTTCATTTTGAGGCTATGACCTTTGGTCCTCGACTCTCCTACCAGCGGAAACATCGTCTCTACATCCACTCTATCTTTGTCTTTCATTATTCTGTAAGTTTCAAAGCGGTCCCCCCTCAACCTTCTAAACTTCAGCGAGTAGAGGCCCAGTGCTGTCAAACGCTCATCATATGCTAACCAACTCAATCCTGGAATCATTCTAACCAGGTAAACCTCACCTGGACCCCCTCCAGAGCCAGCACATCCTTCCTCAGATATGCGGCCCAAATGTGCTCACAAAATGCGGCCTGACCAGCACCTTATATAGCCTCGGCATTACATCTGTTTTTATATTCAGTCCTCTTGATATAAATGCAAGCATTGAATTTGCCTTCCTTATGCCCCTGTCCCACTTCGGAAACATGAACGGAAACCTCTGGTGACCTTGCGCCCCACCCAAGGTTTCCATGAGTCGTCAGAGGTTTTGGTCACTCGCCTGGAAAGCCTCAACCGAAGCGTAAGCTGCATCTACTGACCAAAGATCCTACAGGATCTTTGCTACCGACCGCACACACATACAAAAACACATCACGAAGCAGGGGGCCAGGGACAGCGAAGGAGCGCTGTGTGCATGATGAAGAGGAAGGACATTATTGCCATAGAGGGAGTGCAGAGAAGGTTCACCAGACTGATTCCTGGGATGTCAGGACTGTCTTATGAACAAAGACTGCATAGACTCGGTTTATACTCTCTAGAATTTAGGAGATTGAGAGGCGATCTTATAGAAACTTACAAAATTCTTAAGGGGTTGGACAGGCTAGATGCAGGAAGATTGTTCCCGATGTTGGGGAATCCAGGACAAGGGGTCACAGCTTAAGGATAAGGGGGAAATCCTTTAGGACCGAGATGAGAAGGACTTTTTTCACATAGAGAGTCGTGGGTCTCTGGAACTCTCTGCCACAGAGGGTAGTTGAGGCCAGTTCATTGGCTATATTTAAGAGGGAGTTAGATGTGGCCCTTGTGGCTAAGGGGATCAGAGGGTATGGAGAGAAGGCAGGTACGGAATACTGAGTTGGATGATCAGCCATGATCATATTGAATGGCGGTGCAGGCTCGAAGGGCCGAATGGCCTACTCCTGCACCTAATTTCTAGGAGAGAAAGGGGAGAGAAGGGGAGAGAAGGGGAGAGAAGGGGGGGGGGGGGGGGGGGAGAAGGATTATAGACAATTTTAAGAAGTTTAATAAAGTTAGCAGGCATTTTACTTTCCGGCGGATCTTCTAGGTCTAGAAAACTCCAATGAGCCAATCAAAATGGCCGGTCAGCGAAGGAAATTGCCTTCGACTGCCTGTAAGTAAATAGCAACCCCACTCCTCTGGCTTCGACCAAACGGCAACCTATTTTTAGTCGAGGCCGGTTTTGATTTTGTTGAAATAATCGAAGGAACATAGAAGAAGCCTCGACAACATGGAAACCACTTTCGACCATTAGGGAAACTGACCAAAACCTCCGGGAACCTCATGGAAACCTTCGGTGGGGCGCAAGGTCACCAGAGGTGTCCGTTCAGGTTTCCTAAGTGGGACAGGAGCATTACTATTGATTCGACTTGCAAATTAACTTTTTGGGAGTCCTGCACCAGCACTTGCAAGTCCCTTAGCACCTCCAATTTCTGGATTCTCTCTCCATTTAGAAAATGATCTACTCCTTTCTTATTATTACCAAAATGCATGACTCAGCACTTTGCTATGCTGAATTTCATCTGCCAATTCTCTGTCCATTCTCCTAACCTGTCCAAGTCCTTCTGCAGAGTCCTTGCTTCCTCTACACTGCCTGCCCCTCCACCTATCGTAGCATCATCTGCAAACTTGGCCATAAAGCCTTCAATCCCATTATCCAAATAATTAATATGCAACGTGAAGAGAAGCACCTTTTGCAATGCAATGGGTCGAGGTTATGTTACAACTTTGTAGACTTCAGGTCATCATATGCTTGGATGTAGGGAGGGGTGCAGTATAGATTCACAAGTGCAGAAGTAAGTAAGTAAGTAAGTAAGTTTATTGGCCAAGTATTCACATACAAGCAATTCCCCTTGGTGCTCCGCCCACAAGTAACAACATGACATACAGTGACAGTTTCGAATTACTCAGAAAACACTAAACATTAATAATAATAAAACATTAATGATAAAACACCATTGATCAAGCATGTGAACCAACAAAAAGCAGATCGAAGGGAGGCTACAGATTTTTGCCAGTGGAGTAGAGCAACTACTCGTGGATAAAAACTGTTTTTATGTCTGGCTGTGGCAGCTTTGACAGTCTGGAGTCGCCTTCCAGAGGGAAGTGATTCAAAGAGTTTGTGGCCAGGGCGAGAGGGGTCAGAGATGATCTTGCCCGCTCGCTTCCTGGCCCTTGCAGTGTACAGTTCATCAATGGAGGGAAAGTTGCCTCAAGTCGAATCGGTAGAAACATTGTGTATACAAAAAAGACACAACGTACTGGAGTAAGCCAGCAGGTCAGGTAGTATCTGTGGAGAACATGGAAAGGTAATGTTTTGGGTACAGACTGAATGAAGAAGGGTCTCAACCCGAAACATCGCCTATTCCTTCGCTCCATAGATGCTGCCTCTCCCACTGAGTTTCTCTAGCATTTTTGTCAACCTTTGATTTTTCCAGCATCTGCAGTTCTTTCTTAAACAAATACTCCAATACTTTGTGTCTGTTTTGGTTTAATGTCTTTGGAGAGACAGCATGCTAATATTTTATCTTCTGCTACGGTACTTGATTAGGTTGAGAAAAATATTGAAAATACGCTATAAAATATCTCACAAGTAGTTCCTTCAAAGGAAAATATACACAACAAATTGATTCCTCAGACAAATGATCCATTTTTGCATAGTTATGGAAAATAAGGAACAGCAAGGAAATACAATTAATTCCCATTGCTATGTGATTGAAATTGTCAACAGGGTAGTTAGAGATGAAATTGTTACACTGGATAAAAATGTGATCCAGAATAATGCGATGTAACCATAAAATTAGAGCGAGGTGGTTCAGGGCTACAGTGAGGAAGGGAGGTCTTCACACATCATAAGATCAGATCACAACCTAATCAAGTACCGTACCAGAAGATAAAACATTAGCATGCTGTCTCTCCAAAGACATTAAACCAAAACAGACACAAAGTATTGGAGTATTTGTTTAAGAAAGAACTGCAGATGCTGGAAAAATCGCAGGTTGACAAAAATGCTGGAGAAACTCAGTGGGAGAGGCAGCATCTATGGAGCGAAGGAATAGGTGACGTTTCGGGTTGAGACCCTTCTTCATTCAGTCTGTACCCAAAACATTACCTTTCCATGTTCTCCACAGATGCTACCTGACCTGCTGGCTTACTCCAGTACATTGTGTCTTTTTTGTATACACAATGTTTCTACCGATTCGACTTGAGGCAACCTTCCCTCCATTGATGAACTGTACACTGCAAGGGCCAGGAAGGGAGCGGGCAAGATCATCTCTGACCCCTCTCGCCCTGGCCACAAACGCTTTGAATCACCTCCCTCTGGAAGTCACAGGAACAGAATTTGGCCATTCGGCCCATCAAGTCAACTCTGCCATTCAATCATGGATGATCTATCTCTCCCTCCAAACCCCACTCTCCTGCCTTGTCCCCATGACCTCTGACACCGATACTAATCAACCACAACCTCTAACACCTGTACTAGCCAATAGAATGGCCGAGACCTGGAATTTTCTCAACAAAAAGCTGTTGAGGCCTATTGGAAGCCAATTGGAAACTTCAAAATTGAGACATTTGTTGCACAACAGATTATGGACCCAATTGCATAAATAATGTTGCAATAGAAACCAACTATAATGTAACTTCACACAGAGGATGGTGGGTATAAGGAACAAGCTGCCAGAGGAGGTGGTTGAGACAGGTATTACAATAGTTAACAACGGTTGAAAGACATTTGGACAGGTACATAGATAGGGAAAGGTTTGAGGGATTTTGGCCAAACATAGGGAAGTGGTACTCGTGTAGGTGGGGTATCTTGGTCGGCTTGGGATGTTGGACTGATGGGCCGGTTTACATGCTGTATAACTCTGTGAATAGAAAAATGCCTTCATGGGGCTTAATGATATTATCCCATGAAGTCATTGAGATGACACCTCATGTAAATTTCATTAATTTTCCAAATCATTAACTTTACAATTTCTTTTTTACGACTGTAATGATAAAGACTGGGAATAAATAAGTTAAATACATTGATAGGTCAAATTAGAGTTCAATCAAAAAAAGATAGCTATTTGAAGTGAAAATGAAAGTAACAAAGGACAAGATTAATAACTTAGAAAATTCTACAAGTGCAGAGCCTAATGTTGAGCACTGCAATTAGCATGTGTTACTTTTAAATTTGGAAGTAAGGGTGCAATGCGCAATGGGAAAAGATCAACCATTCATTTTAACTTTAGTGATGGAAAAAAATAATTTTTTGAGGGATACCATTACGTTTACCTAACAGTTTACCTACTTATAACACAATAATAAATAGTCCGCATTGAAGAACTCCTTCACAAGGCTTGCAGTATTCTTTGAAGAGGAAACTCATTTGGTGCAGGAAAGCAGCCATTTACTTCAACTTTCAATTACGTTTGCATCTGGTTCTCTGTCTGATGATTTGAAGATAAAGTTCCATGAAATTTCTATAAAAAATAACTGTCTGGATTGAAAACAGAACCTATTTTGTATAAAGAAGGAACTGCAGATGCTGGAGAATCGAGGGTAGACCCGAAACGTCGCCTATCTCCTTCGCTCCTTAGATGCTGCTGCACCCGCTGAGTTTCTCCAGCTTTTTGTGTAACCACCTATTTTGTATATCTAGCTTTGTAATTCACAGCTTGCAGCCCAGTGAATTATTTTGGCTCTGTAGCTAATATCAGAATACATGGTTGATAGTCAGGCTGCACTGGAAAGAAGCTTTGCATATCACATATAAAATTGGCTTTCCAGAGCACATTCATAGTAAGCATTTTTTGCCTTTGTTGTAAGGCAATGATGCATTCAAACATTGGGATCATCCTACTGCAATAATATGATTGCAAGCACACAAGAAAATAATGGGCAAAATAGGCCCATTGTGTCTATCACAAGCCTGCAGAATACCAATTGGTCATTCATCACTTATATGCATGGATGCAGAATGCCCGTAAAGAGCTGAGCCAATCATAATGAATCACATGCTAACTCCCTGCCTCCCTCTTGGCATTCTAGCATGGGAGATTGGAGTCAGCAAGCCAGCCAGTCCACCTATAAAGAATGCTTGCATTGAACATAGAACATAGAACAATACAGAATAGGAACAGGCCATTTGGCCTATGCTGTCTGTGCCAAACATGAAGCCAAGTTAAACTAATCTCTTCTGCCTGAACGTGATCCATTTTGACCCGTTTCCTGCATATTCACAAGCCTATCTAAAAGCCTCTTAAATGCCACCATTGCATCTGCATCCACCACCACCCTGTCCTTCATTTCCCCAAATAGGATGCAATGATTGAGAAAGATACAAAGGAATAATGGAAATAATAATAGGATGCATCAGAGCTAAATCACTGACAAAAGCGAATTAAAGAGAGGGAAAGAAAGATTGAATGAAGAGACGTGTAAACCTCCAACAACAATTTGTTGCATGCGGCAACATAGGAAATAAAAGCAGTAAAAGACTACATACTCCACTGAGTCCTACATACTCGGGATCTACTCTATACTGGTCCTGATATTGGTGCTGCCCATGTTCCTGCTTAATCTCCATCAGATTCAATACCTCTGAAGACTGAAAACCCATCTATTTGAGCATTCAATTTCTTCCCCCACAGTTCTCTGGGGTGGAGAATACCAACAAATTGCCACTCTTTTAGAGGCAAAATATCTTCTCATCATTATCATAATGGAGCAATGCCTTAATCTGAAACTATCCTTTCTTCCAAACAAGACAACAGTGCAGCAAGTTCTCTTTCTGCATGAGTGATTTTGATGGCCATAATAATGAACATATACACTTATGCTAACATTTATGAGCCCTAGCTTTCTGCAATGAGTCTTCACTCAGTCTTCCCGTGGATTTTGAAGCAACAGCAACAAAGAGAAGCAGGAGAAAGCACTGATTGGCTCTAGCCCAAGTGGGAGGAGAGTTCTCAGTGAGTCAGAGGGGGAAAGCAGTTCCTCAAAACTGAGGAATTTGGTTTGTAAATTAGGCAATTGAACAGTAAATATAAGCAAGGCAGCTCTTGGGGAGCAGCAGTGAGTGAGCGGCCTTGTGAGGGAAGTGCCCTGTGAGTAAAGTGTGAGTCTTTGGCTCGAGAGTCTTCGGAGAGGAGGCTGCGCAAAACACTGGATAGGGAGAGACCGAGGCAAAAGAAGGAGATGTCAAGCAAGCTGATGCAGTGCGATGCTTGCAGTATGTGGGAGGTCAAGGACACTGCTGGTGCCTCTGGATGCTACAAATGTGAGAAGTGCATCCAGGTACAGCTCCTGAAGGACCGTGTTGGGGAACTGGAGAAACAAGTGGATGACCTCGGGTTCATTCGAGAAACTGAGTCGTTTCTCGACAAGTCCTTCAGTGAGATTGTTACACCCAAGGCACTAGAAGAGAGAAGGTGGGTGACGGTGAGAAAGGGAGGAAAACATGGGATGCAAAGGTCCCCGGGTGTTGTACCTCTTGTGAACAGGTTCACCCACGTGGAAGCTGCCGGGACAGAAGACGGTATCCCACTGAGCGGCGGACTGGCTTGCCAAACAAAAAGGGCTGATGAGCCAAACCCACAGAGGCCAAAGTCGGGCAACGCCATTGTAGTTGGAGACTCCATTGTGAGAGGTACGGACAGGGGTTTTTGCGGCAACAGACGGGATTCCAGGATGGTGTGCTGCCTTCCTGGTGCCAGGATCCAGGATGTTACGGACAGAGTGCAGACAATCCTCAAGGGCGAAGGTGACCAGCCGGAAGTGGTCGTGCATGTTGGCACAAATGATGTTGGAAAGAAGGAGATTAATTTTTTGCAGCGGGACTTCAGAGAGCTCGGAAAAATGCTGAAAAGCAGGACTTCCAGGGTTGTTATCTCCGGTTTGCTTCCAGTTCCTCGTGCTGGCGAGAGCAGGAACAGGGAGATATGGGACCTGAATGTGTGGCTGAGGAACTGGTGCAGGGGGCAGGGATTTAGATTCTTAGATCACTGGGATTTTTTTTATAGTAAGGGGGAACTGTACAAAAGGGACGGATTGCATCTTAACAGGTGGGGGACCAGCATTCTGGCCGGCAGGTTTGCCACTGCTACACGGATGGTTTTAAACTGAATAAGGGGGGTGGGGTATCAAATGGGATAGTCGAGGACGGAGTTAGAGGGAAAGAGAGTAAAGCGATGGTTAATGACCCCAGAATTAACGGGGAAGAAAGCTCACAAAGGGATATGAGAGTATGGCCAAGTGTAATAGGGATCGATGTGAAAGGGGCCACTTGTCAACATAATTGTATAAGGAGTAAGAGTGTTGTAAAAACAAGCCTGAAGGCTTTGTGTCTCAATGCGAGGAGCATTCGTAATAAGGTGGATGAGTTGAAGGTGCAGATAGCGATTAATGACTATGCTATAGTTGGAATCACGGAGACTTGGCTCCAGGATGACCAAGGCTGGGAGCTGAACATCCAGGGATATTCAATATTCAGGAGGGATAGACGAAAAGGAAAAGGAGGTGGGGTAGCGTTGCTGGTGAGAGAGGAGATTAATGCAATATAAAGGAAGGACATTAGTGTGGAGGATGTGGAATCGATATGGGTAGAGCTGCGAAACTCTAAGGGGCAGAAAACGCTAGTGGGAACTGTGTACAGGCCACCTAACAGTAGTATTGGAGTTGGGGATGGCATCAAACAGGAAATTAGAAATGCGTGCAACAAGGGTAACACGGTTATAATGGGTGACTTCAATCTGCATGTAGATTGGGTGAATCAAATTGGCAGGGGTGCTGAGGAAGATGATTTCCTGGAATGTATGCGGGATAGTTTTCTCAACCAACATGTGGAGGAACCAACGAGAGAGCAGGCTATTCTAGACTGGGTATTGAGTAATGAGGAAGGGTTAGTTAGCAGTCTTGTTGTGCGTGGCCCCTTGGGCAAGAGTGACCATAATATGGTTGAGTTCTTCATTAGGATGGAGAGTGACAAAATTAAGTCAGAAACAAGGGTTCTGAACTTGAACAAAGGTAACTTTGAAGGTATGAGATGTGAATTGGCCAAGATAGACTGGCAGGTGATTCTTAAAGAGTTGACAGTGGATGTGCAATGGAAGGTATTTAAAGACTGCATGGATGAAGTACAAAAGTTGTTCATACCAGTTTGGCAAAAGAATAAATCGGGGAAGGTGGTGCATCCATGGATAACAAGGGAAATCAGGGATAGTATAAAAACAAAAGATGAGGCATACAAATTTGCCAGAAAAAGCAGCCTACCGGAGGACTGGGAGAAATTCAGAATCCAGCAGAGGAGGACAAAGGGCTTAATTAGGAAAGGGAAAATAGATTATGAAAGGAAACTGGCAGGGAACATAAAAACTGACTGCAAAAGTTTTTATAGATATGTAAAGAGAAAGAGACTAGTTAAAACAAATGTTGGTCCCTTGCAGTCAGAAACAGGTGAATTGATCATGGGGAACAAGGACATGGCAGACCAATTGAATAACTACTTTGGTTCTGTCTTCACTAAGGAAGACATAAATAATCTGCCGGAAATAGCAGTGGAACGGGGGTCAAATAAGATGGAGGAACTGAGTGAAATCCAGGTTAGCCGGGAGGTGGTGTTGGGTAAATTGAACGGATTGAAGGCCGATAAATCCCCAGGGCCAGATAGTCTGCATCCCAGAGTACTCAAGGAGGTAGCCACAGAAATAGTGGATGCATTAGTGATAATTTTTCAAAATTCCTTAGATTCTGGAGTAGTTCCTGAGGATTGGAGGGTAGCTAATGTAACCCCACTTTTTAAAAAAGGAGGGAGAGAGAAAGCGGGGAATTACAGACCAGTTAGTCTAACATCGGTAGTGGGGAAACTGCTAGAGTCAGTTATTAAAGATGGGATAGCAGCGCATTTGGAAAGTGGTGAAATCATTGGACAAAGTCAGCATGGATTTACGAAAGGTAAATCATGTCTGACAAATCTGATAGAATTTTTCGAGGATGTAACTAGTAGAGTGGATAAGGGAGAACCAGTGGATGTGTTATATCTAGACTTTCAGAAGGCTTTCGACAAGGTCCCGCATAAGAGATTAGCATACAAACTTAAAGCACACGGTATTGGGGGTTCAGTATTGATGTGGATAGAGAACTGGCTAGCAGACAGGAGGCAAAGGGTAGGAGTAAACGGGTCCTTTTCAGAATGGCAGGCAGTGACTAGTGGGGTGCTGCAAGGCTCAGTGCTGGGACCCCAGCTATTTACAATATATATTAATGATTTGGACGAGGGAATTCAATGCAACATCTCCAAATTTGCAGATGATACCAAGCTGGGGGGTATAGTTAGGTGTGAGGAGGATGCTTGGAGGCTGCAGGGTGATTTGGATAGGCTGAGTGAATGGGCAGATGCATGGCAGATGCAGTACAATGTGGATAAATGTGAGGTTATCCACTTTGGTGGCAAAAACATGAGGGTAGACTATTATCTGAATGGTGGCAGATTAGGTAAGGGGGAGATGCAACGAGACCTGGGTGTCATGGTACACCAGTCATTGAAAGTAGGCATGCAGGTGCAGCAGGCAGTGAAGAAAGCAAATGGTATGTTAGCATTCATAGCGAAAGGATTTGAGTATAGGAGCAGGGAGGTTCTACTGCAGTTGTACAGGGTTTTGGTGAGGCCACACCTGGAGTACTGCGTACAGTTTTGGTCTCCAAATCTGAGGAAAGACATCCTTGCCATAGAGGGGGTACAGAGAAGATTCACCAGACTGATTCCTGGGATGTCAGGACTTTCATATGAGGAAAGATTGGATAGACTTGGTTTGTACTCGATGGAATTTAGAAGATTGAGGGGGGATCTTATAGAAACCTACAAAATTCTTAAGGGGTTGGACAAGCTAGATGCTGGAAGATTGTTCCCGATGTTGGGGGAGTCCAGAACAAGGGGTCACAGTCTAAGGATAAGGGGGAATTCCTTTAGGACCGAAATGAGGAAAACATTCTTTACACAGAGGGTGGTGAGTCTCTGGAATTCTCTGCCACAGAAGGTAGTTGAGGCCAGTTCATTGGCTATATTTAAGAGGGCGTTAGATGTGGCACTTGTGGCTAAAGGGATCAGGGGGTATGGAGAGAAGGCAGGTACGGGATACTGAGTTGGATGATCAGCCATGATCACATTGAATGGCGGTGCAGGCTCGAAGGGCCGAATGGCCTACTCCTGCACCTATTTTCTATGTTTCTATGTTTCTATGAGCTTAACGGCAACAAAGTAGCGGCTGCCAAAAAGCAGCCTTTAAATATCTTTATTGAAACCTGTTAGAAGTAATGTAAATAATTTATATATGAAGTTAATTAAAACACAAAATCCAATCAACAAATCCTGGAGCTAAATAATGTGAAGAATATTGGCCTTGCTCAATCTCCAGCTTTGGAATCCCAACCCTGCAGAAGGTCTGACAGGCGTATTCCCCAGAGTAACGCGGAAGATTAACAAGTGTTGGCTCTGCTGCACAACTCCAACTGGAGTTCAGGGGTGGAGTGCAATGACAGATGTGGCAGCATCCTTAACCTAGTCTACCTAAGAGCAATATTGGGTCTGTTTAATCTGTTGACTGTCAACTTCACGAATACCATATTGCAGTTAATGATCACCATAATCTCCAGTGATACACAGCTGCTGGTAACCACAGGCATATCATAAGCTCTCTCCCATTTTCATTCAGAATAATGTCCTTCTGGAGAAAATACTGAAGCATTTAATTCTGGCATAATGTTGAGACCAGCTCCACCCTTCAGCTTTCTCTAAAGTATCAGACTTTGCCCAACGTACAGTGCAGAGTGCATACAAATGTAATCCAAGTGAATATTGGGTTGTTGTATATGCCCTTACCACAAATTGCATTAGCTAACAATTGACTCCATCCCTCCCCAAAGATAGTAGTTGAAACCAGAGTCATGCTGATCACGATCTGGATAGCATTAGTTGACCTGAGTTACATTTCGGATCCTGTTAGCATGCCCTCAGTTACCATCCATTCTCATCTCTGTAACATTGTCTAGCTCCAGCCCTGCTTCAGCTCCCTTGTTTGTGCACCCCCTCTCATATCTTTGTTACATTCAGGCTTTACTCCTATAATAAGTCGTGGCAGGCCTCCCATGTTCCACTCTCTTTAAACCTGATGACATACTGTTCTTCCACCTTACTATCTCCAAATCTCATGGCGGACTCACCCATCCTGGGTGCCAGTGCCTAGATTTTTAAATTCCCATTCGTCATAATTCACTCCATAATCCCCTTCTCTTTCTCTGAACATACTACAGACATATCCGCACCTCCATTTCTGAACTCTTCACTATCCCAAAATGTAGTTGTTCCTCCATTGGCAGTAACCAACCTTAAGTTCTGGAATGAATTCCTTCAACCTCTCTGTCTCTCTTTCCTCTTTTAAAAATATTCATTTACACCCAAATCTTTGACCAGCCTTTTTCAACATCTGCTCAGTCATCTTCCCATGTACCTTTGCATCAATTTTTAGTTTGATAACATCTTTGGAAATGTTACCATTTTCCCAAGTTGAAGGTGTGAATCTTGTGGAAATATATGCATCAATTGTCTTGAGGCAGCATAAGTCATCCACAATTTAATCAAGAACCCAAAAGGTTTGAAGGCTCAAAGATTTTGAGGGCTCAAAGAAGTCTGCTTGACTTTTGGAGTGACAATTAATCGCAGTTTTTCGACAGAACCTTTCTTGCCCAGCATGTAATTATAGTGAACTATTCTGAGCGTTTGAAGACGCAATTTATTAGGATTGTTATCCCACTGGGGATTTCTCCAGCCAAGTTAATAAGTATCTCTACCGGCCAAGCGCAAATGTGTATGTTGGCTGAGTGCATCTTTCACCTGACAACAGCCATAAATCAGGTGAGTTACTGTTCTTACATAATGCTACAAATGCCCCTGCTGATTTAGCAGTAAATCACCAGTGAAACTCCATGCTCTGAACTGCAGATAGGCCATTAACCAATTAACCCTTGTTAATGACGATAATGAGGTGCATGACATTTCATGAAGAGGTTTTCTTAACAGCATTGATAGGAAAGGATGAACAAAAAACCCCATGGTAACAGAAGCACCCTTTTGTTTGGAAGGAGAGGATTCTGAGGAAAAAAAGAAGGGAATTAACATGTTGAGTGCAGGTAGATGGGACTAGGGGAAAATAAATGGTCGGCATGGACTGGAAGGGCCAAGAAGGCCTGTTTCCGTGCTGTAATTGTTATATGGTTATATGGTTATATGTTCAGATGCCTAATGATAAACACGGAACGAGAGGTAAAATAAAAGCATTGTCCTTTCAAGTATGTCACATGGTGCAAAGTCAAAATTAGCTTGAAGCCAATTTTGGGTTCAGAATCACTTCCACACAACCAGGATATGCACGATTAGTTGGTCTGTGTCTGTCCGGTCTGATGCTACTGCCACAGGTGAACTGTTGGCACGAATTGTAGTTTAGCAGCCGATTGACAACCTTAAAAGAAAACATCAAGCCACTTCCCTCATCAGCAGCAGTGGCCCTAAGGAAGGGTTAGGAATGAGGTTTGGGGAGAATAACGGGAGGAAAGAGGAAGGTAAAGAAGTGAAAGTTAGAAATGCAGCTAGCAAATGTGGTGTGAGGAAGATGGTCACACCTGCTCCACCTGCAAACAGGTAAATTCACTCACTCACCTGTTACTTCACCAATTTTCTATCCATGCACTTTTAATCCCAAGGCCATCACCTTGAAGACAGGTCTATTTGTTGTGACTTTATCAAAAGTCCTTTGAAAAAACCTGTATGCAATAACAACTGCATTTGCCTCATTAACCTCTCTATGACTTGATTAAAGAAAACTAAAGATTACCTTTGTTTCAAACAATGATGTTGGCTTCCCCAAAGTAATCTGCAAGTCCTTCAATTCAAACCTGGCTTCTCCAATCGCTCCCCATAACTAAAGTTCTCCAATCAAGGCAACATACTTTTGAACATTTTCTGCACTCTTTCCAGTTTGTAAGCATGCATATGCTTTCTTCACCACCTATCAACCTATGTTGTCACTTTCGAGGAACTATGTACTTGGACCACAAGTTCTTCAACGTTCCTTAATGCCCTACCATTTATTGTGCATTCCTCGCCCTTATTTGACATCCTAAAATGAATCGCTTCTGCTTGTTGGGATTAAATTTAATCTGCTAACATTCTGCCTAACCTTCCACTTGATCTCAGTCATGCTGTAGTTTTAACCAACCTCCTCGCTTATCATACCACCATCAATTTCCGTGTAATTCACAGAGTTACTAACCATCACGTCTAAGTCATTAATACACATCATAAAAAGCAAAGGTTGCAACACTGTTCCCTAGGGTACACTACTGACCACGGATTTGGAACACGAAAAGCATCATTCCACCAATACTCTCTGCCTCCAATCACCAAGCCAATTTAGACGTTACTTTAGACTTTAGCGATACAATGTGGAAACAGGCCCTTTGGCGCACCGGGTCCCTGCCAACCAACAATCACCTGTACACTAGTTCTATCCTATGCACTAGGGTTAATTTACTGAAGCCAATTAACCTACAAACCTGCACGTCTTTGCAAATGCGGAAGCTAACAAGAGGATCCGGAGGAAACCCACACGGTCACAGGGAGAAAATGTACAAACTCCGTACAGACATCATCCGTAGACAAGATCAAACCCGGGTCTGTGACATTGTAAAACAACAACCCTACTGCTGCACCATTGTGCCGCTCTTGGTTGGTTTTGGATTGATTTAGCCACATTGCCTCAAATCCCATTTCCCTTAACGTTCTGGACCAGCGTTCCATAAGGGACCTTGTTAAATGCCTAACTATAACCCACACAGACAACATCTACTGCCCTGCCTTCGTGAATGTCTTATGTTACCTCCTCAAAAAGCTTCATCAAATTAATGAGACAAGATACCTCCCGCATTAACCTATGCTGACTACTCGATTCTATAGTCGTACCTTTCCAAATACGCATTAATCTTGACCCTTAAAGATTTCCTGATCTCTGATATACAGCTTGCTGGCCTGTAGTTTCCTGGCTTGTTCCTTCTTAGATAAAGGAACAACAACAGCTATCTTCCAGTATTCTGGTACAGATGGCCTTGTGATATAAATGTAATGTTTTCAATTTTGATCCCATATTCACTTGACCAATAGCTCAACTCTTCAAGGAAATCTTTTCTTATTTAAATGTTTTGTGCCCATCAACCTAAGCCTTTATTCTGTGTTTCCATTTCATAGAATTGAATTTCACACTAACATTCTGACCTAATATTAACTGCATTTTTGGCATCGGTACAAATGATAGTTTGTATTAGATGTCCTCATATGTAATGCAAGAAACATATCTCCTTCTCACTGCTCAGGAATAATTTACTTCTAGTCTTGCATCCAATTTAAATACTATGATTGTTTCATTTGCTCTTAATGGCAGGAGCAAATCTCTTTCATTTGCATGATTTATAACTGTAACATCTACATTAAACTTCTCGGATACATTCTGTTCGCCTGCGTGCCTTTGATTTTGTCCATCCTGCGATTTATTCTACCTTTCACCACATTCTCTGCAAGCATGTCTCAAATAAATGTAATTTCAATTTAGGTCTGTGCGGAATTAAATGTGGTTTGTACAAATTCATCTTTTGCACCCCTTTAGAAAGTGACAGGTAACATTTCCCGCATTGCATAAGGCTTATTTTTTAATCCATTGGATTGCATTGCATTGCATTGGTTCCAGCTTCCTCCATCAGCCGTTTGGTCTGTCTCGTGTCTTTACCTCTAAATATTTACATTCCTTTATCCGTTGTCGGGTCACATTTTATCCATGGTCTTTCTCAAGGAGTTATCCGGTATTTACCAAATTGTACAAATTAGATTTTAAAAAGCATCTGCATTCCTCAAGAACAGTTCTTGTTTAAAGTGACTTGTATATGAAGTGTCTTCCTGATACCCGCAAGAATTCTGGTAATGATCTGAAAACTGCAATTAAATGCTTTTTATAAATACTCATCCCCTTTTCTGAACCCATATAGGCTGGTGTTTTGCAAAGAGTATTCAATCAACCTGGATTTATTGAAATTACTACAAAATGTATCACTATTCCCAAACAGGGAAACAGGAAAGTTGGTTTGCTTGGAAGTGTTAATCAGCATATAACATACTTATTTTTGCTATCTAATCATCCAATGCACTCAACCAATTGAAAGTGTTTCCAATCTGTTATTGGGGTTATGGGACTTCAGCCTTGTGGCAAAAAATATTTATCTTTTGTCTCCTTCGATGTAAGTATAAAGAATTTGAAGTTTTGATGGATTTAGCGAAGAGAAACTGCTTCCCCCACATAAAGGTCAGAGACTACACTGAGGACTTTTGGCAAAATAACAAAATATTTGTGACACATTGTCAATTGCACTCATGATCTGGAATGCATTGTTGGAAAGGCTAATTGGGGCAGATTCAATAGTAACTTTAATCCTAATGGGCCTGTCCTACTTTGGCGGTTTTTCAGGCATCTGCTGGCATCTGTCAAGTAGCCGGCAGTCGCCTGAAAAACCGGCAACTGGAACGGCGACTGTCAGAGTGGAACACACACACACAAACACATTGCAAAGGCGGGGGCCAGGGCAAGCGGGGGGAGCACTGTCTGAAATTCACACGGTGCAAAGCCAAGGTGATACAGACACAGATGAACAGGAAGGTTGCCGCTGTAATTAAGACAGCTAGCACAGTGTACGGTAAGTCCTTTAAAAGAGGGAGGGAGAGGGCGGAGAAGGGAGAGAGAAGGAAGGAGAAGGAATGGAGACAACTGTTAAGACGTCAGACAACATTTAAGGAGCCAGAGATACACAGCTGTGAAGTTCGGCGGACTTTTAACATAACCGGTCGGTTATCCTTGGTTCTGAAAACTACTGCTTACGTTTTTTTTCCCCAAAGAGCCAATGAACTTCAGCACCGGCTACAGCCTACGAGAACCTAAGAGAATCTTTGACCTCCTGCCAACCCGCTAGGACCTCCTTACGACCCACCTACCGCTCGAGAATTCTCACTACTCTCCATGGCGGCTTCATTCTAGTCGCCGCTAATTTTTCAATATGTTGAAAAATTCTCGGCGACCATAATGGCGCCGACTAGTTCCCAAAATGTGGGAACTCCTCATGACCATGAAGGCGACTCCCCGGCAACCACTCCTGCAGTCGCCTAAAAAAGTCACCTAAGTGGGTCAGGTCCATTATGGTGGTGAGATACTAGGAATCCTGCACTGTCACTTATTCTCACTCCACCTCCGTCATGAGTGCAGCTCCAACAATTTGCTGGAAGTCCATAATCATCCAAAACAAGACAATGTTCATTGATTGATTGATTGATTTCAACTTTGGTCCACCAAGTCCAATCTAACAATTGGTCATCCATTCACACTCATTCTATGTAATCTCACTTTTGCATCCACTCCCTACATACTAGTGGGAATTTACAGAGGCCAATTAACCTACAAACTGCAAGTCTCTGGGATGTGGAGGAAACTAGAGCACCTGGAGGAAACCTATGCAGTCACAGGGAGAACATGCAAAATCCACACAGACAGCACCCATCGTCAGGATCAAACCCGGGTTTCTGGCACTGTGAGGCAGCAGCTGTACCAACTTGATTAAAATTCCATCCATCACCTTAAACATGAATTCCTGCCACCTCCCTAACCTGTCACATCTATCACCAAGAAATATCATAGCAGCAGATCAGCATCTGCAGATTCCCATCTCCGTCGCACAACATCCAAACTTAGTAATATATCACCAGTACTTCATCATTGCTGGTCTCAACAACACTGTGGGAGTAGCGTTACTGAAAGGATTGCATCAGTTGAAATAGGCAGCAGCTCCTACTATCTTCCTAAGAAGAATAGGGATGGGTACTGAATGCTGGCCATACCAGGTATACCTAGATCGCAGAATGCAAATGCATTTTTCACAAATATATTCATTTTCTGGTCGAAAGATGCTTTGGTTTCTAATTTCTTTTAAAGATCTGTCACAAGCATAATGGCTGTAATAGCCTTTCGGTGACTGATGATTCTATGATTGTATGATATTTTGCTATATGCTTGTTTGCTTTTGGCTATCATGTAATTTGGTTCTGCAATCACAATTTTATTTCTGCAGCACTGATTCTCAGACCAAGATTTGAAGTCTCCTTGCCGCACATTTCAATGTGCGTAATTCCCAAGTGGGTAAGATAATAAAGAAACTGTGTCCTATAAATATCATGCCTCTGAGGAGGGAAACATAGGAATCAGTATTGGTCTGTAATCCAGCCAACTCCATTCCTAAGTTGAAGTGACCTTGCAGAAATCAAAGAATGGGAATGAGATGAAGGTAATACCAAACAATGTGTTACATCAACGTGCAAATTAAGAAATGCCTTATCTCCTAAAGCTGGGAGTTAATATATGGTATATCACTCTTTACTTCACACCAACAGCCCAACATCTCCCTCTCGGGCCCTTCATTATGTGTAAGATGATGCTGGTTTTGCACAATAATAATATTACTAAGGGAAGGCCATGGACATGAAATGCCAATCATTTCCCTCCCAATAAATGCCACTCAATTTTTTGGGAACGTTACCCATCATTTGGACACCTTTGCTTTAGTTTTGATGTATGCCTGTGTCAATTTGTACAAGATACATGAATATGAGGTGTGCAGGATTTTCTGATTAATTTGACAGTTTTATACAGTGGAATTAATTCCTGATCCTATCACACAATGAGTAATATGTGGTGTGGTCACATTCACTTACAAAATAATCTTCTATTCTCTAAATTGATTTAAACATTTTATGCAAATATCAGGTTCCTTTTTTGCCCAAGGACACATTTCTCATAGAAAATGGTAAATTGTTGGAATTCTCTGCTACAAAAAGTGGAAAAAAATACTTTTTGAAAGATGGAGAGAGTGAGGACTACGGAGATCTGGCACAGTGATGAAACTGATGCTTCAGGTTGATTGATTGATTGATTAATTGATTGTTTGAAATAAACAATTTGGAAACAAACCCTTTGGCCCACTGGGGATGGGATTTAGTGTCAGTTTTAGAAATACAGCATGGAAGCAGGCTCTTCGGCCCACCAAGTCCGTTGGCTGACCATCGATCACCCGTTCACACTATTTCTATGTTATCCTACTCCCCCTATGCATTACAGGCAAATCACAGAGGTGAATTACCCACCTTTGGGATGTGGGCGGAAACCCACACGGTCACAGGGAAAACGTGCAAGCTCCACACAGACAGCACCCAAAGTCAGACTCAAACCTGGGTCTCAGGTGCTGTGAGGTAGCAGCTCTACCAGCAGCTGTGCATCCACTTTTACAGACACTATGCACTATATGCCAGTATTGGAAGGAATTAATGTTTAAGGTGATGGATGGAGATCTAGAAGATTGTCTTATTGTTGATCATCTGTTCACACTAGTTCTATGTTATTCCACTTTCACATCCACTCCTTACACACTAGGGGCAATTTATGGAGACCAATTAACCTACAGACTCGCTGCGCCATTTTGCCAAATGGTGGGGCATGCTTGAAGAGTCAGATAAACTACTCCTGCACCTATTTCCTTGTGTTCTTGTGATATAGCAATAGAACCTGTTCCAGTTGTAAATTTCAAAATTAAATTGATATATATTTGAGAAGTAAAAAATAATGTCAGGATCATGGAGAGACAACGGGAGAGTGAGTAATTACGCAATGCTTTCAAGGAGGCAGCACAGCTCTTCTGTTTATATCATTCAATGGTTTTCCGCACTTATATTTAAAGCAGAGCATCAGTGAAATATTTTCTTCTCCCTACATATGATAGTCAACATCAAAAAGATGGCTGTCAGCAAGTAAAATGACAGGTGCCTTTAAACTATTCTGTCGTTGTCATTTTTTTAAAAGCTGGAGACAGCTGAGAGGCGAGATAAGATAAAAGCGCATTGTTGATGGTGTCTGCCACTGGAGATTCACTAAAATATAGCACATTTAAAATTAATTGAGGACCTTTGCCAGCCATTTTACCCAGTTGAATATTTCCAAGTCACTATGTGCCTCATTCACATACATGGAACACAGAACATAAAATACAGAACTGTACAGCACAGGAACAGGCACTTTATGTCTGTGACAAACTTGATGCTGAGTTAAGGTAATCTCCTCTGCTTCCACATGATATTTGATGGTTTTCTCTGCAATGTCAATATTGCATATTTAATTTATAAACATTAGTTTGTCATTTATTGACACAAAAATATTTATTTAAAAAGGATGTGTAACTATTCATGTGATCCTTTTAATTAGAAATGTCTGCATTAATACTTCATTCAGCTTGAGCTTGTATAAGTTGCATGATTGAATTTAAATGCAAGATGGTGATTTATGCAGCACTCAAGATTATTACACTTCTTTGGTAGAGGTACAGTATCTAAGAAGGGCCACTTCACTGCATCTGTTTCAGAGCTCTACAAAATACTCCTTTCAACTATCAATTAATTTCTTCTTTGAGATCTTACCATAGAGTATGATTCCACCATTCTTGCAGGCAGTACTGTATAAATCACAAATGCCCGTATTTCAGAACAGCAAAGTTTCCTCATCACCATTTTCCCATAAGTACAAGGAGACTTCTTCTCCTGTTCTCTCTTTCAAATCAAACTATGATTTTAAACACCTCAACGAGTAACCTTTTAACAGCTCCAGGCTTTCAGCCGTGGTATTATTACAGTGCATTACATAACCTTGTTTGACTTTCTCAAACAATAAATGAACAATTCTTTAGATGTGACCCTTAAACCATCTGGTTTCCCAGGGGAACATAAACAAGATCATTATTTTTGAAGAAGAATAAGTTATTTTGCATTGGGAAACTTGCTTTGTGCAAAATGGCTCTAGTGTTCCTCAAAACACAGCAGTGACCACAGTTCAAAAATAACTTACTGACTGTCAGTTACTTGAGTATTGAGGTGAAGTAGAGAACACTCTCCTTGGATGTGTGATCCTTTGCCCTTAAGTTGAAGTGTCTATTGCAAAATTATGTTTTTTTTAAATATACTAAGATATTACTATCATTGAAAATCTTCCGTCTAATACTGATTCTTGCCTCATTTGCCATTTCACAAATAGACTTATTTCCTCCAACGCACTGCACTATTCCCTGAGACACATACTTAAGTAATCATTCAGCTACCATTTAAACTGAAAATCAAATTCACAGATTCCAGTGGGATTAATTTTTCCCTCACTAAATATACAGGCAGTATTCAACACCATTTATCATTTAAGTCATACACGGCATAGCCAATTTACTTTAAGCAGGATGGAATGCCACAACGACCAACATTTTTTTTTTAGTTGCACAGCTAATTATGAATTTAATTCTTAAAGGAGAACAAATTACTGAAATCTAAAATTTCAAATTAAAGATTGAATGCATGATAAGTTGATGAGATTCAAGTTCATGTCCATTAGGCCAGCAAACACATGGTAAGAATACCAATACGAGGAAGCTATCACCAACAGCAACACGTAGAAAGTCAGTTCACGTAAAACGATCTTTAAAGTGTGGTATGCATAGATTAAGGAATAGTGGTTGTTGAAATTGATATTACTTGAAATGGTGGGAGTTGTTTAATGATGTTCTTGGACATCTGTGAGTTCATTGATTTTAGTTACAGTGGTAAAAATATATGCTTTAAACCACAAATTCGGGCCGTTTCTGTATTTGGGGTAATCATTTTTTCAAGGGTGAATGTTGAATTTAAAAAAAAATCTTAAACCACGCATGCGCAGATTGTTCTCTCCATAAAAATAAAAAATAAAAATAAGTAACTATTCAATTTGCCCAAGCCTTCCAAATCTCCTTCATTTTTAAATTACAAAATGGGTGGGGGGATGGAGGATGAAGGCAGGTGGAGAGTTGGCAGGGAAAAACAGGAGCACACTGAGAGAAGTTGAGTCAGTTCTCATCTTATTGAATGACAATACTAATTCAAGTGACCAATTGGAGGGAGAGTTCCTTTCACAGTGATGGAGAGGTTGTGCCAGGGGTTAAAGATGTTGAGAAGGAGGGGGTCGAAGATCATGTCAGTAACTCACTCACGACTGCTGCAGTGCTCCGGGCACGGACAGCAGAACTGGCCGCCACTTCGGTGGAGGGAAGCAGCTCGGGTGACTGCGAGCGGCCACCGAGACCCGACAGCAGAACCAGCTGCGACTTCAGCGCCATCTGCCGGCCCGCTTACCTCTGGCAGTGCTCTCCAACTGAACACCTCTCACCTGCCGCTCACCGGCTTCGCTCATGTCAGCCGCTTCCCATAATTCCTTAAATTCTGACAGCCGAGTAACCTCAATTGGTCCCTTGAGCGTGCTGTCGGAATTTAAGGATTTGCGGGAAGCGGCTGACGTGGGTGAGGCCAGCAAGCGGCAGGAGAGAGGTGTTCAGGCGGAGAGCACTGCCAGAGGTGTGCGGGGACCGGCAGAAGGGGCTGTCCGGTCCCGGCGGCCACTCGCAGCCACCCCAGGTACTTCTCCCCCCGGCCACAATGCAGTGGCTCAGTGCCCGGAGCGTCGCAAGTGGGTTACTGGCCTCGATCCCCTCGTTCACAACGCTCGTGCCCTCCCTGCAACTTTACCCCGGGCCAGACTCCTCAAACGCTGTGAAAGGAGCTCTCCCCCCACCCCAGGAAATACGGTATTTAAAACATATAGCACCAAGAAATGTACTTACCACGTTATTGGTACACAAACTCCATTCTTCTCTTTTTGTTTCCTAAGATACTCTTAAAATAATGACAATCCATATTTGAAAAACCCGCCAAGAAACTTGCGCTGCACATGCGCAGTAGGCTGCTGCACATGTGCAGTACTGCAAAGGCAGAATTTCAGCTGCCTTCAGTCCCGCTTGTCATTGACGGCTTGAAGCAGCGCTGACAGCACGTGGGCTGCACAGACCTTCTCGTGTTGCAAGTGCTGCGGTTGAAAGGCACGAAGAAATATGCCTACCCTAGAGAACGATCTCTTAGATAGGTATAATTCTCCCATGCCTTTACTATTTATATTTAATAATTACCATTTCATAATTTTATTCAGGGTAGGCAGTGCCTACCTTGCCTACCCTGACGGCACATGCCTGCTCAACACCAACCCCTTCAGCTCTTCCCTCACACCCATCCAGGACCTAAACAGCCCTTCCAGGTGAGATAATGATTCACCTGCACTTCTCCAACAGAGTGCATTGTATCCAGTGATCTCGAAGGGGACTCCACGACATTGGTCAGAGTAAACGCCGACCATGCGATTGTATGTGAAAAATGAACATCCCCGTCTTATTTCTAGGTTCCACCCATGTAGCATCATATGAACGATCCCGCAAGAATATCTTCTCCGAGTACCTCCGTAATGTCCTACCTAATCAAAAATTCAACTCCCCGTCTTCTCTTACCTTGGGCTGACTACACGAACGCTTGCATTTTTGAAATCTTGCCCTTGTTTCCAAAACACTCCAAGATCTTTATCACTACTTTCCCAAATCACCTCCAAACCTATGCAATCTCTCCTCGCATATAGGTGGGTCTAGCGTAAATGGGGCATCTTGGTCGGCATGGACCAGTTGGGCCAAAGGGTCTGTTTTCATGCTGTATGACTCTATGGCACTATGACTAATTCTGTTTTCTTGACGAAGGATGCCGAACCAATACATCACCTATCCATGTTCTCCACAGATGCTGCCTGACCTGCTGAGCTACTCCAGCACTTTGTGTCATTTCTTGTTCAATCCTGAGATTTATTACTGGTGCCATCCATGACTTAAACTGGAAGCTAGCTCTGGATTTTGTTCCCAATTCTTTCTGCATATTCAACTCCTTTAAGACACAGTTTAGCACTTAAGTATATGGACAGAACTTTAATTGATTACTTAACCTGCCTGGGTGTCAGTATTAATCTAGATAATATTCTCACGGAATACTTTGGGATACTTTATGGCATTGGATGCACTATATAAATTGCACTTGTTATTGATGTTCTTTTATTCAAAATATATATATGTTAAAATGGCACAATGGTGGTGCTGTGGATAATGAAGTAGATTTTCAAAGTCTACAGAGAGATTTGGGCCATTTGGAAGAGTGGGCTGAAAGATGGCAGATGGAGTTTAAAGCTGATAAGTGTGAGGTGCTACATCTTGGCAGGACAAATCAAAATAGAACGTACATGGTAAAAGGTAGGGAATTGAGGAATGCTGTGGAACAGAGGGATCTAGGAATAACTGTGCATAGTTCCCTGAAGGTGGAATCACATGTAGATAGGGTGGTGAAGGAAGCTTTTGGTGTGCTGGCCTTTAAAATCAGAGCATTGAATATAGGAGTAGGGAAGTAATGTTAAAATTGTACAAGGCATTGGTAAGACAAATTCCGGAGTATGGTGTACAATTTTGATCGCCTAATTATAGGAAGGATGTCAACAAAATAGAGAGAGTACAGAGGAGATTTACTAGAATGTTGCCTGGGTTCCAGCAACTAAGTTGCAGAGAAAGGTTGAACAAGTTAGGTCTTTATCTTTGGAGTGCAGAAGGTTAAGGGGGGACTTGATTGAGGTCTTTAAAATGATGAAAGGGATAGACAGAGTTGACGTGGATAAGCTTTCCCATTGAGGGTAGGGAAGATTTAAACAAGAGGGCATGACTTGAGAATTAAGGGACAGAAGTTTAGGGGTAACATGAGGGGGAACTTCTTCACTCAGAGAGTGGTGGCTGTGTGGAATGATCTTCCAGCAGACGTGGTGGAGGCAGGATCGATTTTAACATTTAAAAGTAAAGTGGATAGGTATATGGATGGGAAGGGAATGGAGGGGTATGGTCTGAGTGCAGGTAGATGGGACTAGGGGAAAATAAATGGTCGGCATGACTGGAAGGGTCGAGAAGGCCTGTTTCCGTGCTGTAATTGGTATATGGTTATATGGTCATACAAGGTATTTTACTGGCATAAAAATAACATAAAGCATAAAGTAACTTTCTACTTCCATGGGTGAACACTAAATGTCTTCAGCAATTCTAGTTTACTGGCATGATAAGATTGCTGATATTGGAAATGCAACTGCAATTTCCTCTCCTCATCTCCTGGTCTTTACCTTCAATTCCACCAGGGCACACACAGCTGAAAGAGTTGAGAAGATCAGTGCAAGTGCCATTGTTCTGACAGGGGTCACTTAAACATTCATCCACCTCAATCTCACAGTTATTGCCTGGAAAGAAGCAAAAGGTTCACATCATTAGAACTTTTCCGATGGTGACTCACTAGCACCACTGTCAACAAGAAGAGCAAATAATTACATTGGATTATATACAGAAGCTTTGCCCTCGCAGGTCAGAAGAAACTTTAAAGTCTGCCTGCAAATGGCCTTAAAAGGAATGGACCAATTTTTTGTTGATAATTGCTTTGCAAATAGACATGTTTCAGGAAACTTTGCAAAGTCATCCTGGCGCACCATTGGCCTCACAGGAAGTATGCCAGTAAAGCGAGAGAGTCTGGGTTTACAGCTCCCTATAAATGTTTAAAAGGTGTGGATGTTTAAAAATGTTTAAATGTATGGATCAAACCTACCGACAAAGCCTGGCGCACAGTAACAGGTAAACAAATCCAAGCCAGTCTCACAGAGGCTGAGGGCACGGCAAGAATCTGCCTTGCAATCATCACCCCTCATTTCTTCACAGAAACCTCCTTCTAATCCTGTTGAAAAAGCAAAACAAAAAAGAATTTGCAGCAATATATTCAGGAATTAACATGGTAAAATCTACAGAATTTTTAAACTGGATAAATCTAAGCTAACGTAAATATTGAGATAGTCGTGAATAAATTGATTCCGTGGAATATTCACCAGACTGGCAAGAATGTGGTTCACAAAGATTTATGGCAACGGGCTCAGATGCAATTAAGGGGAGTGTGTGAAGGGGACTGTGAGGCGGAAAAGAGTATAAGAATCTACTGTCCGTTTGATATTGAGGGAGTAAGGTCATGTGGAGCATGAATCCTATCGTGGGATAAATGGTTTAAATGACCTCTCTGTTATATACTATAATCCTTTTGTAATCCTACACTTTATTTTACAATTCTCTTTCAACTGAAAAGACTGAACTTTGCAGTACCACAAACATATATTTTCCAAAAGGCATGTCCCACCACTTTAAAGACTCTATTGAATCTGATGAAACAAAAGTGGAACATTTTCCTAAGAATCATACTTACCATGAAGGCAATGACATCTAAATTCTATGTGCTCGTCTTCACATTGTGAGTTGTTCTGACACAAGCCTACCACACAGAGATTTACTGGAGTTGTACAGATCTCTCCCATATATCCTTGGTGGCAAATGCATCGAAAGCCACTCATCAGATCTTCGCAGTAGATGGTGTTTGAAGGGTCACATGGATTTGACAGACATTCATTTATTTCCACTGAGCAGTCATTACTTTCAAAACCTGTCAAAACACCCAATGTTTAATTCATTTCACCAAAAAATAGAGTACTTGCACAGCTTTTTGCATGCAGGCAAATAAGGAATTTTTTTGAAATTTATAAGATAGTGTGTTTCAGGATTTTAACCCAGTTCAAATTGGTAACATAGAATAGTACATCACAGGCACAGGCACAGGCACCTCGGCCCATAATGTCTGCACTGAACCTAATGTCAATGTACTCTAATCTCCTCTATATGGTACATGATCCATATCCATTCATTCCTTGCATAGGCAGGTGACTATCCAAAAGCATCTTACTGCCACTATCATATCTGTCTCTACCGTCACTCCAGACAACACGTTCCAGGCATCCATTGCTCTCTGTTTAAAAAAATTCCCCAAACATCTTGTTTAAACATTTCCCCTTGCACCTTAAAGCTATGCCCTCTCATAGAACCATAGAAACATAGAAAATAGGTGCAGAAGGATGCCATTCGGCCCTTCGAGCCAGCATCGCCATTCATTGTGATCATGGCTGATCGTCCGCTATCAATAACCCGTGCCTGCCTTCTCCCCATATCCCTTGACTCCACTAGCCCCTAGAGCTCCATCTAACTCTCTCTTAAAACCATCCAGTGACTTGGCCTCCACTGCCCTCTGTGGCAGGGGATTCCATAAATTCACAACTCTCTGGGTGAAAAAGTTTTTTCTCACCTCAGTCTTAAATGACCTCCCCTTTATTCTAAGGCTGTGGCCCCTGGTTCTGGACTCACCCAGCATTGGTAACATTTTTCCTGCATCTAGCTTGTCCAGTCCTTTTTTAATTTTATATGTTTCTATAAGATAGAAACATAGAAAATAGGTGCAGGAGTAGGCCACTCGGCCCTTCGAGTAACTCATGCAGACAAACCAGGAACCATTGGAACGTTCTTGCTCTGCTGCAAGTCCTCACTGAAACCATTGCACTTCCTTATCTGGCCTTAGCTTCAAGAATTGAGGCTCATTAGTCATCACAAATAAAATTGCAGCTCTTCTCTCTAATTTAAGAACAAGTTTTCGCACCTACTGTTCGCATGCATTCGAAATTCAGCTATACAGTTTCCAAGTACCACAATGACAGGGTAGAAATGAATGCAAGTGGTTTTATTTTTACCACGGGCTCGTAATCAATTTCTTTCTCTATTATCTCACGGAGGCATTGGCCCATTTATTCAAATGGTTCAAAGCCTCTGTTAAAATAGCAGAAAAGGGAATTTAGCATGAGCATGGTCCTGTGGGATTCACAACATGTTACAGCTCTTTTTACTGACACATTTATTTCAACAAGAATGTAAATGACTGAGTTGAAAGATATTTAATCGGGAAATGGCTTATCAAACGAGTACAAGCAGCACAAATCCGGTAACAATTCAAACACAATGAATATTTATACCACATAAAAATGTGAAACTATTTTGTGTGCATTCATCCAGAATTCATGCACATTATTTCCCATTTGCACTCCAAGCCCTCCATACCATTGTCTAATAATAGACAGGAATTTCAGTCTACACAATAGGGTTCTTGGTCTGTTGATTAACAACTTTACAAATAAAATCAAGTTGGATGTATGTTTATTCAGCATAGGATAATAAATAATAACAAATGTTTGGTATTACTTAACATATTTTCAGCACTGGGAGTCATTAGTAGGACAACATTTTAAGGCAAATTCACATTTTCCTTGAGGTCTAGATGGTGAGCAGTCTACAGATATTGCCGACAATCTATCATGAACCAATCACATCGAAGCCAAGCCCAAGTAAGCACACCAATGCCTCAACATCCTCAGGAGACTGCTGGAATTTGGCATGTCTCCAAAGGACCCTTACAAATCTCTACATATGGACAATAGAAAGCCACGAGAAATTGCAGAGCTGTGGATGTAGCCCGTACCATCACACAGACCAGACTCTACACCATTGACTCCATCTACACATCATGCTGCCTCAGAAAAGCAGCCAACATTATCAGAAACTTGTGCCAACCCACTCCCATCAGGCAGAGGATACAGAAGCTTGAAAACGCATAATACCAGATGCAGAAACAGCTTCTTCCCCTCTGTTATCTGCATTCTGAATGGCCTTTCCAGAGGCGAGGGCACAGGCCTGATTCTCCAACCTACCACACTGTAGACATTGGGCTTTATCTTTGGAAATATTATGCCACTATGCTGAGATACTACATTCTGCACTCTGGTATCAGTTCTCTTCAATCTAACTTTTGTATTTTATTTGGCTTGTATTCATGTATTGTATTATCTGATTTAATTGGATAGCATGCAAGCCAGGAGCTTTTCATTCCCTACCCAAATGCTGCCTGAGTACCTCCAGCACTTGGTAATTTACTCAGGATTTCAACATCGGGATTGGCAGTCCCTTGTGTGTAGTGAGGATCAAAATTTACCAGACACTTAACTGGATGAGCCACATAAATACTGTGGCTTCAACAGTAAGTTAGTTGCAGGCAGTCATGTGACAAGTGGCTCTCTCCCTGAATACCCAAGTCTATCCATCATCTGCATGGCATTAGTTAGGTGCATGTAAAACACTCTACACCTGCCTGAATGAAGGCAGCTTAAGGCATACACTGTCCTACTGCGACGACCTAATTTGCGAGTTTAGACGAGTTTGCCCTCGACTCAAACTCGCAGCATGGTCGACACGTGGTCCTAGGAGGTCCTATGAGGTCACTGGAACTCTCCTTCACGCTCGAGGGAAGTTCCCGAATACTCGCAGCACCAGCTAGGTCACAGAAACATTTTCAGCATGTTGAAAAATTTTCCGCAAGTAAAATTTGGTCAGTATGGTTTTTTTAAACTTGCAGTGCAGTGGAGTGGGGTCGTTATTTAGTTACAGGCAGTTGAGGGCAGCCGTCGGCAATCTCCTTCACTGACCGGACATTTTGATTGGCACATTGGAGTTTTCAGGACCAGGGAAAACCGACCAGTGGATAAAATGCCCGTTAAACTTTATTATACTTCTTAAAAGTGTCTCCACTCCTCCCCACGTTCTCTCCCCTTCTCTCCTCTTCTCTCCCCTTATCTCCCCCGCCCTCCCCCTCCACCTCCGCGCTTTCTAAAGGACTTACCGTACATTGTGCAGCCGTCTTTTACCTTCCTCTTCATCGCAGGTGTAAATTTCAGACAGCGCTCCCCCGCTTCCCCTGGCCCCCGCCTGTGCGATGTGTTTGTGTGTGAGTGTGCGGTGGGTCAATCCAGCTCGCGGTTTGAACACTGACGGTCGATCCAGCTAGAGGTTTTCCAGGCGAGTGCCCTCGAGCTTGAAGGTCGAAGACACTCTTCTTAACTCGTGGATAAGGTCGGCGCAGTGGGACAGACCCTTAAGGCTGGGCCCATTTTTATTATTTGTGGCAGCTGATCGATATAGATTTTGAATTCTATTTCCTTGAAGCCACACACAACATTAAGGCAGTAGAATGCAGACACAAGTGACTGCAGATGCTGGAATCTTCAGCAAAACACAAAGTACTCAAGGGGCAGGCAGCATCTCTAGAGAAAATTAGACAGACAATGTTTTGGGTCATATCATATGTTATAAATGTTGCTATTAATTGTGTCATCTTTTTTTAAATAATTTCCTTTTCAAATGATTTTAACCAGCTTTAATATCCCTGATTGCCAGATGTATTGAAAAGATGTTTAATGTGAGCTGTTAGTTTCCAGAAAAGATTCTGAAGAAGGGTCACAACCCGAAACATCACCTATTCCTTCACTCCATAGATACTGCCTCACCTACTGAGTTTCTCCAGCACTTTTGTCTACCTTTGTTACTTTACTTGATCATCGCTGAATGTACAGTAGATCTTGGATCTTCCTACCACTGGAGGAGTAACTGAAAGACCACAATGGTTCATGAAAGTGGCTCACTATCACCTTCTCATGGTAGTTAGGGATCAGCAATAAATCATGGGCCTGCCAACATGACTGACATCTATATAACTAAAAGTCTCATCTTGACCACTTCCTGGCTGCGCTGTATATTGATTTTAGAAAAATTGCTACTTATATCGTTGTCATTTTTGGCCATCTTATTCACAGTCCTCCTCCGCTGAGGAACACATGAGAATTTTTCCAATTGTGTTTAAAAAAATATTGAGATGAGCTGATTGGCCCCGTCGCCTGTCAATCGCCACGATGAAGGTAACGTCCATTCCGGGGGGGGGGGGGGGGGGGGAGGGGGGGGGGAGCAGGACTATAAAATCCTGGATGCCTGGACATGAGTCAGTCACTCTGGAAGATCGCGAGGGAGTCAATGCAGTGAGTTGTTTGGCAATTTGGTGGGCTGCACTGCTTGAATTGCTATGGAATTGAATTTGGTGGCCTGCACTCTGCTAGAAATGCTATGAAATTGAATTTGGTGGCCTGCACTCTGCTTGAAATGGAATTTCAAGGAATAGCCGCGAGTGAACTGCCAGCCGACCAACCCTGAGTGACTGAGCTGCCAGCTCACCAGCTGCCAGCCCACCAGGCCTGAGTGACTGAGCTGCCAGCCAACCAGGCCTGAGTGACTGAGCTGCCAGCCCAATAATCCATTCTGCCCACAATATACATACTAGCCCTCTGGAAACCAATCCCTTCAGTCCACCACACCCTTACTAGCACTCCAGAAAGCCCCCCACCACCACTGGCCAATGCAATATTCTACCTCTCCACCAATTCATGGAGAGCTGTAATATTGCGATGGGGGACCAGCCATCCCGTGTAAACATGGGACCCAACGGGTCCCACTTAGTCTAGTACTGTAAATAAATAAACACAAGATAACCATATAACCATACAACAATTACAGCACGGAAACAGGCCTTCTCGGCCCTTCCAGTCCGTGCCAACCATTTATTTTCCCCTAGTCCCATCTACCTGCACTCAGACCATACCCCTCCATTCCCTTCCCGTCCATGTACCTATCCACTTTACTTTTAAATGTTAAAACCGATCCTGCCTCCACCACTTCTGCAGGAAGATCATTCCACACAGTCACCACTCTCTGAGTAAAGAAGTTCCCCCTCAGGTTACCCCTAAACTTCTGTCCCTTAATTCTCATGTCATGTCCTCTTGTTTGAATCTTTCCTACCCTCAATGGGAAAAGTTTATCCACCTCAACTCTGTCTATCCCTTTCATCCCTTTCACCGGGCTCAAAAAAGCCCACCTGTCCCCCCGGATCCTGACGAACTTCTACCGCTGCACCATTGAAAGCATCCTGACCACCTGCTTTACGGTATGGTACAGCAGTTGCACCGTGGCAGACAGGAAGGCACTACAACGGGTGGTGAAAACCGCCCAGTACATCATCGGTGCCCCGCTCCCTGCCATGGATGCCCTCCACCGAAAACGGTGCCTGAAGCGGGCCGGGAAGATCATCAAGGACCCCTCACACCCTAACCATGGACTGTTTGCCCTCCTCCCATCAGGGAGGCGGTACAGGAGCCTCAGGTCCTGCACCAGTAGGACGAAGAACAGCTTCTTCAACTACACCATCAGACTGCTGAACTCGGAGCCCAGCTGATAGACATGTCTGTACCCTGTATTTATTTATTTCCGTACTGCTACCACTGCACTCTGTATTTATTTTTTTCATATCGCTATCACTAAGAATGACGCTAAACTGCATTTTGTTGTACCTATACTTGTATTTGTGCAATGACATTAAACTTGAATTGAATTGAATTGAATTGAATTGAATTGAATCATTTTAAAGACCTCAATCAAGTCCCCCCCTTAACCTTCTGCACTCCAAAGAATAAAGACCTAACTTGTTCAACCTTTCTCTGTCCCTTCAACATCTCTAGACCAGAACGTGGGGAAGGAAAAAACACAGGGCTCTTTTCCAGAGATAATAAAGTGAATTGGAATAACATCTCAACTTGTACATAGTTTGTGGATGAATCAGGCCAGTTGCTCTCTTGTTTTTTTCAATCCAACCTTTATAGTCATAGAATGAAAAGGCACTGGAGCATTGAATACTAATCTAATATTTCTTGAGGCCACATTCACTGATGATTTTGTTATTCAATGAAGTTAGATGAGCTGGACACTACACAAATGCTCTAAATAGAAAATATGGATGTCAGCTGGAATATACATCACAATGAAAGCTAATCAAATTCCAAGCAATAGCTCTGTCAAGAGCTAGTAGGTAAATTACATATCATTTTATCCTCCAGACTGTTGGTCATTTTTTTTCTTTGGACTTTTCGCTTAAGATATTTTTCTTCAGAAAGTAAATGAACGCTTGTAATGGCACATTGAGCAATTTCCACTTTGGACATCACATCGATCTACATTGTACTCAGGTCAGTTCCAGTTCTGATATATCTGCTGGAAATTCTCTCTGGTGCAACACCAAGGGAAGGCAGCAGTGTTCAAAGCGACACATTAAAAAGAGAGTAAACTTTGCCCTCTCCTGTGGGTGCAGCGGGCTGGTCACACTGTACAATCCCTGCAGTGTATTCTGGAACTTTAGCCTCTACATATTTTATGCACATGCACTTTTACCTGTGGATGTAAAAAATCTACAATATTCTGAAAGTGATGAGCATAAACAGCAGACTGAGAGCAAGTTGTTCTTCAAACTAATTATCAGTATTTTAACATGACATGAGCAATGTGTAACGTTCAGCATCAATTAATAGTCTTCTTTCATTTGCCCGTTTGCTGGTGGATATTTGCCTCTGTAATCTGCCAGTTATCATAATCTAATGATTTGAACTTTAGTTTCCCTTCCATCACAGTGAGGAATGTGCAGGAGTCACTGTGGTGGATGTTCACGTTAAAATGTGTTTTTGAGTGATTTGTTGCTTTTAATTGTATGACTGACCTGGCCAATTAAATTCCTCGTATGTTGCAAAACATACTTGGCAAATAAAGTGTTATTCTGATTCTGATTCTGATAATCCAGACTCGGGGATTGAGGGGTAGTGAGTGATTGTGGGTTGGGGGGAGGGTGAGGGATGGAGGAGATGGAGGGATAGTGAGGTATTGTGTGAATGGCAGGGGGTGGCAGTGCGGAATTGTGGAAATGGGGGAGTGGCGGCGAGGGATCACAAGAATGGAGGCGCAGAGAAGGATTGCAGGACAAGGGTTGGGCGATAGTGATACATTGCGGCAATGGGAAAGGGCGATGAGGGATTGTAGAAATGGGGGCGGCAATGAAAGAATGTGGGAATGGGGAGGCGGTGAGGGGTTGTAGGGTTGCTGGGAGGGATGGGAGAAGAGGGGAAGTGGACAGTTTTGTGGAGGAGTAGCTTTGAGGAGAAGTGGCTTTCTCTGCTCTTGCAAAAAAATGGATTCTACTCCAAGAAATTGTGAAGAGTTGTGTGGAAACTTCGGTGTCATTTATTTGTTGAAAATGAATAATGCTAGTAGTCCAATTAAAATAAATATCACCACAGGTAAAATCATTTTCAGGTTCTCCAGCTCATAAAAGTTTGAAAATGTCAGTAGGGGAGGTTGGACTGTTTCTGAGCACAAGCTAACAACATAAATTGTCACTGCTGCTTTCAGATCACCTTGAATCAATTGCATCTACTTCATGTCACATGAAGCTTTCTGTTCAAACTCAGATCTTGCAAATTACATAAACCAAGGCAGCTTGCAAATACATTTTTAGAAACATAGAAACATAGAAATTAGGTGCAGGAGTAGGCCATTCGGCCCTTCGAGCCTGCACCGCCATTCAATATGATCATGGCTGATCATCCAACTCAGTATCCTGTACCTGCCTTCTCTCCATACCCTCTGATCCCCTTAGCCACAAGGGCCACATCTAACTCCCTCTTAAATATAGCCAATGAACTGGCCTCAACTACCCTCTGTGGCAGAGAGTTCCAGAGACCCACCACTCTCTATGTGAAAAAAGTCCTTCTCATCTCGGTCCTAAAGGTTTTCCCCCTTATCCTTAAGCTGTGACCCCTTGTCCTGGGCCTCCCCAACATCGGGAACAATCTTCCTGCATCTAGCCTGTCCAACCCCTTAGACCTTAAGACCTTTAATAACCCCTTAATTTTTGCTTGTTAAGCTGACATCTGATAATGAAGGAATCCATTTACCAAGTAACAGACCCTGCATTCCTTCCCACCCAAATCACCCCCGACCAAGGTACCTTCCCCTGCAACCGCAGGAGATGCAACACCTGTCCCTATACCTCCTCCTTTGACTCTGTCCAGGGACCCCGGCAGTCCTTTCAGGTTAGGCAGAAGTTCACTTGGACCTCCTCGAACCTCATCTACTATAACCATTGTTCAAGATGTGTACTCTTATACATCGGCGAGACCAAACGTGAACTTTCGGTGAACACCTTCGCTCAGTCCGCCTGCACCTACCTTGTCTCCCGGTTGATAAACATTTTAATTCTCCTTACCATTCCCACACTGACCTTTCTGTCCTGGGCCTCCTCCATTGTCAGAGTGAGGTTAAACACAAATTGGGGGGAACAGCATCTCATATTTTGTTTGGGCGGCTTACAACCCAGTGTTATGAATATTAGTCTTCTAACTTCAAGTAACCCTGCATTCCCTCGTTCTCCATCCCTCCCCCACCCAAGTCACACCAGCTTCTCTTTCTCACCCAACAACAGCTAACAATGGTCTTTTTCCTTTATCATTGTTACTTTTTTGCATATCTTTCATTCATTGTTCTTTAACTCTCTACATCATCATTTATATCTCTCGTTTCCATTTCCTGTGAATTTCAGTCTGAAGAAGGGTCTCAACCCAAAACCTCACCCATTCCTTCTCTCCAGAGATACTGCCTGTCCCACCAAGTTACTCCAGTTTTTTGTGTCTACCAAGTAACAAAATCTTTACTGATAATATGCAGAAATCCCTTGCAACCTATAGATTAGACTTTTCCAACATGGAATCTACATGTTCTTAGAGAACTTGATACTTAGAGAACTGAGTATAGAAAAAAGATAATGTTTTTATTACCGAAGAGGGCCAGTAGTTTTAAATGATGGTTGTGGCTCATCTGATGGGACTCCTGCTCGATTCAGATGGCTGAGGGTTTGATTCCCATGTCAACTACTTTACTGTAGTACTGAGAAAGTGCTGCATTGTCAGAAGTGCAGTTGTTTGGATGAGATATTAAAACTACCGGCCCACTTAGATGGATAGAAACAAAAACATGCTGTGCCATTTCTTTCAAAAGAACACAGGATTTTACCTGGTCACAGGATTCTGGTCAATTGCTTTTCCTCAACCAAGTCTACTAAATGTGGTTATTGCTCAGGTCTTCATTATCTGTATGAGCTTCCAAAACTCAGTTTGGCTACTGTGCTTGCTCCAATAATTAATTTAATCAGCTGCAAAGTGTTTTTGTGGAATCCGATGTGAGGACAGCGTGCTGCAGCACTTACAACTGTGCTTTACCTGGGTTTGATCCTGACCTCTGGAGCTTTCCATGTGGATTTTTCACATTCTCTCTGTCATCAGGAGTTTTCACATTCTGTCATCAGGAGTGTTCCCCCTTACCATCCTCTCCCCCCTCCCCCTCCACTGCTGCTCCAATTTCCCTCCCTCATCACAAAGATCTGTTCATTGACTACCATAAATTTGTCCTTAACGTCTATAAGTGGCAAAGAAGTATCAAAGTGAAATTGATGAGCATGTGAGTGGGAATAAGTTGTAAGCATAGGAAGAAAATGAGAAGGGGAGAATGGGACTGCTGGGTGCTGGCAAGGATCTGAAGAACTGATTTTTTTTGTGTGTCACACACCAATAAAGGTCCTGTCTCACCTACACGATTTCTTTCGGCGACTTGCCGGCACCAGTCACAGTTGCAGCAGTTTGCCGAAAATTTTTAACATGTTGAAAATCCAGCGGCGACCAGAAAAAAGTATGACTCTTTGGGCGACTACTCATGACCATACAGGCATCATCCTGTGACATGTCGCCGCAAAAATCATGTAAGTGGGACAGGCCCTTTGGGCCCTATATACATAAATGCCAGTACAGCCATTCTCTCAATTTGGTCTGAAGAAGAATCTTGATACCCCAAACATTGTCTGTTGCTTCCCTTCCCAGATGCTACCTGACGGATTGAGCTCCTGCAGCAGTGCATGTAGTTTTTTTTCTCAAGGTGTCTGCATCTGCAGTTTTTGTCTCTTCTTCAGTTTTCTCCATCCCCCCCTTCTATGCATCTTATAAAACATTTCTTTCCAACTTTCTCTAGTTCACATGAAAACTAACTTTGTTTCTCTCTGCATATTGTTGCCTGACCTGCTGAGTATCGACAGCATAGTGTGTCCTTATTCCATAAATCCATTTGGTGATAAATCTTCTTCAGATTAAGATGATACCTGCATCCATCAGCAAATCTGCAAATGTCAAGTGAGCAGTTTGGCCTCCTTCACTCAACAGCCGGTCCCATCCTAAAGACACCAACATCTTAGTGGGAAATACATCTTTGGGATCTGAGGGGTAAATCTTTCACACATGAAGTAATTGGTGTCTGGGGTGAACTGGCAGAGAAGGTGGTGGAAGCAGGAACAGTAGCAACCTTTAAGAGGCATTTGGACAGATACTGTCCCATAATAGCGGGTTTCAAAGGGATATGGAATTAATCATGCCAAGTAGGATTAGTATTGATAGGCATGATTGTCAGCATAGGTGTGGTGGGCTGAAGGACCTATATCTGAGCTGTACAACTCTTTGATTCCCACCTTTTCACGGTTAGTTTAACATAAAAACATTTTGATAAGAACATTTCTTGCCATACCTCCTGAACACCATCTTCTTACTTTCTTTGAGTAATGCCTTAACCTGTTGCTGCCTTTGAATATAAATCTGGCAATTTTTAAATTGTTATTACATAAGTTCTATTTTGTCTATAATAGACTTAACATTTCAAGTCTGACACCCTTCAACCAAACTGATTCATTAACTCTATTCCTTTTTACTACAGATGCTGCCTGACCTGCAATGTATTTTCACCATCTTCGATTTTTATTTCACATTTCCAGTATCTCCAGTTATATTGATTCTCTACCCTAACTTGCCATTATTCATTTTTACACCAGTGAGTGTTAATCCAAGTCTCAATGATAAAATGTAAGCAATAATTAATTTACTGAGGACAAACAACACTGCTTGCTCCTTCATCTGATGAAATGGCATTCAGAAAGAATGTGAATGAATTTTCATGCAAACCCTTCTAGCCTACACACAGTGTCTGGATATTGGCTTCTTATCTATGTGTCAATGTCTCCACATTGCTGGGTTTCATCCAATTTTGCTTTTAAACCGTATTTCCATCAGTTTACTCTGAACCCTGTCGCACATCCTGTCCATTCTTGTTCCTCTTACAAAGAATATTGTCATAATATAAATAGTCACTTGCTATGTCTGAGGTTATGGAATAGTTATTTCATGGATTTTTTTTTACATATAGGAACTTGTGGAAATTATAAAAGATAGGGCACATTTATAATATCGTTAACCCAAAAACTTTACCACTGGAAAAGGATGAAGGGAAATTAAGCCAACATAGGGAAGGTAACTTAGTGGTCATGTTAGGAGAGGCAGTTATTGCTTAAGGAAATGTTAAGATTGTAAGGCATAGCTTGCTGGAGCAAAGATAAACAGAGTATTTGTAATCCAGGCTGGGGGCAATAAAATGTATTATTAGATAAGAGAAATTACTTTATGGCACACATTTACAGACCAAAATGGGAGAATAGTTTTCAAGGCACAGGAAGAAAATTCACATTTGTTAGGCAGATAGGCAACTCCAGCAAAAATAAAACATGAATCAGGAACTACAAACAAAAGTGGGTTATTGGTGAATTATTGAAAAAATACATAATTACATGTAACCATTGTAACATGAATACTATAAAATGCTCTAAGTGTTGAGTCAGAGAAACATTTGGGCCCTCTCGGATTGCTTCCCAATGTCTACCACCAAGGCCTGAAAAAACCAACTTGTTTGGAAAACTCACCACTCCTCTATGAGATTCTCTTTGTATGCTGTGCTGATCTGAGTTATAATTACAAGGGCCACTGGGCACCATGCAAAAGCCAGATTAAGGGTGCATGTCAAACACTCAAATTCCTCCAACGCAGCAGTGCGGCATAGTGACATAAGAGTAGAGTTTCTGCCTTACAGTGCCAGAGACCCAAGTTCGATCATGACTGTATGGAGATTGTACATTCTCCCTGTGACCACATGGTTTTCCTCTGGATGCCTCCCACAATCTAAAAATGTACATGTTTTTAGGTTCATTGGCTTCTGTAAATTGTAATTGTCCCTAATTTATAGGATAGTGCTAGTGTATGGGGGTGATCTCGTGTTGGCGCAGACTGGGTGGGCCGAAGGGTCCGTTTCCATGATGTATCTCTCAAATCTAAAGTCACAGTTTTTTGTTCTGATTGCATTTCACCTTGCAATGTTTTCAAGAAATGCTGCCTGACTCGCTGAGTTACTCCAATATTTTATGTCCATATTTTGTAAACCACCATCTGCAGTTCCTTCTTTCTAAACTTTACATCCTGGTTTCTTCTGTGATGTCATTTAAGCTCTCTGTAACTCTTCCAATTTATAGATTATTTTTAAGTAGCTGTTATTCAATTACTAATAATTTTTCTTCCCCATGCTTTAATCACATCCAAATTTCACTGTTCCATTTGATGCTAGAAAACAAAAATAAAAAACAGAAAATACTAGAGACACTCAGCAGGTCAGGCAGCATCTGTGGAACAGTTTACATTTTAGGTCCACAATCCTTTCCAGAATTTTGGAAAGAAAGAAAACATGTTATTTAGATTTGTTTCCACTCTTCGCAGTTCTGACAAAGGGAAATCAAGGTTACAGACAACCTGCTGGCTGCTTCCAGTCTTCTCTGTTTTTATTTCACCTATTCTCAACCAGTGCCCTCATGGTATTCTTCATGGTCCTACCAATTTCCATTTCTGGAACCTCCTTCAGTCGTACAAACCCCTGAGAACTGCAAATGAAAATCAAAGAAAAACAAACTACAGATAGTGGAAACCTGAAACAAAAAGAGAGGGTACTTGATGCCCTCAGCAGATTGGACAGCATCTGTGGAGTGGGAATATAGAGTTAATGTTTCAGGATGAGGACTTTTCTGGGAACAGTGCTTCCTTCCAGCTTTGATTTACAACCAGTGATGTATGTGATATAATTAGCATATGTTATGTCTTGTGCGAGGGGACGCATGCGCTGGGGGAGACTCAAGGTGGTGTCCTAGAATAAAGAAGCTTGGTAGTTTACTCCTGTATCTGAGTGTTCTTTTAAGTCAGTTCCAAGCACCCAAATACACTACAATTGGCGACGAGGATGGGATGGAGTTTGTCAACTCACCCGCAGGACTGTTTTGCAACTCGCAGGATTGGTTAACAGTTTAAACAATAGATACGGAGTTGTGTCGCAGTTGTTTGCGAGCTGGACATGAGAGGCCTGCAGATACCTCTAAACTGGGACTGTAGTTTAAAACATCAGCTGTACAAGTCGGCGTGTTTGTCAGGCTATCTCTATGTTGTGTCTATGTAGCAAGATGTCGTCCTTTGGATTGCAACACATTTTAGACTGAGTTTTTTTGTTGAATTCCTTAAACTGAATAATCTTTGTACAGCTAGGTTTTAGGTGAATTGTTACACCAAAACACACAACAAGGATAACGAGGCAATGAGGATAAAAGAACAGAAAAGAACAAAGAAGAAGGGCTGTCAAGATTAAAAAAAGTTAAAAAGAAGAGGTTATGTTTGGAAACAAAGTGGAATGGCACCAAGCAAAACGATTTGGCGCCAAATGGTTTTGAATTGCCGCCAAAGAAAAGAAAGGTCGGAACAGGAAGCAAGGAAAACGAGTGGGGCAGTAAGTAAGTGTCACCGAAGAACGCAGCCAAAAGCTGGAAGCCTAACCAGCAGGGCAGCGACGGTGTCAACTTACCGGGAACGGTTTCCAGGGCCGTGCAGCCACGGCAAAGGGGCAGAAGAGGCCCAGCAGCCGCCACCGACTTCGGGTGAGTTCCAGGGCCGTGTACCGTGTAGGCCACGGACAGGGCCGGAGAAGCCACCGACAAACACGGAGTAAACCCGCCCGGTCGTGAGAGAAAGCCCGGTCAGGAGAAGAGTCAGCCCGGTCGAGGGAGAAAGCCTGCCGCGTGAGAAGCGGTCGAGCAGTGTTTAAAAAAAACATGGCTGGGAGAAGAGTCAGCCCGGCCAAGGAAAAAAAGCCCGGTTGCGAGACAAGCGGACCGGTCATGAGAGAAAGTCCGGTCGCAGGAGACGACCGCGAGCAGAGAAAGCCAGGTCAGGAGCAGAGTCAGCCCGACCGTGAGCAGAAAAGAGGGTCCGGCCATGAGAGAGAAGCGGACCAGGCCCCGCGAGAGAAGTGGGACACAACGCACGGTTGCAAGAGACGGCTGAGAGCGGGGAAAGCCCGGACGCGAGAGGAAATCCGGCCCTGAACGAAGAGTGGGTCCATGCGAGAGAAGCGGGACACAGCACTCAAGCACGCAGCACTTGGGCTGAGTGAGAAAGCCGGCTGCGCAAGAGAAGCGGACCGGCCGAGAGAGGGAGATGTGGGTCCACGCGAGAGAAGCGGGACACAACGCTTACCAAGCCCCCGACGGTAGGGCACAGTCCCGACGAGCCGAGCAGCCAGGCATGCCGGTGAGCCAGCGACGAGCCGAGCAGTGGGACCAGCAGCAGCGACTTACCTTCCGCAGGGCGTCCAAGGGAGACAGCAGGCAAGTCAGCGGAGCAGCGGGAGTCGACTTGGCAGCGAGCCAGCTGCAGCAAAAGTAACGGTGAAGCCCGCGGGAGCCAGCAAAAGTGGAGGTCCAGTGAGGCCATCAGCAAAGGTAACAGTGGGGACAGATCGAGAGGTCGAGGATGTACCGGAGTCCACAGGCCACAAGCCGGAGCTGTGAAATACTTCATAATAAAAGCCCTCTGTGAATGTAATGCATGGGCACAGTAAAAGCAGGACTGTTTGAATGTAATGTATTGGTCACTGTTATTAATAGTACATCTGTGCGCATAGAAGGAATATGGTTTAAAATGTTCTTAATGGCTATTGACATGAAATGTTGGTTAATAGTATAAATCTATTATTATAAGAATTGGTAATAGTCAGTGGATTGGATCACTTCTTAGTGTGTAAAATGATTAAGTCCAGTGCAGGAAACACAGTGAGAGAACAGAATATAGTGCACCTGAATAGCAACAGGCAGCATAGCTTTTCAAGTTGTAGGAAACGTGCCCCAGTTAAATTCTGGGTGTAATTTTGAGAAATGGACCGAAGTTTTGGAGGCTTGTTTCATTTCCAATGATATCGCTGCAGAGGAAAAGAAGAGAGCATGGTTCATATTAGGCTTAGGAAGAGAGGGTTATCAGACCTTACGTGTGTTACTGCTGCCAGCAAAGCCCACAGACAAAATGTACGAGAAGTGTAAGGAGGCATTAATGGCTCATTTCTCGCCAAAACCTCCAAGGGCATCCAGAGGCAAGGAGTCTCAACTAAAGAGGGCAGGGAGTCCCTCAAAGGACAAAAGTCGAGGTCAAAGTGACAAAAGTCAAGGGCAAAGTGACAAAAGTTAAGTGCCAAGTGACGAAGGTTGTGAAAAAGGCCAAAGGTAAAAGGCAAAGTGATAAAAGTCAATGGCAAAGTGACAAAGGTCAAGTGGATAAGGCCAAAGGTCAAAGGCAAAGGGACAAAAGTCAAATGCAAAGGGACATTGCCATCCAGATGGCAACCCTAACTATTCAAGCTGCATTCAGGGGTATGAAAGTATGGAGAGAGATCGGAACAAACAGAAGGCAGCAACGGTAATACAAACAGCATTTAGAAGGCACAGAGTATACCGTCTTAGGGCACACCATCAAATGGAAAGTGATTGCAAGACTTACATGAAGGTACACAGCAGTGTTGTGCTGATTCAGGCTGCCTACCGAGGAATGGTCGTTCGAAAGCAATTGTGGTGCATGCACAAATCTGCCAAGGTCATACAGACTTATTATCAGATGCATAAACAGCGTCAGTATTTCAAGAAACTACGCTGGTCTGCCACTGCGGTACAGCAACGATACAGAGCTGGCCAGATAAGAGATTTCCAAGTGAGACATTATAACAGTTTGAGAAAAGCAGTGGTTTGTATTCAGGCTTTCTACCGCGGGATTAAAGCCAGAGAATTGGTTGAGAAAATCAAGGCAGCACACCATATTAAGTCAGTCTTAACGATGTGCATTACAAGAAAACATTTCTTGATGCAAAAGGCGGCTGCAGTCACTCTGCAAGCGGCATACCGTGGTTACCGATCAAGGGTACGCTACAGAGCTATGAGACACACAGTCATTTCGATCCAGAGATGGTACAAAGCATGCAAAATAGGGTATTTCCAGTTTGTGCAATATAAGTCAATGAGGTATGCAACCATTACCATTCAAACTGCCTACAAGGGTGTGGTGGTTAGGCAGTGGGTTAAGCAAAAGAGGGCCTCTGTAAAAGTGCAGTCAGTACTTCGTATGAGTTGGTATAGGAAAGACCTAAGAAGACAAATATAACCATATAACCATATTACAATTACAGCACGGAAACAGGCCATCTCGGCCCTTCAAGTCCGTGCCGAACAACTTTTTTTCCCTTAGTCCCACCTGCCTGCACTCATATCATAACCCTCCATACCCTTCTCATCCATATGCCTATCCAATTTATTTTTAAATGATACCAACGAACCTGCCGCCACCACTTCCACTGGAAGCTCATTCCACACCGCTACCACTCTCTGAGTAAAGAAGTTCCCCCTCATGTTACACCTAAACCTCTGTCCCTTAATTCTAAAGTCATGTCCTCTTGTTTGAATCTTCCCTATTCTCAAAGGGAAAAGCTTGTCCACATTAACTCTGTCTATCCCTCTCATCATTTTAAAGACCTCTATCAAGTCCCCCCTTAACCTTCTGCGCTCCAGAGAATAAAGACCTAACTTATTCAACCTATCTCTGTAACTTAGCTGTTGAAACCCAGGCAACATTCTAGTAAATCTCCTCTGTACCCTCTCTATTTTGTTGACTAATAGATGAACAACAGAAAAGGCTGAAACGATACAAAAGGCTTAAATGATCTAGGAAAGACTTCCTCAAACTGAACTATACTACAGTTGTAGTGCAGTCTCACTACCGTGCTTATATAGTAAGAAAACTATACGGAGCGCAAATCAAAGCCACTGTTGTATTGCAAAGACAATATAGATCCTACTTCTTGATGAATAACAAGAAATGTGATTTAAGAAGACAAATAGATGAACAACAGAAAAGATTTAAATGATACAAAGAACGGTTAAATACATGTGTGACGATGAGCAAAAAGCTGTTAATAGAAAAGTCTAAAGAAGAGAGGCTCGTCGGTCGAGACAAAAGTATGCAGGACCGTTTGCGATTAGGACACTTCACTATAGTCCAGCATGGAGCTTCCTTCACTGAGCAATGGACAAATGGTTATGCATTGCAGAATGTTATTGTACAGCAAGAGCAGATAAACACGCAGCGCCAGGAAATTGAGCGGCAGAAGAAGCTGCTAGAAAACGAAAACCTGCAGTTATGTGTCAGATCCCACCTACAAATAAGGAACAGAAACAAAGTAAATGTTAACGTTAGCAGAATAGATTAGGATATTTAAAAAGGGAAGAGGCAGAGATACAGGTAGAACAAGAGTGATTAGAAAGAGTGCGCAATTTACACAGAAGGGAACGGAAAAGGATAACACATAAAGCAAGGGGTAATGTATGTGGTTTAAGGAAGATGAGTGGAATGAACCATTATAAGTGCTAAGTTTAGATATGATTATTACAGTTATGAGGATGTAATGTAAGATGACTGTAATAATATAATTTTGCAAGTTAATCAATATATTTAATGTAAACAAACTGGTATTATCCGCCTCCAAGTTAAAGGGGGAGCAATGTGAAGTATGTGATATAATTAGCATATGTTGTGTCTTGTGCGAGGGGACGCATGCGCTGGGGGAGACTCAATGTGGCGTCCTCGAATGAAGAAGCTTGGTAGTTTACTCCTGTGTTCTTTTAAGTCAGTTCCAAGCACCCAAATACACTACACCACCCATTCCGTGTGCATGACCGGCTGGTTTCTGTTGTTTCCCTTTATTACAAAACAACAGGTATCTGGAGTTGCTGGAGGTTATCCATTGAGTGCTGTGGTCTATCAAAACCCAGTCATCTAAGTAGTCATCTCATTCTGGCTCCTTGTGCAGAGCCAATTCATAATGTTGCTCGAGTGTCTGGAGCTAAAATTGGGCCTGAGAGTTTATTTATCTTTAACATTATTTATTCATTACACAATTGTCTATTGGTGATTCTAGCACAATTCTTCTCCAAAACTATACATCTTAATTACATCAGGTTCTGCAGCTCTATTCAGTATTTAGGTCAAAACATGGTCTTTCCTGAGGTTGAGGGGGGACGGGGAATATTTGCTTTTGTTCCTGCTGAATATTCAGACTGTGCTTGATGTTTCAAGAGTTAAATCATAAGAACGCAGGCGTCTCAGTCCAGCAATGGTTCCAGCTGTCAGCCTCTTGGCAGTTGTACAACCTTATTGCTCATTGTAATTGAGTATTGGTCTTCGTCCCATATTACATTGCTGTGTGGCTCTTATTTTCTTGCTATGCATCTTGATAAGATGGTGATTTGTCAGTCATTGCACCTTGGGGTCGAGCTATGGTCTTTATTTCACTTTTCAATCAGATATTTTGCAGAGCCTGGACTCTTAACTCTACCTTTCAATGCAGATTTTAATCTATTGGTCACTTTCCGTCTTTGAATGAAATGAATCATGACCTACTGTCCAAGTAATCTACTGTGTGCTGCATAATATGACTATATAATTAATCCAATTCTGCAACAGTGTTTTATTATATAGGATTTAATTTCCATTCATGTGCTGTGTGTGCATGTTTATTTGTAGGGCATGCCATTCTCCATGCATCAAACATAACGTCCTTCCAAATCCTCTTGTTGAATACACTGTCCAGTTCCCAACCGAATCTGTCCACTCCTCTTCCAAATCAGTGATGGACACAGGCAGCCACTGTTTTATGTTGTCACTTTACTTATCAGTGCTTTTTACGCATTGGTACCCAGGCAAGGAACATACCCTGAATGGGCCTCTGCAGGCTGTTAACAGGAAGGGCAAATATCACCTATCCATAGGCTTTTAATGGAGTGAAAAGATGACACGGAAGTGCGGCATTGCTAGTTCAACATCTGCAGTGCATGCAACACCTCCAAAACTATTCCTGGCTTCAATTGCCTGCTTCCACTGGCTAGAAACAAGAACTAGAAGCAGTAGTAAGCCATCTTCCCTTGTAGCTGCTCCACATTCATCAAGACCAATTTCCGATCTAAGGACTATTTTCCTGCAGAAATCCATCAATCACTTTCTTGAACATACATTATGTCTAAGCCTTCACAAACCTCTGTAATTGCAAAGATTCGCCCCAATCTGAGCGAGATAATGTATCTGTATTTCAATCCTCTGGCCTACCCCTATTTAGAGACTGGGACGCCTACTCCTATATCCATCAGTCAAGGGAATCATCCTCCCTGCATCCACCTTGTCAAGCCCTGTAAGAATTTTGAATTAGATCATCTCCTATTCTTCTAACCTCTGGAGAATGCAGACTTAAGGGCCTGTCTCACTTACGTTACTTTTTCGGCGACTGCCGGCACCCGTCAAAGGTTGCCAAAAATTTTCAACATGCTGAAAATTCAGCGGCAACCAGGAAGACGCTACGACTCTTTGGGTGACTAGGAGACTACTCACGACCATACAGGCGGCACCCTGGCGACATGTCGTGGGGTGAATCCTGTATGGTCGTGAGTAGTTGCCAAAAGAGTCGTACTTTGTTTTGGTCGACGCTGGATTTTCAACATGTTGAAAATTTTCGGCGACCTGTAATGACCTATGATGGGTACCGGCAGTTGCTGAAAAAGTGGCATAATTGGGACAGGCCCTTTAGTTACTCAATCTCTCTTCCTATGGAAAATCCACCATTATTGGAATCACTCCAGCAAATCTTCAGTGCACTCCCGCAGTTGCAAGTGGACCCTTTTTAGATTAAATAAGATGGCAAAAACAATACACAATACTCCAGCTGTAGCCTTATCCAGCCATATAATTGCATTTTACGCCTTAACTTAAATTCTGTCCTCCTTGTTACCAGCTGCAACTGCGTGTTGGCTTCCCGTGACAAGATGATCCCTTTGAGTATCAACATTGGCAATCTCAAAAATACTTTGCTTTTGTGCACCAAACTTCACATTTTTCTTCATTATATTTTCCTTTTGCCATGCTCCTGTTAGCTCACTCAGCTGCAAAGTTGATACCTTTTTTCAGCTTCAAGATAAACTGCTAAACCTCTTCCAATGCCCCAGGAATGCCTGCATGCTTGTATTGTGTTTAAAAAATACATGAACTTTGTTGATTTCTGCACTGATATCACTTGACATTGTTACAACTGGCAATGGCACAATGGGGTATTGAGAGCGGGTAAACAATTCAGAGTCAAAAGGCAGGGTTGCCACACAACCACTCCTTAGATGTGCTTTGGAAGTTGAGGGAAGTGCGGTGAGGGGAGTATAGTGGATGAGACTGGGGCATAGGACCCCCTGTAATCATTATATACTGAAGAATAATTCTATATCTCCATGAACAAAACCATCAAGTTACATCAAGATCAGTCTGAAGAAGGGTTTCGGCCCAAAATGTTGCCTATTTCCTTCGCTCCAATGATGCTGCCTCACCAGCATTTTTGTCTACCATCAAGTTAAAATAGCTGGTTTTCTGATAGCGGTTAGATTGAAATTTCTGCAAGCACCCCTTGGCACATTGGCATGAAATGTTGAAGCTGGCTGAATGGGCTGAATGATACACTTGTATTCCATGGTATGTTATATCCTCTATGATTGCAGTCACAAGCTTCCTCCATGAACAGATTTGTTTTTGTCAGGTGCCATTTTGATTGCTCTAAACAAAGACTGTTTGCAGACACATGAAGAAAATAAAAAAACTTGTTCGGAGACAAAACTCAGCCTCCACCTTTTCCTGTACTGATGTATCAAAGGGTTCTTGCCCACAGAGATCTTAACAACTGATGGCATTAATGATTTACTTCCTCAATAGATGTGATTTAAGTACTGAGAAAGGATTGACGGAAATTAGATGAATTACAGTTTGAATGTTCAATTTCTGGGCTGCAAAAAGATACCATTAAGATTACTACGTTACAGGAGTAATTGAAGCCTTTATTAGTACACTACTTTCTCCAGCAATTCCTTAAACAATATGTTGTACAAGGCATTGGTAAGACCAATTCTGGAGTATGGTGTACAATTTTGGTCGCCTAATTATAGGAAGGATGTCAACAAAATAGAGAGAGTACAGAGGAGATTTACTGGAATGTTGCCTGGGTTCCAGCAACTAAGTTACAGAGAAAGGTTGAACAAGTCAGGTCTTTATTCTTTGGAGCGCAGAAGGTTAAGGGGGGACTTGATTGAGGTCTTTAAAATGATGAAAGGGATAGACAGAGTTGACGTGGAGTAGCTTTTCCCATTGAGGGTAGGAAAGATTCAAACAAGAGGGCATGACATGAGAATTAAGGGACAGAAGTTTAGGGGTAACATGAGGGGGAACTTCTTTACTCAGAGAGTGGTGCCTGTGTGGAATGATCTTCCTGCAGAAGTGGTGGAGGCAGGATCGATTTTAACATTTAAAAGTAAAGTGGATAGGTATATGGACGGGAAGGGAATGGAGGGGTATGGTCTGAGTGCAGGTAGATGGGACTAGGCGAAAATAAATGGTCGGCACGGACTGGAAGGGCCGAGAAGGCCTGTTTCCGTGCTGTAATTGTTATATGGTTATATGGTTATGATTGAGGGCTAAAACATGGTTTGTAAACAGTGAATCCTTTGGCAATTCACAACTCGATGAGTGCAATCCCCTGGACTTGTAGGCATTGCACAAATGATTGTGTATTGGTAATGTTTTGTTACTCGGCAAAACAGTTACTTCAGTTTCTGTGAATAATTGAATTATTAAAGTGCAGAAGGAGGCCATTCAGTTGATCCCATCTATGATGACTCCCACTGGAGCAGCCTATTACTTACATTCCTCTGTTTTTCCCCGTTAGCTGTGCAAATTATTCTCTTCAACCCCTGAACCAACTTTCACTTGAAAGCTCCAATTGATTTGGCCTTCACTACACCTTCAAGCAATCAGTCCCAGATTATGGTCACCCCCTGCAGCGAGAAAAAAAAAAGCCCTTGCCTTCTCCTTATATCTTTTGCCCCAAATTGTAAACTGGATGATTGCAGCTTTAACAACACTCTTGAGTCTGACTCTGGGCACCGCAGCCCACTTGAAAGACATCCCATCCACATCCATTTACTCACTCTCCCAGCCACACACAAATGCAATTCTTTGTACAATCTACAAGATGCAAGGTAGTAACTCCAGGGTCCTTAGACAGCACTTTCCAAACCCACAAACTATACCAGCTAGAATGACAAGGGAACACCAAGGACTAGAAGGTGTCCTCCAAGTTACACACCATCCTGACGGAAATATATCGCCATTCCTATACGGTAGCTGGGTCAAAATCCTGGAACTCGCTCTACAACAGCACTGTCAGTGTACCTACACCCTGACGGCCGCAGTGGTTCAATAAGGCAGCTAACCCACCACCTTCATAAGGGCAGTTAGGGGAGGACATTTAAAGGTTGGCTCAGCCTGCAATTCAATTTTTGAAATACATTTTTCCAAAGTCCCCTGGCCAATTAACCATCTGCTAACTGGAACAATTTCCATCCATTTAGGATAACCTTCCATATCGGGTTCACAGGGAGCCTTCTTTGAACTGCTTCCAATTAAATAATATCTTGCCCTACATCGGGAGATCAAAATCTGCTTTCAGTTCACTAGATGTGGTCTCGTTGGAGGAAGTACAGTTGCATTCAGACTTCCCATCTGTTATAGACTAGCCCCTTCAATTGAGGAACAACATTCCATTAGCCTTTCCTATTTCCTGCTGCTTTTATGTGGCTTGCTCTATTTTTCCATGTACAAGATCAGCCTCCCCCTAAACCACTTCCCAATTCCTTTGTGCTGCAGTTTTTTTGCAGGCTTTTAAAATTAAATAACACTATTCTATTGTTCATTTTTCCAAAATTGATAATTTCACATTCTCCCACATTATACTCCACTCTTGACCAAAAAAGTACACAAAGTTCTAGAATAACTCAGCGGGTCAGGCAGCATCTCTGGAGAACAAGGTGATGTTTTGGGTCTGTAGTTATTTTAGTATATTTTAGAAATACAGCGTGGAAACAAGTGGTTCGGCCCACCGAGTTCACACCGGCCAGCGATCAACCCACACACTAACGCTATCCTGCACACTAGGGACAATTTTCAGAAGCCAATAAACCAACAAACCTGTACATCTTTGGAGTATGGAGGGAACCAGGACACAGTCAAAGGGAGAACATACAAACGCTGTACAGATAACATCCAGTCAGGATGGAACCCGGTCTCTGACGCTGTAAAGCAGCAGCTCTACCGCAGCACCATTGTGTCGTGAATCGGGAGCCTTCTTCAGGGAGCATTGTGGTGGAGGAGAGGAGGAAAGCCGGAAGAGAAGAGGGGCAAGAAACAGCCTCGCAAGTGATAGGTGGATACAAGTGAGGGGGGGTTTTCGATCGTTAGATCACTGGACAAAAGTCAGAGAAAAAAGACAAAAGGTGTGAGAATTGAATTGATGAGTTGTGAATTGTGAAGCAAGAGGATGAAATGTAGGTGGGAAGGAGAGGGGGAGGGAAGAAATAGGTGCATGTCCAGATGGGGAATGGAAAAGGAGATGGGGGGGGTATTAGTTAGTTACATAAAATTTGAGAATTCAATATTCATACCATTCGCCGAACATTTGCACTTGGTCCATAAGGTCTACTGGACCACCTGGTTGCTTTACCTCATTGATTGTATAGATTGTAGTCTTGTTTTAATGCAATTTGTTTGATACAAAGAATATATATCATACACCTGAATAGCTAAACTTAGCATGTTAGTCGTCCCCATTCTCCCCTCCTGCCAGTGGACTTTGGGCCTCTTTACAACAGTGGCAGCAAGATTCTTCATCTCACCTGTGAAGAGCTGTGTGCCTGCCCCTGAGATTACGAAGGATTAATAAGAGTTACTAATCAAACGGATCTGTGTAATTGCAATTAATCATAGAGCAAAAGGGTTTTCTACAATAAAGGGGAGAATGTCAGGTTGATGCAGCAATGAAATAAGCGACTGGGATAACTTAGAAAAGCAGCAATTAATGTATAATTTCATTGGCGAGTGAACAACCGTAGTTCGGGAATCAAATAACCATTGGACAGAGAGGATATTTAGGTGAGGAAATTGTCAACAAAGCAAGCTGCAAAATAACTATGAACAGGAAGATCAATAGGTGATGGAAAGGGGAATACCTTTGAAGTAAATAACTAAAAACTCTTTATACAAATAAACTGTTCTCTAAAGGATTCACTAAAAGATAAATCACAAAGTCTTCTCTGTGAAATGAACCTTTGAAGAAGGCAAACTGAGGTGTGTAAAGGATGATACATTCCAAGAGTAGCTGAGGAGCTTGAAAGATCGAGAAGGCTACTTTCTTTCACTGTACAAATTGATCACCTGCCCAGTAAATTATTTTCCATGCAATTCATCATCAAATGTGCTGTGCTTATTTGAAATGTGTCAGCAAAGACTTTGGAGGAAGATGATAAAAAGTTACTGTATCCTGAGGATCACTGGGGTCACAAGATAAAAGTAGGGTTGGAGTTGGTGTTTGGGAAAGTGGTTTGGAATAAAAGGAGGGAGAGAGAACATGATAAAGTGTGTGAGAAAGAACTGTAGATGCTTGTTTAAGTCGAAGATAGACAGAAAAATGCTGGTGTAACTCAGCGGGACAGGCAGCATCTCTGGAGAGAAGGAATGGGTGACGGGTGAATGTGCGATCTCTCTGTTCATAGTTATTTTAACCATATAACCATATAACAATTACAGCACGGAAACAGGCCTTCTCGGCCCTTCCAGTCCGTGCCGACCATTTATTTTCCTCTAGTCCCATCTACCTGCACTCAGACCATAACCCTCCATTCCCTTCCCGTCCATATACCTATCCACTTTACATTTAAATGGTAAAATCGATCCTGCCTCCACTACTTCTGCAGGAAGATCATTCCACACAGCCACCACTCTCTGAGTAAAGAAGTTCCCCCTCATGTTACCCCAAAACTTCTGTCCCTTAAAGGGCCTGTCCCACCAGCATGCAACTCTATGCGATGAACACGATCAAACCGGCAGCGGGGGCCGCGCGGAGGTCGGGTGATCCCCTGTACAGGGCCGTTCCCACCAGCATGCGCCTGCATGCGGCAAGCGCAACTAAACCGGCAGCAGGGGCCGCGCGGAGGTTGGGTGAGTGGCGCAACGAGGCGCAAAGCGAGGCGAACTTGAAGCAAGTCCAAGGTAAGTTCGCCAGGACTTAGAGGGGCACACAGAGAGGGGCACCGAGGCACACACACATACAGGGCCACGGAGTACACACATAGAGGGTCACGGAGGCACTTACAAATAGGTTCACGGAGGCACGATGTCCGGGCGGTGTGTAAATGTCGAGGTGACAGCGAGCCGACAAACCGTTGCCGCGCGGGATTTTTGGACATAGTCGGTTCTTCGGAGCCCCGCGCGGTGTCGGGACGAACTCCGCACAATTCCATGGGACCGGCCCCGCGACGCCGGACGGCTCAAGCGACCACGTTAGGTCGCGCTAATCGGATAGAGTTGCATGCTGGTGGGACAGGCCCTTAATTCTCATGTCATGCCCTCTTGTGTGAATCTTTCCTACCCTCAATGGGAAAAGCTTATCCACGTCAAATCTGTCTATCCCTTTCATAATTTTAAAGACCTCAATCAAGTCCCCCCTTAACCTTCTGCGCTCCAAAGAATAAAGACCTAACTTGTTCAACCTTTCTCTGTAACTTAGTTGCTGGAACCCAGGCAACATTCTAGTAAATCTCCTCTGTACTCTCTCTAGCTTGTTTTGTTGAGACCCTTCTTCAGACTGATGATAAAATGTGTCAGGTCACCTTCCCTGGTTTGTTAGGCTCCACAGTCAGGGTTGCAAAAGATACCAAAATCTATTTTTCCCCTCTATGCAGCTATAGATGATTAAAGGGCCTGTCCCGCTTGCATGCGTTTGGCGTGACCAAAGGGAGGCGGAGTTCATGCGAAATTCGCGCTAAGCATGAGCTAAGTACGTACTAAGTACGCGCTAAGTTCGCGCGTGACATAATTTGCGTCATACTTACCAATCAGCTGGGCAGGAGGCGGGGCCGACTGAATTTGGGTGTCGCATGGCGTTGGGCGGTGACGTCATCACGCAATGCCACGCCGGGCGGTGATGTCATCGCGCAATGCCATGCGCTAGGTACACGCCGTCAAGACGCTGCGTACGCCGTCAAGATGCTGCGTATGTTCACAATGCGCCTGTGGGCCGACAGGCCGTTGGCGCGCAAAGATTTCGGACACTGTCAGTTTTTCGGAGCCCCGCGCGATGTCGGGACCAGCCCCGCACAACTCCGCGCTTCTAAGTGGGACCGGCCCCGCACGGCTATACAGTGGTCATACGCCTCAAGCGACCACGTCTGGTTGCGCCAAACGCATGCAAGTGGGACAGGCCCTTAACTCTGGGGAAAACAATCTGGAAATTAAGATTACAAACAAATATTCAGATAATTCTCTGAACAGGTTTAGGTTCCACAAATTGGCCCAATTCCCAATCTGAAAGCAATGCACATCAAAGTGTAGGCAAATAATGTCATTTAGCATCTAAAGAAAACATTATTTACAGCCACATTTAGGCTTGTGCAACCACCTCAATGCAATGTGACACAATATCCCAAATCATGGAACTCTGTACTAACCAGCTCCAATGGAACATCTTTACTCAAATGACAGCTGTGGCTCACCACCATTTTATTTTAATTATATTATTTATATTATTTATACATAAAGAGGTTTCAGTTAATTCAAAGGTATGCCTCTTTCCAAGACCGACTAATGATCGAATGCAAGAAGAAAATCTCCTTAATTGTTTATGAATTATGAGTTACCTGAACTATGCTTCAAATGTAACTTTCATTCTCCTCATCACACCATTCATGTCTTATCCTTTCAGCTTCCTGGAAGTTTAGATCTATGATTCACTCTATAGATCTCTCTGTCCTCTCCCCCTACTTCATGTGAGATCCACATTGCAACATTGCAACGCACTCAATGTGGCCTCATTTGGATTGCTATTGGGTGATTTTCAGTTTTAAGGTGTCCTGTATTGAATTCACAATACAAATGCAAATATGTTGTGAATCTGATATTCTGAACTTTATTAACATTGGTCAAGATACAAAATGGTAGCTCAGAATGTAAATAAATAACAAGTGTTATCAATTTAATGTCAGCACTGGTATGTCACAGGAAATCCAGTTTCATTGAAAATACAGGCCAAACAGATTCTTGGAAGTAAATGTAAAATGGCTGCGATTGTGTAGGCAGAGATGATGTTAATAATTCAGAAGCAATCTTACAAAACGATTGCTCACTTACATTGCCTTACCTTAGGAGCTGAAAATGTAAAGCTCTGGTAAGTTCATATTTGTTTCCTAGGGACAATGAACAATGCTGACATTCTCATCTTTGCCTTCCAAAGTCATAGCGTCTTCTGATGCTAAATTCTTACCTTTCGTGTAACCATAAATAATGTTACTGACACTCTAAACTTCATATTAACCCAATCTTTCCAACACTGCAATAGAAATGGAAAAAAAGTGCATCTGTGTTGATGAAAATAAAATGGAGCAAGGAAAAGAAAACAGCAAGCTATATCTCTGAACTCTGCGGGGCACATGGGCACATTAATATGTAACATATTTCCGTCAGGATTTATGCAGCAAACTAAAAAAAAAACAGCATGGAGATATGTATTGCACTTCAGGAAATGGTGCCAGAACACAAGGCACCTTACTGAAATTTTAAGATGAAGCAGATTGACTGTCGAGCTATATTCACTACTGTGATACACTAAATACACAAAAGAAAGTTAACAAGGTATGCATTGTTTGATTTGTTGCTCTGAGAAAGCATCACTGTGATAGCTCACCTTGCGCACAATCACAAGAGTACTCGCCAATCATATCGACGCAAGTTGCTCCATTTTTGCAGGGATCAGAAGCACATTCATCAATGTCTGTTGAGCAGTTCTTGTCTGGCAGGAAAGAAAATGAAACATTGGAACTATAAATCATGTTGAACTTGAACAGGCAGCTAATGCTGCTTCGTGGCTCGAGTGGCATTGCTGTAATCTGGCTTTACAAGTCCATAAAATGTCCGTCCACTGAGTGAAGTACATGGCAAGTCAACTCACTCGCTCGCAGTTATGTCTGTCCCTTCATATGTACGGGAAATCTCTTAAGGCTATTAAACTTGTTAGATACCTTTTACTGACAGGTAAGGGAGAACACTAGAATCACCTGGAAATAAACTTAAAAATGGATGGTAAAATCTTCTGTAGACATAGAGAAATGAAAAGACAAGTGAGGACTAATGTGGGTCCCTTTGAGATAAATGGGAAAATTCGTAATGGGCATAAATAGAAATTGAATAAACACTTTGTGCTAGAATGGAAGAAAACACAAAAAACTAGGGCAACGTTTCCTTGGAAAGAGCAAGGAAAAGATTTACGAGGATGTTGCCAGGACACAAAGCTTTCAGTTATGGGGAGAGAAGAGGCAGGCTGCAACTTTATTCCTGGCATAGTAAGTGACTGCAGAGGTGTATAAAGTCACGAAGGGCATAGTTAGAATGAATGCATGGATTATTTTTCCCCAGGGTAGGAGAATAAAGAATAAGAGGGCATAGGTTTAAGGTGAGAGTGGAAAGATTTAACAGGAAACTGAGGAGTAACTTTTTCCAAACAAAGGGTGGTACTTGGGCAGCAGCTATTTACAATCAACATGAACAATTTGGCTGACGGAACAACATGGTATGTTTCCAAACAATGGAACAAAATATATGGAAAGAGTTGCCAGATGACGTGGTTAAGACAGATACAATAGTAACATTTAAAATACATTTTGACAGATACATTCGATAAGAAAGATTCAGAGGGATATGGGTCAAATATTGGAAAATCAAAATATTCTACACTGTATAACTTTATATAGTAATAATTTCCTTGTTGTCATTGTATCATGACTCTATAACTGTCAGAAATACCAGACAAACAAAGGAACTGAGGAAATTATTATTATTTAATAGTATTGGAAAAAAATGGACATTACTGAAAGCTGATGAATCTCAAGGAACCAATAATCTGCTGTCCAGTTTTTTTGAATGAAGTGGCTATAAGGACAGTGGATGGATGGCTTTCATCTTCCAAAATTATACTGAATCTAGAAGGGTTCCTTCAGACAAAAGGATGGCAAATATGACCCCACTATTTAAAAACAGAGGAAGAAAGAAAAGACGGAACGGCAGATCGAATATTACTAGGAGGGAAAATTATGTAATTTCTAACAAAGGATGTAATAACAGAAGGCTTAAAGGAAGAATTTTAGGATTATCTAGAGTCAGTGCAGATTTACAAAAATGAATCAATGCTTAACTAATGTTGTGGAGGATTCTATTTTAGGATGTGGATCTGATATGTTCCGATTTTGTAAGACCTTTGATGAGATTGATCAATTAAAATGTGGACAGTGGAAATGTTGGAGACATTACAATTGGAGAGAATTAGATTTATCCTAATGGAGAAACCTGAGATTTTTGAACAAATATGGTCTCCATTCACTGATTATATGAAGGGGTAGCAGGGCTCAGCATCGAAACTCAATGAGTACCCGGTGGAAAGATCAAACAAAAATGTTTAAGATCAGATTTATGTACTTGTCTCTATATATTATAATTAGAAATTGTTCCACATTGATAAGTTGTATACCGTTTTCTTTTCCACAAGTATTTTTTTTTTTTTTGTTTTGTTTTTTGTTTTTGTTTATTTTATTTTATTTTTTTTCACTTCTCTCTCTTCTTTATATTAATCAACTATTATCATACTCTTATAATTATTCACTATTCTTTCTTTATACTTTTTTCACTCTATAAAAAAAAGGGAGGCCAATATATATATTTTGTTAACATTTATATAATTTTGGAAAGATGTATCAACTATATTTGGAAAAAAATGCTATATTATTTGTTATATGTATGGCCTCTAATAAAAATATATTCAAAAAAAAAAAGAGATTGATCAATGAGGCTGGAGCACATGGATTTGGAGGTAATGTATCATCAGGAATTGAAAAATGGTTAACGGATGGAGAAAAAAAGTGGGAATAAAGGGGTCTGTTGCTAGTTGACCATGGGGATTGGTACTTGGGCAGCAGCTATTTACAATCAACATGAACAATTTGGCTGACGGAACAACATGGTATGTTTCCAAACAATGGAACAAACTACATGGGTTTGACAGGTGGAAGGGGGTGAAAAGAGACTTTGAGAGGATATGCATAAGTTGAGTATGTACATAAGAACAAGGCAGATGCAACATAACGTGGAGGAATGAGAGGTCAGTCACATTGGTGCACACAACAGAAAAGCAGAGCCGTTTTAAATTGGTCACATATTGGGAAAGATCAGTGTTCAGAAGAACCTGGTTGCTCCTGAACACGACAGTGAAAATTAACATGCAGGTGCAGAAAGAAATTAAGAGGCCAAATAGTATGTTGACACTTATTAAAAGAGAATATTAGTACAAGAGGAAAGGTGACTTCCTGTAAATATATCAGGCCTTGGCAAGACTGTACCTGGAGCATTGAGTACAGATTTGATCACCTTGCCTGAGAATGGATGTGCCAGCCTTTGAGAGTGCGCGACAAAGATTCTGGAATAAGGGACAGACCATTTAGGACTGAGATGAGGAGAAATTATGTCAGAAAGAGTGCAATAAATCTTTGGGATTCTCTACCCTTGTGGAGGCGCAGTCAACGACGTCATTCACTTAAAAGACACCTGGACAGGTACAAGGATAGGAAATATTTAGAGCAATATGGGCCACATGCAGGCAGGCACAACTAGTGTAGATGGAGCACCTTGGTCGGCATGGGCAGGTTGGACTGAAGGACCTATTTCCGTGCTGTATGACTATGACTAAAACTAAGGTCAATAGATTCTGGGATTTTTGGGATAAAAGGATGGTGAATAAAAAGCTGTACTGAGGTAAAAGATTTTGGTGATTACTGAGTATGTGTGAAGGTTCAGATCTGCTCTTCCTGAAGTTAACTGAAATAGTTATGCCACTATGAATTCAAAGGAAGATCTTAGTTTCTCAGTTCCAATGTATATTTGAAAATGTAATAACTTAAGCAACATGGAGTCCAGAGGTGTGGTATGACCAGGGGCCGGACCTCCAACAGTGGACTGAGAAGGTCCCGTTTGCAAAATTCCCTCCAAAAGCTTTTGACAGCCACCTCAGTCAGAGCCCTACCTTTATCTGTTACGTAGGCAACTTAGTAATTTTGAAATGCTTCTTATATTCAGGTACATTTAAGGTCCTTTAAATTAGAAACAAATAATTAAAAACAAACAAATCACGTTACACAAAAATATGATGAAAAATTAAAATACTATGATTATCCAAATGAAAAACAAACAGACCTCCCTTTCCCTTGCGATCTGCAGTCTCACAATTACTATGTACTCTCTGGAGACTTGTATCCTGTGGCTGGTCTATTCTGGTGCAGGATCTAGAGGCCATCAGTGTAAATAATGGGGAAACTGAGTAAGACTGGGCTCTGATGGGAGTTGTATGATCGACAGCAGATGCACAAAATTGCTGAACTTAATGAGGTTAAGCCACCTTAGTGCTGGAGCTTCAAGCTTGAAACTTCCAGCTATCGGTGAAAAGAAGCATTTCCAACAGGCTTCCATGAATTGCTATAACTTGAATTCAATTTTCATTGCATCTCAGTCCCGCTAGGTGCAATTTTTTTTTTTAAAGTACTAGCTTGTTTAATTTAATATTCCCCACAACCCAAAGGCTAGTGGTTGCTATGGACCTGAAGTTGGAATGTTTTTAACCAAGTGGCCAATTATCACACCACGATCTTCTGCATGAATAGTTGACAACTGAGCTAGCCACGGTTAGTTCTATTGACTTTGGTTGTAGATACATTGATATTTTACATTAAAAACAGTACACTGAGGTGAGTGCATGATAAGTCAAGCCTCTGACCAGCCACAGTGCATGTTTTTCAAGATTAATGCATCCAGGTGCACCAATTGGCCACTAAACTCAGGAAAATAATGAAATTAATCCCCAAAATTGCTGCTGCTCTTCCTCTTACCAGAAAACTACAAATGTTGGCTCTTTATTGACAACACATTCAAGCTCACTGTACTCTTCCATTTCTGCTTTCTGGTGCGCTCCCAATTTTCACTGCTTCACTTGTGCCTTTAGCTGGTATGGTGCCAGTTTCTGGAATTCATCTCTCAACTACGAGTGAGGATGCAAAAATGCTTGAAAGCAACTTATGTGAATCAAACGGGCCAATGGAGTATAATGTTGGTTAATGTTAAATTATCCACTTCAGAAGGTAATGCAGAAATGTAATGTATCATTTAAATGGTTGGCCTGGGAAATGTTGATGTAAATGGGACCGGGAAGTTTCAGTACAAGAGACACTGAAAGCAAACCCACAAGTGCAGAAAGCTGTTACGGTGGCAAATGATATGCAGGTCTTTATAACAAGTGGATTTGAGTTTAGAGGCAAGGATGAGTTGCCACAATTGTGCATGGCATTGGTAAGTCCACTCCAGGGACTGTTCAACTTTAACAAAGAAAGGATATATTTGTCACAGAAGGAATGCAATAAAGGTTCACCAGAATGGTTTGCAGAATGTGGGTTCTCTGGATTGAGAGAGATTTATTTAGTTTAGTTTAGTTTAGTTTAGAGATACACCTTGAAAACACCGAGTCCATTGTGCCAATAAGGTCAGATTGTGATCAAATTGGCAGGTTAGGATTGTAATTGCTGGAGTTTAGACAATGAAAGAGGATTTAATTGAAATTTACAAAAACCTGAAAGGGCTTGAGATATTGGTGACAGTGAGGGATGTTGGGAAGGCGGTGCTGTCCAGAATCTCTATTGACAAATATAAATATTGGAGATGACATCGCTCTTCTTCAAGGCATGTCCAAGTATCTCATCTGTTGCCAAGCAACCCATTTCATCCACTCATGCAAAATGAAATCTCACCTCCAGCAGCCGGGTGCACCAAAGAAAAGTATTGAAGCCTGTGGTCAGACGGTTTTGTATTGGGATTGGGTCTGAACCTCTCCCTCTCCCACCAGTAACCAGGAGGCAGGTGAAGGACCTGGGCATTAGTGTACATCATTACCCTGCTTAGCACGCCTTTGCAAAAGCAGCTATATGTAACCTTGTGTGCTCAAGTCTCTTGAGTGGAACTTGAACCTGAGCTAACTGATTCAGAAGTGAGAGTACAATCTACTCAGTCAGAGAAGTACAGATAAACATTAGTCCAGAATTTTAAAATGAACTAGACTAAGTGGGACCTATTGGGTCCCATTTTCACATGGGAGGGCTAGTCACCCGACGCAATATTTCATCTCTCCACCAATTCCAAAATTGGTGACCAGTGGGGGAGGGAGGAGGGGTTTCTGGAGAGCTAGTATGGGTGTTGTGGGCTGAAAGGACTGGTTTCCAGAGGGCTAGTATGGACATTGTGGACTGAATGGATTCTTGGACTCACAGTCAAGTCATTCATGGCTGGTGGAGTAACAGTTCAGTCACTCATGGCTGGTGGACTCACAGTTCAGTCACTCACGGATGGTGGACTCACAGTTCAATCACTCACGGATGGTGGACTCACAGTTCAGTCACTCACGGCTGGATGACTCACAGTTCAGTCACTCACAATTGGTGGACTCACAGTTCAGTCACTCACGGAGGGTGGACTCACAGTTCAGTCCCTCATGGCTGGTGGACTCACAGTTCACTCACTCACGGCTGGTGGATTCACAGTTCATTCACTCACGGCTGGTGGATTCATAGTTTACTGACTCACGGCAGGTGGACACAGTTTAGTCACTCATGGCTGGTGGACTCACAGTTCACTCACGGCTGATGGACACACAGTTCAGTTACTCACGGCTGGTGGACTCACAGTTCAGTCACTTATGGCTGGTGGACTCACAGTTCACTCACTCACGACTGGTGGACTCTCAGTTCACTCACTCACGGCTGGTAGACTCACAGTTCATTCACTCACGGCTGGTGGACTTACATACAGTTCAGTCACTCATGGCTGATGGACTCACAGTTCACTCACTCATGGTGGTGGACTCACAGTTCAGTCACTCATGGCTGGTTGACTCACAGTTCAGTCACTCACGGCTGGTGGACTCACAGTTCACTCGCTCATGTCTGGTGGACTCACAGTTCAGTCGCTCAGGCTGGTGGACCTCAAGCCAAAGCGCCCAAGCCGCCATTTGCAGTAGTGCCCTTTAACCTCAAGCCAAAGCGCCCAAGCCGCCATTTGCAGTAGTGCCTTTTAACTTCAAGCCAAAGCGCCCAAGCCGCCATTTGCAGTAGTGCAATTGCAAGTAGTGTGAATGACTCACAGTTCATTCACTCACAGTTCATTCACTCACACTCATCCATCACACACACACACACATGCTCGATCACACACACACACACACCCTCCATCACCCTCCATCACACACACACACACACCCTCCATCACACACACACACACCCTCCATCACAGGCACACACATTCTCCATCAAACACACACGCATCCTCCATCACACACACACACTCACACCCTCCATCTCACTCACACACACTCTCCATCTCACACACACACACCCTCCATCACTCTCTCTCACACACACACTCCATCTCACGGACACACACTCATACTCTCCATCTCACATGCGCACACATACGCCGCTTGGAGCAGATGAGAACAATGAGTACAGTGGCAACAAAATTCTAGCGATATTGGGTAGCCTTTTTGCAGAAATTTAATTACAATGCAGACTGGAAGTGGTCAAGATGAGAGTTTTAGTAATAGTACTAGACTAAGTGGGACCCTTTGGGACCCATGTTCGCATGGGTGGGCTGGTCCCCCGACGCACTATTCTACATCTCCACCAATTCCAATATTGGTGGCCAATGGGGGGGAGGGGGTGGGGGGGCTTTCTGGAGTGCTGGAAGTGGTTCTTGGGGTGGCAGCTCAAGCCTGATGTGCTGGCAGCTCACTCACGGCTGGTGGGCTGGCAGTTGATTCATGGCTATTCCTTGAAATTCTAATTCAAGCATGGTGCAAGGCCACCAAATTCAAATCCATTTTCCTACCACTTCGAGCAGGGTGCAAGGCCACCAAATTCAAGTGCAGTTTCATACCACTTCAAGCAGGGTGCAACGCCACCAAATTCAAGTGCAGATTCCTAGCAAGCAGGGTGCAAGGCCACCGAATTCAAGTGCAGTTTCCAACCACTTCAACCAGGGTGCAAGGCCACCGAATTCAAGTGCAGTTTCATACTATTGCAAGCAGGGTGCAAGGCAACCGAATTCAAGTGCGGTTTCATACCACGTTCAGCAGGGTGCAAGGCCACCAAATTCAAGTGCAGTTTCTTACCACTTCAAGCAGGGTGCAAGGCCGCCAAATTCAAGTGCAGTTTCATTCCACTTCAATCAGGGTGCAACGCCACCACATTCCAATGCAGTTTCATACCATTTCATGCAGGGTGCAAGGCCACCACATTCAAATACAGTTTCATACCATTTCAAGCAGGGTGAAACCACCATAAAACTACACAAAAAACCAAACTCAATTCAGTAGACATTGAGTGTGTTCAGTTGATTCACAGCTCAGACAGAGTCATAAACTCTCCCTCCCCCATCTTGCAGAGACTGAGCCACACCCACACTTTTGGGTTTTAATAACCCCTCCCCCTCCCACCGGAAAGGTGTGGCGTTCATGGCATGATTGACAGGAGAGAGATTCATAACATTTTTAAAACACTAATAACACTTTTATTTTTCATTGATGGGAAGAATCCTCTGCACCTGCTGAGCGGAGGGGGACTGAGTAAGATAGCCAAATATCACAGCCGTAAGTGATAGCGTTTTATCTAAAATCAATATATAGTGCAAACAGGAAGTTACCCAAAGCAACCAAGCCGCCATTTGCAGTAGTGCCTTTCAACTTCAAGCCAAAGCACCCAAGCCGCCATTTGCAGTAGTGCACTTTAACTTCAAGCCAAAGCACCCAAGCCGCCATTTGCAGTAGTGCCCATTAACTTCAAACCAAAGCACCCAAGCCGCCATTTGCAGTAGTGCCCTTTAACCTCAAGCCAAAGCACCCATGCCGCCATTTGCAGTAGTGCCCATTAACTTCAAGCCAAAGCACCCAAGCTGCCATTCGCAGTAGTGCGCTTTAACTTCAAAACAAAGCACCCAAGCTGCCATTTGCAGTAGTGCCCTTTAACTTCAAGCCAAAGCACCCAAGTCACCATTTGCAGTAGTACCCATTAACATCAAGCCAAAGCGCCCAAGCCATCATTTGCAGTAGAGCCCTTTAACTTTAAGCCAAAGCGCCCAAGCCGCTATTTGCAGTAGTGCCCTTAAACTTCAAGCCAAAGCGCCCAAGCCGCTATTTGCAGTAGTGCCTTTTAACTTCAAGCCAAAGCGCCCAAGCCATCATTTGCAGTAGTGTCTTTTAACTTCAAGCCAGAGCACCCAAGCCACCATTTGCAGTAGTGCCTTTAAATTTCAAGCCAAAGCACCCAAGCCTCCATTTGCAGTAGTGCCCTTTAACTTCAATGCAAAGCACCCAAACAAACATTTGCAGGCAGTGCCTTTTTACTTTAAATTAACCATATTTTCATTTTGAAATTACATTAAGGGCACTCACAGGTGAGTAGACATGTATTCACTGCTAATCAGAGCTCAGAGAGACTCCCTCTGGCTTCCTCCATCTTGCAGAGACTGAGTGAGGCACACCACTTCCTGGGTTTATAGTCCCTCTCCCCTCCCTCCAGCAGAGGCAGCAGAGAGAATGGCAAATTTTTTTAAAACATTAATATTTCTCTGATTTTTCATGGATGGGAAACATCCTCTGGTCCAGGAAGGCCGAGGGAGGCTCTGAGCGAGGTGGCAAAAAATGACGGCCATAGGTTGCGGCATTCTCTCGGAAATCGCAGCACAGTGAGCCAAAAGCAGTCAAGATCAGACTTTTAGTAATCCAGATAGATAATTAATTTAAAGCCCGACCCCCTTCAAAAAACGATTTCCTGACACACTCTCTACAGCTGTAATTATATTCAAGTATCTAAAAGGCATGAACCAGATTCTGAATGGGGTTACTCAGGCTGGGATGTTTTTTCCTGTAGAGCACTGATTTTGCAAGTATTAGACTGAGGGCAGACACGGTGGCACAGCGGTAGAGTTGCTGCCTTACAGCGCTTGCAATGCCGGAGACCCGGGTTCGATTCCGACTATGGGTGCTGTCTGTACAGAGTTTGTTCGTTCTCCCCGTGACTGCGTAGGTTTTCTCTGAAATCTTCGGTTTTCTCCCACACTCCAAAGATGTACAGGTATGTAGGTTAATTGGTATAAGTGTAAATTGTCCCCAGTGTGTAGGATAATGTTAATGAGCGGGGATCGTTAGTCGGTGCGGACTCGGTGGGCCGAAGGGCCTGTTTAAGGCGCTGGATCTCCAAATTAAACTAAACATTGCAGTACTGTGTGTTTGTACTGTTGACAGATTCGGGTGGATATGGGTTTACAGCAGGTGACAGAAAGGTTGACTAGCCCGCGATTCTGTGAATACGCCATAATTTCATGAAATAGTGTTATCTATTTCTAAAGCCTTTTGCGACTGCTCAAATGCTGCACCATGAACACAGGAAGAGAGAAAAATGAGCCAAAATGCAAAGGTGCTATATTAACCTGTGTGATCTGGGGAGGGTCCAACATAAATGACATGAAGAAGCCAGCGATGAAAACCTGGAAATACGATCAAAATAGCCGAGAGACAGAGGGAGAAAGAGTTTGATCTGAGAGAGAATCACCAACAGCAAGAACAGAAAACCCTGCCGATAAATGCAGCAAAAAGGGAGAAGAACACCACAGAGTGAAATAGTCAATATAGTTAAGAAAGTGACAAGAGAGAGAGAGAGGTGAAAATAAAATAAAATCATATTATGTGAAGGTGATACATGGTTAGAGTGTTATTGATGGAACCAGTGATTGTCTCAAAAAAAGGCAAATACACTGACATATCCACCTGACAGAAGATTTGCCGAATCTTTGCGCTTCTAGGCATCGATAAGCTTCTAAGAAATGTTGTGAAATGGTCTCTTGCATGAAAGACGCTGGAGAAATACAAGCTGTTGTTCAAAACATTGGGTAGAATTAACCCAGAGCAATTATGCAAAATGAGTAATAGTGAATTGGACGCTGTTTTACAATCAACAGAAGGAAACCCAGCAAGGTGTAAAATAGACTAACCATTCCATCACCCTAGTCTAATTTTACCCCCATTATATGCAAGATTAAAGCCACTGGAGAGAAATATTTTATGAATAATTTGTCTGGTGGGTTTGTGTTACAGTAAATCATATTTTCCAACTGTCATTGAACAGTGCGGTTAAATTACACCCCTGAAATAATTCCACCAGACTGTGGACATCTATCACCTTTAATCAAGTATTTGATTCATTTCTTTGTTAGAGGAAATACACCATGTCATTCAGACACAGTGACATTTTCCCATTATGATTAATGATCATCATGTAATCACTGACAATTTGTACCTTAACATTTTATGGCTTGAATTTATTATTTTAGAACCCTAGGTCTAAATGTCTTAACCATTTCATTATAAACACAGAATTCTTTGACTACTGTGACAACGCCTCCTCCGTAAATGCAGCTCTGCTCCCTGTTAATGGCAGGCAGGTCTGGAGGAGCTGAAAACCAGGACCATGGACAGCACCGGCCTGTTGGAAAACATCCAGCACCCTGGTCAGCACTCTGGACTGAGCTGAGGCCACGGCCACAGTAGCAAAGGCTGCTTCCAATTATTTGGGGTCAGATTAACTCACCTGCATCGCAGCAACTCCTCAACACCAAGGCAGTTTTAGCCAGCTGGTTCACCACAAGCTCTCGTTCCCTTTTGCTATCTCACAGTAAGACTGAGCCACTGGGACAAGCCAGCAAATGCCAGACCCCCCTCTTTGAGGCCAAGACTGAACTGCCAGGCCAAGCTAAGACTCCTTGCCTGTGGTTTGAGAGGATACAAAGATCTTCAAAACTCCAGTAATATCCTCTCCTGCCTCTCTCAATAACCTGAGATAGGGCTCAACAGACCTTTTGGGGCTTATCCACCTTATTGCTCTTCAAGAGACCAACACCATTTCCTTCTTGATCTCAAAATGCCCTCTTATATGTACACCCAACACTGATCACACTATCCTCCATGTCCTTCTCTTTGGTAAATACAGTATCAGTGCAAAGTACTTGTTCAGCACATCAACCCCAACCTCTGATTCACAGCATAAATTCCCTCCTTTCTTCTTGAATAGTCCTAACCTCCCATAGTTATCTTCTTGATTTTAATGCAAGTATAAAATACCTTGGGATTTTCTTTAATCTAACTTGTGAATTATATATCAGGGCTTATTCTGGCCCTCCTAATTCCTTGCATGTATTCTTGCCTAGTTTCTTTATGTTCCTCAAAAGAATGTCTGATTTCATCTTCCTAATACTGTACAGTTTAATGATAGGGATAAAGATCTTAAAGGATATGAGGAAGAACATTTTCACCTCAAAGATAGTTGGCATCTGGAACACACTGCCTGCGAGGACAGTGGAGGCTGGTACTCCTGCAACATTTTTATTTGAATGAGCACTTAAATTGTCAAGGCGTGGAAGGACACAAATCCATGTCCTAAATGGGATTAGCAAAGATAGGAATTTAATGATGAGTGAGAATATGATGGGCAGAAGTTTCTTTCAGTGCTGATTGACTGTGGGGTAGGAATGTTTACATGTAATTCAACCACAATTGTGGGGCAAGGGGAAATATACATGCCTATACTTGTCCACACGATACTTAAGGGTTGGACCAGGTCAGTTACTTCCATTGAACAACCAAGCTTGATATCTCTGGCAACAGCGACTTGTATGGAATTGTACTTACAATAGATGTTTGCTGCCTCCTTGAAATATTTCAGTAACCAGCCCACCTTCTGTAAACAAGTTTGCCAACTGCCCTATATCCAGCAACTGTTACAACCTTCAGTAGGCAATGGTGTGATTTTGCTTTTTAGTATTAACTCCCCATCCAACAAGTCAAGCTGTAACAGTCTTTCTCTGAGGACTAACATGTTCAAAGAGTCTCACCTGTGAAGCCTGAAGGACAAACACAAATATAGTCTGCCACCAAGTCCAGGCAGGTCAACTGGTTCTCACAGAATCCACTGCTGCAATCATCAATGTTCCTCTCACAGTGTAGACCCTCGAACCCTGGGTAAGAGAAGATATTTAATTAACAATGGAAAGGACATATGCCTACTGTTTGCTAATATGGCTTAAAACAAATTAGAATGAGGGGACACAAGTAAATTATACTCATCAAAAGAGTTTATGAAAATAATTTTCCTTGGTCACTGCAAGAGATACCATAAAGTGGTCCAATAGCCTTACACTGACATTTGAAGTAATGTACAATTTTTTAAAAAGTGATAAGGTTAAGCTATCAGTAAATTATTTGAAATGTTTTTTTTTTCCTCTGTAATTGTAATTTCTTTGTAGCGTTATGTCACTAGGGTTAAAATCGCTCATCGGCCTTGAGCAACAATTCAGACTGACACTACTGTGGTGTATTGAAAGAGTCTCATTCAGTGGAAAGAACATAAGAATGAGAAAGAGATTCATGCAACTACCTTGAGTATGGACTTTCATCCCATTCCTTGTGCAAGTACTTTCCCAATCCTCACAGCCCTCGGTGACCAAAAATCAATCAAACTCATTCTTGAAAACATTCCACCGCTGAACATCCATATCTCTTGTGGATACAAAACTACAAAGTGTTTACTGTCTACTTTCTCCTCATCTCTGACTTTAATGGCCAACCTCTTATTCTAAGTATTATGTCATAGTATTTAAAAATTCCCAACCAAAGTAATAATGTTAGTTGACATCTACCCAGTCAATCCCTCTCAGCATTTAAAATATTATAACAAGCTCATTTCCCATTTCTGTCAATGACTGTCAGTATTGACTTTTTCCAATTTTTTGACCAATCTCCTATCCATAATGTTATTACCAAAAACATCTTGTTGTAATCACAATTTTGTGTGGTACCTTTTCATGCGCTTTTTGAAAATTCAGGTTTACTGTTATGCAATGATTCATCATTATCTGTACTGCTAAATAGATTCTCCAAAAACTCTATTAAATATCTCAGATACTATTTCCATTCTAATGAGTTGCTGGTGTGATGTTAAATCATGGCCTGGCTTCCCTCTGGGGGGGATTGAAACAATTCCTGCTCATTATTTTGAAGAGCAGAGGAATGGTGCAAGGTACTATTAAGTTATCCATCAACTAAAGACCCTGTCCGACTATACCAGTTTACCCAAGAGCTCTCCTGCGTTTTAAACAAAATCAAACTCGTGGTAAGTATGTAGAATGTACGTAGCGGGTGCGTCGGAGCTCGGGACGTCTCTTAGCGCCTCGTAAATGTTAATGGCAGCTACTCGGGAAATGTGGTAAGCTCGTGAAGTTTTTTCAACATGTTGAAAAATGTCCACGAGAGCCCCGAGTACCTACGTGCAGCTATTTCCATAATTCTCTGAGTTCGAATCAGGGGAAACTCGGGAGAACTCTTGAATTACCTCACACAGTGGGACAGGCCCTTAACAATATTCAAGTCTGAAGAGTTTGTGAAGCCTTGCTGAATGTAACTTGGCTGCCCCATCTCCCACAGAACAATAGTGCTACATTACTTGACAAGCTGAGAGAAATAGGGTGGCACAGTGGTGCAGTGAGGGCAGCACATTGGCACAGTGGTAGAGATGCTGCCTTACAGCACCAGAGTCTCAAAGTTCAAAGTTCAAAGTAAATGTTATTGTCAATTCAAATAATGCAACAAGTAATTACACAGAGGATTGAAATTGCGTTTCCCCATACTCCAAATGTGCAAGTAATATTTATTTATAACACAGACAGACAATATACCATTAAAAATACCATTAAAAAATATACAATTAAAATAGACATTATATAAAAAAAATTCAGTGCCAGAGTCTAGTAACCTTTTTGAGGTATGTTATTAAAGTGCAATAATAAAAGGTATAATATAGAAAAGTGCAAATAGCATACTGCAGACATTGAGTTAAAGTTATTTGACAGTCAGTTGATCTTTGTTTGTGTAATGTTCATGGAATTTTCTTGAGTGAGTTGAGTAGTCTGATGGCCTGAGGGACAAAGCTGTTTTTGAATCTGGTGGTTTTGCTCCGCATGCTGCGGTAGCGCTTGCCGGATGGAAGGAGGGTGAACAGTTTGTGTGCTGGATGGGTGGTGTCTTTGATGATATTGGTTGCCCTCTTGCGACAGCGAGATGGGTATAAGTCCTGGATTGCTGGTTGGGGTGATCTGGTGATCTTCTCCGCTGTCCTCACCACTCTCTGTAGGGCCTTCTGGTCAGCAGCAGAGCAACTGCCATACCAGACTGAGAGACTGCTGGTAAGAATGCTCTCAACGGCACCCCTGTAAAAGGTGGTGAGGGTAGAAGGGGGGAGGTCGGCTCTCCTCAACCGTCGAAGGAAGTGGAGGCGTTGCTAAATGGAGGTTCAATCCCAACTACGAATGCTGTCAGTAAGAAGTTTGTACATTCTCCTTGCGACCGTATGTTCTCCCTGTGACTCTGTCACAAACCATGGTTCTGGTTCAGTGATGCCTTCACTAGAGCAAACTGCTTCATTTTCCACATCAATGGGCCCACTTGTGGCTAAGCCATCAACTATCATTTTGTTGGAAATCTGTATTTTCCGTTAACTGATTAATAGTCTACAATTCCCGCTTTCTTGCAATTGAACATTCCATTCTAATTCCTGACATTTCATGCTCTCGTTAAAACGTTCAGCCGCATGGTCACACCACCAAGTACTTGGCATCACACTGTCATAGGGTCCAATGAGGGCAAGCATTTGACAAA